>CM075851.1:84963397-85637650 GCA_037975125.1 Latrodectus hesperus
AACCTACAGTGCCCATATCTGTTTTCATGACCATTAGCCTAAGGTGTGGAGCATATGTCCCAGTTAAATAACGCAAAACTTGCAGTGTTTAATTCCCAAGCACGCTGAGTACTCAGTTTTACCGATCTACTAAAAGGATGAAAGGCTGAATCAACCTTACCTAGAGTAAGGATCGAACCTCGGACCTGTGCCTTGGGATATACCATCCTTGAGGATCCATGCCAGTATACTTCATTTACTATTATTAATGACAACAAAATTTTAAAAAAAAATATTTTAAAAGTCCGGATAAATTATTAATAGTAGATGACAGAGTGGTTTTTGACAGTACCATAATATTATCTTTATTATCATAATATGGATGTAACTGAGAATTTTATTATGCTATGAGAAACTACTGATAATAAGATCAATTTTGTCCTCCAGAGAGAAATAGAATAGTTGACTCATTCAAGTAGAACAAAATTTTGTAAAACTTTCACATTTTCCAAGTAAAATTGTCAAAAAAATATCATAAAATTGGAAAAAATTGTTTTGAAAAACTGAAATTACTCTGTAGTTGATAATTAAAATGTTTCCTACATATAGATAACTTGAGAACTTATTTAAAGAATATGAAATAAATAAAAATATACGGTTAATTTCTGACAGTTTATAGAGATTGGTAAAATAAAGTATGTAATTTTTCATAAGGCTAAAAATCAATAGTATTAAAATTAAAAAATTTACTTACTAATAAAATATTCATGACTTTTCATATTGTTGTTCATGCACGAGTGAGAGAGAGATAGATATATATACATAAAAAATTCAAATTATACTGACAATTTTAAATCCCTTCAATAAAAAAATTAAAAGATGACAAAAAGTATGTGCCAATAATGTATCAACTTTTTATGAAATTCTGAATAATAAATTAAAATACTTAAATAAATATTGATGGAAAAAAGAGGATAAAAATATTTGCAACGATATTTTAATTTTTTCTTCAATAATTACAGGGGGCTTTGAATAAAAAGAAAATTCTGTGATGAAATTTGATAAAAACTATTTGATAAAGATGTGTTAACGTTTCTATTATAATTAGTCAGAACTCTGAGTGATAATTGAAAATTCTAAAATTGGTGATGATAAAGATTCACAGAAAATTTCTTTCCATGATATATTTATGTTTCTATAATAATTAAGGATGGTTTTGAACATGAGACATATATATGAATATTGAATATGAGACATAAACATGTATGAGAAACAAAACATTTTTATTGTTCACACAGAATGTTTGTTTCAGTTATAAAATCTGAGGTAAGAAGAATTAGACCCTTCTTAATCTCTTACTTATAAGTCACATTGCTATTTGAACGATTTACATTGAAAAATTTCATGTTTTCGAATTTCACTGAAATCCTAATATGAAACTTTCATTTTTGAACGAGAGAATTCCTTTTTTATTCATTTTCCAGTAAAGATTAAAAATAAATTAGTTGTTTCAGTGTTGGATTATTGTTTTTGATTTTTGAACTTATATAAAAAAATGATATCGCGATAGCTGTAACTTGAAATCATGGATCGAAATATTTAATTTATTATTAGTTATTAATTTCATATCAGAAACTCAATGCAGTAATTGATTCGTTTAACGATAGATATATTGTTTATCATTTTAAAAATTATTTTTCGCACACTGAGATTCATAAATTAACTTCTATATGACTGAAAGGGTTAAAACAGTGGTTTATGCAATTTTTTATGATATTTCAATTTGTTGTATATTTAAATAAATGGATGTTTATGTTTTTTTAAGAAATCTGTTCAATTTTATTACATTAATTAGAAATATCAACTTATTATTGCTTAAGAAAATAAATAAATATTTGAAGTTCAAATCATATATAAATTATCCTTATATACATATTATTCTGTTACTCAAATGATTTGCGTTAAGAAAATGAATATAAATTATTTTTCACATCACATTTTAATTTAAGTATTCAGTTACGGGTAATAGATTTATGTCACCATTTTTAGCTCAAATTATAACTGCTGATATACGCTGCAATTTTTTCTAAAAATTTTAATCAATATTAGCCTACCTTTAACATAATTCAGAAATTATTTATAGTTATAATGTCGTCTATTTGCTATAAATATAGCTGTAGACCTAAGGTGGCCTAATTAGTTAAAATGTCATTATCAAGAGGCAGTGATTTTGAATTCTGATTTAACCGAATATCTGTCGTGTTCTTTGTAAGTGACAGAGGCATGCTAAATAAGTCATGGTTGCAATTATCTCCAAAGGAAAGGATATCTCTGAGAATAACAGATCAAGTATTGAAGGGGATCTTCTGCTTGATCCCTGTTTCTAATTTACGAAAATCCTCATCAGGCTATTTCAACTTAACTAGTAGAACCTAACTCTTGCTAGGTGCATGGAAATATGCTGGTGCAACAGTAATCTTTTCATCAGGACGCTAGTCTCTGCGGTCGATTAACTGTGTTTTCGTGTTAAAGCTACATGGAAAACTGTACCTATTCGTACTATCATATCGCTGTTGAAATGTCCAGGTGTATAAATGCTATTATTGCTGTCAGAGGTGCTTGTTTTGGGTATTGATTGTCCTCGGCTGCTTCCACCAAACTGGTCGAACCAAACTCTGTGCTAGTATACTATTGCAGTAACAAATCTAATTAATAGTTAGCTAAAATCTATTTTAAATAATATTCTTTCATAATTCCAATACGGAAATTTGTTTTAAATTTAATAACGACTGCTTTTGAAAATCATAACGGGGAAAAAAATCAGGACTACATAAAAAATGTTCTTTCTATACATGAGATTATTTGCTTTTCTTCAAACGTCTTAATGTTTGTATGTTTATACTTACTACACAGAATAATTAATTTGTTTATGATAAATCAAGATTGATATGGGTTTTTATGTTTCGATTCTGACATTTATTTTTCAAAATTAATTTATGTTTCATCTATAATTTTTTATTTTATTAAAATGTTAAAAGATGCATTTTTACTATATTTTATAATATAAATTTCAAGGTTGCCACTATACCCTTAATCAGGGGACGTTGATTTTGTTAGTTACATATTTCCAATTTATTATAAAAACATTTTCAAATTTCGAATAACGTGATAGATTGTTCTTTTATTTTCAAAAATTTATCTCTTTTAAATAATTATTATTGAATTTAAGTTCTTGAAAATTCCCTTAATGAAAATAAATTATCTATAATTTAGAAAAAGTTTTATAATAATTTTAGAAGTGAGAGAGAGAGGTAATAAACTGAATTTTAATTAAATGTTTAGCGATGTTAACAGTTTATCGTAAAAATTATCTGTTTGCAATTTATTTCTATCGTTATTAGGATTTAGGCTTTATTATTTTAGAATTTGACTATTCTATTAAATATCTGAAAGATTCATAATCAAAGGAAAGTAGTTATTTTAAATAAATGTTTTACAAATACTTAGTACAAAATTTTGTTGTTTTTCTTAGTTAAAAATTACAAATGTAAAACTGCATCTATAGTATTATTGAAAAACATTTATTATTATTCAAAAAATATGTATGAAATAATAATTTTTTGAGCTTTTTTAATTCAAGTTTTAACATAAAATATAATTTTTTTTATAAAATTAAATAGAAAAATACAAAATTGTATTTTATGAAATATACTATAATAAATGTCATTTCATCCTCTACATTATACGACTTTCTTTTTCTTTTCAGCGCCTTAGACGTTGAAATTAATCTGTGGATTTATTGTGAGCCTTTCTGCAACCACCTGTTAATGGAATACCCTTTTTTATGTCGGGCACTCGAAAACAAGTAAAAATAAACATCCACCTATCACCGTTGTCTTATAAGTTATCTTCTCCATTGATGTAATCTACCCTTTCTTCGTATATCCCTCGCCTGCTGCGATAAAGCCGCAGCATATACAAGTTCAAATTGATTGTAGTTCTATATATGCCTGATCTGCTAGAAATGTAAAACAGAAAAAATGGAACAAACTATTAAACTGCTGCGTGATACTCGAAACGGATTCTTTTTTTGTCTCTCACCCAGTACTTTATTCCAAGTTAGTCTTCATAAAACGACTGCTACAAAAAAAGGGGCCGTAAAAAGAAGCCAGTTATTTAAGACGTGTGTGCTTTCTGATTTACCCTCGAGTTCACCTGGTTCGGATTTCAAGCAATAAATATTACAGAGATTAGGTTTACCAAACTTTCGTGCCAAGGTGGAACTCGTTTCATGCATGTAATAAACTCCTCTCTCACAACCCCTTTTCTCCAACTCTTCTTTCTCTTTTCTCTATCTCATTTACAGCATAGACTCCAACAAGGATGTCATACCTCAGAAGAAGATAGCAGTTTCGATATCCAGAAGTGATACGAGAGCAGTCTCTTGATCTCTACATAGTGACATCGAGACATTTCCTCTGTATCTAACAGAGATATCGAAAATCTGCGGAAGAGAAGAACATTTTTATGTGGAGACTGCTAAACTTTAATGGGTGAGACTAAAGATAATGTTTCGATGGATACTGTCATCAAGTTTAAACAGCAGGTCTCCCACCGTCATAACACTTGGGAAACTCCGTGAAATGAATAATAATACTTATAATAATATTATTAATAAAAGTGTTGAATCGTGATACTATAATATGTTTACGTTAAAAAAAGTGTTGGTTGTGTATATTGTATCCTTATATAATCACTCCATAAGATAACCTTTTTTGAATATTTGTGCAATGTGAATCGAGTGGTGATAAATAACTCTTTATGTATAACTTAAAGCAATACTGAAACAAAAAGCTTCATGCTTGCTGTAAATTCTCATTTCGCTTTTCACAATGCGAGTGAAGAACACGTCGTATTTCGGGAGTTTTGATTCTCCAGTTGTTGTCGAAATGGGCGATTTTTTTTTCCTCGCACTGTTAAAAGCGGCAAAGGTTTTACAATGATAGCTTATTGTAAAATGCTATACGCAATGAGACCCTAGTGCTTTAATTTTGCTATATTTTAATTATATTTTCGAATATACATCGGTATTTTATAAATTGCTTGTGTAATTGTCACGTACGTTCGTTCTTGTTAAATCTTGCACTGTGTATTCAAGAAGATTGCTTGAAAGCATCTCAATGTACATCCTTGCTTTTACCCTTTCACCTTCTACGGATAAACAACTCATTTTTGTTAAATACTGAGTGTATTTTCAATTTTAAGTATCCTTAATTTGAACACCATGTGTGTGTGATGCTGTTCACTATATGATAAACACACAGTCATCGGTAACAAGACTATTTCACACGAGCAGTCTATCGTCTACTTGGGGGAATTGACTTCCCTAGTTCCTAATGATAGAGCACTTCCATTATTTGACTGCTCGCCAACAAAAAAAATGATTCAGAATTTTTCACATATTAGGTTACAGTCATGAATAGAAGTACTTTGGAAATTCGGTTACTCCGAAATTCACGTCTCAAATTAATTAATTTTATGGATACTTCCAATCAATATTTTATATTTATCCAATCAATAATTTATATCTTCAACTAAGATAAATATTTGTCGCAGCAAATGTTATAAATCTCTAAACTTATTCAGTACTGCAAAACGACATTATAAATTTTTATTAAGTGAGTATAATTCAAAGCACATTGTTTATTTTGCAAAATAATATGCTTCCTTATTTTCTCTGAACTTTTTCTTTCCAAAATCCAAAGTACTTCACCTGGAATGCTTCTTGGGCAAACAAAAAAAAAAGCAGTTATCAAATATTATTCAGAATGTTCGCATAAAAGTACGGTTTTGAGACTTTCATATTTTAAACTCTTTGAGCTTGTTGTAAGATTAAAAATAATCATTCCTGAATTTCAGTAAATTCCAAATTAATTGAAGTACATTTAAAATTAATTTGTATATTTTTATCATTTACTCTAATATCTGTATATTAAATTAAATAAAAAAACTAAACTGTAAAAACAAAAAATAGCAAATAAAAGGAAATATTAATTTAAAAGTATGTAAAGATATCAACGGATTATTCTCATACATATATATAATTTATATTTGTTTTTGAATCTAATTCTGATAATAATATTTTTATAATTTCTAGCTTACTGCAATTTTTGATTAGTAATTACACAATATTTTTAATGTACACAGATAAGTAAGCTTGTTAAAACATTAAATATATTCCATAAATTTGTTTTAGTTATTCCTGTTTTAATAAATTTATTCATAAATTCAAAAATTTAGTTATTTTTATCTATATAATAGAAGACAAAATATCCACATTATTGAATTTAAATCCCAGAAATTTTAAAATTAGAAGAATCATTGCTATCGACATTGTGATAATATTAATTGTGTTAATGATTATGCAGAATCAAAAACTTCTTGCTTGGAATTAAATTTTTCAATAGTTTTAGTACAAATAAAGAAAAATTGTTAGCACATCTTTAAAATGTTAAAAATATCACTCATATTTATTTAATGAAATTACGTATGCATAATTTTCTGGATTGTTGCAGATATTCTCCATCTGTACATTTGGAAAAAATTTTATGTAATCTATTATCTTTCCTCAGCAGCAAATATATATATATATATGTATATATATATATATATATATATATATATATATATATATATATATATATATATATATATATATATATATATATATATAAATTTATAGTGATTTAAACTTTACTTTAATTTAACGATAATTGATGATTATTTTCGCAACCTGAGAAAATCAATATGTTGCTCTATTGTCTGTTCATTAAATAATTCCCAGTCAAATTATCTGTTTCAGTATTTTTTTGGCAAGGTTTTTAGTGGTTTTTGGATTATTTTCTTGAATTAGGATTTTATTAAACGTCATCTATAGTACTGAATCTGTCAAATTTTTGTGCTAATGAATTCATTTTCATGAATTTATGTTATAAAAATGAACCTAAGTGAATTTATAAAAATGTGTATTGTGTCATCTTATCAAAACAAAATCAAGCGAGTGTTTCTCATATTTCTTACAGAATTATGTCACAATTTCAATGAGGGAAAGCTACTACTCGTTTTAAAATTTTCTTTTTAAACACAACAAGCTCAAACAAAAGAGTGTTCTTTTAAGCTAAATTGGATAATATATTTTTATTTGTGTGTATTTTTTTATTTTAAATTAATTTTTTTATTTGTAGTAATGTAACCGAAAATCGTTCTTTTTCTGAAGGTACAGTATTTATCAATGAAAATTTATATCAAATTTGTCTCACATAAAATAAATTTATTCATCATTTCAGTTTCCTATTTGAAAATAGAATTAGCAAAATTAAATCAGATCTTAAACATTTTTGAATTACTCACTGTAAATTTTTCAATTATTCATTGTAATTTAAGAACGATGCCGATAAATAATTCCTATGAAAAATAAGAATCATTATTCCTTATATTCTGTCTTTATATTTTTAAAGCATAAAATTTTTAGAAAAAATTAATTACTGAGAACAAATCTTGAATAAATTTCGATTACATATAAAATTAATCAGTAAGTTAAAAATTAATATATAAATAAATTTTAATTGATGAACAAAAAGTCTTTTGAAAAAACGCTTAGTTGCTAAACAGAAAATCAGCTTCTGTTAAAATATATTTATTTTTAATATTTGTAACTAAATAGCTCCTAATATAAGTATTTAATGGTTTAGTTTGATTTGTTAATATTGCCTTGAATTTTATTTGAAAATCATGAATTTTCCTACTTTGATTAAAATTATCATCTTCTTGCCCTATGGAAATCGAAAATAATTTTCTCTGATGGCGCATAATTTACCATTGATAGAAGTAATATATTTTAACTATGAAAAAGAACGTATTTCGGTTAACCTTACTTTAACTAAGCTTCATTCATCACTTACTAATATTGCATTCATTACAGCATTATCTACCGATTATTTTATGCATAATATTTTTTTTAATTGCAATTTTATTTTTTCACTGGTACTTGTATAGCCTTATAGTGGGCAGGGGAAAAAATTCAATTGAGGAGCCTGCATCAGATAAATCAAACACATCCACCCTTTGTCTGTACAACAGGATCGACATATAAGAGCGCACTTGATGCACTTACTTTTTCTCAGTAGTCGTAGAATATCAATTGCAACAAAATGAATGTTTTTTCCGCAAGAGCAATAGCGACACTTGTCCATCGACAGTGTTCATTTATAATTAACGTGTACTATTTTCGAGTGTGCTGTATCACGCTTGGAGTGCGTACGCATATTTTTTGCGTGCGTGATACATATATTTCTTGCTTCCTAGTGTGCCTCAGAAAGATAACAAAAACTACTCCACGAAAAATCGAGAAGTACCTGAAAGGACAAGATCGGCGTTTTTTTTACACGCTTCAAACCAAAGCTGTGACTCAAAGGGTAGTAAGAGGCAAGACTCTTCTGCCGTTGTTGCCTGAAAACTGTCCCTTTACGTTGCTATTTATCTTCGGACTAGTCAGTTTTCAAACCGCATTCCGCAGATGAATTCTCGCTATTATTTAGTGCATAATGTTTTCTTGTAATTGGTGATTTATAGTAATTTAATTTCAATCTCGTAACTGAAATTTTAGGAATAGTTATTGATCTTTACTGATTATTAAGTATCCGTCTCGAAAAAGAAAGCCATTCTCTTCAGTGTAAGATTAAAACATACACAGATGTAATTCAAAATATTTATTAGTATAAATTATATTAATCGGATAAATTTATAAAAATTTACTTATTTTTATCTAATAATGCTATAATCCTAGAATGAATGAGAAGAGTAAAATTTATTTACTGCAAACTAAAAAATATTTAAATGAGCTTTTCAAAGTTACATTCTTGAAGACAATTTAAAGCAAACTTTTACTAGTGGATATCATAAGATTATTTCAAATACTCTTTCAAATATATATACATATATATATATATATATATATATATATATATATATATATATATATATATATATATATATATATATATATATATATATATATATATATATATATATATATATATATATACATATATATATATATATATATACGTATATATATATATATATACATATATATATATATACGTAATCTCAACCACAAAATACTCAAAATTTATCTTTTCAATTTATTTGTAAGCAAATGTTTTTCTAACACAATCTTTTAAGCATTTTTTCCATTTTAAGTCAAGTTCATAAATACCTAACTGAAATAAAATTATCTGAAACTTTTCATTGCATTTTAAGATAAATCAAAAGGAAATTTTGAGGCACTGCACCTTCTAAATTTAGTTTCTTATAGATTCAATATTGGTATATTTATATGTATAATATCTAAATGCATATAAAAAGCATTATTTGAAGTGAGAGTTTGAATCAGATTCTAACTTATAAAAAATTTAATATCTAATTAAAAATAGTATTTATTTCCAATGTATTTAATCTTATATAAATAAAATAATAATTAGATTTTAATAAATTTAATATTAAATTTTCGAATAATGTATTTTTGTAAGATAAATTGTGAAAAATAATATAAACTTTATATTTCAATATTGGGAATTTATTTGCATATTGATATTCTTTATATTTTTAACACATCTAATATCAATATTAACATTGTTTTGAGAAAAAGTGACTAAATACTTTAAATTAATCTAGTGTTTTAAGTGAATACTTATTTTTTTATCGAATGTATCATAATCTACTCAAAAATGTGCCTTTAAAATTAATGTGGTTGTTTCAATTATAGAAATTCAGTAAGACTAATTGAACTATTTCTACTTTTTAATTTCTAGTTTAATTAAAAAACAACTCTTTGTATCTATTTTAAGCATGTTTGCAAAGTGGTATTCCACGAGATAATTTTTTTTTCGTTTTAATGTAAAAGTTTTTAATTTCATTTATATTCTCACATCATAATAATGATATCAAATTATGTGTTAACGTGAGATTGAAACTTTTCAACATTATTTTAACAGTCTGCAAATGGAAGTAATTCTTTCCTTGACGCTAATGAACTTAGTCTTAGATTAGAGAAACACTGAATAATTATAATATTTCTAAAAAATTTATTGAAACATATACAGTGATAAAAATATAAGCAATATTTGTCAAAATTATCATTCTCAACTTAAGAACTGGCCATAATTTCTAAATCCTTTTGATTTAATATTTTTCTTTCATTAGCAGGTTTGCTTCATTTCATATTTGAAACTAAAAATGTATAGTCTTTGTTTTCCTGGATACTTCTCAAAAAACGACCAAGTTATCAAATCCAATCATGCGTACTGTATCTTTCACGTATTATCGATAAGCAATAAAAATGGTTTAACGAGAAACTGCCTTTGGATTATTGTATAAATATATATTTTTACCACATTTTTCTTCTCGAGAATAGTAGAGGCAGTGTAGAGTTTAGATGTCTGAGGGACAATCAGTAGATTTGTCAATTTTAGTGAAGCCTGTCGCTTTAGAGGAAGAGTTAGAGACAAGATAACGCTGCTTACTTACTAGATAACCATGAATTTGAAACTGAATAGTTAAATTATTTTTGTGCAAATGAGTATCGACCTCTTTCCTTGAAAAAAATTACCTTTTTTGAAAGGTGTACAAAGTAACTTAGAAACCTTAGAGCAAATGTCTTCCTTCATGAAGTTTTTATATTAAAAGCCATCTTTCAATCATTTGATGGAGATAAATTTATATATAATCAGCAAAACTATACATTGTATTGAAACATCGCACATTATTAAGTTATGATAGCATTTTGGTTGAAATTTTATAAAATCATCAAAAAAATTTTTCTTATTTTACGAAAATGGTTTTTCATGTACTGAATGGGGAATTAACTTTAACATTGTCAATTTAAACCTTTTTAATTGAAATATCAAAAGTTTAAAAAATAAAATACAAATTTCTCATACAATACTTTTTTTAATTCAGTAATGGTAGAGTAGTAAAAATATTGAATTTTTGCAGATTGCATTTAATAGCCGGAATTAATCTTTTCTTCATCACTTATTGGTAGGGAAAACATGTGAATGAAATTGTTTCCAATATATTAACAAATCATTCATTCTTCTCAATGTGACTTTTATTCTATTATTCTCTCCAGTCTTATCGAGACAATCTTAATTTTTTCTTATATTTTAAACTTAAATACTACAAGATATCATATAGTTCAATTTTTAATTACGATACTAAGTAAACAATACCTTACATTCCATTTGATAAATACATTCTTCTTTAAATCATGCTATTCAATAAAATCATTAATTACCTCACAATTAAACTATAATTATTTAAATCAAATTGAGTAATTTTTGCTGCTTTTATTTTACTAAATAATGAAGGAACATTTTAGTATAAGTTGCAGGATTGAGCACTCACTCAATTTAGTAGAAAGAAAAATTTTAAAGAAATATTCAAATTTAGTAGCAAAATTTCACAAACATTGACAGAAAACATTTCTCAAGCCTAAGTTCCTGATCACCAAAATTCTACCTCGAATTTTCCACTGTCTAAAACCTGTTGTGTGTTTGAACATGTGTTATTAGGAAGGGGAAGTAAATAGAGCAATAAATGAATTCAAATCAAAAATGACTGATGCTCAATTATTTCTCAAGAGCTACGATGTGTTATTACTTGATTTATTAATTAAGCAGGGCTTGTATTTAGAATGTGCAGTGTATCGCTACCTATATACCCAGCGTACCCTTTGATTCGCATGCTTTGGTATGAAGAAACGCCTTCTGTTTCTTTTTAGGCTACAGTTCGAAGAAGCTGGAAGCCAAAAAGCAATACCTTGATGTCTCCACGTGTAAAACCAGAGGCCTTTCTGTGTTCACAAAAAAAGTATCATACAATTCTAATGAGCGGTGCACAAGTAGGCATAGTAGACAATTGTGCATTAGTGAGTTGAAATTTTTCATTTTTGATTCATTATTTAATTTATGGATTGAATGACTTGAGATAATCAAAAATCGAGCAACTTTTCTATGCTAAAAAATTTTCAGCAATTAATTCAACCATAAACAAAGGCTTTTTTTAGAATCTATATTTTAGTTAAACTTTAAAATATATTAAATTTGTAAAACAATTCAACCGAAATTAAATTCATTAGTGTATAATTTTGATTTTTTACATTTATTATTAAATTAAGAATTTGTATTATTAATTATAAATATTATTGTAAAAGAGTCTACTCCAATGATAGTTAATATAATGTGCATTTCCACAAGCTTACACTTATAAATTCCTTTTATTAACATGAAAGCAATTTTTGAACGCAATGAAATTATTTTAATCTTTAAATTCAACTTCTATAATGATATGGATTATTTCATAATAATACTGATAAAATTTGAATATCTTCACTTAGAATTTTGTAAATATATTTTAAAAAAACTAAAGAAAATTAATATCGAACGGTAGAATAAATGTTCATGTTAACATGGTACAATTGTAATAAAAAAATGCACTTGATTTTATTTACATTTTCATTTGCTTTCATTTGTATCAATTTTTAGCCTTAATTCTAGAAATCATGAAAGGATTATTTCTTAATATCTACCAAACCTGATAGCGGAATTTTCAAGAAATATTTTTTTTTAATTTTAACTCTTGGAATAACCCTATATTAACTGCTGGTGACAACTTGCACCATTAGTATATGCCATTACATGTAGGAAACATTTCCTGATTTTTATACATACATTGATTAACTATAATTAATTCCTTATTTGCTAAAACACGGAAACATACGAATATAATAAACAACTATTAAAATATAAAAGCAATGTTTTTGAAAAAATCAGTTATGAAGTGTTACTTTACTTTTCCTCCACAGATGTTTTTATACATATAACATAAACAGAATATCTAGTCATTATTTTTCCAATATAAATTCATACACTGCTTAGTTACAAAATTGAATAGCAATCTAAAAAGAAATCATTTATAAAATGTAAGAATTTTTGTTTATTAAAATATATGCGGGAAAAATAAAAAGTTGCTCGATTATTTTCTCAGAAATGTTTTGTGAGGTAAAAAGTGGAACAAGCAGAGCACCTCGTAAATGGAGATTGACTTCAAAACACAACTTGAGATTAATTAGGAAAAACTTCAGTTTTTTAACATGCATTTATTATGATTTTATCGTTTACATTCGAAGTTCTTAGAATATTTGACATAAGATAAAAAATATTTAATAATGTCTGAAATATTAAACAAATCGATATTTAATTTTAAAAATTTTAAAAATTTGGTAGATAAAAATCATTATACAAAATGATTAGTATAATCCGAAGTACATGTGAGCGCTGATTATATTGATGGTACAGTAAAAGTACTTCACAATTTTGTTATCAATATTTTAGGGGTTACCTGAAAATCACTAATGAATTATGTGTAACCATTTTTATTTTAAAAAAATAACTATTCTAAAATTCATTTTGACATCAAGCAGTATTTTAAAAATCCACAAATGGGCATTTTCCAAAATTTTCTCTGTATAATAATTTACATAAAAATTAAGGTAAAAGCATATGTTTTCTGAGTAACAATATATTATCAGTATCAAAGACAAAAATAAATTATGTTTTTCTCGTGTAGATAAAGTTGATTGCTATAATAAAATAATTCGTTCAATAACAATGGCGTAGTGGCGTATAATATGTACAAGGAAAAACAAAATTAATATAGACTATTGAACACTGCTCATGGTAAATAACTTATTACTTTCTCCTTGAGTATACTATATGTTGAACTCATATTTATACATGATTCCATCTGGTATTTGTATATATGTACTGAGATTTATATATTGCTGTGTCAAAATGAAATACCCAAGCTTTGTATGTATTTTGTTGTAATAATCAGCGCTCTAAAGTATTTACTGTGTGCTTCAACTCTCCAAGGATAATAATTCATAGTTTGTAAAATGAAATTCATTTCTGTGTTTATATATATTATCATTATGCTAATACTGTTTGAGAAATGTATTAATCCTTTTTTTTTAATTTGAGCAATTATATTTAGTTATATTTTGTTAAATTAATAATTTTACATATTTTCATGTTTATATGAACCTATTAAAAGTATTTTTATCTGTATTATACGTCTCATAAGTTTATAATCTTACTCATAGTTGTCTTTTTTCCTACTATTTATAAATTATGTAATACAATTTCGTTTGTTTGATTTTCTATTAAAATATTAAGTTTTCAAAATAAATATTGGAAATTTCAAAATTCTTTTAAGGAAAGTAGGAATTTTTCGTATAAAATGTATTAAAATGTAAATAAAGTGTCAAGAATGCTGTTATGACAATTATTGTTTATTAAATGCTTGTTAAATTATACATTATGAAAACTATATGTATATTATGTAACAACAATCATGTGCTATTGTGTAAACCAATAGACGCTAAAAAATTTATTTATTGAAAAAGAATGAATTTTTCAACTGCTCTTTTGTATGCCATTGTTCCATTTATGAGGTAAACATATTGCATGCGAGATTTGTATGGAAAGGTCTATGTGTAAGATGTGTGTAGTCATTATGTATCTTTATATTGCAACCCATTTATTGTTAATTCAGCTCTTAAGTAATTAACATGGGGATTTTATATAAGAGTAACTTTGGTAACTTAAGATACGAATCTTTTAAATCTATAACCTCATTATAGATTTAAAAGCACATAAATTTTTAATTTTAGTTAATCCTCCAATTTTCTTTTAAGGAAAAAACTGTCTTTGTAAGTTGTTGTTATTGCACCAGCATGCTTCCCTGGGCCTAGCTCTAAAGTCTTTGTAAGTTAATAACCTATGTAAAATAAGCATTTAACCACTCTCGGAATTATTCCCTTTCGGATTTATCCACTATCGGATAAATTTCTAATAGCATAAGAAATTTTTCTTACAATGAGAATAGTTGCACAGTAGTTTTAGTCAAATGATTTAAAATTCAACTATCAAACAATTAAAAGTTTAATTTCTGATCAATATATTCTTACATAGATTCTTCAGTTTAAAAACTTACTTTATTTCCTTAAACCTTCATTACAAATATTTAAAGAAATTTAAGTATAAAAAAAACATGTTATTTTTTCCATACATTTTCACATTGGACAGAAACAAACTCATCATTTACAAAATAGTCATCATTCATTATCTCAATTATCTTTTTCATAAACGTTTTCCTGCGCTGATACTGTTGATTTTGAAAATTAAATCCTTTAAACTAAGATAATATCACTTTAAAAAAACACAAAAATTTCATTAAGAGAAAGAACTTTTTTTGGTGCTTAAGGTAAAATTTCACAAAATTTTGAATTCCTAAAACTGAGATTCAAGTATACGCATTTTAAACTGTTTCTCAAATATAAAAAATACGCAGTCAAAATAGTTGCTTTTTTTCCTAAAAATATATTGATTTCTTTTCACCAGATTTGTTATGTAGAATTCGCTATGTAATTTGTTGCTGCATGACAACAAATGGGTTGCAATCTTTGCAAAATGAAAATATTTGTAGAATTGCTTTTTTTACTATGATAAATTCCAATCAATACAGTTTATTGTACGTGTACTGAACGTGTTTGTTACAATTCTTTATGTATTTGGTTTTTATATGTATGTACAAGCAGTAATTTATTTTAAAAATTAACAAAAAAAATTTAAAAGAAAGTGTGTATTCGTCTAACAATTGACCGCTATGGAAGACTCGTGCAAATACACTGGTGATAATTTTTTCTTCCAATTATATACACGTGAATAAATAAACAAACAAAAATATTTGCAATTTAATTTTTTCCAACATACAGTTTTTATATGAATTATGTGCATATTATTTCAGTTACTGCTATTGATCGTAAAATTAAAACAAAGATATTTTTTCGTGAGTTCAGAAGAAAAAGTAATAATTAATGTAAGAATACCTATCTATAACTTTAATTCTGAAACCAGTATCGTTCAAAGAATACAAAAATGAAAATTCGTATTAGTTTCGTATATATTTTACTATTATAAAAATATTTTGTTTACATGCATATACTTATATTTGTATGTACGCATACATGTATTTTGAAAAATATTTACAGAAAAATTACAAGCCATTAAAACTAATATCATCGTATATTAATCAAAGAATTAAACAAAATAATTTATTTTTTAATTTTTTGTAATAATCATAAATATATATATGTATATAATGATGTCCAAAATTAGTATTTACCTGCATAAACTTAAGAATATCTCAGAAACAGGAAATTATAGTTCTATCAATTCTTCTCAAGTGATATATAACATCTCGGTATATAGATATAAAGGAAAGAACTTAAGAGCCATGTATACGATACGTAATTGTAGCATGAAAACAAATTATAATAAATTCAATAAAAAGATTAAGAAAAGAATAACTTAAAAATGAATCCTTACGAATTTACTATGCAATTTGATCTCTTCTGTCATTTACACATATATCGGAACGTTATTTTCATGCTGACAAAAAGGTTGTTAACGATTGTTGAATTAAACTCCACTCTTTTAGAAATACCATCTTCAAAGCATTTACATTTCTAGGAACACAGTGTCTGCATTCAACTGATTTTCCAAAAGATAATCCTATAGGCTTTCTCTCAATTTAAGATCAGCAGACTTCGCCAGCATGGTATTTTTTTGAGATCTTTATTTCTTAAAAACTTGACCACGAGGTTCAAGTGATGTGTGGAAGTGAATTATCGTTCATGAATAAAATATCAGATCCGTTTTCACCTCTTAAAAAATTAAGATCTCAATCTAAATCTAAGATCTCATTCCGATATCTCTAGCTGATCAGCTATAGAAAATGTGTTGGAGTTTGTGTTCATTGATCATTATTTCTCCATACTGCCAAAATATGAATACGTTCCATAATATTCAGAGGACAATATCGTGTTCCTCATTACTATTAGATATAAACACGTTTAGTAAAACTTAATCTCTACTCCTCAGTAAAGACTGCATAAAATCATAATATTATCTTCATTTCTAAAGCTCTTAGTGACGAATTTAAATTTGTAGAAAGTGAAACACATAGCTATGTCTTATATAAAAACTCTTTTAATAAATTTTTCTTTATACCTTTTTTACATGATACAGCAGTTCCAACGATAGCTGCAAGATCTGAATTTAACAGTCAGACAATAAATTGCCTATTAGATCAGCAGTTATTATCAAATATTGATCTTCAGAAACAGTTGTCATTCGTTTGTGACTTTTAACAGATTTTTTTTAAAGTTCCGTTATACTGGAATTGTATTGAAATTGTTTCCATTAAGTAGAGATTGTTTGATTTGAATATTCAACTTCTTATTGCTTCACTGATTGGCTGTCCTTCTAAGACATGTATGAATCAAAATTTCACAGATTCTTCCAACCGACATTTTGAAGCCACAGCAAGCTGATTTAATTCTTACACACCGAAAACAAATTTTTTGAAAAAAAAATTCGCTTACAATCTCATTTTCCACAAATTGATTGATATAGTATCAAGTATTATAAACTAGATTGGTATGAGAAAGTCTCCGATTATTTTTAACTAGATAGTGCAAATTAGGCTAATCATATCATACGAAACCAGCATATCATTTGGTAAATCATCTTGGCGGCCTAAAAATATGCAAATGACATCTAAAACTTCACATCACAATTTATTCAACAATTATCTGTAAATATTTTTCTTTTAAATCCTAATAATAGGAAATTTTATGCAGCTCTTCTCGTATGCTTAAAGCTGAAATAATTCAGAGTAACCAACATTTCTTCCTAAATTCAAACCGAATTATTGGATAAGAGAAATACATTTAGAAAATGCACTGCACCAAAACAAATGCTACTTTTAATCATCAGAAAATTAAAGATTTTCTTTCAACACAGAAATGGACTTTATTTTCCGAAATCTCATCCATAACCTCATCGCATCTACACAAAATACAAATGAAGCAGTCTGCGTTGATCGGAGAAAGCCTATGCTGTATTAAACTCCTGTTATTTTACCAGTAACATAACTCACTTCCTTTATACGTAACGAAGTTGTTGTCCAAGAGCATTTTCTAAGTTCTTTCTCTCATTCCAAATAATTGAACTTTTGCGCCTTTTTTCTCAGTTTCACTTTGTTAAACACGTACTCACCAATATATATCCATATAAGAGCATAAGTAGCGAGTATATATGCGCCAAAGATAGTGTAACAGATAATGTGCATATGATTCACATAGTACATATGGCTCTGAAATAACTATCTCGCCATAGTTTTCTTCATACATTTCCCTACTTCCCTAATTTTTAAAGAGTTTAACAGCACATACATTTATATATGTCGAAAGAAGTTCCAGGAAATAACTTCTTTGAATCTTTAACCCCACAGATAATGAATTTATTTTCTTTTTTTCTTCTACCACTATCTTATTAGTACTCTAGCACTACTTAGGAGACAACCAAACAGCCTAAACTGCTACGTCTCTCATTGCTCAACAGCGTCTGGGATCAATCAACAGATGCTTTCAGTTAAGAAATGCATTCTTACCTCTAAATCATACGGTGCCCCCTTTTGTCAGTGCTTTTCACTGGATCATCACATTTGAATAATCTTTTAAGACAGCAAGAATATTCTTAAATTCATGTGGCAAAGAAACAGAGTAGAAACATTTTGAAATTTGATGTTTATGAGTTCATATATTTTCTTTTAAAACATTATCAATTATTTACCTGATACAAAGTACTAGAAAATGCATTTATTATTTTTGGACAAAAGTAAGGATTTTCGTCATAAGAATAATATGAATTTAAAAAAGTTAACTATAGAAAGTTATATAAATTTACATAATTAATAGAAAATGCTAGTATAAATCACATGCATAAATTTTCATTCATAAAAGCAAAAACCTTTCAACAGTAATATGTGCTTTTTTCCTGACGGGTATTTAACAATAACTGAGTAATAAATCTTGCTTTATAAATAATCTTTTCCCTGCCACACGTTGAAATAAATTAATTTACTTGATATCATAAAATTATTCGTTGTCGACAGAAAATATTTTTAAACGTATAATAATGCTAAAATAAAATGTATCAACCCTAATGTGTCAAGCTTCGGTGTAATATCTACAAATATTTCGAAAGAAATAAAACTATCTTAGAACTTTATGCAAATAAAAAGCATTTTAATTTAATTTTAATTAATAGTCATAAGGAGGAATATTTTTAATGTTGTAAATAAGAAATTGCTTTATA
Organism: Latrodectus hesperus; assembly: GCA_037975125.1. Classification (NCBI taxonomy): domain Eukaryota; kingdom Metazoa; phylum Arthropoda; class Arachnida; order Araneae; family Theridiidae; genus Latrodectus; species Latrodectus hesperus. The sequence continues at coordinate 84,982,723 of CM075851.1, forward strand.
TTGTGCTATCTGTCCTAGTAAAAATTAATTTCAGAATGTTATTTTTACATAGATCCTTTAGTTAAGTTAAATCTCATTTTTATTGTTGTAAGAATTCAATTTTAATAAAATTTTTGTAAGCCAAAATAAATAAATATTAATTTAATAATTTATTCCGGATGGGGTAAGAAAGTTGAAAAAAAAGGATAAATGTTTATTGTAGATTAATTAAAAAGAGCTTATTCAAAGAATTCGTATAAAATGTTAGGATTATTTTAGCAAGTGAATCACAATATAAATTATCTTTTATTCAAAAGGAACAATTTGATTTTTTTAACATGAAACTAATATTTTTAAACAATAATACAGGAAAAACAAATTAGTGCAATACATTATTGCAAAAAGTGGTATAGATAATTGAAGTTAAGTTAGATTCTTCTTAATATTTCCCCCTTCGGGGATTCTTTTTATGTGTAAATCTAGCTTCACATATGTAATCGATAAAAATAAGTATTTTACCTAGCACATTTTAAAAATATTTCTTACATCAATCATTGTTTCAGTCAAAAAAGGTAACTCAATTCAAACTATAACAAAAACTAGTAATTTTGTTTAAGGTTTCTAAAATTATTCATAATAATTAAATTCAGCGGTACGACTGTCTTTTTGTGGGCGAGAACTACAGTACTTATATCAGTTTCCTTAACTGAAGCCCTGGGTTGCGAAGCCTATGTCCCGGTTAGGTGGTCAGCCTAAAGCGAAACCCCCATTGTTTATTTCCCAAATATGCTTGGTACTCAAATTCATCAATCCACTAAAAGGATGGAAGCCTGAGTCGACCTTTCCCAACTCGAAGATCGAACCTGCGCTTTGCAATCGCGAAGGGCTACCATAATGTCATCGGGCTTCATATATTTATATTACTAAAATTTTATGAAATTAAATACTAATTAAGTTAAACTTCTATTAAATCAAATTACACAAAAATATATTTAAGCGCATGTCTAGCTTTTGAAATAAATATATAGGTGAATCCAGCGTTAAAAAATCATTATTAACCCAAAATATTGAAATATTTAAAAATTAACATCAGATCCGTTGAAATGAATCCTTGAATTCAAATTTCTGTTGACTATTCCCTTTAGTGCAATTAAACTGTTGCTTTAATACAATTTCCTTGTAAAACACATAGTGTATTTGTAAATTCGATGACTAAATACACTAGAAATATCATTGTCATTAAAAATACATTGATTCTGAATATCCACGTGACTGTTCCAAATAATCCTAAGCATCTTGCACTTTACAAATTTGGAGCTAAAAATACCTCCTTTTGAATTTTTACTATGTGATTTTTCTTTACCCTTACCGATAACATCTGATATTTTATTTTAGCTCTTCTTGTAATTCCGATAAATTGAAAAACAAAAACTTTGAGTTAATATTTATCATATTTGATTATTTTATCATGTTCCCATTTCCACTTTCCCTTCAAGAAATCTAAGAATTTTTAATCTAGTATTTTTTTTTTTCATCATTTAGTCAAAATTTAAATTTAACTGTCTCCCAGATTCGATACTGATCTCAGCCATTGTGAACGCGTGACATACAATTTCTAAACCATTTATAAGATCAATTAATCATTTCTATAAGAATAGTTAATCTTCAAAATAACAGAACATATGTTCCAAATTTTATTTGAATCTTTAAAGGGTATACGAAATATTTATTGGTTTCTTTTGAGACATGTAAAATACCTTCCTTTTCACTCTCTTTTGAACAATTTGTAAATTCTCTTTAGTTAACTATTCATAAAATGAAAATAGGTATCAAATCTCTTACGAAAGCTCCTGAACAAATAACGAACCTTTCCTTATTTCATTTTTAACTATTTTTATACTTATCTATTCAAGACATAATAGATAAAATATATTTCACATTTTATATATAAATCCCGAATACTCTTTTTTCTTCATTTCTGCTACCTCCTGTAGTAGAGGGTGTACGTTTTTATTAATACAGTTAACTCTTCTACTTGATAAAAAGAAACGTTTAAAAATTTTATGAATTCATGATGTCTTAATAAGGTGTGTTTAAACATAAAAGAGAATTCATATTTTTACAATTTTATGGAGGCAATTCAATTAAAAATTATAATGGTTGAATTTTAAATAAATTTATCATTCTAATTAAAATTATATTAAACAATAACTTCGTTATAAACTAAATTACTGTTAGAAGATTTCACTTTAGGTCATGTTACTTTTGAAAAAGAAAATGATTTACGAGATTTATTATCAGAGAAAACGGAATTTATTCTTAAAAATTTTGAATTTTAAACCTCCCAAGTAATAGAATTTTATTAACATATGAAATAAAATATAAATTAAAATTTAGTTCAATGCAACATCTAAGAGACACAAAAAATTTAAAAACATAATAATATTTTAATGACATTAGTATGTTAACTTTAACTAAGCAAAATAATTCAGTAAAGTAGATATGATTTTTATATTTATTTTTAAAAAAATTGTAATGTATAAAAGAGAAAAAATTCACACAAAGTTACTCTTATGAATGTCTTAAAAACTATTAAACCATATTTGTAAAATAATGCTCTTGGTTTTGGTTTGCATTTATTAATTTCATTGTATTATTTCATATTATTAGTAATTTTAATGGATCTCTAGAAAGGTATTTATAACACAAATGGCAAAACTTTGCATTCGTAAATAATAAATTTGAGTACTCTGATAGAATTAAAGTACTCAAATAAAATTTAAAAATTTTTAATCTTATAAGCGTTTTAGAATTTTTAGAATTAACAATTTCATAATAAATAAATTTAGAAAAGAATAGGAAAATTAACATGCCGGTATAATAATTTTAAAAATTCTACTAATCACGTAAATATTTTTGTAAATCTTTATAAGATTTTAATCTTCAGCAAATCTTTAACTGGTAGATACTAAATTAAAAGATAAAACAATATAAAAATATGCATACTTATATACTTAATTATAAGATAAATTATCAAAAAAACTTTCTTTACATTTATTCTTCTTTTATTATATAAAATTATTAATTTTGTTTGAAAAAATTTTAGTAAATATATTAATTCCATTGTAATATATGTATACACACGAGGATCATGCATAAAATAAGTTTCTCGTGGCTCATAAAAAGAAACAAAGCATAATTACCTAGAAATATTAATTGAAAAATATACAATAAAATTTTAGTTACTTCTCAACATAAAAGCAATTGGAATGGTAGTGCTTGTCATATCGTGGGAAAAGTTTCTAGAAAGGTATTCCAGTGTCATAGAGGTTTGCCACCTGGGAATGGATCCAATATATCACAGATATCTGCACATCTTCGTGTGTGGAGAATGATGCCCGGATATTACACGAATTATTTCAAGTGCAAGAACAGATAGAAGATGCTGGGAGAAAGGTCAAATTACAAAATAAATACTTCGTAGATGAATTTCTCCAACAATATTTTTTTTTTTTTTTGCGGAATTTACAGTACGCTGGCGACATTGTCGTGGAATAGTACAACATAATACTAAGCATCCCATGCCTCTTATTCTGAATCGCTTTTCACAAGTACTTTATAATTCCGCTTTCTGCTTTTACTGTGACATCCCTTCACAAAAATCAATGAGCTTAATGTATTTCTATCCTAGAAGGAAGTGGACATCAATTTCTGTGTGGAAGCAGTCTGCTTGATTTTCGCCTTGACCGAAAATCCACTGTGACGCCAATGCCTCAACAGTGGCTTGGTTTCTGAAGTTAAGTGAACAACTCACATATCATCGCCTTTAACGATCCTGTCAAGGTGCTCGTGAATACGATTTAAGCGATCTTAACGAAATCATGGTATTGTCACAGAAAAGTCAATGCTGTTCTCATGCGCTTCATTTGTTGTTCGGGTGTAAAATTCATCGGCAACCTCTGGCGTACGATTTTCCAGAACTGAAAGTCTTATCCCTAATAGTTTTAAAATTATACCACAAGTAAATTCATTTTTAAAGTTTAATATGGATTATTATAATATTTTCAATGAGTTCGTAATAATAGAAATTAATAATTTACAACTTTGTGATAAAAATTCCAAAAACGCAGCATGATAAGCTGTACATTTTCTTATATTTTTTTAATAGTTTGTCAAATTTTTCTGATTGTGATGTTTTATTTTCATCTTTATTCTTTTAACAACATTAATGTTATTATTGAGCTTATAACGTTAATTACTGATAATGAAATTATTAATAACGATGAAAACAGTATATTCTCGGAAGAAGATACTTTAATTTAAGGAAGCTTTAAAATGTTCATAAGCATTTTGATTTCATTTTCCAGTTTTACAAAGTTTCCAAGCGTACATATCACCGTTTTGGAATGCATAGTGTAATAAGAGTCTTACACAAATCAGAAATATAAAAAAATATTATTTAATATTAGTCTACTGTATACTCATAATTTCTAACATATATTAAACAGTTTCTCCATATATCCATCAAAAATATAACCACCGAAACAAAATTTTGTGAATCCAAGTTTATTTTATAAAGAACACACAATATAAATGCTTATTGATTGAAAATACAAACTTCTGTGGAGTGAAAATAATGTGAGGATAAAATTAATATAGTGAGACTAGCTATAGCCATTGCTCTAAACATGATATTGCATTAAAAAAGTTTTGACTGTGTAGTTAGGAAATGGTAGACTATATGTTATCTTCACACATATTCAGTATCATTCTGATGTACCAATATTAGTGAATGCTATATTCCAGAATGATTTTTAACCAATTATTGGCCATAGTATTCTGCAGAGTTGATATGTCAGTCAAGTAATGTTACTGTATGAGATAACAAGAAACCCCCTGACATGCAACATATAAAAATGCATTGTGCTACTGAAAGTGCTTGCATGAATACATTTCATAAATGAAAAATGACATGAAAGTAATGAAAGAGAATAGATTGAAACTCCACAGAGATATTTCTCTGACTGACCAAAGCGTTTATAAATAGTACTTGGGTGAATAAAAGAAGCATCTTTTACCATACCAAATCGTTATGCTGTTTGCACGGTTAAATGAGGATTTACAGGACTAAGTAAAATTTTCACAGCCTCTTTTTACGATGACACTAAATTTTAATCTCTAGGTCCTTGTATCTAATTCAAGTTTGCCAACAACAATCTCAATTTTTCAATTCGAACTAGGCACCGGAAAGATTGCTGATAATAATATTATAATGTAATGGGATTCGTTCAAAAACACAGTGATATTCCTCTCGGATATTTCTCTTCCCTATTCATTGTACCATTGGAAATAATGGACATAGAGTTAAAGATAATCAAGCGATGAATACCTTACACACTTTTCGCTTTGACTTATTCCTATGAACATTGATTATTTTGCTACAGACTATTTACGTGTAAACTGGTTGATGATGCACATTCCCCGAAATTGAATTATTAATATTGTTATCGATTGCTATACAACAGGCTGTATTATTTGTGGTACATGCAATCTGTGAAAAGTGAAATTGGAGATATAATGTAGTCTCTGCAGGTAACAATATTTTTTTGACTAAACTCAGAAACAAATACGAATGACACCGTTTTATTTTATGAGACATACTGAAACTGTAAACAGGAAAAATCTAATGAGAAGACAAATTACTTTTCAAAACAACAATTTTTACTAGCTTCTTATGCAGCTATATGAAAGAAGTTCTGTGTATCTCGCACCACTTTCTGTGTATCAGCTATGCTAAAATTGTAATCATTTGCAAAGTATAGTCATGATGCAAATTTCACGAGTTTTTTAGTGTTGTGTATAAGATACGTTCAGCTCAATGAATAATTGTGTACTTTACAAATTCTTTATACGGTAAATAGCATGTAAAAAAATTTAATCAATATCATTGTTAATTTCATTGCTATTTCTCAGTCAAAAAAGAATTTACAAACAACTCAAACTTGTTTGACAGATTCCTTATCGTTGAAGCTTTAGTATCCTGGAATCATCATCAGCCTTTATGTCTATAAAATGTTGAACATTGTCCAAGAAAAAATGTTAATGATTTTTATATGAAAAACATACACTGAGAAAAATAGCCTTCAGAAAAATTTGTCTTTACTCAGTTTTATATATTGCATTATACTTCTAGTATTGGATTTACTATAGGAAATCGCTAAAGCTCAATAAAATAACATTGAAACAAATAATTTATCAATATAATGTTAAGTTTCAAATTAAAAGAGATTAATTTGCCCGATTCAAACATTCTTTTATATTGTGACTCGTCAATCACAGTTGTTAGGCCATTTATTTCAAAATAATTTCTGAAACAAATATTTGTAACTTCTCACAATTTATTGCACTGTAGTATTAAAGTAATTAATAAATTCATAAGCTTTCTAGAATTTAATATTCTAATTTAAATAAAGATAGCTCCATTTAGAGTGAGTAATATATACCATGACTAAAACAAAAATTATTATTTAAACCATTGTGATTTTGAACACAAATTCTATTTCTATAAAGAATACAGTGATATATATATATATATATATATATATATATTAAAAAGTAGCTTTAAATTCTCAACATGTTTCCTTATTCAGGGAAATTAAATTAATTTATTTAAATCAAATGTAGGTATCAAAGAATGGATTTAATAATTAGCTTACTAAATTTTATTTATATAATTTTCTAAAACTCTAATTTCATAAACAAAATTTTAAATAATTTTTTAAACTCATTTTTGTGTTGTCAGTAAGATATAGATCATTGTTGCATTTTATATTGTTGACCATGTTTTCTGCCTTTTTATATTTTATCTATTAAGAATTATGTGCTGTAGGTTATTCAACATGTTAATATTAACTGTAAAATGTTGTTTTTAAATTCATTATTATACATTCATTAACTTATTTGCATGTTAATTTCCTCCTAATTTTTTCAAAGGACATGATTATTTGTCTATAATTTGAAAAGTTTCACTGCACTTTAGAATGGATGAAATGTGAAACGTTGTAAACAAAAATATTCAAAGTATGGCTTGTCATTACATAGAATTGTATCTTGAGGAATACATGTGGTGAAAATTTAAAGGCTATGGCTTCTGATGCCAAATTTAAAGCAAGTGCAAATTTATAGAAAAAACAAACCATATGCAAGTCGTTATATTTTGATTACGATTATAACTTCGATTTTATTGCAGGAGCTAATGAATGTAAAAGCTTTTTCTCTTTCTAGTGGTCCTTTTGGCTTTAAGAAATCTTAATTCATTATTTACAGTTGAACTCAGACCTTGATAATTTTTATTGTTTTAAAAATGTAATAGTCATTTAAATAAGTAAATTGCTTGAATAACATAATGCTAATTTTTAACTGAATAGCAAATAATTTTTTTTTTACTTATACCTAAATGAGATTAAAAAATATTTCGTTAAACAAAACTAAAAAGTTTTTTTTTTTTTTTTTTTTTTTTTTTAATCTAAGTTGCTATGAAAAAAGGTGTAAAAATCAATAGAGTTTGCAATTGATTTTTGCATTTTCCCTCTTAATATTCATATTGTTATTGCGTTTTCTAAGTAAATGAATTTATTCACTACATAATACTGAGTCACTTAAAAAACCCATGTCATTCATTCTTCAAAACCTGAATACTTTAATCTTTTAAAATATTAAACTTAATTATCATTCATAATTCCAAAAAATAAAAATTTAAAATTATATTTAATTTTTATACAATTTTCACTTTTAATTTTGTCAAATAAGTTGTGCAAAACTTACGTCTTGATTCTTCTATCTAAATTACTTACATGGAAATTAGCATTCACGTGTTCAATCAAAAATACAATGTTTTTAAAATGATAAGGCTTGGAAAAGGCTCAGGTTTGAATATGCTCATTAGAAAATACTAATGATTGTATTTAAAAGTGAATATGATTGTATATAAAATATTTATTTAATTTATCATAGCTAAAGTTACTCTTTAAAATGATATTTTCTAGAATCATATTTTACATTTTCTAAATAAATAAAATCAGTTACATTTGGTAAAATAGTGTTTACACTTTAATAACACAAAAAGCAGAAACAACATTTTCTATTAAAGTTTAAAAATTATTGATTTTCTTGTATATTTTAGGTATTTCTGTGGTAAGAGGAATTTTAAGACGTTTTAAGTACTAATGACCAGATGGCTCTTCAGATTCCAACCTTGACCGGGATGGTTGAAGCACCTTTTTCACTAATGAGATGGTAAAATCTCATTCCCAAAAAAATATCTGCTGGTAAAGTTGTCTAAATCACACCTGTGAGCTAATGGTCTTCAAAGAGAAGACTATCCCTGATGGCCCTCCCTGCTCTAAACTGTAATTGTTATATCTCCACGATTCTATCCAGATTGAGGACTAAATTTAGTCCTCAATCTGGTCAGCGTAGTATATATACTACGCTGACCAATTCATAAAAATATTGAAAGCTAAAATATTTAAGCAACAAAAATAAGGGATAGGAAAAATATAAACTCTAAAAAAAATTAAAATCATTTTTAAATATTGGTGAAATGTTTTAAGAAGATAAATGTTTTAAAAGATATATATATATATATATATATATATATATATATATATATAGATTAAAAAATTTATCCATTGTACCGAAATATGTAATAATAAGTAATTTACCAATAACTCACTCACCAATCAAATTATCTATGAAGCCAAATAAATCGAAACAAAACATATGTATTGTTTCGAAACATAAAAGTATGAAATATTCTGATTTCAATTATAATTTCATGTTCCAACAGATTAAAATTTTCCTCATAACCAAAATTTGTTATTACAAATATAAGAAAAATAAAACATAAAAAAATAAAACCAACACTGCGGAGAAACTTCTGGGTAAATTTAAAAACTTCTGGATGGATTAATAAAACGGTCGCGTGATTGAACTTCAAGAATCGAAATTTTAAAAATGATTGCAGTTCAGGAACATTAAACTCAATTGGTAAGAAGATTCTTAGTAAACAAAAAGCAATTAAGCAGCTCAGAAAAATAGGTAGCCATATTGGATTTAACTCGCTATAATATATTTTGGCAAAATCTTGACATGCCTAAGAGAGGTAATAACTTGGCTATCTTTCTACGACCAATAGTAGCTTATAGTGGTAGACTGGGGAAAACCTGTCCCCCTTGATATGACGAATTTTTCCCCATGCTATATTGTGGGGAAAGCTTCGTCCCCATGATTGAACCAATCTTGGTTTATCTTGGCATGCCCAATATTGGGGAAAACGTAGAACCCATTGTAGGTCCAATATTGAGCTTATCTTGGTATGATGTATATTGAGAAAAACTTAATTGAAAAATCATTGTAAAAATTGTTTTTGCTACAAATACTTATGCATGTGCATCATATTAAAAATCCTAATTTAAAAAATAATTGCATTTTATTTCAGAGTCTGTTTCATAATATTTAAATAAAAAATACAAATAAATTTATTTATCATATTAAAGTTCATGTATTTAATGCATTCATAAAAGTAATAATAAACAAAAAAAATATTATTTAAATTAGAGTTTCTGCTGTGTTTTAATTTTAACTTAAATTAAAAACGCTTTATTCAGTTAATTTTTATTAAAACTAAAAATACTCAAAATACTTTTTTAATTTTATAAACAATTTCTATGAGGAAAATTTAAATATAATGAAAATAGTTTTAAAAATCTTGTGAAATTTTTCCAGAGAATTGTTTTTTGAAATAATTATTAATTATTCAAAAGAGATCTTTATATAGTTGATTTTTTAAAAATTTTATTAAAATAATTATCATCACGTAGGTTTTACAAGCACTTGTTGTCTATTAAAAAATATATAATCGAATAAATTAGTATATATTATAAAACAAAAAACTTAAATTCTAAAACATATTGATCAATTAAATTTAACTTGCTTTTAAAATATTTAATGATAAATTCTTCAATGTCTATAGAAAATTTGAATTCCATGCTCTTATATAGACAGCGCGAATCAAGTAAATATACATTTGTCGCTCGGTTGTGGATGAAAAAAGTTAAACATGCTGAATACTTCGTTTGTGGTGGAAAGCTCTGCATCAATTTGGTCGTACGTGACGTCATTTCGTGGATGGCTGGTGGATGGTTGGTGGATGGCTTGTGAACAGCTGGTAGTCATCCACCGTGTCCGGTTGACGGTGACTATAGTCACCGTCAACCGGACACAGCAAACCTATAGGTTTGCTGCCTGCCTATTACATTAGAGTTGCCGAAATTCCAGTGGAAGAAATCATCACCCTCTATCAAAAGGTACTGGAGCAACTCTCTTAGACTTACATTACGTGAGGTCAAAGCTCGAGTTGTGTCAATTCTCACTCATTATCCAATGAATTTGAGATTTCTTTCAGGTTTGTTCTAAGAAAATAACAGAGCTCTAATGCCTTGGTAACTTCAAGCCGCTTTCTATAAGATCAGGAAACTATTTAAAAAAAATAATACATTTTAACAAATATTTTATAATAAATTTTAAAATATTCGTTAAACTCTAGTCGATTTTTTAAGCAGTTATATTTTTTATATCGAAAATAATATGGCCATCCTAAATCTAAATTTGCTGTTTAAAAATTTGAAACTTCATGACAGCTCGTTAACATTGAATTATGATTGCAATAATGAAGATGAACAAACCTTTCATGTATTATTTCCACTTGGCGAAAATAAAGCAAAAGTTGATCAGTTTTTCAAAATCATTGTCAATATAAATTGCCCGAGTTACTCGTGCATTCGCAAAAAAAAAGTTGCTGATTTTCAGCGACTATTATAACGCCAATAACTTTCATTTGTCATGAAACTTAGCGAAAAGAAAATAGTGTTCAAATTTTAGGCCAGGGACAAACGCGGAAGAATTCGCCGAAAAACTCACGCCAGCGAAACTTAGGTGAACAATTGACGTCAGAAACGTCACAAAATAGGCATTCCGAGAGAATTTTTTTAATTTTCCTGAAAGTTAGAAATATCTGAGGGCACCAGCGACAAATTATTTACCTTTTTCTTTAGTTTTTTTTTTTTTCTTTTTCCTCCCTTCGAATTTTAAAGATATAACTTATTTTGATAAATATAAAAAATGTTCTATCACAGGAAATAAGTTAAGGGTTTTACAAAACATTTGAAAAATCTGAGATGGTTTATAATTGTTATTAATACTAAACATGGATTTATAAATAAATTGAAATTAAAAATTTTATTTTTTATTTAAATATATCTTTAAATTAATTTAGATAAAATACACAGAAGAACACATTCTACATTTAAATATACTGTATTAAATATTATTGAAAACATTGATTCTTGTGTTTAACATATTTAATTGAAACAGTAATTTTGCTACATATTTTATGTTGCTGAGGCTACTTAAGCAGTGTTAAGCCTAATTAGGTGTAATAGGTATTTAATAAAATTAATTCAATATTGAATTTAAAAAAATTGGAATTAAAGTAGCCATATTAAATTTAAATATAAATATATAATAATACAAACATTTTTTGATGAGGAGTAAGGTCTCAGAAAGCATTTATTGAAGTCTTTATGTGCAACTATCATTTATTTTTGATAAAAAATCTAAAAGTATAGAATATATATATATATATATATATATATATATATATATATATATATATATATATATTACACAATGCTGTACTTTTATCTATATAAAGAAATTTATTAAAAATTAATTATCAATGCAAATTATTTATCATTGCAGAGTTAGTTTAGATTCTAAAGATTCAGGAATGCATTATTATATTTTTTGTTTTTTATAAAATAATTTACATAAAAAATATTTAATACAGCTTGAATGGTGTTGATAATTTACTTACCATTTAAATATAAACTGTCGACTTATATTGATTATTACTATTTAAATCTTTAGATTTATAGTTATTATAAAAAATTATCTCCAATATCTATTTTAAAAATATTATTATATTCAAAGCGATGATGTAATTCAATGAGTTTTATTAAGTTTAGATGAAATATACACTAGTTTTGTTAAATAATGATAGTTTTGAATATTTTCAAAAAAATTAATAAAATATGAAAAAATATCAAGAAATTATACATTCTCAGTTTCAACATAAATAAATAAACATATGTATCAGATGTGTCGATAAATAAACAGTCATAATTAACAAAACTGATAATTGTCCATTAGTCAAAATGTAAATAATAATTCAATATGATGTAATAAGTTTCAGTGGTTCAATTGAACGATGACGTCAGGCAGTCACATGATATGACGTCATAATTGCTTTTCCGAGAATTCCTGATGTTCTCTGAGCAAGGCTTTCAACGTAGTTTTTTCCAGTTGTTTACGCCTTGCCTAATAACTACACCATTGTTAAAAAAAATCTGAAATATTATTGGACAATATGAGCAAATTGCCGTAACTTAAGCATTACGTAATGTTAAGTCTTCTATGGGAGTTGCTCCTTCTAGAATATCAGCAACTCTAATGTATAATAGAACTCATTTATCAAAACTTTATTTAAATACAGTTGGTAATATTTTCTTCTCCCACTGTTATAAATTCAGCAAGAAATAAATAAAATACTATCCTTAAAACTATAAATGTTCTAAATAAAAATTTTATTTTTTAAATTATAAAAACAAATAAGTCTGTTCCCTAAAAATATGTATAGATGAAAAATCAAGAAAAATTCGTTCTCATATTCTTTTTCCTTCAGAACTTATTATACGATGAATTTAAAAGTTTTCCTTAAAATGAATTCTATTTATATTATATAATACTTAGAGCTTCGTATGATTGGTTTATACAAATTTTCTTTATTGGTTTTAAGATAATTAAAAAGCATAAATACTTTAGGCATATCAACATGAAAGATTTGTAAAATGTTCTTTATATTTGCAAAAGTAATCCAGATATTTAAATAAATAAAAAAGTAAATCATTAATAAAGTTCACATGAAAACATATTTCTACTGATACCCTTTAGTTGATTACGTGATATTCCGACTTCAGAATCTGAACAGATGTAATTGCCGGCTGACAGTCATAGAGGTCCCTGTATCTGGCGATCCTCTACCCTTAAATAGATAGCTGGTTCTTAGTTGGTGAGCTCTAACTTGAATCTGATTGGCTTAATATGAGTTTGAAATTTTAATGGGTGGGACTGTGGTTATTTTATAAAATTTATTTCAGAATTTAGAAAGTTATTGTTGATTAATTTATTATCTATAAGAAATATATATTTAAATTAAATGAAACTAATAGAATAATAAAGGAAATAGATAAGGAATAAAATGAGATAAATAAGAATATTTACATAGGAACAGGCAAAAGTATTTACAAGAATAGCGTATGCACACTTATTTAATATTTTTATTAATCTCTTTTTTTTCCATACAAAGAAGTAGTTATCAAAGAAAAAAATTTTTATTTATAGTTTATTTCATAGGCTTCTGAATCTGTTTGTGTTTAATATTTTAAAACATAATATTATGGTACCTAAACATGGCAATGCGCATAAGTTATCAGTTAAATTAAGTTTCGGTTCTCCGCTCTACAAATGACAAGGTAGTATGAAATAATTCTGTACTGTTAGAATCTTATTTCACACATTTTATAACTTGATGAACAATTGATAAATACTTATCTTGATAAATGTGTTATAACTTACAAATCATTTCATGATTGTGAAGACATCCCATTTCTGAGGAAATATTTTGAACGATTTTATTTACTACAAATTACATTAAGGTTAGAATTATTATTTCTTTTTTGAATATTACTTTAACATTATGTTATTTTTTATTAAAGCTTTCATTCGTTAACTTTTGGTAGTTATTAAGAAGCTTGTTGATGTTGTGTGTAGATGAATGTTATTTCGTATTTTGATGAAATCTTGAAGGGGAATTCCCCTTTACCTACGGCGTAAGTTTGGAATTATTTTTAATCAAGAGAATTTTGTTTATATATTTTGTAATTTGGGAATTTAATTAATTATGATTTTATTAAATTAAAACGAATTTAAAAATTTCCCTTAAGAAATGCTCTATTTATAAAATAATGCTTCGAATTTTCTATGATTGGCTATTATAAATTTTCTTAATGAATCAGAATAAAGATCATTAAAAAGGAACAATACTCTTGGCATATATACATCAGCATAAAATATATGTGAAATTTTCTATTTATTTGCAGAAGTAATTCAGGTATCAAAGTAAATCACTTATATAGTTCACTTGAAAACATATTTCTAAAAATTTCCAACCTTTAGTTGTTAAAATAACCTTTCAACTTCTGAATCTATATTTTAATATTTTAAAACATATTATAGTAGTTAACATGGCAAAGCACATAAGTATCTGTTGAGTTTAAATTTAGATTCTCCACTTTTCAAATCACATCTTAATTAAAAACTGTTCTGTACTGCTTGAACCTTATTTGATTTTAACTTGATGAGTAATTGATATTTATCTTGTTGAATGTATTATGACTTGCAAATCATTGCACGATTGAGAAGACATCGCTTCTCTGAAGAGATTTTTTGAGCGATTTTATTGACTACAAATTAAATTAATCTTTATAGTTAGTATCTTTAATTTTCCTTTTTCTTAATATTAATTTTATTGTTATATTTTATTAAAGCTTTCATTTCATAGTAAGCTTTTTGTAGCTATTAAACAGCTTGTTGATGAATATTAATTATAATTTTGATGAAATCTGAAAGGGAATTCCCCTTTATATGTGAGATATAAAAGGGAATTCCCCTTCCAGATTTTATCAATCAAGAGTTCTTAATCAAGATTGTTTTATTAATTCTTTTTTAATTTAATTAATTATTTATTGAAGTATTTATCATATTTGCACATAAAGATCTAAGTATATATTTCCATACTATTAGGCTATCAGTCATTATGAACTCGATGTAGAAGGGAAGATAAAGTTTCAATGTATCATAATTCATAGCTAATTTTTTTCCTGTACCCTTATTTATTTTTCTTATAAACCTTATTGTTTGTTATTGGAACAATTTCATAGAAATTTATTAACTGAATTTTGAAAAATATGTATGATTTAATCTTAATTTAGATATTTTGTGTATTTTATTAAAATAATTCAGTTAAATGCTGAATATTTTATCAAATAATTTCAAAACTGTTATGAGATATTAAAACTAATTTAAAAAATAATAATTAAATTATTTAAAAAAATAGGGATAAATTCCTTCAGGAACTGTTTGTCAGAAATGAAATAATAAATTAATTAAATTGAAAATAGAATGGCTAAGAATAAAGATAAGAAATAACTTGTTCAAAATTTAATGCCATTATTTTACGGATTGTCATTCAACAATCAGAAATATTCTTTTCCAAATTGGTATTTTTGTTCATAAATTTTGTAAAATCCCCTATGAAATTAGTTATTATAAAAAAATTAAATTTACAACTACTCAGAAAAAATACCTTCTTGTAAAATTGTGTCTATAAAAGTGAGAAAATAAGTAAAATGTATTTAATTGCAAAGTTTAGGGTTCATTCATATTTGACTCCAACCTGTCACCAGAGCCAAATCAACAGATTACAACACCAAACTAGATACTTTAATGCAACTAATTTTGAACTGCATATTTATTACTTCCAATTCTATGACAATTATTAATATTAATTAAATTTCTATGAAGCATGAATCGATATGCTGTCAAAAATATTTTGTTAAAATGAAATTTCATTTTTAGAGAAAAAATTCAGAAAAATAAATTACTTTTTGAAAATTTCAATAAAAATAACTGTTTTATACTTATTGGCCAAATATTTTTAAAATAATTAAGATAATGATGTATAAGTGATAATTTCTTTTTAAATATATTATAACAAGCAAACAATTTTCATTTTTAACAGTTGCTTAGAAAAAAATTAATATATGTTTAAACATTTCATTATGGTTTGTCTTTTAAAAGAATATGAGAAGAGTTATGTTCTTTTTAAAAGTATGAGTTTCATTGAATGAAAGGATTCTTAGAATGGATTTAAATGGAATTAGTAAGTACTTTTACTATTCAATTTATCAATTTTAAATTTGAAACTAAGTTGGAAAATTTAGAATTGTTTTTTTTTTTAGTATAGTGCAAGTAAGTTCTATAAAAATTTAAGAAATGAATTTTTAAAATTGAATTAGAAATAATTTTATTGGTGTTATTGTTTTAGCTATATTGTTCAATTTATTGAAGCAAAATACTATAAAAATTGGTCATATATATGGAAGCTGGCTAATGTAAGCAATATTATTTTTTCATGAGTTATTTTTTTATGTATTATAATATACATTCAAATAAATTGTGTAAAATTCAAATTCTAGCATTTTATCTTAAAGAATAATTATAATGTGTTAATAAAAAAAGTATCAAAATATTAAGAAATCATATAATTTCAGTTTGCAAGAATATATTAACTACCTCTTTTTCTGTCTTCACCTTACAGTGGGCTAAAATCGTATTTTAAAAAATTTAGCTTTAATTTATAAGAATTATTTAATTTGTTGGTGACACAAATATATATGCATGTGCTTGGAACTGCCTTTAAAATCATTGAACAGTTTTATTTAAATCACAAACTGAAATCTATTTTTTTATTAAAGATTTATTTAAATTAAAAATATATATTTTTCAAATTAACTTCTGCTATTGCTAGATTAGAACTTGATCAAATAAATGATTGATCAAATTGTACTTGACAAATGAAAAACATAAAATTATATAAACATTCCTATTTGAAAGAACTACTCCGTAAAAGATGACAAAACTGTACGGGATAGGCGCGATTTACAATTTCCGTGACAAGCACTGCACAACTATTTCGTCAACCTAAATTACGTCACTCAGAGCAATATCCGCTTATTAAATACTGATCACATTCAAACTTCAACTTTGGAATTGCACATTACATTGAATTCCAAATATCTAAATTTCAAATATTTCCTTATAATTACGTACTATAAAAGTAATAAAATTCTAATAACTAGAAACAATTCTGTCATTAAAACTCGAATTGTAATATACCAAGCAGTGGCACTTACCTTAAAAAAACTTCAGTGTAGCACTACCTACTAGAGTGACAACCAGGCAATAAAGCTAAGTTTTTAACACTAACAAATTTATATTTAACTTGAATTTTAATAAATCGAGCAGTGGTGCTCACCTTAAAAACATTCAGTATAGTGCTACTTACTACAGTGATTGACAAACTAGGCAAAAAAGCTAAACTTCTAACATTAACAAATTGCATTCTTTATGCAAACTCGAATTTTAATTAACTGTGGGTTGACACCCACCTTCAAAAAATTTCAGTATGATACAATTTAACACTAATGTGAAACATGCAATAAAGCTTACTTAAAGAAGTATTAATAAACATACAGCAAATAAGTTAAAGAAGTATTTTATAAACATACATTTTTATAAAAACTAAAGTTCCTAATAATCACTATGAATAAAATTTTATTGAAAAATAAAATAACTCATCTGTTCGAGAAAGAACAGTTTTAAGAGCTTCGAAGAAATATTCTACTGTATTCTCTTTATGGTTTCTCCGCTATACATACTCTATGATGTATGAATCAAATTGACCAGGCATATTATTAGCACCCCATACAGATCTTTTATTGGCCAACCAAATAAAAATTCAAAATAAACTTTAAAAAATTCAAAAAAAAATAGTTTTTAAAAATTCAAAACAATATTTTTAAATTATATCAATATATCTTCCAAAAATTCGAGATAAAATAACTTAAAAAATTCAAAGTCCAATAATGGGAACATTAACTTAGCAAATTCTTCAATTGTAAACAAATAAAATTAAAAGCAAGGGTTGCATACAAAACGAATTTCATGCTTGTCATATGAAATAACCTTACATCATAAAACAAAAATCTCGTCATGAAAATGCATTCTGAACCGTTAAGCCAGTTTGGTGCACTTTATCACACACTTTTCCAACTTTACCCTATGTACAGTTCTCTACTCTTCGATGGAACTATTCTTATTGAATTTTTAAACATTTGCCCCAAAAATATTCAGTTTTATTCTATGTTTGCTACAAGTCTTCTATGAAATGACTAAACAAGCTTTTCTAAAGCTTGTTCATATCAAAACTTGAATTTCATTTTTATCTTAACAGGCCAAGTCCAAAAAATTTTGTTTGTGGTGTCCAGTGGAAAATGTACCCGATTTTCTGAGAATAACTGCTACTTGAAAAAGCAATATTTATGTATATATATATATTTTTACTTGTTTTTCTTTAACTGTTCATTTGCATCATAAAGTGAGTTCTCATGAATAGAGCAGTTAAAAATCAATTGAATGTTTTGTTGAGTGCTTTAAAATTCTCTTTTGTTAGAGTTATTAAACATTGAAATCAAGAATTCTATACCTATTCCAATGCCTTTCTAATTGGTGGGAAAGATGTAAACTCATTTGTACCAATTTGCTAAAATGTTACTTTTTCAAAAAGCTTTTTTTATTTATTATTATTTTTTTATCCTATATTTATCCTTGGCTTCTCTGCCATTAATGCCCAATAAAAAGATGAACAAGTATAAAAACAAGAATAGAATCCTTGAGTAGCATCAAAAGAGTTGTCAGTCATAAACTTTTTTTAAAAAAGTTATTTGGTGGGACTATTGAAATAAGTGTGCTCCACATTTTAAAACCATACAGTGAATATTAAAAGAAAGATTCTACATTTTTTTCTCTACAGCCAGCAGTTATGTGTTAGCAACAGATTTTAAAGTGGAGGAAGAAATCTATATCTTGTTTTTAGAGCAATCTGAGGCTCGCAATTGAATCATCTTGACATAAATAACTTTACAAAAAATTTAAATCAACATTAATTATGGTTTAAGGTAATTACAAATACTGTCCACAAAGTAATATGGAGGAGGTAGTGTGCAGCTTCTGTTAAACCGAGGTCTGAAGCACCCATGAATAAATTCAAAGGTAGAAGTTTGTCTATGCTTCATTGCCATAAGTAGCAATTATATTCTCTCGTGTATGCAAAAAGTTTTAAAATTTTAGAAATAACTAAACAATAGTACAAACATTTTATTTACATTTCATAAACTAAATCATCATTTATTGAATTTATTTAAACATCAAAATTTATTTCTGATGAAAACTGCTTAGCCGTTTCAATGATCAGTTTTGGGGTTATAATGGAGTGTGTGGTACTGACAAAGAAAATAAGGATTTTATTTATTTATATTTTTGGAAAAATTAAAATAGTTTAGCAGGAATTTATTATTGTCTGAAAACCTAATGACTGTTTAAAAAACTTAAAATATCATAAATGATTAATTAAATGTTGTAGTCTAATTTTCTTTCTTATATTTGATCTAGAACTTAAAAATATAAATACTTTTGTTCATACTTTTTGAACAGCCCTAGTATTTTGTAAAAATAAATTACACTCGAACAATGTAAGTAAAAAAACCTTTACTGTGAAGTGAGATATCATACAATAGAGCAGACTATTTTTCTACTCCCAGATGTTCCCAGTTCTCCAGCTGTTGCATCTCCCAGTTGTTGCAGACATTTTTTGCTATACAGCACTAATTGCTTGATGCTCTGATGATAGAAAATCACCCTTTGGTCTTTGAGTCAGCTTAGAATAGTTGTCTGAACCTGGTCATCATTGGGAAATTATCTTCCACCTAAATGTTCTTTGAGTTTGCCGAATACATGAAAATTTCAAGGACCCAGATCGGGATTGTAGGCTTGGATGTTTCCATACTTCCCATCCAAAACTACAAAGCATATCCTATGCTGTGCATGCATAGGGAGTTTTTATATTGTCATACAAGAAGACAATATCATCATATAACTTTTCATGTTGCTTATATTTCACAGCTTTGCCCAAATCTCTTAGTGTTTCGCAGCAGGACTCAGCATTAATGGTTGTGTCCTTTCACATAAGCCTGATGCAGACAACTTCTTCACAAATAGAAAAAACAATAACCATGACATTATCTGCTGATGGGGGAACTTTAGATTTTGTTCCTACAATCGATAATATTTTTCTCCATTCCATTAACACTTGCTTCATTTCTTGAGTGAAGTGATGCTACAAGCACCTATGTCTCATCACCCATAATGATACACTTTAAGAAATAAATGCCTTCTGCAGAATAATGTTAAAGGAATTTCAGGGAAACTGCAAACTTGGCTTCTTTGTGTTCAGAACTCAAAGAATAAGAAACCCATCTAGAACACTATTTGCGATAAACCAGTTTTTAAACGATGAAATGAGCACTGCCAAAAGACATTTCCAACTGCTGTACAATTTTAGTTAAGACTATTAACATATATATATGTATATAAATTATTTACCTCTTTTTTTATGTTTGGAATGAAATATATAAGAGCTTAAAATCTAATTGAATGTTTTATTTCTTACAATTTTAAATTTTAAATCAGTGAAAGGATTGTACTGGAATTTGATTTTTATTTTAAATTTTTCTTTTGAGACATTATGACTGCCATTATTGGGAAGTAATTTTTTAGCAGATATTTTATTTTTTAATTAGTTTTTAAATGTTAAATTAGTTACATTTAATCAACCACCCTTTTATTTTTAAATTTATTTCAAAATCACTATTGAATGATCTTAAATTTCCCATAAAATTTTAATTTTACTAGAAATATGTAGGATATGAATGATACCTATGAAATATATTTTAAAAAAATAGAAACAATTAGAATATAAATTTTAAAAAATCTTGTATTCAATGTATTCATAAAGTATATTTGTTTCGTAAATAAAATGGTTTTAGTTTAATATATAATTTTAAATTTAAATTTGCTTTATCACTGAATTATAGCATCCAAAATTTGCAACTAAGTTACAAAATTCATTGATTTATCAAGCAAACCAAAATAGTATAAGATGAAGTGCTTTGTATGTAAATGTCATTGAATTTACTTTTTATAGAAAACTGTTTTCACAGGTGACACTAGCCATTGAATTTCCTATATTTTGATGAGTGAAATTTGTCTAAATTATTTATTTTTTATTATATTTCAATAAGCTACAAAGTGATATTACATCTAATTTATTTTTTAATTCTCAAATATTTGATATATTGAATTCTTTAATATATTTTTTATACATTTTAAGAATTCAAATGTTGTTGTTGTCGTGTGACAAGTACAAAGAGGAAAAACAAAGAAAAGGTAATAAAAAAAAAGACAAGTGATATGAGACCAAAGCATGAAGCATTGCCCTGGCCACATCTTCATCTTTTTCGGTATAGAGGGTATCATGGCAGCAGTTAGGGTCGATGCTGAAAAGGGTCGAGGCAACAGAGATGCAGTTGAAGAGATGCCTCAGATTAAGTAGAACTCCTGTGCAACGCTTGCATTCTGCTTATGTTCTGGATCTGTCAGGCATGATTTTCATACCCCTCGTGTACCCAGTCCACATTCTGCTGATGGTAGAGGTGATACTATGGTCAGGATTAAGCTCCAGTAGGCACCATTTTTTCTGTAGATCCCTGCAGAGCTGATGCCTTGCAATGGCGTTTGCATCGAAGCAATTGGTATTTGTGGGAGGGGGGTCGATATTTCTAGCCTCCTTGGTGAGGGAGTCCACCTGTTCATTTCCCTCGATGTTAACATGTGCAGGGACCCATTCGATGATGCAGGTTTTCTACCTTTCAACTATAGTGGACAGAAGCGTGTTGATATCTTGGGAAAGTCTTGTTTTACCTCCTTTAATGGCCTCCAGAGCAGATTTACAGTCAGAGAATATGATGATGCCATTCAAGAGGACTGACTGTGAGGTAAAGAGTAAAAACTGCCTTTATGACAATCAGTTCACTGATGAAGTTGGAGGCAATTTTTCCAGCTGCAACGCAATATTTGAGAGATGATTGATCTGGAAGGATAAGGAAAATGCCAGAATCTCCCATGTCGCATTTTGAGGTGGAAGAACCATCAGTTTAGCGGTGAAAAGGTTGGTAATAATTTCCATGCCTTTTCTGCGAAGGATTTCTTCTAATTCACTTTTTGAACATGATTCCAACAGGTCTATATTGGTCTTAACGGTAGGTGGTGGTTTGATAGCAAAAGGTGGTTCTTCAATAATATCAAGGCATGTGTGGTTCAAACTGATGCTGTTTCTGGTGTCTTTGTCATATTGAAGCATGGAGGATCTTTTTAACCTCTCCCTGTTGGTCCAGGCACAAAAAGTGACATTTGAGATGTGTTCCTGGTTGTTGCTCCTGATTTTGTTGGTGAATTTAATGGTGACCAATTTTTGTCTGTTTTCAAGTGGTGTGAGACCACATTCAGTCTCAGCATGCAGGTTATATTAGTTGAGGAAACTGCACCTATGATGAGTTTGGCTGTTCTGTATTGATATATTTGAATTCTCAAATATATGGCAATATATGCATAGATTTTTTTGTCAGGAAACATAAATTTTTTAAGTTTTTCATTTTTTTATTGCAATTTTTTGTAAAATTAAAAAATAATTCATATGAAGTATAATAGTTATATAATGACCTCATTAGACATAAGCAATGATTTTATTGAGGGAAAAAGGTACATAATTGCCTAATATTATTTCTTGATAAATTGTAACACATATATATTTATAGTATTATCAAATTTGTCTAACAGTATAAAAACTTCAATTTCTTAAAAGTGATTGTTTAGCAATCGCAAAACTCGTATCTGTAAGCATTTGGTAAACACTTTATATATATATATATGTGTATATATATATCTCAAATCTCACCTATATTTGCTGTATGTATATGCAATGTTTAGAATTTTAACAAACAGAATTATATTTCTATTATATTTTCAAATGATATTGATCTAAATGCAGCCGCTTTTTATTTTATAAATCATGTCTAACCACTTTTTATTTGAGATTTGATTTTAGCTCTGTTGTAGAATAATCAGTTTAAGTTAATGCAAATTATTAAAGTGTGTTTTCAAAGTAAATGCCTTCCTTTTAAACATACAATTAATCATGAGAGATAGAAGAAAAACCTGCCATTTTCTGTGGCACTTTAATTCCTTAAGTTTAATTTTGTTGGAAATATTACTGAATAAAAATTATCTAATTGAAATTAAGGCTTAATTTTTAACTTGAATATCCATGATAACTAAAACTGATACACTATTATAATTTTAAAGTCTCATTTAAATATAAAATTTACCTATAAAGATCAAAAATTCAAAATATTATAATCATAATCATATCTAACCTTTAAGTAGAATCATCATTTTATAAATAAGAGCAATTTATATTTTAAAAACTTATAAAATTCTAATTTTGTAAGGATTTTAAGTATAGAAAAAAATTTCTTGATTTTTAAAATATCTTTTCAGTTTTACTTAAGCAAAAAATTTATTATTAAATCAAAAATAGTACAGTGTTCCCTCACCACTTCACACTTCATGTTTTGTGGCAGCTTCAGTGCTTTGCGGGTTTTTCCAAAATATTCACTAAAAAATAAAAATGAAAAATATAGCCATGTCAACCACCACATTGCAGAAAGGTGTGTTATTTCATATTGATGTGCTAGAGAGATGGATATCTGCATGCCAAACAGAGAGAGGAGTTGACTCAGAGTATATACTATGGGCTCTCATAAAAGTGGGTGATTGGTTTCAGGTGAGACATCGACTAGTGAAAGTACAGTGATGCTGGCTCACTTCATAAGGAGTGGAAGATTTGTCGACATGATAAAAGAACACATTAGCTCCCTTATCGATTGCTACGCAGTCCCAATGACTGATGAAGACCTCCTTGAGATCACAAAGTCTGCAAAGAATGAAGAAAACGAAGAGGGAGACGAAGAAGAAACTGGAAATGTGGCCTTACCCTAGAGAATCTGCAACAATTTGCACAAGACATCAATGACACTATGGTCCAAGCTGTCAAATTCAGCAGTTGCGTTGGCAGGGTTATGTTTTTCTACGGAGGAATTTTGAAGGAAAAGAAAAAATAAAGACAACTACCCATCACCATGTTTCTTTCCAAGGTAAAGCCACTGGCTCTACTGTCAGAGCCTCCAGCAAAAGCTGAGTGAGCCTAAAGCTTCTACAATTCAAGTGAGAGCCTCTTCTCTGCCACCAGTACAAGACTCTTCATCACTCTTAGAAAGCAGGGTTGATTAATGTTTATTACTGTATAAGGTTTTGTTATTAATTTTATTAATTAGCACTGACACATTTTAGGAAATACGTATACTGTTGTTATTTTTGTCTTAAATGTGTAAAGTATAAGTACTATTTACTAATTTAAAACATGTGTTGGATTCTTCAAGTAGTTTTCCAATTTTCATAGAATATTTGAAAAAGTTTTTATGGTCACTTTTATAATCATTTAACTATGGGAAATGAACCAAATTGTTTGATCTCAATTGATTTTCATAAAGCTGAAGCTTTTATATTATTGGTGATCAACATATTTTTACCTTGTAACTCCTAGTTTAGTTCATTCAATTTCAGTGTTATATCTCTTAGAAAACATGAATCTAGAAGCCATTAATCATCTTAAAATTTACTTATATTATGACCATTATTGTTCATGAAGGTTTCAATTTCCTTCCGTAATTTTCAAAATTGCAATTAGCGATTTAAGTGACTAAACCACCGAATTTTGGTGTAATAAATGGGATTGCCATGTTCAGATTAAAAGTTTGCAAAGATATTCTTAAAATTGATGGTGCTTCAATGGACTGTTTATAATTGAATTAGTTACCTTAATATCAGCTTTCATCACATGAGACATATTTAATCCTTATGCACATAGATTCTCCAGGTGTAGAAAATAATGATAAATGAATATTTCAAAATCATTTGAATTGTTTCCCAAAGCTTTTATGTCATCTAAAATTAATGTAAGAGCACCTACATTTTTTCCAACTACTAATTGGGGTCCATCTGCCGGCAAAATTTTTCAAATCGATCTGAAAACTTTGTGTTTAGTTTATGACAACATCCTTAATATTTTTGCCAGTGATGATTCTTCACTGATATTCATTTGACTCTCAATGCCTCTAATAAAAATAGCAAGTTGATCAGTATAATCTATATCTGAATTTTCATCGAAAGCCAGTAAGAAATAAATTAATCTTGTTGTAATTGTATTTAGCAAAGCATGAACTCACTTTAAATATTTTCTATTCTTATTTCTACAGTTTGATGTGACAAATTTATTTGAGTAAAGAGATTGTTTTTCTGTACAGATTTCTTCAGCTGCTGCAATTAGCCAGTCTTTGATATTGTTAGTGTTTAAAAAAGGCTTTTATGGGATACTCAAAAGATAACACTAAAAATACCATTTGATTGGCAGTTTTCTCATAAAATATGTGTTGTAAAGATGTCAAATTTTTAGGTTGTATGATTTTAAAGTTGAAATTAAATGATGATAAATTAAGCATACAGCATTGTCTTTTACATGATTAAAAAATAAAAATTTTCTCATTTGTTCTGAATTTGTTTATTTTTATCTTAAGTTTTCTTTTCAGTTTTTCTTTCAGCTAGGACAAATAAATATTTAATAGAAATAAATAAAATAGTTATATTGATATGATTAAAAAAATAAGTTTACTTTTAACCTGGGTAACAATCACAACAAAGTTGAAAGTTGACTAGATTGCATTTATTGGCAGAAGAATATCTCCTTCAAGGTTCTTATCTACAGTGAATTTGTGCTGCCATCAGATATTACAAAGTATAACAATGATCTGTGTAATAGTTTTATATTTTATACTTGTATTACAAAATGTCTGCATAAAAATTGATTTAAATTCAAGATTTCAAATTTTTGTTTCAAATACAAAGAGTAATTAAGCAAATAAGAAACTATTGCAAATATTTTTTTCTTGATGGCTAATGTTCATTTTTTTTTTTTTTGGAAATCAAATGAAGGGAAAAGGAATTTGAATGTAAAGAGTTGAGGTGGCACAAAACACAATTTTTCAATTTTTGTTCTCTAGTCCAAATGTCTTAAAATATACAGTTAAAAACTTCAATAAAGCCCCATGTGGCCATTGGGTGTCGGGTTGGGCTGGCCTGACTTACATGTTACGTGGCCTCTACTTCAGGTAAATAGGAGATGTGTTGTCCTCATTCAATCAATCAGTCTACATGTATCAAAAGATCATTCGTCTGCTAGGTGACTGGATAAGGGTGAAGACCTCTTCAAGGATGTATCGAAAGTGTATAGGGCCTGACCAAAACTGATGCAGTTATCTTGTATCCACTTGTAAGTCTCTGTGATGGGTGGAATGGTTGGGATCCAGAAATAAATAAATTTCTCTGAAATATACTTCTGATTATTTTCTCCTTCTAAAAGAACATAGTCTAATTAGCTCTTGCGAGTGAAAAATGACTGTAGAGGAATAAAATTTACAAACTGAATCCTATGGAACAACAAATGAGATGTATCAGCTAAATAAACTGAAATCATACTAAAGCTGAAATGTCTTGGTAATATTGATGATTAATAGTTTTTACCCATAGTAGGTTAAATGTTATACTGATGATTTGTTAGGATTGTTATGTAGGGGAAATAAAAAAATTTTACTTTACTTTAAAGGAAAAAAGGGTTGCCAAGCCTAACTCTGTCTTCATGTTGAAGTATAACATTTTTAGGAATACAAAATATTGATGAGAATGAAATAAAAAAATAAAATCCTAAAGGGTTTAACTCATTTTTTTGCTTAACAAGTAACATATTAAACTTGTAAAAAATTTGTTTTCTAGAAAAAAGGGGAAGTTGTGATTGCACAATGGCATACCCAATAACAATAAATTGCTCTGGTTTCATCAAATCCAGTGAAAGGAAAAGTATATAATCACTCATACTCAATGAATTTTGTAGAAGAAACTTCATTTTTTTTAATTTAGCTTTTTGTAGGAACATTTCTAGTATACATAATTTTTCAGTTTTACAGTGAGTATACATTTACATCAACACTCAAATTTTATTGTACACATATCTCAGGGGAAAATGATTCAGAGATCTCTGTAAAAGGAATAAAAATAAGAAAAAGAAATTATTGAGGTGAAAACATCAGTAAAATTGGTTTTTAAAAAAGAGCCTGGACAAGCAAAATTCTAACATCATTATGTTATATCCAACACTAGACTGCTGTATGTTCAAACAAAACCGCTCAGAGAAATTTCTCGTTGCCAAAAAATTTCTAGAACAAAAAAATCAGAATAAAAATAATTCCATCAGATGACAGGTCATCTGATGGAATTTAGGTCGGCTGCATTTAAACTAAAATTAAAGCTAACAATATAAGAAATTGGAAGTGTCAAGTGACAAGGATTTAAAAAGGAATTTGCATTATTTTGCTGATCAGAAAGTGAGTGTACAACATCATATCACTATCAGGAGAGATGGCTCAATTATTAAAACTAAACACCTCTTACTCACATTGGTGACATACGCTATTTCAATTTATTGGAGCTGGTTCTTTAAATTGCTGTATCTGACTTTTAATTCTTTATTGTTTATTTTGCTTTAAATGTCAATGTTTTGGATGCACAAAACTACTTGTTGGGAAGCTTTGACTTGCACTCAATATGCTTCAGTTAAACGTGATAGTAGTACATGTCAATTAAAAAAAAGTCTGTCAATTACAATGAGGAACATCCTTTGTATCCCAGTTATGTCAACATGAATATCCGTTAAAGCAAATACAACTTGAAAACAAAGCAAAACTTTTTGTACCCTGAAGCCAAATATGCAGTATCATTCCATACTCTTGAGCAAGGTATTAGTTATTTACAAGTTGCCAAAAAAGTCAGGAAATCCTGCAGTACTCAAATGGATTACTTAAGTATTACAGTTGTAAAATTATCCTCAAATTTTAAACATAACTAACCTATTCTAAAATGAATGTCCAAAGATTTTAACAAAATCAAAATTCCTAAAATCTTAAAGTATGTAATGTATGTAAGAAAGTATATGTTATGTGATTTTTTAGCAAATAAGGGTTTAAAAATAATATATATAATGAAGAGGTTTTATACTTATAGAATGTGAATTTTAATATTGGCGTGAATAATTTACTTGATAACAAGAATTCTACATTTATTTTATTCCATAGTATGGCCACTAGTAAGGATTCCGATCAACAAAATAAAAGGCTATGCACTGAAAATCGTGACAAAGAGGAAAAAGTATCATTTATTGCTCGAGAGTATCAGGTTAGTACTTTTTCCCCTTTGAGTGATGTTTTTATTGTTACTGCATTATTTATGTTTTTCTAATTATAGATTAGAAAGTTATTTTGAATTTTAAATAGACATACTTTTTATTTTTAATCGTTTTAATTTTTGATCTTCATTTAACAAATTTTTCACTTAAAAATATTTTCAAGTTTATTTTGATTTAGAAACTTTAGATTCATTCATTTCTAAACAGTGGATTTTACTATATTTTTTGTGTCTCAGCAGAAATTCTGTTTTTCAAACAAAGTTTCCCGTCAGCTCTATTACAAATAATTCATTTGTTAAGAAAAAGGGTTTATTTAACATAGAATTGTGCCTTTTTTTATATATTTGAAAAAGTTAACTTTGGAAATTATATATTTTTCTGTGATGAGATTTTGAATGATCATATTCAGTCATATTTTAAAAAACTGTTCATTAGTCCAAAGCAAAATATTTAATCATCCTGTTACCAAAAATTTTGATACTGTCCAGAAATTCTCTTTTTTGTAAGTGGAAAATTTTTTGACACTTTATCAAACTGATAAGCCATACATTGGCGTAAAATTCATTGCAAAATATTTTATAAAAATCATTGCTTTGTTTCTTTATGTAAACTTATACTATTGATGTACACTACTGACCATTAAAATTGCTACACCAGGAAAGCGGCACACCACACACGTGAAATTTGCATGACAGGTAGAACTTGCTGTAATATGCAAATGATTAGATTTTCAGCACATTCATACAAAGCAGGTGACAGTAGGGACATCTACAATATGTATAAAACCAGAGATTTGACAGCAGTTTTCATATACTCAATTTCCGTTTCAACATTGTTTTTGACAAGGAAAGTTGTTGTAATGCCTTGTGTAAGAATAAGAAATACCTATCAGCACGTGTCTGACTTTGATCGAGGAAGGATTATAGCCTACCAGGATTGCGGTTTATCATACCACAATTTTGCTGCTTGCGTCGGTCGAGACCCCATAACTGTTAGCAGAATATGAAATCGATGGGTTCAGCACAATCATACAGAACGTCATGCAGGATCTCAGCGACCCCCCCATCACTAAAAGAAAAAAAACAGACATCTTATCCGCATGGTCACAAGGGATCGTACAGCCACGTCACGAACCCTGAGTCGAGAAATGGAGTCATTTGCAAGGCAACAAGCTTCTGCTCGAACAGTTCGATGACGTTTGCAGCAGCATGGATTGTCGGCACGGCGACCATGGCTTCGGCTACCATTGACGCTGCGTCATAGACAGGAGCACCTTCAATGGTGTGATCAGCGATGAACCTGGATGCGGGAATTGCATCACGTCATCTTTACAGTTGAATCTCGGGTCTGTAAACTGTACCATGATGGCCGCATCCATGTTTGGAGGCATCGTGGAGAACGCGCATTGCCAGCTTGCATTGGACATCGCCATACTGGCCCATCTGCTGGAGTGAGGGTATGGGGTGCCATTGAATACACATCTCAGTCACCTCTTGTTCGCATTACCTGCACTTTGAACAGCAACCGTTACATTTCCGATGTGTTAAGGCCCGTAGCTGTGCCCTATCTTCGAGGCATCCCTAATGCTTTGTTTCAACAGCATAATGCACGACCACATGTTGCCCATACTATTCTGAACTTCCTTGATACAGAACAGGTTTGACTGTTACCCTGGCCAGCACGTTCTTTTGATCTGTCACCAATTGAGAACACGTCGTCAATGGTTGCCGAGCGATTGGCACGCTGTCACTCACCATCCACTACTGTCAATAAACTGTGGCATAGTGTTGAAGCTGCATGGACTGAGATCTCCGTACATGCCATACAATCTCTGTTTGACTCCAAGCCTAGGCAGATAAATGCTGTTATTGCAGCCAGAGGTGGCTGCTCTGGGTACTGATTTCTCAAGATCTATACATCCGAATTTCCTGTAAATCTTATCACTTGTTCTTTCCACTATAATGTATGTGTCCAATAAATATCGTTCTGTTATTTGCATTTCTTCTTGGTGTAGCAATTTTAATGGTCAGTAGTATAGTTAAAAAAATCAAAATATTAAAATCAATTAGATAAACGATTGTACTGAAGGCAGATTTTTAATAACAAGTAATCTTTTATCATAAAAATATACATTCTTTGCTATATGTAAAAGAAGAAAAAACCAATCATTTCAAAATGAGCTTTAAACACCATTTTGGTTTTTAAAATTTATAGAAGACATTTGAGCAGATTTAAATCAGGTTTTAAGCATAATTTTATTTTTTCCAAAATGTTTTTAGAAAAAACTAATTTTATTTTTTACTATGATTCTAATGATATTTTTAGGAGTACTAAAAATATATACCAAAATTTGTACTTATAAAATTTATGTAGTTACTCTTTATTGTAATATTGATTTAAGTAAATTATTTTATATAAAATGCTCAAAAATTTACTTTTCAATTTTCATAAATGTTGTATAAAATCAATATTAAGAGAAGCTCATATTGCTTGAAAAATCTGCTGTCTATATATTATACCTTCAGTGAATGAGAAATGCACATAAATATATTTATCAATATATTTATGTGTATTTTTTAATATTCAATAAATATCCTGAAATATGTTTGCTGTTATATTTTAATATAAATAGTTAAATATTGTGTAAGTTATAAATGGGCTTGTCATTATAAAAATGATTCCATAATAAATAAGAAATGTCCCTATACTCAGCCATTTAATAAATAAGTTTTCATTCACATCGTCTTGCATTCAATTAATTTCTTTTAAAAAATTTGATTCTTGTAATTTATTTCATATGAGAGAAATAACTTGATGAAATTAATTTATATTTAACATCGTCATATGCATTTTTCTCATCAATTCACTGTATTGACTGTTATTATTCAGTATAAATCTAATATAATATTTATCAGTTCTTTCTTGCCTCTTATTTTAAAACAGGATTACTAGGTGTATTATCCTAACATTGTAAATTATTTATTTCAGATTGAAATATTAAAAACTGCAATTGAGAAAAATACAATAGCTTGCTTAGGAACTGGCACTGGAAAAACTTTCATAGCTGTTTTGTTAATCCGAGAAAATGCACATAAAGTTCGTACTCCTTTTGAAGAAGGAGGCAAAAGAATATTTTTTCTTGTTCCAACAGGTTTGTTTCTTTTAAAAAATGTTAATTAAAATTTTCTTATTTGAATTAATCTACTTAATTTCATGTTTATATGGAAACCTTTTGCTTATGAATTTACCACATTAGTTGTGGCATATTAAATAATTAAAAAAACTCAAGATTATTTGAATTCTAATTAACTATGAAACTTGCGTTATTGAAATTATCCTTATAGATCTAAAGAGGACAAATCTCAATGAGATAGCATCATGTTTTACTTTCCTTTAATAGAAATTTTTATGGTTTACTTATCCTAAATAGTGATAATTTGCATATTCCATGAAAAGGAGCATCCAAAGTATTATTACTTGCAAAACATACTTATAATCAGTTCCACAAAATTTATAAACTTATCAGTTTTGTCATTTTTTGCCCATGACACAAAAGAAATATTTGCCCCATAAAAAAGATTTTTTTCTTCTCAACCAATATTCAGTTACTCTTTGTCAATTTAAAAGGTACTAATCATTCCTTACTTTGTTTCTCAGTTCTGAATTATCTGGATTCAATGAAATAAACGATAAAAGCAAGGCTTCAAACCAGAACTGAACTGAAAAATATTGGTTTTTTTTGTTTGACATGTCTTCAATCATTTTGTTAATATAATCAACTTATGAGTATTTTTTAATTTAATGTCAATTATATAATTATTACTCATACATTTCTTGTCTATTTTCTGTTTCGGTATTCACTAATATTTATCTGTTTCAATTATTGTGAGCCCAAAGAAACAAATTCCCTTACCACCTTAAAAGATTGATGCTGTACACTTTAATGTCTTTATATCTGAAGTAAATGGATAATAGATATCCTTTGCAAGTATCAGCTGTTATATTTCCTCAGCGGTTTTATAGGAAGGAGTTACCTCGAATGGATACTGTTATGAAACTCTCTCTACTCTGCACTAGATAAACTAAACTTCAAGTGCTGAACTGTATTATGATTCAAAATTTAAATATCGTGAAGTTTCATGTATCATACACATAAAACCCTCTTTTATAGCAGGAATTCAACTTTAAAGACTCAGTATTAGCCTGGGTTTCATAGTTTAATGTTATTAAAGTGAAATGGTCATATAACATTCTTCTACCATAAGCATAATGTTCATCACCTCTGTTATCCATTTAAGCCTGAAGAGTTATGGAAGAGATTTGATTAATGATCTTAAGAAATTTTGGGAGGGGAAAAGAAACAAATCATGATATTTACTTAAGTGGGATCCAAGGTTGTTTTGGAAACATTGGGCAGGCTGGAAATCCAGGTAGCAAAATTATAGCCTTCAATGAAATAATAAATATTTTTAACCTGTGTCCCTCAACATTTGTATATAGCAACTCCATCCTGCAGTCTAGAAAATATTCTCTTCAATCTTTAGCTATTTACCTATCCTAAAAGAATATAAATGTTCTTTTTTAACTATCATGACTTTATTCAAATATATAATATTGCCCATACTTTTTCAAATTCAAAGGCTGCATATCATATCTTAAAAAAAAACTCCTTGGAACAAAAATAGTTTGTACCTATAATGATTCAAACATTACATAACTGTATTTCCTGACTACAGTCAAATTAATAGTAGAAGCAGAAAATATAAATGTGAAAACATTACTATAAAATGAACTTGACACAAATGCAGATAGTTTCCCATCAAAATAGTCTTCATTAAATAAAGAGATTTTTCTTACTTATAATTTATTCAGTACTTTGAAATGTAGATACTTTTACAAACTTTCTTAAGACATTATTTTTTGATAGAATTTTCTAATTGTGTTTTTTTAAGTCTCTAAAAAGTTACTTTTAATAAAAATTATTAAAAAATGCTTACTGAAATATTTTTTGACACTATTCATGCATTTTTATAAATCATAAAGACAGGCATATATGCAAAAGAAAAAATATAAAACATTAAAAATAACACAAAATAGTCATGTGCATCTGATTAAGTTTACCCTTGAATTTAGAAATTAATTTTAAAAAGGTCATTATTATGTAGTTGAATTAGTTCATAATAAAATTGATAATTTCCTCACTTTTTATTATTCCTTAAACATGAATTATCAGCAAATTTAAATTATTTAATAATATGGGTTGAAGCTTTTTCTTTATTTGCTTATTTATGTTTAAAAAGAATATTAAAATATGATTGCTTAACCAATCCACATTTATTCATAATTAACAAATTTGAGCAAATTTTGTATTCAAATTTTCTTTAAGTGTAATAAAAGATTTTGAGATTCAACTCTTTTTTTTTTTTTTTTGCATCAAAAAATAAACATAATTACATTAATAATAGAATTTCTTTTTGTAAAATAAAAAATTTTAAAAAATGTGAATTGTAAAAGCTTAAAATCTTATATATTTCACAATTTTTTTTACTTTCATATTTCATAATTTTAATTGGAATAATGAAAATTTTCTCTTGGTGTGATTATAATCCTTGTAATCATGTAATGGTGCCTCCAAATATTGAAATTTGCTTATTTAATATTAAAATGCTTTAGTTTCTTCGTGCTGAACTATGAATATTTTGAAAAATTCTGCCATTATTTAGACACAGTTGCAGCTTTTTTTATTTTCCATGCATAATCAATGACTCATAAAATCACTGTTTACCAGAATGCTATCTATGTCATTGGAAAATATTGGGACTTCTATATCAGAACATTAAACTTCTCTTAAGTAAAATTTTTATTTATATCTTAATATTAATACAATATTTCATGACTTTTTCTGTCAGTAGTAAGTGTCATTTGTTATAGCTATTGTTCTTTATCATTATATTTGTCTTTAAAATTTTTTAAATTATCAACGGTTGTAGTAATTATATCACAAATAAAATGCATTTAAGTTATATGTTTTTAAAATGTTATACTGTAAAATACTTAAAAAATAATTATATTTAATTTCTATTTTTCTTTTTTTTTTACAATTAACACAATTTTTTAATGATAAAATTTGAAGTTGATGACATTATTCAATAGTTGCAGTATTCAAATGGTTGAATTAGTGAAAAAATTTTGTCAATACATTTTATTAATTGATATTTTAATTTTTCTAAGAATTGCTCAATACTTATAATTTTTAAGCAACAAGGCAGAAGCAGTTAACAATGATAAATTTCATGGCTTTGAATTTTTGATGTTAAATAATTATAAAATTTAGTTAGATGAAAATTTTTTTTATAAATTTATTTCATTTTCAGTTCCTCTTGTACATCAACAAAAGAAAACAATTAAACGTCATACTGATTTAAAAGTGAATGGATATTTTGGGGAAATGAATATAGATAGCTGGAGTGAAGATGATTGGCTTCAAGAATTCAAGAAATATGAAGTGCTAGTGATGACGGCAGAAATTTTTAGAATAATTATAGATCATGCTTTTATCTCCTTGAAAAGAATTCAGCTTTTAATTATAGATGAATGTCACAGAGCACAAAAAGATCACCCTTATCGGTTAGCGTTGACTCGTTTTATTGAGCATGATAAAAAAGATTTGCCTCGTATATTTGGTCTCAGTGCTTCTCTTTTAAATGGCAAGTGTAAACCGACCCAGTTAAAGAAACGTTTAAAAGAATTAGAAAGCACAATGATGAGTTCTATAACTACTGCTAGTGATATTGCTGACATCAGAAAATATGGCACAGACCCTGATGAACTCATTATTTACTATTCAAGCTATGAACATTCAGCTTGTGATCTGATAAAAGAGACAAAATCTTTACAAGACAAACTAAAGGCTGGAGAAAATCGATGTAACTATCAATATGACACTATTTTGGATAGACCCTATAAGTATTTGAGTTCCTTGTGTCTAACTTTAAGCTCTCTTGGACCTTGGTGTGCATATCATGCAGCTGAAAAATTTTCTGAAGAAATTACTACATTTTTCCGGCGTACATTAACTGAAAATATACGGCAATCCCTTGTAGAAATTTTAGATTACCTGTCTTATTTCAAGCAAATGTGCATCTCTTTGAATGGAGGTTCAAATGAAATAAACATGGATTTTATACCTCATAAATTGAAGAGATTATTAGAATTACTTATTGCAGCCAAAAATAGTGAAAAGTTCAATTATACTGAACCTCCAGTTATTATTGATGTCACTTTAGAAGAAAATCCTGAAAGATATTTTCAACTCATTGAGAAAAATAAGTTTAAAAAAAATGAAAATCAGATTTGTTCCATTATTTTTGTTGAACAGAGAATCACTGCATATGTTCTTTTCCTTTGGCTGTCAAAAATAAAAGAAAATAATCCTGAGCTGAATTTTATTAAACCAGATTTCATTGTGGGTCATGGTAATATAGGAATCATTGAAACAGCAATGCCTGAGAAGCTTCAGCGAAAAAAAGTCAAGGCATTTCGGGATCACGATTCAAATGTTTTGATTGCAACCTCTGTATTAGAAGAAGGAATGGATATACGAACATGTAATCTTGTCATACGTTTTGATTTGCCTTTAGATTTTCGATCTTATGTTCAGTCTAAAGGTAGAGCAAGAGCAAAAAATTCTGTATATGTTTTGCTTGCAGAAAATTCTGCAGACAAAGAAAAATTCCTGATAGATCTTTGCAATTTCAAATTGATTGAAAAGGTAAATATTAGTTGGTCTTTAAAGAAATTTTAAACAAATATTTCATGTGCTTCAGTTAATAAATTGTTTCACAATTGCTTATATTTTAAATGTAATATACTAGTAACATACTGTTTTTTTTATTTTGAGTATTTTTGATTTAATATTAATTTTGTAATTTCGTATTGAATTTGAATTTTTGTATAGTTAAAAAATGTTTGCCCCCTCACAAGAAAACATTATAATTAAAAATGTGAACTGTGAACAAGTTTCTGCAAAATTCTGTTTCTCATAAAATCCACAGAATAATTTTAAATAAATAAAAATTAATGTATTTTTTAATGTTTTTATGTTAATAGGAACTTTATTTTTTGTGTGAAACATGATGAGCTTTAAAGAGTATATCATTTTAATTTCATATCAATTTTTCAACCATCATTTTAACATTTTCAAAGTAATATTGTACTTTTGAATTGAGAGAACTTCCCCACGAAAGCTTTTTTGATTTTTGAGAGCAATTGATTTTGTATATTTTATTCAGTTTATATATTAAATATATAATTTAATATTTATATTTTAGCATTCTTTAAGTTTAATTTTTAACTGTATGCACGCAATTTATTACATTTATTTTAAGTGTTTAATATTGCTTATGAATTTTAAAAAGAAAATATTATTTTTCTATAAAAACCAAGTTTTGGCTCAGCTTATCCTTTTTTAACCATGCACCCAAATCCCAACAATCCATATTCTTGATGTTATACTTCTATTTTAATTACAGTTTGTACAAAGTAACACACATGATGGATTAGATAATACAAATCATTTTTAACTACAATTTTTACAAATTGTGCTTTTTTTATTTTTCCTGAAAAGAATTTATTTTATTAAATTAAACTTAAAAAAAATCTTTACATTTTATAGCCATTTTTGAATGAAAGTTAAATATCAATTAATTATATTTAATAAATTTATTTAAATATAATTAATACAATTTAAATATAAAAAATACAATTAATTATATTTAATAAATTAAGACAAGCATCCTAAATATGGATATATTTTGGGGAAAGTCATTTATTTAGATCCTACACACAAAAACAGGTGTAAATCACAGACTTTGTATCAATAAAATTGCACATATATAGATGTTTTTACTAATGCAGTTGAAGCCCAATCTGTTGATTAAAAGTATGTGATTTTTATAATAGTTAAAGTTTTTAAATT
Organism: Latrodectus hesperus; assembly: GCA_037975125.1. Classification (NCBI taxonomy): domain Eukaryota; kingdom Metazoa; phylum Arthropoda; class Arachnida; order Araneae; family Theridiidae; genus Latrodectus; species Latrodectus hesperus. Next base: position 85,020,003 of record CM075851.1, read on the forward strand.
CTTGCTTAAAATTAGATTTTTAATATATATATATATATATATATATATATATATATATATATATATATATATATATATATATATATATATATATAAGACCAGTAAAAAACTTAATTAATTATAAAAGTTTATATATTCCAAAATCTCATTAAAAATACTAAATTTGTTATACTTAAAAAAATTTAATACTATTGGTATTGATTTTTCTGAAAAATATTAAATCATCATTTATATCAAGAAGCTATAAATTAAGGAATCCTAAAAATGATTATTTAAGTTCTTCTCTTTGATGTAATCAATATTCATGCTACCAGTAGTTCAATATTAATGTACAAGAGCTTACTACAATTCAAAATTATAAATGAGTTCAGTCAAAAAAGTTTCTAAAATTCATAAATGCTGATTTTGTTTTACATCACTTGTACATTATATTAAAATTTGTCAATGTTTCTCAAATATTTAATATTATACACACTAAAAACTAAACTAAATAAAGTATTGAACTAATTTCTTGTGTTCTATTCAACACTAATCTTTACAGCTTCAAGTAGAATACATGTTCTTACTTTTCAAGTAAAATGACAAAAATTAGTATTTCTGAATAATATTTATCATTTACAGTTATTACTCTGAGGGAATATCAAAAGATTTATATTTTTTGTTTCCAGCAATTTTACATAGATAATAATTTTTAAAAGGAGAAAACTATGTTATATAAGAAACTTCAGAATAATATAAAATCTGCTTTAGTATTGAGATTTAAATTAATTACAAATACTCTTATTTAAATGACTAAATGAAACATGGCCTGTTTTAAATTAGCCTTAGATCAGCACCTGATGTTCCATTTCTTTTTAAATAGCTGTTCTGAATTCAATCCCAGTCAAAACTTTGCAAGCAAAGAGAATACGAATGTTATTTATGTATTTGTATGTCTGGAAAATATAAAAGCCAAATATATTTTCCAAATAATTATAGTTGTATTTTTTCTGTTTGTTAATTTATGTGTGTAACTTTTGATGTAATGCATATATGGATCTTGGTATGATATTTATTAATATATGTTAGAGTTAGATAAATTTTTCAAATGAAAAATTAAAAAAGAATTAATCAAAATGTAATTTTTTTTTATTTTAAGGAATTTCTAAATACTTCAGTGAGTATTAAAAGAAATTTATCCTTGTGACACTTCACCCTCCCTCTCTCTTCCTTCCCGAGAGCGCCCCTGGCGGGAAAAGGAAAGACAATCAGTTAGGCTATTGTTTTCGAACTCGCAACATGTGTTTTAACCATCCTTTTCATTTTGTGTTTCTGTTTGTATTGTGTGTAACTTAACTTTGAATGATTAAATTATTGTTACACTAAAGGCTGTTTTGATTATACCCACAACCACCGGACACATTGGCGCCCAACCGCTTTTCAAAATTATAGCCTTTATTACAAACAGAGACCTATTCTAAGTTATCGAAAACAAAAGCTTCGCTCATGTTTTATTTCAGGCGAATCGAATCAAAACTACTCTGAGTATATGATTGAATAGTAAGTCCTGCATTTCCTGTGTTACTTGAATAGTATTTTCATCCTGAAAAACTGATTTCAAGGTATAGTTGGTTTTCATCCCGAAAACAAAAGTCATTAAAAGGTACTGTGATGTTCATATTTTTTCCTAAATTTGAAAGTGTTATTATAAAATAATTTAACGTGTGTGATCAATTTTAAAAGGAATCATAACTACTATTGAAATTGCTGATCACAGTTTAATAAAAAAAAAAAAAAAAACTAAATTTAATTGTTTAGTTTGATACTCGCTTTCTTTTCTAAAGTTAGTGATAGACATAAACAAAAGAAAGAGATAGCTTACTCATCGTTTTCTGAATGAACAGTGTCCTTGAAAATAAAATATTGTTCTTAAAAGTTATTTTTCTTTCTTCATTTCGAATAGCATTTGAAATAAATCATTTTAATATTATTGTATTGAAATTGTATTTTAGAAGCCTTCCGGCAAACCAGAAATTGTTAATTTATGGTGTGTGTTTTAATTAGAACAAATATTCTATTTGATATCAAACAGTATTTGCCAAATCCTTGGTAATGTTTACATTTGTGTTTTCGTTCAGTCTAAAATACATAAATAAATTAAAATTTTGAAAATAGTATTAGCTTAAGATATGTATTTTTTTCCTTCTTCACATGGAATTAATAATTGTTTGATTTTTTTCTTTTTATTTGAAAGGATAGATTTTTTGTCATCACGATTTGAAATATATAAATGTATATTATTTTATTTCTGAAAGAATATTAAAAAGGTTTTACGAAACACAAATATATTGTATGTATGATTGATTGTTTCATGAAAGTAATGTAGTTTTCAATGTATTCACATACATTCTAATTCTTGAATTTTAATTGATAAATTAAATATTGCTAGAACTTGTGAACATTGAATATATTTTAAGTGTTTTATTTAGAATGATTTCGTGTTATTGATCAAAATATAAATCTATATAGTGTTATTTTTACATGATTCATTTTAGAGTAATTGAAGTTACTTTCGATTATAGAAAACAATACTCATAGGTGTTATTTGTTGTTTGAATACTTATATAAATTGAGTTTAAATTATATTTTATTGATTGCTATACTGTAGCAGAATAAATGATACAAGAGTTTTAAACTATGGTAAATTGTTTTGCATTTTAAAAATGAAATCGAAAGTGTTCACTAAGTTTACTGAATATACGTATATGTATAAAATTATGTTATCATAAGTAATATTTGTCATAAGTAATTATTGTTTTTTCAATAATCAAATAAGATTTTTACATTGTTATTTATTTTAGTGATAGAAATTTGATTTCTGGGTAAATTTTCATAATTGATGTGTAAGACTGTGAATTTGGCTTTCACTTATTAATTATTCTATTTACAATTGTTATCACAAAAGTTGGTTTAAGGGTGTTTTGTATTAAACATTTCTAGTGACTTTTACAATTTTAAAAATGTGTCAATGATTAATATGTTAAAATTACTTTGAACTATAGTTTTATTCTGTAGTGAAAATAAACTAAGTAAAATTATTTTAACCAATTTAAGTACAGTGAGTTTAAATTTTGCTAGGAATTGTAAGATATTTACAAGAACCATTATGTTTTCATTTATCCTCAAACTTTAATAGACATTTAAGACTTTCGAAATTGGAAACTTTCTACGATAGATTTAGGATGGCATATCTCGCAAAAGGTCGAAAAGAAGATTTGATATTGTTGGCTGAGGAATTGGGCTTGGATATTGGGAACAACATGAAGGTAATCCAGCTAAAGGATTTAATCGTCAAATCTGACAAGTATGATGAGGAATTAACGAAAAACTTATTATCCAGTATTATTGAAGAAAGAGTATCAAAAGAAGAGCAGGAGAGATTAGCAAGTGAACGTATAACACAAGAAAAACAAATAGAGGAAGCCAGAATAGAAAAAGAAAGAGCCCATGAACTTGAAGTCCTCAAGCTACAACTTGAAGTCCAAAAGTTGTCTTCGCTATCCCCGGTATTACCCATTCAATCAAATGATCTACCAAAACTTGAGTTAAAAAAGTTAATTCCTAACTTTAATGCAAAAGAAGACGACATCTCTTTATTTCTCAATATTTTTGAGAGACAGTTAAAGTTTCTAAAGATTCCTGAAAATCAATGGATCGCTTACCTAGTTGGAGTTCTTCCAAGTGATGTGACAAAAATAATCGCCCGTGAGCCAGAAGAAAAAGCTGAAAATTACAAATATATAAAAGAGATCTTGTTAAAAAGATTCAAATTAAGCGCTGAACGTTTTCGTCACCTGTTTGTGACACATAAAAAGAATCCGGATAGTACATGGAATGACTTTTATTTTGAAATTCAAAACTATTTTGAAAATTGGATAAAAAGAAGGAAAAGTAGACACGTTTGAAAAATTGAAAGACCTTATGATAACCGATCAGATCAAGAAAAAATGCCCTCCTGAATTTAAAGAACACTTTTTGGATGAATGGGGTGACATCACTTCTCCAACTGATTTGGTAGAAAAACTCGATGCATACGACAATCTTCGTCACAAAGCTAATAAAGAAGGACCATCAGTCATCAATAAGAAACAATTCCCCAAAACCAGAGAAGAATATCCCAAATTCAACTCTGTCGAAAAAAACGTTAAAGGCGGAAAATTCGACCAGCTTAAGCAGGACAAACCTCCCGTTTTTTGCTATAATTGTCGTACGCCTGGCTATATTAAATCAAACTGTTCGAATTGTTCCAAATCTGAAAAGAATCCCGCTCGTTTTCACAGTATAAAGTTGAACAGTCTCTCAACATCCAACCAGATGGCAATATTAAATATAAACATTAATGGAATGTGGGGTACAGCTTATGTGGACACGGCTGCAACTCATACTATAGCTGGTGAAACTCTCTACCACCTTCTTAGAGAACAAGGAATACATTTCCAAAAATCAGTCCTCGACATAACTTTAGCAGATGGCAGCCATTCAAAAAGGAAGTACATAAAGCCTTCGTTAAGGTCTGGATACAAAGAAGAAGATTTTCAATACCAATTTTTGCTATTCCAGACGCACAGAGAAATAATACTCTACTTGGAATTGACTTTATAGAGAAAACAGGGATCGTTCTGAATCTTAAAGAACATTCGTGGCACTTTAGTGATAGACCGCATAAAACCTTCTCATTTGCGAAACTCGATGTTCCAGTGAATTGTGGTTTACTCCAACCAGATTCTCAAGATCATTCCTCTGAAATTGAAACAAATACTAATACAACGAAACAGTGGGAAGATCTATCTGAAGACAATTCCTTCATAGACTTAAATACCACACTTCCAGAAAATTCTTTTATACTTCAAACAGAATTTGCAAAACAATGTTCTAATTTCATTGGGAGTAAGAGTGATGAAAACTCAATGTTCCTTCGATCAGATGAAGGGGAAAATCTCAACTCCAACCAGAGGAGACAACTTAATGCTTTGTTGAAGGAGTATGAAAATATCTTCCAACAAGGGGGAGAAGCAACAACTTATATTGAACACCGAATTGATACAGGGGATTCAGCTCCAATTGCTTCACCTCCCTATCGACTCTCTCCAGCCAGAAAAGATATCTTGAGAAAATTTGCAAATATTTCAAAAGAGATTAAAGACATTGTTGAACAAAAACAAGATCAAAGGAAGAAATATGCTGATCAGGATAGAAGAAAAGGTCACCAGTTCAAACCTGAAGATCAAGTATGGGTAACCTTACATCCTCATATCAACAAATTAAAAAAGATTACAGCCAAATTTGCACCTCGTCGAGATGGACCGTATATTATACTTGCACAACGTTCCCCAACAAACTACGAAATTGCCAGCCTGGACCAACCCAATATTTCTCTTGGAGCCTATCACACATCTGCTCTACGTCCATGCCTAGAAGCCCACAAAACCTCAAATGTGCCAACAAATCCTATTAAGAGAAGGGGTTGACCTCCTAAGACACCTGAAACAAACAACTTGCCAAGAAGTAAGCAACCGTCAAACTTTTCGCCTGGCTACTCGTCGAGACGACTTCGCAGCCAGAGGGGGAGCCTGTGACACTTCACCCTCCCTCTCTCTTCCTTCCGAGAGCGCCCCTGGCGGGCAAAAGGAAAGACAATCAGTTAGGCTATTGTTTTCGAACTCGCAACATGTGTTTTAACCATCCTTTTCATTTTGTGTTTCTGTTTGTATTGTGTGTAACTTAACTTTGAATGATTAAATTATTGTTACACTAAAGGCTGTTTTGATTATACCCACAACCACCGGACACATCCTTTATTATATTAGCATAATTTGAATTAAAAATAATGTGTGGCTCATGATTTAGCCCAACAGAAGGCTTGCCCCTGAAATTACATTGGAAGTTATGCTTAATGTTAGTTCATTCCTATCTGTTTTGTTAAAAAATGAGCCATAAATTTTAAAAAATGTCATTGTAAATATTGATTTCTATATTTAATTATGAAATATTAATTCTGTATTTAAGGGAATATTTTTATTATTTACAAAGTTAATACACTCATATGTGAGAGACTGGTATTATATACTTGCATTAAAAAGTCTGAATAGACATACACTTATGCCAAATATATGAAGAATGATTTTTGTGAGTGAACTTGCTTTATTTTGTAGTAGAAATTGTAGTTTTATTATCCTTGGAACTTGGATATGTGTGTGCACAACACATCAGCTTTTGTTTGGTTTTGGTCTTTTTGTTGGACATTGTATCTCCTTTGATCGATCAAAAAGTGCTTTATCAAATTTTTTTAGAGTTCTTTAGGAAGTAGTTTAATAGTTTTTGTGTCTTCGTATGTGGCTCTATGTGAGACAATTCCAAATTTTTAAAGAATTTTCTTTTATTTCTATAATTTTGGGAAGTTTCTTATTTGACATAAGAACAACTTTGGTTATTATTCCAATAACATTCAATATTCAATAAAAAGTAATCTGTCATTTATTCTTTTGTCTTGAAATTGCATTGCATAGTAAATGAGGTTTTTTATTTCTTCATAAAATATGATACCAGTGTCATTCTTCTGAAATGCATATAAAGGGGAAGAAATTTGATAAGATTTTACTATAAATGTGTTGGGAATTTCTGTTTTGCTTTTCTTCAATGTTTTAACATTAATTGATTTCTTAAATAAATTCTTTCACTATATAACAGTTTGTATACCAATATATCTGTATATCTATCGCCAAATACCAATATATCTAACCAGATTTAATGTCTATATACTTTAAAGAGTACACAAATGTTTAATTACAATTTATTGGGACTAGAAATTTCAGCATGTGTCTCCATGTTAAAGCTATAAAAAATCTTGTAATTGACTTAGGCAGATATTTTTATTCCATGTATAGCTGATTTCATCGGCATATATTGATGAAAAAGGCATCACCTGTGCGAAATATCTTTAACTTCTCATCAGTAGTTGCACATTCAGCTGTGTAATTTTTGTTGAAATCATTTAAGAATTCTTACACCCTATTCAAACAGTCTCCTTTTTCAAGCCTCATGGCTGGTCAGATTGTCAAGTCTTAGACACTTAAGAAAAATTAATCTTTAATAAAATATTCCAAAGAATTTCCAAAAAATTCCAATGTTTGATCCATCACTAGCTTACAAATTTTGTGCATTTGTGTCTGATGATTTATGCAGACTGCTTAAGTACAGAAGTCCAAAAAACTCTAATTTCCACCTTAATTTATCAATAATCAGAAATAATTTATTGATAAATTTTTCATTATAAATATTTGTACATTTTCCTGTTGATCATATCACTTTATCTTTGAAAAATAATTTTCAGCTTTCCTGTGGCTTCATTATGTGTAATTCATTTCATTTCTGGTAAAGGAAACTTTGTTAAAACTATTTATTAGTATTTCCTTGAATATAATTTTAAATTTTCTTCTAGTTTGATGGCAACAGTGGTTTATGTATTTAATGGTGATTTTCAACCATTTGTGAGCTTATTTTGAATTTGCATGAATTATGTTTGGGACTTGAAACTAAATATTTGATTGAATAAAATATTGAACTCTAGTATTTTCTTAATTCTTGAAATATAATATTCTTTAGGCATAGCATATTGAGTAGGCGTTTTCATTTTTTGATTTGGCTTTTCTTTCTAAATTTTTTGATATTTGCATATAAAAAAACGTTTTCCTAATTCTGATTCTTTGTTTTTTCCATTGTTCTGCTCAAATTCACAATCATGAGAATTGTACTAGCCTCCAGAAGTTAAGGAACAATATGTTTTCTTGAAGTTCATCATAAAAAAGGCACTGGTAATAAAATTTGTAATTTATATAAATGATAAAAATAAATGTATGTAAATTTATGCAAAAATGCTATTTTTTATAGAAAAGAAAAGGTATGTATGAGTGAGCGAAAAATATTCAAACATCCGGCTTTTGTAATTATGCTTGTAACTTTTGTTATCAGATTCATTTATAAAAATCAGTGGAGGTTTCACGTTGTGTGAGATAAACTATTTGGCCGATCTGTTTAGGTGGCTGGCAGTCAGAGGGAAGGGAATGTGGATATCACAGGCTGATGTTACAAGGCACCTTAATGTGTCTTATAGTGTGGTCTACTATTTTTTGATTCAATATCAAACTGAAGCTTTTGTTTCCAGAAGACATGCTCCATACTGACCATGAGCTATAATATCTGAAGAAAATTAGCTATTTTGGCCCAAAGTAGAAGAACTATTTCTCTTCTGCGTTTTATTTCAAACCATTCTTTTGCATCAAGAAAAATATTTGTTAGTATGATGGAGAAGTATCTTCACAGTCTAGGTTTGTATGCAAGGCATGAAACAGTGTGCATATCCCTCATTGGATGAAAGAAGGAGCTCACTTCTCCTGTCTCCAATAAGGACCTAGCAAAGAAACAAATTTCCTGGACCAAATAGCGATGGGCTTTTGTACTTTTCACAGACTTCTCAGATTCACACTTGGAAAGCGATTCAGGGTGTGTGTTGATCTGAAGGGAACTAAGCGCCAGATACCATCAATCCTGTGCTGTGAAAAGACACCATGATGGTGGAATAATGGTTTGAGCAAGGATCTCTCTCGGTGATCGCAGTGTTCTGCATGTGTTCCAAAAGAAACTGACTATTAGTATGAGATATTGAGATGACATCCTTGACCCATATGTTGATGCAATAGGTATTAATTTCATTCTGTTGGAGATAATGCACAACCTTATAAATCTGTAATTGTTGAGAAAAATCTTGAGAATCTTGATTCAAAGCAAATGAAATGACTAGCTCGATCTCCAAATGTGAATCCCATAGAGCAGCTGGGGACTATCTTTGTGGACAGATTACTGCATTAACTCATCCTCCAAAGCCTGTTTACTCCACATCTGGTCTTTGCTTTCCACTTCAGTAACCAACAATTTAATTGTTTGGATACTTTATGCCACCAATGCATTCAATCTAGGGTGACCATATCCCTTATTAAAGTTTCTTTTTGTTATATTTCTTTAACATTTTACCGCATTCAACTGAATAAAGCAAAATTCCAATTATCTAAATCAATTGCAAGCAGACCCTATACAAATAATCAAAAATTCAGTTAATTGGACTTTTTGAAAATTTTTTCCATTTCAATTAAGTATTGTATGTTAAAAATGGGAGATAAACTATTTTTAAAGATAAAGAATTTAATGAAAATGTAACACTTTTACATGTTAAGGCACTTACAATTACTATACTTTAATACAGTATGTATGTACAATGCTGTAAATAAAATTGATTGCTTGCTGGACGCCTCGATCAGAATATGCTGTTTCACTGCCTTCCTTTGTTTTTGAACATCCAAGTTGCACATCCGTTTGACAGTGGGAATTTGCATGTGATCCCACTTAGGCTAAGACTCCATCCATTTCTAAGAGGCAATTGTTTTATTAGCAGATGGACCCATGTCTTCTACAACTTGTGACATTAAAGTCATCTTCTTCCTTGACACTTTCAATAAATTGACCATCAATCATTGAAAATTTGAAATCCAGTATCTGACTCATAATTCATTCTCTTATATCTTCATTACTAACTTTTGAGCATCTAAAAATTTTCAAAAGAATGTTGTTAAATTCCTCAAGTGACATGTAATTCTCATCATCTCTCATCTTTCATTTTCTTAAGCTTTTTCTTCATTTTCTGTCTCTTCTTCTTTCCAATTTATTTTTCTGAAATTCGAAAAACAATTTGAATAAATGGAGTTTTACTGTACTCTTTTTCCAAGAATGAACTTTTCTAACGAAATTGCTTTTATTTAATGTAAATCATTTGTGTATTTTTCTTATCTAAACTTCTATGTTGCAAACAATTCATACCTGTTTTTTGCACACAATTTCTAAATTTGGTGTTTTTGCATTCATTCATTTACAAATTAGGGGTAAAATACCGGTTGTTCTATAACTTTTGGAGGCCAGTGTATATTTCTTCATCAGATACATCCTGTTTTAAACAATGCCTTAAAAAATTCATCTTTATCTCATGAACTGCTAATTTACAATTGTGCATCATTGTTTAGAAATAAACCAGCAAACAAAGCAAAGCATTCTAGAACATGAAACTCGTCTCCTTATTCAAAGAAATGTCCAAATAATATTTGTCATACAAAGCACTAAGTCACCACAATACCATATGAAATCAAATAATCAGTTTTTTTCAAGTGTAGTTAAAGAAGATAAGGAGAAATAATAATGCACATTCCAAAGTGCACCAGGGTATTGTTTGGAAAATACTGAAAGGAGGATTGGTAAGTAAATATTTTTCTAGGTATGTTGGGTTTTGAAGCATAGTGAGTCTGTGCCTTGCATTCTGTCAGCGGATTAATAACCAACATTTATAACTTTTTTACTAACTCTACTGCTATTTTACGAATATTTGTTTCCTTTTCAGTCATTAAAAGGATAAAAGTATTCTTAGAGAGTTAATGTCATTTCTTGTTAATTTAATTTTAAAAATTTTCTGTTTTACGTTATATGTCGTAGTAAAAACTTAATTTTTTATTTTTTAATAACTATTATATTTTTGAGCCTTATAATGAAATGGCATTTGCTTTTCATTGAGTCTATGCATTCTAGTTATTTTAAGTTAATTTTTTCAGTGAAAATTGTTTATTTTTTTAATTTGATGTTAATGATATTTTATCCATTTTGATTGCAAGAGAATTGCTCACTGTATAAGCTCATATTTATCTGTATGTATTTAATTAAAGCAGTAAACATGTTTCCAGTCATTTTCCAATATATAATTTATTAATTCTCTGAAAAATTTCATAATTCTAGAAAAATTACGCTAATTGTTTAAAATATTGTCCCAGTAATATGAAATTCTAATGAAAAGTTTAAAAAAAATTATTAACTTTTTCATTCAATTTCATTCCTTTACTTTCGCAAAATCCAATTTTTAATATCTACAAAGCTATGATTGTATCTTCCTTACTGAACAGTGGATCAAAATATCAAATTATCTAATTCAAATTCAAAATTATGGTTCAGTGTCAATTTTCTAATTAACACAGGCTCATATAAATAATAAAAGTATTTATAATTAAAATTAACATAATTACACATTTTAAAGAATAATACATTTAAAAAGGAGAAAAATACAGAGATATTTCGAATTCAAAATAGTTCAAGAAACTCTCCACAAAAACAAAATTCTTTTTCTCTTGAGTCCTGCCCATGTGCAAGCAAAGTTCAAGACTGCGCAGGAGGGAAAAGAATTTAACACTGCAACACTTATTACTATTGCTTTTTTTCAGTTACTTATAACTATGTGTCACAGTAGAGAATTACCTACAGAGGAAGATATTAATGAACAAATTGGTCATTTTGATATTCAACCATATATGCCATATGGACCAGATGGACCCCGCATCACAATGAGCTCTGCATTAGCTTTAATTAATCGGTATGCCCATTGCATCTTTTAATATTTTATTATTTAAGACTTCTTGAGTTGCTTCAAATACTACATTTCTATAGTAATTTTTAACTATCATTGTAAACTTATTTTAAAACTATACTATAATTTGCATCACCTATCTTTATTACTATTTACATATTTTTAAAATTGAAACTATTGTTTTAATATGCTTATGAAATTGTATAATATGTATAATTTTACTTATCACATAAGCTTTTTCTTTATTTTGAAAAACTCTCTAATTATAATTAATTACAAACCAAACAAAATTTAGAAGAAAAATCAAATTGGTGAAGTTTGTATAGATTACAGTTTATTTTCCATTTTTAAAAAAAATTCACAATGTTAAATTTATTTCAGTGATAATGTATTACTTGTATAAAAGTAATAATTAAAAATCTAAATAAATTTTACTTAATTTAGTATAATAAAACTTGATTGCTCAATTAGCTTTAGTCTATTACACACATTTGTCAGTTTGCTTAATTGACAAAATTCACTCCAGTGGAATATTGAATAATATTTAACCAATAATCAAGTTGATTAATTTGAAAGGATTTAACAAAATATTCCGTTTTAATGTTTTAAAATTTTTAAAGTTAATCAGTTTATCAATATTAAGATAGCTGCCAGCCAAAATTAAATCAGATTAACCTGAATGAGATTATTTTATGTTATAAGGTTTATTTTAGAGAATAGTTACATAAAAGAGAAAGAAAATGTATCGAGAGAATAGTTACATATGGCTGATAGAAAACACTGTAAAGTCAATTAGTGAGCAACAGCCTTATTTTAAATGTTCCTACATCTATCATAACACATCTATGTTGCATAGCATACCATCTATTTAATTGGCATCATGATAAGAATCAAAATTAATAGTAATTGATTAAGGGTAATTTCTAAACTCATATAAAATAAAGTTGATTTCTAGTTAGTATATACTGTGGAAGAAAAAGAGGTAAAATTATTGTACAGAAAATGATCAAAAAGTTTTACAGTGATATATATTATTGAAAGGGTATGTATTTAATAGTTTTATCAACTGAGTTCCTCAAGACAAAATTTTTGTTAGTTGATAGACTAATTGTATTGTATTTTGCACCAGAAAAATATTACAAGTTAAAGTTATTTAAAATTTGTTTCCATTGGACACTTTGTTTCTATCTTAAAATATTAAAGTATATAAAAAGTTTCTTTGAACTTAGAAACATTGTAGTGAAAAAAATTTAGATCAATTTTTCTGTGACAATATAATAATCAACAATATATTAAAGATCAGTTCATATGAGTTTAAATACTATTTCATTTTTAAAAAGTGGTACTTGTGTAATTATCATTTCTTTTATAAAATCATGATCCTGAAAATAAAAAATTCAGCATGATAATAAAGTGGAATATTCTCTACATTTACAAATTGTAGATAATACTTTATGTTCCAAAAGCAAAAAATTAACTATTCATGCAAGTTTTAATTGCATGGTAAACAAGAAAGTTCTTGCTGTTTTTAATATCCCAAAAGAACAATACCTACAGAAAATAGCCTATTGTTAGTCCTAATCTCATCAGCATATAGCACTTTTTGCCTATGTATCTCCAGTTGTGCAATCTTCTTGCAATAAAGCTTGGAAGTTTTGGATGCAAAGAAATCTGTGAATGCTTAGTGCCAGTCTACTTCATTGGTGCAAGGTCATGCAAGTAAGTAAGGAGGAGAGTACAAAGTCTCCCAACTAAGTCGCTGTATACTATTTTGTGACATGCGGCCTCACATTATCGGCCAAGAACGGTACACCTTTGATATTAACCAGTACTAGTGCATTCTGTTGCATACATTCCAATTGCTGGCATTATGGATCCACAGTCATTGTTTGGCCCATTGGTAGCAGCTGATAGTCAACTGCTTCACGATTAATTTATCAGCTACCAACTTCATTTTAGAAGGACAAACCTCCAGACCTGAATTTGTGAAACCAATGCTTTGCCATATGTTAGTTCACAGTACTATCTGTAGATGCTTGACTCATTCAGAAATTTGGTGCAACTAATAAGCTCACTTTAAAGTCATTAACAACACTGGGCAAGCTTCTTCAGCACAGCTATTTCTCTTCACTACTGTAAGAGTTAGAATTGATGAACATGTGCAGTGGATCTGCTTTTCATCAATATCAAAGCAAATTTAAAATCTTTTTGTTTTGTAAACTGACATTTAATGATTTTTTTTAATTTTACCAAAAACTTGTTTATGATATTAAAGTTCTATTAGATGTTAGTCTTAGCAACACATATATTTTTTTAATGAATGTTACTCATTTGTAGATGAAACCATAGTTGTGTATTGTTCTCCATATGAAAATTTTGTATTATAATTTTAAGTTGCAATTGAATTAGTAATTAATATATTTGCATTTCTTTATTTTTAAATTAAATAAAGAATTATAATTTTTAAATGGGAAATATATTTTGAAAATTTATTATTAGTTTATTTAATCCCATGACTAAAATAATGTCAACAGATTAATTTTTGCTGCAGTCTTCAAAATCGTTTGTGAACTCAATTCCCACCTCAAGCATGTATTTTTGTAATAGTTTGGAATCTACATTAAACAGCAAATCTCAATCATATTAATCTTCTGTATGTTAGTTGGCAGTAGATCAAGAAACCAACTATTTTGAATCATTTATTTTTGCCAACTCAGCTATGAGTTTTAAAGATAAAAAGTTGTTGATCTACAAAATATAATTATTATTCAAATGATTTGAAAACTTTAGTAAAGTTAATTTAGTTATTGAAATAAAATAAATCTTTTTCATTATTTTCATTAAAAAATTCATAAAAATATATTTCTTGTTTTTTTTTTCCCCTTTATGTCTTAAATAAAAGCCAAAATTAAATTATTTTATAATGAATTTCTTTTTTAATTCTAATGAATACATTGTTTCCTTAGAATAAGTGATTTTATTATAGATAATATTTTCTTAGATATTGTGCAAGTCTTCCTTCAGACATGGCAACAAAATTAGTTCCTCAATGGAATATCCAGAAAACTGACCCAGACAACATAGACACTGAATACGTTTGCACATTAAGAATGCCAATTAATTCACCTTTAAAAAAAATAATTGAGGTAGTTATCTTGGATTATTTTGTATTGATTTTTTGTAAATATCAGGATTTTTCATTGGCTTAGTATATCAGTATTTTTATTGTCTAGAATATATATTTATATTTGTGCAATGGAATGTAAGATAAAATGACTGCTTATAAAATACTTTAAAGACCTCAATGAACAATTGATCAATGAAAATTTTAAATTTTTTATTGATATTTTATTTATAATGCTGCAGTAATATGTACTGTTGTTAGTGTATCAACTGCAATTAACAATCAAAAAAACCTTGTGTACCTGTAGAAAAATAATTTCCTTTGTATTTACTTCAATGATACAATTTAACTTTGTAATCTTCCTTAAATCTTGATTGGCAGTTATTATGAATAAGGTCTGTGATTGTTTTTAAAGTAAACAAGGAACAAATATTTATTTCAAATTAAAATGTTAATTTTTTAATCCAGGAAGTGTTTATATACATTATATACATTATTTAAAATAATTAAAAAGATTATGTAAGTCTTCCTTAACTATGAAAGAAGTTAATCACATGTAAATTTTTACTAATTTTCATTCTTCAGAATAAACAAATTTTGATTCAACATTTTATTAGCTGTAAGGGAATATATAACTTTCAATTGACTAAAAATCAAAATAATAAACAATGATCAACTTTTAAAGATGCTTTCTTTTAATAAGTCTCAACAACATCATTTAACTGAGTCAGAAGTTTTGAGAGTTGGCCGGTTAGATAGGCCTCTTCTTAAGAAGTAGTAAGAATACAATTGAAATAGAGAGAGTAAAATTAATTATCATAATATTGAACAGTTCATTTTCTTTTTTTTAACATAATTATTTTTATATTGGTGTTTTCATTCAATGTTATTAAAATAAAAAAATAAAATAAAAACTTTATTTGGTGGAAATATTGTGTTTTTGTAACTTCTCTCTAGTTTCATTTAACATAAAAATTATACAAATCTTTTTTGAGTATATAGTGATGATAAAGTTTGATTCGTTATTTTATTTATTTTAAAAGTTGAATACCTATCCAATTTTTCATGTGTTTTGAATAACTTTAATTTACTAAGTATGTATTACTTTCTTTTTGCTGTTAGCTGTTATGCTGTTTGCTGATAACAAATTTAATAATTCAAAGTTTAAAATAATAGTAAAATTTTTCTGCAGTTTTTTTAATTAAATAACATAAAAGCAATTGCACATTTGTAGTTACTATGATAAATAACTGAAAAAATTGCTGTATTTTTTGTATTTATAAAAAGTTTACTAATTGTGTATTTAGAGCATTTGACTATCAAAAAATGCATAAATGCATATTCATTATAGATTTCATTATGCTTAAATTGTGTATTTAGTGTATTTGACTATCAAAAAATGCGTAAATGCATATTCATTATAGATTTCATTATGCTTATTCAAAATTCTTGTGATCTTATTGTTCTACATAATTAGTAAATTTTGTTTTATGATTAATCAATAATTTTTGAAACTTTATTATTTATCAAGTAATTTTCTACATTAAAAATAATTTTTGCATATTTTTATAATGCTAAAATTTTGTTAATTAAATAAAAGCAAAATGATAGTTTCATACTAAGTATTTAATTATTTATATTGCCATCACTAAAAGCGATTTTGAATGGTTGTTAATGTGAAAGGCTAAATCATTTTTATTGAGCTTTACTATTTTAATAAAAATTTATTGATTAATATTAAGAAATTATGTTAATCATTTTATAATATAACCTTCTTAAATTAATCTAATAATTATTAGATACTACAAATCTAGTAGGTAATTTGTAAATATAATATTTTATCAATTAAATTCACTGTTATGAAGTGAATGCAAACATAAATGCTTAAAATATTATAAAATATTCTTCAGAATCCAATTAAACAAAAAAATTTATAAAATGTTATTTGTTTTACAGAGTGAAGCTTTCAGGAAAAAAAGACTTGCTAAAATGTCAGCTGCTTTGAAAGCTTGTGAAAAGTTACATGAAATGGGTAAGATATTTCTTTGTGTGTGAAATATCAATGTTAAATGGCCCAATTCTGCCAATAAATGCAGAAATTAATTTTATAATTAGTTTTAATGAATAAACATTTCACTTATAGAACATTTTTTGAATAAAATTTACTATAAAGAAACTTAAAGTTCCAAATAGATATTTGTTACATTGTAATTTTCTTCCCTGAAGTCCAAAAATATTGGCAATTTTTTTTTCCTAATGTATGATAGAAATTTAAAGAAAATTTTTGTTTTATGTAATTCTATCAAATTTGGTAATTTAAATTTGCATCCATTATACATTTTAAATTGCTCTTATGACTGTAGTTTCTATTTTTTTTACAAGTATTTATATATAAAAAATAGAACTTAGCATTTTTTTAGATAGTCACCTTCATTTATAATTATACGTAATTATTTAATTTCAGGGGAATTAAATGAGAAACTTGTGCCAATTAGTTGCTTAGTAGATGAAGCTCTTGGTGAAGAACTTGGAGATATAGAAAAAGAAGAGGTTGATAGTTCTGGTGCTCAACCAGGAACTAGTAAAAGAAGACAATTATATGAGAAACATGCAAGTATTGTAATATTTATGGCAGTGCCTCATATTGCTGTTGGCAGCAACTCATTAGAGAACCATCTATTTCCATTCTGTATTGTTCATAGCTTGAATTATTTTTATCCCTAATTAGTATAGAATTTATAATAACTTATTTAAACTTTAGAATAATCAATACCTGTGGTGCATTTTGTTCTACACACCTTAAAGATACATATTATTTTTTGAAGAAAAGTCAGCTATAAATTTAACCTGATCATTGTTAAAATTATAAGACTACTGTGTTGATATAATTTAAATATTTACTAGTTTATGTAGTTTTAAATCTCCCCTTATCCCAAAACAGTATTTTTACAACTCCTGGAAACTCCTAAAAATCAAAAATATTTCTTCAAGTTTGGAGACTCCTGGAGTTTTAAGCTAACTCCTTGAAAATAGTGAACATTTCCAAGAAATTTTCGATTTTTGTTTTTATTCAAGTCTTGTTAAAAGTGTATTATTTATTTCAATTCATTAATATTTTTCTTTTTGACATATTAAATTAAATTTAACAAAAGAAATAACATCATTTTCTTATTCGATAATATAAACAAGATTCTATTTCATAATGTAAACAGATTTTGACCAAATAACAGGTGATGTGCAATTGTTAACTAATATGATTTAGCTACACAAAGCCCTTTTTGTAGAATTGACTATAACTGGTATTTAATATGAAGGTCTTAGGACTAGTGAAATCATAAAAATTTAGGGCACTATCAAATTAGACTAAAAATGCAAAAGCTTATTTAGTGTTATTGGTTAGCAGTTCTAAGACATGCTGCATGTAAGACTTTAAGAAAGACAAAAGAAATTTATATCATTGAAAGTAACATGCATATATAATCACTTTCTTCTTCTCCTAAATGATACCAATTTATGTGATTTTGAAATCCATTTCCACCCAATTTTAATTCAATTTGAATTAGTTTATAATAAATGTTGAACAATAAATTGGTTTAATAAAATTAGTAAAGGATTATTATTGGAAATAAAAAGGTAAATATGCCATTTTAAAATGTAAAAGTGACTGTGACAGTACGAAACGCAATCTGTTTGCATCCTTGCCATTTCAATTCAGGATTTTGTTTTCTTGGAAATATTACCTAATGGAAAATTTTAAATGTAAATTAAACTTTATTTTTCAATTGGAATAATTTTTTAATGAATTACAATTCATGTGATGGTAATTTTAGAATTTCTCTTATAAACACAAAATTTGTATAATAAGGGAAAATGTTACAACAATTATCTACATCTCAGATAGAATACATTTATTAATATAAGCAGTATGTATTTTGCAAAAATAAATACAATTCTATTTTTTTATAGATTTTAATTTCTCAAAAATATATCAAGCTATCTATTTAATTTTAATGAAGCAATCATTTGATGAGTTACTCAGAAATAATGTAAATATTTAAACTCAGATCAGTAAAAAAAAAAAAATTTCGCTTATGAAAAGTTTTTTTTCTATAGTGGTTAAACTGGAGTTACTAATAATCATTTATAAAGTTAAATTAAGAAAAGTATTCAGTAGTTTTCCTAAATATTTGAGTATTACACAAAAAAAAATTGTAACGATATTTTGAAAGTGCCTTTTAGCTTTTTAAGAAATTACAAGTACTTTACAATTACTGTCATATCAAACGATAGTAAACATTGATAAAAGCTTTTACCAGCTGTTTACTTTAAGTACGAAATCCTATGATATTAGTTAATATTATGGTCCCCATCGTCTGTGTAAAACAGTTAAGTCAAATATCTGGGCATCACTTTGGATACAAGGTTAAGTTGCAATAGCCAAGCTGTTGAAGTTATAGACATCGGAAAATCCAGAAGTAAACTTTTAAAAAGACTTGCAAGAGCAAAATGGGGAGCTTCACAAGACTTACTCTGCACCACCTATAAGTCCTACATCAGACCTGCAAATGAATATGGAGCTGAGCTCCTGATTACTGCATCGGATACTATCCAGAAAAAATTTGAGACTTCAGAATAATGTTCCTAGACTTATCTTTGTTGGCGCTTCATCTACACCTATTGAGGCAATGCAAATTCAGACTGGGTTGGAACCTATGGCAGATCAAAGACAAAGTGCTGAAAGGCTGAAACTCTGAAAGGCTTCTAAGAGATGATGGTTTCTGGAAAAATTATATTCCTGTTTTCCCAAGATTGAAAACACAGAGAACCTATTTGAGTTTGACAAGGGAATTGTAAGATCCCAAATGCAGATAGAGTGCCATTGTTTAGACCCCCTATTTTTCAAAACCGTATTTATAGAGCTGATTGCTGTCTAGACCTGATACTATCTGTTAGTAAGAAGGTCTCCACTGATTCTGAGTTAAGGATGGCTACCCTAGCTACTATCGATGAGCATTATCCATCATATGTTTGATTCCATGTATATACAGATGGTTCAGTTGTGAATGCCATTAGAAATGCTGGTGCAGGATTATACTCTAAGAGTTTCAGGCTTTGCCAGGCTGTTGGGAAATACTATAACAGCTACAATGGTGAAATGGCCACTGTGCAATTAGCTCTTGAAGAAATCAGTAAAGGTAATGAGAACAACATAGTATTTTTATAGACTCTCAGGCCACCATCAAGTCTCTCTCACTCTTCAATTTCTCCTTGCAGTATTGGGTCTGTTTATCTCTGTCAAATGGCAATTAGTTCTCTACTAGAAGAGGGACATCAAATTGTGCTGCAATGTATACCCAGCCACTGTGGTATGGCGGGAAATGACGTAGCTGATAAATTGACAAAGGCTGGCTCAGCCTTCTCCAGCTTTGGAGTATCATGCTGTTAAAATTCTTATTAAGTCAAATATAGCCTCCTATCGTAGAAATGTTTACAAGATGTACCCAAAAGGCAAAGCATGGGCTTCCTTACTAACAACGCCTATTCTGTGTAACTTCCACAGAGCTGTAGGAGTGGCTAATTTTCGCCTTAAAACTGGACATGATTATCTGCAAAAACACCTTCACGGTTTGAGCTTGTAGGATACTCCGATCTGCCCTTTTTGTGGACTAGAGGACATGACTGGTGACCACCCTTACACTTGCCCTGGACTTTCGGACGTCGTAGTTAGTAATTCTGCAGAAGATGACATTTGATTTACTTCAAGATTGTATTGGGCTGCTTGACAAAGACTGATGGTTGAAAAATCAAAGTCGGGCATAGGATAAAAAAAAGCAATTACTGTCACTAATTTCTGTTCTTCAGTGTTATATTTCTGTTAATAAAAATTTTTATTAAATTTTATTCATAAAAATGTGAGTAATATTTTATTTCTCAGTTCATAGTACTTTTGTTTTTCTCATTGTTTATATTAGTAGAAAATATAACAGAATTGTTTCATTCTAAATAAAAGTTTTACTGTACATGTGTTTCAGAGATTGATATGAGGGATCTAAGTATTTGTAAGCTTTTAAATTAAATGGATGCAGATATGAAAAGGGAATTTTCTTAAATAATAAATTGGTTTGATATCAATGACAAAAATATTAATAAAAAAGTATTCCCAATGCAATATTCTTTAGCAGAAAATGCTTCATATTTAGATTCTTGAAGTGTAAAATGCTGGAAGTTCTCTTGTAATTGTCGAATGCATCAGAAATTATCATGTTTTAAGATTATTTTATAACCCTATAAAATTAAATTCTAGAATGATTTAGTTCATTAATTTAAAATTTAGATTTTTTGAATCAGTTCTATGCTTTCAGTATTGTATTTCTATTTTGATCTTGTTAAATATAGAATAGATGATTTTCCTTTTAATTTATTTTTTTCTTCCTTGGTAAACCTTTATAAGAAAAAATGTAATGATGGAAAATCTGAAATTACAATTAAATATGTAATTTGCATCGCACAAAACACAGGTAGCATCAATAATATTATAATTTGCGAAAATATGTTTAGTTTTGTTTCCTAAGCAGAAGTATTAAATTATATTTAGATGCAGAAAAAAGTTCACATAATATAGATGGAAAAGTCAGTTCTGTTTAATGAAATTGATAAACTTAAAAAATTTATGATAGATTTCACAAATAAGCTATAATAGCTGACAAATTAATATTAAATACAAAGTTAACAAGTGTTGCCATTGAAGAAAATCAAAAATTAATATTAATAATGTATGAAATTGACTCAGACTTTCATCCTTTTAATAGGTCAATGAAAGTGAGTACTAAGCTTATTTGGGAGCTAAACACTTGGGGTTTGTGTTAGATTGACTACCTAATCAGAATGTATAGTTTGCTCCCTAGGACTCTCACTCGAGAAAACTGATGGATGCACTGTAGTACTTTGCTCTACATAGGATTTGTCATGCTACTGAGCTTAGTTCAGTGTATTAAAATTTAAGTGTGTAGAATGTAATTAAATAACTTAGTATATATAAAATATAAAACTTTTTTTAATTGTTTGGGTAGTTTAAAAAAGCTGGTAAAAATAAATTTACAACAAGCATAAATTATAAGAATAGTTTTTATTAAATATTAAAGATCAGGAAAATATCCAAATTGAAACTTTCTGTTAATAATGTATTACATTATCTTTTTCATTTTTGTCTTATCGGTTTCTTAAATATATTGATTTGAACACATTGTTTTTATTCATCTTTGAAGTTCGTAATAAATTAGTAGATGGGAACCATGTAAAGAAAGTTCTAAAAATGTCCATATATATTATGTAACAATTTTCTGTAGTTGGGACAAAAAAAAATTTTTATGCCTAAATAAAATGTTTCGTAGTATGGCCTTATTTAATGCATTTGAAATCATTAATATTCTTATTTAAAAATCAATGTTTATATTAGTTTTCACTTATCTATATTACTATCATCATTTGACAATATAATTTAAAAATATTATATGTATGTAATTACAGATGTATTTGTCGAAAAATAATTGGAAGATTATTTATTAAACATATAAATGTCAATACCTTCTGCAAAAATTTCATTTGACTCTTTGAAATTCTTGGAATTTCATTATTGAGAATCTGTTCGAATCCTCGCAAAATGTTTTGCATGTATGCGACTTTTGATGATTAAATTATATATTTTAAATTCATATGTAAAAAATGCTTATCATTTAAATAATTTTTCAAAATTATCTGTTTAAATGGCTTAACTAGTAGAGAAATGGTTTCTGGCTCAACAGTTTTTGGGTTCATTTCCCACCTTTGTTGTTGTTGCACCTATATGCATCCCAGTATCTAATCCTGAGTTATGCTCTACCAGTTAGGCGGAAGTAACCGAATGGGATTCTTTGTAATTAAGAAGCAGTGATCAAGCAGAAGACCCTGAATATTTGACTTACCACCCCTAGATATATCATTTCACTTGGAGGACATTTCGACCATGACATATTTAATGTATCCTTGCTGCCTAATCAAGCATGATGGATCTTTGGTTAAACTGAGATTTAAACTCACTACCTTCCAATTATAAGAACGGGACCTTAACCAACAAGGCCACCACAGTCTCATATTGATGATCATAGTTGTTTAGAATCTACTTTAAACTGTAGATCCTGGTATAATTAGCTTTCATACAAAATTCATCTTTCAGAGACATAAACCAAATCATCTCTTAAAATGCTAAAATTGTATTGAATGGTATGGTATCTAATGTGATACCTTAATAAATATATATTTATGTTGGAAATATTTTTTAATTAAATAATTTTTTTCAATTACAAACTTAGATATTACAACCTTATATAGCCTGTTGAATGGTTAGCACTTTGGCTTTCAGTTTAACAATTTGGATTCGATTACATCTTTGAGCATGGATATTTGCAATGGTTCAAAATCTACTAATTCATCCTGTGTTCAAAGAATGACCGTATCATATCAAAACAAACCAAACTTCTTTTAGATTGTGTTTTTAATCAATGTCTTAAAAAGGTATACTGCAAAATTTGTAGTAAAGTTTTCTTTCCTTGATTGTTGCAGAAAAGAGCATTTTTTGTTAGGTGACTTCAAAATGTTAATATTTACTCTTGAGAATATTATAAATAAGAATTATAATTCAATCTAAACAAATTGTGTAGAATAAAAACGAGAAAATGGCAGATTCTGCCTTTGTTCTTCAAGAAAAATATTTAAATTCATATTTTATGTCGTCATACATTTAGAATTCTGAATTTAATGAGGGAATCAAAAATTTAACATCAAATTAAATACATTCTACATTATTTTAAATAGAAGTTTTATTTTGTCATTTATTTTAACTTATTCTGTAAATGTTGATTAAATTTATTTTGTAAATTTAAATAACAAATAAGGACCTCTATACTTTTTTGGAAATAAGAATGAACTGAAGCCTGTCATATACTGTAATTATGTTTCTGTATAGCTATTGCTCTATAAGTTTTTAATTGTAAAATTTATAAATATTTTTGTTACATGTCTACAATTTATAAAATATTAAAATTTGAATATTGTCTAAAAAGATACTAAATTTTTCTATTCATTTAGAATGTGTTGAAATAATTTCTTATTTAACAGGATAGCTTACTTCAAAAAATTTTATGCTTAAGTCCTTAAATTTTACAATAGTTATGTTTTCTTGGTATTGTAAATTTATGTGTAAAAATCAGCTATTACTTAATATCATGTTTAACTTTTATTTTAAATGCATATGTTATGTTAGCTTTATTTTAAATATGGTTAAGCATAATTGCCTTGTAAAAATGATAATCATTTTTAAAGTTTTAGTCTTTTCTTATATAACTTAATCCATTGGATTTGTAAAATATTAAAAATGAAAAATGTTCCTTTTAATTTTTAATTATAAATATTAAACAGAGTATGTATTTTTTGATATTCATTCTGCAGAAATTCCATTATCCTCATTTACTTTGGTCTAAATAAACAGCTTGCAGTATCATATGATTGTTTGTGCATTAATCTATTTCTTGTATAATTATTTTGATACGTTCGATAAAAAAATTTATCAGCTTTAAAATATTTGAATATGTGTATAAACTATCTCTTTGGTTGCATAAATTAATATGAGTATTTTCAATCTCAAATTTCTTCCTTTGCATTATTGGTCTATGAATAATTTTGAAAAATATGCTACTTTTGCTATGTTCATCATTAATTTTATTTTAAAAGTATTTGCATTTTTTCAAGTTTTTTTTAAATAATTTTAATTTTAAAAAATTTAAATAACGGTATATTTTAATTTTTAATCAATTTTGTTTGTATTTAAATTAAAACAAGAATTTAATATGATATAATTTTTTAAACAAAATAACTAAATGCTTAATTTTTAGAAAAGAAGTGCCAATATTGTATTTCTATTTGTTTGATAAGTTTTGCATTGTGATTTTAAAAGAAAAGTCAAATGCATTATTTCTAAAATACAGTGAGTTTTTTCCTATTTTAAAAATTAGTCATATTTTAAAAAATTCTTTGTTTTCAATATAACCATGGTTAAGATATGTAATCAAAATTATCTATATTAATAATAAAAAAACTATTGCATTGAAATTTCATCATAAAATGTAGCATATTAATTAATTGTATTTGAAATATATGTATACTTATCTGAAATTCTTTATTGAGGAATATTTTTTTTATTTAAATTAAAATGTTAATTATAAATTATTGTAATTATTATTTATTAAAGGTTCCAATATTTTTGAGAAATGTCAAGCCTGTTCCAAATCAACAATGTTATTTACATCTGATTGAAATGAATCTTATAAATCCATTGCCTGACTGTCTTAATCCTCGCAAAAGGCCAATAATAAATCCAGCTGACACTTCAAGAGGGCTTGGTCTTTTATGTTCCTCTAAATTACCTTCAGTAAGTGTTATACTAAGAAAGAACTGCTTTTCATTACAGGACTCTAATTGCATCATTATTATTTTACATACACTTTGATCAGACTATTTAAAACAAGTTTATCATCAGTGGTGATTTACTAAACAGAACTGGTAGTAAGAATAGTTTTCTTTTTTATGAAGTATTTTATTTGATAATGTTTCAATAAAAATACTTTTTTATCCAGAATTATTTATAAATATTCCTTGTCTTGTATTTCTGTAAAAATTTAACCCACTGTGCTGAGACTCCATTAATTCCATAATATTTTCTAAGTAGAAAAGCTGTTGAGAATATTTAATATGTATTTTGGATCACAAATGCATTATTTTGTCTAAGGTTTCAAAGAAAATGATTAGTTATTTCTTTTAATATATTGATATTAATTTGAAGAAAATTTTGCAAATGTATGCTAGAAATTTCTCCATTAACATTTTAATGTGCCATTTTCTTGTATAAAATTGGCGGCAGCATGTTATCTGCAAGATCTTTTTTCAAATAAGAAGGAAAAATCTTTCATAACTCATGATGGCATATAATTTGCAGCTGAAGAACAGTCAAAAATATATATTGTTGATAATGTGATGTTGCATAAAATAAAAAATTACTGTGTAATTTTTTTATAATAATAATACACACATGATTAAAAATAAAATAAACTGTTTAGAAAGGATATTTATTGTGAAAAACATCTGACTCTATACTATTTTGATCCATCTTATCGCAGAATGCAATAAACTGAGATAAAAGCACCAGATCGATCATCAAGAGGATAATTCTGAGAAGATTCTAGTAAAATTTATCAATTTTAAGTTTGTTTAATTTGTTTTGCTTGTAATTAAATGAAAGAAAGAGATTGTTTTTGAGCTGCACAGTGGATACATTTTTTCTATTGAACTGTATATATTTTTTAACCTTACATTAACACATTTGTTACCATTTTTTATTTGCCTTCCTTATACTTTTAGTTTAAAATCTGCTGTGGAACTTTATATGCTTTTGCTTCCACATGAGAATTTATGAAATTTAATATTTTCTGAACAAAATAGCTAATATCAAAACAAAATGTGTAATAACAATAGGCATTTGGCAGTAGCACCTATATCTCTGATAAACAAACTTTTTTCTTAAATTTAATCAGAAAATTGATTATAAGTCACTGAGTCATGATGCCATGTTTTTATTTTATAAAACATAAACAGCGTTTCTTTTAAAACATTATTTTAAACTTTTCTGATGGAAACTGTTATTTATCAAATTATCTGCAGTAATATATAATATGCTCAAGTAAATTCGAAACTTTTTTACAAGTAACCCATGGATTACACACAGGAAAATATGATATTTAAAAGCTTAGAAGATTGGAGTTCAGTTTCAAAAAGTAAATTACAATTCACTTATAGGTAATTATTTCAAGACAAATCCTTAAATGTAACTACTTTAGTAATGCTTGATATTGATTTAAGAATATTCTATATAATTTGTCTGTTCAGGAATCAGTGGAAGAAGCATTGTGTTTTTCTTGATGAAATAGCTATGTGAACAATGTCTCCAATGCAGTCAGAAGTTAAAATAAGAAAAGAATTTAAAATGTTGAAAAATATGCAAATCATTTTTATTTGAAATAAGCTTTAAAGTTTTCTATAGTTAAGCTTGATGGAAAATGAAAACAATTGTCGATTAATACAACAGATATAAAAATAATTGAAATAACTAAAATGAGAAGCCTGGTAGTTCTTTTTTATATTGCTAAAATTGAAGTTATTGTTTGCTTTTATTTAAAAAATATTTATCTTTATAGGGGGAGCAGTTTTTGCTGTAACAATTTTTTACTGTGAAACTTGTTAATAGAAATGTATAGAAAGTGTTTTTAAAATAAATATTTTAGTCAGATCAATAATCAAAAGAAATTTGTTTATTAAATTAGAAAATGATAGCAAGCATAGGATAGTTTCTCAAGGTTAACATAAATTGTAATCTTGCTTTCTTTGAATTAAGATATAGTCATTAAAAAGTTGAATTCTAATAATATATATTTTTTCATGAAATTTAATATGTGAGAAAATATTAGTAAAAGTACATATTAGAGAGAAGAAACAACTTTGAGTGTTTTTTACTTATTATGTAGCACATATTTTCAATAACATGCAAGCATTTAGTGAATTTAATCAGCTCTAAATTTAACAACATAATTAGTGTCAGTGTACAGACTTCTTCCAATCAGTTGTACTGTTAACAGATTTTTCTATTTTAATTATTAACTGATTGATTTAGACTTAATGGATTGTTTTTGATAAGAAAAATGAAATGGAAAGTTGTGTGCATGTTAAGAGTAAAATAAATGTAATCTCATTATGAGTAACTAAATAATAAGTGATAGACTTCTATTTAGAAAGAAATTTTCTCCTTATAGATTTTAAACTAACATCTCAAATCAAATATCCTATCATAAATTATTTAAGAAAAATTTTCCAAATAAAGGTTACTTTAAAAAAAAAAAGAGTTAAATAGGAAATGTTTTGCAAGTAACATGAAATTTCCTTGAATAAAAATTTGGAAATAGAAGTAGGATAACATTACAATTTTTGCCAGTTATTGATGTATTTTTTAAATTTTATCATAAATTGCTTTATTCTTAAGCTTTTTTTGCAAATAGTTAATTAATTCTTATGAATTAATGCTACTGAGAAAAACTACATCTTGTGGTTAAATATTTTGTCTTGCAATTTAAAAGTTTTTTTTTTATTTTTCGAGTTAGTAGACGTAATATAAATTCATAAGTATCAATTAATTAAAATAATATTAATTTTTTAATGTATGTTGAGTAAGTGATATAATCTCTCCTATATGAAAATAGTAAATAAAATAGCTTACATGAGTACAAAAAAAAACGCATCAGCCCTATCCTATCTGTTTCCAAGTTATGATGAAAAAAAACAATATAAATACCAGTTTCATTAATGTATCTTCCATTTAAAATAAAAATACAAATGCTCAAACATTAATTAAGCAGTGTCAATTTAAATTTCTCTAAAATGTTAAACCAGTAATTTCTCCTCCATGCATCTACATATGAACATTCAAATCTAGTAAAAGTGTGCTCCCTGTCCAACAGCTTCAAGTGAGTATACAAGGAATGGAATCAATTTTTTTGTTCCTTATGAAGTTAAACATTTTGTTTTTATTACATTGACAACCTAGTCTTTTAAGTTAATATTTGAATAACTTTTATCAAACTGAAGAAATATTCAATGAGTACTTATAGGGGAACATAAGGGCAAACTTTATAAAAAAAATAAAATAAATATTTACAATACCAAATTGTGCTTACAAATTTAATAGCATTTCCAATTGGATTCTTTCTGATATGCAAATCTTTTTTATGTGTGCACATTCTCCTCATGGGTACAACAGGAGAATCCTTTAAACTAAAGCTTATATATATTACTAATAACAATTCTGATATTTTTTATGACAGTTTTTTTCAAGTTAAGACCTAATACAGGTGTATTATGTGTAAACACAACTGGTGGTTATAAGTGAAATTTTTTTTCAAGTTAAAGGTTTACATTAGGAGTGAAGGCATCTAAAATCACCTGTGGTTATAAGTTTTGTACATTATACAAAATTATGAGAATTTTAATAGCAGCTCTATGAAATGTTAGCTTTTCTTTTTTTTTTTTCAGTTAAACTTGTTAGATTTTTTTTCTGTCTGTAAATTATGCAAGTGTAATATTATTTGACTTTATATATTCTTTCTTTTGGACTTGGAAAAATAAACATGCTTAAATTTGAAGTCAGGATCGGCCCCGAGTCATTTTATTCCAAGAATGCCAATTTTAAAGATGATAAATTTCTTCTAGGAAACAAATATAATTCATCTTATTTAATTCAAAATTTGTTAAATTAGGACATATTTTTGGTATAATTAATTCTGTTTAGGTAGAAGAATATTGGTGAAATTACTGCATAAAATTACACATCTCTTAACTCTAAATTTTACTTACCACCAACATTTTAGCGCTTGCATCTCATTATTAAATCATAGTATGATAGTAAAACATATTTCTGCTTAAAGGGTTTTTTTTATAAATATATGCTTCCTTTTATACGTGTTCATAATTTCAAGGACTTAAAAATTATTTTTTATTAAAATTGCCTCATTTTTGTTTTCCTCATCAACTCAGAAATTGTTTGAAATAGGACAGATTTTGTAATAGGTTAAAAATGAAATTATAAATTGGTTAGTTTTTCAGGTTTTGTAATAAGTTAAAAATAAATAGATTAAAAATAGAAAGGTTGGCAAGTTTTGTGTTTCTCACATGAGCTCTTTTATTTCCCACTTCCATTTAGTAGATTATGTTAAACTTCTTCTGTATATGTATGTGCATTAGATTTATGCAATGTATAGTATTTTAATTTCAAATGTACTTTAAGTTTCCTAATATATTAAAGTGTTTAAATGTGTGAATTTGCATTTTTGTAAGAACTGTGGTATTCATTAAAATGTAAATCGTCATGTTATAGTTCTACTAAAAAATGTGATATTTATTAATTCAAATGTCATTTATATTT
This sequence comes from Latrodectus hesperus, assembly GCA_037975125.1. NCBI lineage: Eukaryota > Metazoa > Arthropoda > Arachnida > Araneae > Theridiidae > Latrodectus > Latrodectus hesperus. Next base: position 85,049,670 of record CM075851.1, read on the forward strand.
TATTATTTGTAAAGTATAACTTTTATAAAATTACAATGTTTAAAAATTATGCATCATTTAATATAAATAGCAAGTTATGATGTATTTTGTAACAATGTATTTAAGTATGCTTTATTATATAAGTTCATAAATTAAGAAATTATGTAGACATAAAATAATTATTATTTAAATATTGTACTTTAATTTTATTATAGTTACATAAAATTTTAATCTTTAATTTTTTTTCATAGTTTTTATATTTTGTCCTAGAGAAATATGATGCTTGTATTAATAAGTTATTGACAAAATAGTATATTTCAAACAAAAATTATTAATTTTAAATTATTGTCACTTCGGGAATATTAAAATACTTGACAAAGCATATATATATAAGTTAGCTTATTCATTCTTGATAGAATACATTTTTGTTCAATACAATTATCAGAAACATTTTCTTATGTTTCACAATACATATTTGTAAGTATTCTTATACTATACTTCTAGGTTAATCCCTTTCCTGTTTTTACAAAATGTGGAAAAATACTTGTTGACATAAAGGCTAGTGATACAACTATCATTTTAAATGTCTCGGAAATTGAAATGATCGAAGAATTCCACAAATTTTTGTTCTCTGATGTACTGTGGCTGGAGAAGGGCAAAACATTTTCTCCAAATGGTGCATTATACTCTTACTACATTCTTCCCACTAACATAGGTACATTTTCTTTGAATTTTGCATAATTTTAAAAAATAATGATTTACATATATTTTAGGTAATAGAATTTTGTGCACATTTTTGTATTAATATAAAGTGCATACAAAAACATGTCATCAATTCTTATTTAATGCATATTTCTAATTCAAAAAGTTGTAACTAAATTTTTAATTGCATTTTGATTGAAAATTTATACAAAACTTTACATTTTACATGATCTACAAAACCATGTAGTAATTTTTATTGTGTGTAAAAATAATTTTCATCTACTTCAACATTTCACAGTTCCATATTCCTCATGAAATATATGATGTTATTGAGTACTTATTTGTTGTATGTGTTAAAACTAGCTTATATAACTGCGATAAACTTAAAATTCAAAATGTTTTCTACAATTTTGCTATTGCTTGTAATAAAAATTTCATAAAAGGTTTTTAAAAAATCATCTAAATTCATTGTCCTCATGAAAAATTATAGGAAACATCCTTGAGAATCTAAATGTGATTTGATGATATAGATTACTGGAATTATATGATGATTTAGATACTGGGAACTCTTTACATAAATGCACTAAATAATTATCAATGATGATAATAAGAAGTTGTTATAGTTTTGAGATATTGAGAGAGAATAAAAAATATCATTGTACTATTTAAAAGTTACTTGAGTTGGTAACTTGATGTTTGGTATGAGAATTCTTGATTTAAATTATGAATAACATATATCTAATATTTTCAATTTGATACTATCCTGAGAGTAAATTTGAAATTAGTATATAACTGTTAAAAACTTATTGAAATTTATCTATGCTGTAAAGCCCAAAATCCAACAATCTTATTATCAAGTTATTTGCCTCGCCTTCAGAAGGTAAGAAGAGGAGTATGATGTGTAACTTAGAAACTGCCTAAGCTGGAAATCTGTAAAAGTCTCTGGACTTACAAACATGCTAAATAAATTTTTGCATGGTTGTATGCTTCAATATAACTTAGAAGTATTTGAGTCAGTAATAATTAAATTTAATAGATATGTACTTAGTATCTCAGAAATATTTTGATAGTAAAATGCTTCTAGCCTATTTTTATATAGATGAATTGGAAATTTTTTGCATGTTTCTCATAAATTTAAAGTTCCATTTCTGATATGTGTTAATACAAATCTGCAGAAAATATCTCCTTATTTTTTATTTTTGTTCTTTTAAATTATTTTGACTACAGACAGATTTCTTAAAAAAATCTCACCTACTTCTAACCTTTAATCTGTGATACCATTTATAAAATTTGATTCATATATATTTAGTAATATTTAAATTTTGAGTATGATTTGACTCATTATCTAATGTATATTCAGAAAAGATGTCAATTATAAAAGCATTAAGATAGGATGTAATGGTGAATTAGAATTCATTAATGGACAATTTTTCTTATATTGGCTTAATCAGCAACTACTAATTATTTCAAGATTCAAGCAGAAAAAATATTCAGTTCTTTTCCTTTGTATCTAAATATTTTATACTAAAATTATTTTATGTTCTCTTGTTACTTTTTAATTATTTTATGCATCAATTTATATGTTGAAAAAATGTGTATATTTTTCACCTGGCATAAAACCTCATTTTATTTCAGTAAACTTTTTAAATTTATTTTGTACTTATAACTTATATTTATTAATACAAAACCAAATTGTTTCATTCCTGAACAAAAGCTTTTTAAGTTCGTAAATTAAAGAAAATTTAAAGTTTTGCATTAATTTCAAGAAGTTAATTTTATTTTTGTATTTATTTTCATTATTTTTATTTCTTATGACATTTTGTATACTAGAATATCACATTTTTTGCAGATAAAAAGAAAATCATTATAGATTGGGACTTCATTAAGGCAACGAAAGAAAATACATATCATGACTTGATCAAAAGAAGCAAATTATCACAATTCACATCTGCTCATAATGAAAATATCTTTGTAGACTCTGTTCTTGTTCGTTCTTACAAACAGAAATTTCGAGATCTAGAACGTCCCACCTTTCATCATGTAGTCAAGATAGTGAATGACATGTCCCCAAATGATGTTGTAAAGAAATGTGAGACATATAAAGAATACTACATGAGAAAGTATAAAATTCCAATAAAAATTGACAACCAACCATTAATAGAAACTATCCAATATCCAGCACTCCATATGTGGAAACCTATATATCTTTCTCCTAAAGAAAGTTATGAAGATATTTCAATGTTAAGCAAAACCAAACAAAGAATAGCAAATTACAAAGAATATTTAGTGCCAGAATTGTGCATTGTCCATCCATTTTCTTCTCCATTCTTTTTTAAAGTTATATGCATCCCAACTATATTATTTAGATTTTATTCTCTTTTACTTGCAGAAGAAATTAGACAAGCAGTTTCTAAATCAATGTTAATAGGAAGTTTATACAATAATTTTTGGCCACCATTTCATCTAGAAACCAGTGATAAAACCCTAAGAAAATATATATTTGAAAAAGGTATTTTTAATGAGCTGAATCCTGGAATATTATTAATACCAAAAGATATCAGGAAAGATGGAAAATATATTGTTAGTTTTGAAGTTAGAAATGATCTTAACATCTGTGGTCCTAGTCCAAGTTTGCTCTTACAAGCAATGACAACTAAAAGTGCAGGAGATGAGTTTGACTTGGAACGTCTGGAAATGATTGGAGATTCATTTTTAAAATATGTTATGACTATTAAAATATTCATAAAATATAATTTCGATGAAGGAAAACTCAGTATGCTTAGAAGTAACCTTATTCAAAATCTTCGCTTATATCAGAAAGCTAAGCAAAAGAATCTTGGTAATTATCTCATAAATACCCCTTTCAACTGTAACAGCACTTGGCTACCTCCTTGTTACGCAATTCAAGAAAATATTGATAAGAAAACTATTGTCAGAAAAATTAAAAAAAAGGGCAGTGATCAATCTAAAGACGATAATGAAGAACATCCTTTACATCAATATTTTACCAAGCAAGTTATTTCTGATAAGAGTATTGCTGACAGTGTTGAGGCTCTTATAGGAGCTTATTTACTATCAAGTGGTCAGGAAGGTGCTCTTAGATTTATGTCTTGGATTGGATTAAAACCATTAGTTGAAGATGAAAGTAATGATTTTGTTAACTGGCCTCCTTCACCACCTGACCCTATTGTATTTGAGACAGAAAGAATTAGTGACAGGTTGGATATTTTGACCAGTGGTTTTGATAGGTTTGAGAAAATAATTGGCTATAAATTCCAAAACAAGGCTTATCTCTTACAAGCGTTTACCCATCCATCATATTCTGATAATGATGTTACTGATTGTTATCAGAGACTTGAATTTTTAGGGGATGCAGTTTTGGATTATTTAATAACTCGCCAACTTTATGAAGACCCCAATGATCATTCCCCTGGAAAATTAACTGATTTACGCACAGCTTTAGTGAACAATATCTATTTTGCTTCATTAGCAGTTAGTTACAAATACCACGAGTTTTTAAAAATGCTTTCCCCAAAGTTATTCACAATCATGAACAAGTATATACAAATCTTATCAGAATCAGAAGCTTTTCAATTTTTTAAGGTAAGTCAATTTTAAGGAAATACTTTTACACTTCATTTATGTATTATTTACGGTGCATTCTGAAAATTTTAACATTTTAAATTTTACAAACTTTTAAAATTTTTCTAAGTATACATTTATATATCAAATTGTATTTATTGATTTTTATATTTATACATCAAATTTATATTATTCGCAAAATTTTTTAAATTGATTTTCATTTCAGTACTTTTGCATGTGTATGTGATTTAATTTTGTCTCATTGTATAAAATAATTCTTAATATCATATTCTAAATTAAATGTTTGCATCTAGATCAAATATTTACAATGAGAAATCTGGATTAAAATTTACATCTAATGTGAATGAATGAATTAGATTCATATAATATGCCAAAATTGTGAATATTACAATACCAAATATTTTTGAATATTAACAAAAGTGCTTACCTTTAGAGCTTATTAGAAATGTGATGCGCCCCTGCACTTTTTAATGATGCATACAAAGAATGTAAAAAACCAACAGTTTTAATATTAAAGGAGAGTTAAGAAATTAGATATATTAGGTTAACTTGTTTTAGAGATGTTTGCACAGATATCACTACAAGAATGCCGGAAAATTATCACAATCAATATAATGATAAGAAATAAAGGTTCCAATTCTAAAATAAAAAAGCATATCAAAATTATAAATGTATTTATATATTTTATAAATTAGTCATTAGCTTTGTGACAAAATTTAAAATTAAAAAAAAATCACTGTGGTTAGTGTACTTTTGCTTATTTCATTTATAATTTTTTGTTTAGTTCCCAAATAGTTTTGTTATCTTATTTTAAAAAAAAATTATTGTTCATTACAATGCCAAAATATTTTTATAACAAAATCAGCTTAAATGTCTCATCTTAAAATGTATACAAATATATGTAAATCATCTAAAATTCTTTTATGATACCATAATCAATAAAAATTAATTTTTTTAGTGTCAGAATAAACTTGCATTACAAAATCAAAATCCCGAGTTTCCAAGCAATTCCATTTCTAAATGCATTCTGACATTTAGTTACAATTTGTTGATTTTATGATTGCTACTTTTGCCATGGATGCCTGTTTTATTTGAATCGACTTTAAATTATATATCTATGTTGAATTAATGCTGTTGTGCAAAAAAGGAATGAAAGTGATGAAGGAAACTCTGAACGGGAATTGTAATACAGAAGCTCATTCCATTTCTTTGATTTCAGACAAAACATGAAAGACCTTAAGATTACATGCAGCGTTTAATAATTAATATGAAACAACTTTAATAAGAATATTATTAATTAAAAAGCAAAACTAAATAAGAAGATCCTCCTTTATTTAAAAATGCTAATATATTATTTCAAAAAAAAAAAGAACTGTTGAATTTTATCTATTTATGTGCATTTTGAAGTATAAAGTTTAATGCCTTACAATTTACATTTTTATTGTTCTGGAAAAAGGAAATTAAACTTTTGATGTCAAATTTATGGTTATAAAATTCCTCTAGGGTTCCAAGTTGCTCTGGTATTCCTGAAATTTTTAATTTTAGAAAGTGTCTTGAAATATTCTTATCTTCAAAATTAATCGTGAGAATCCTAAATTTTTTTTATTAAATTATTCTGCAATTACAAATATATTACTCTAGATGACTAAACCTAATTATGAGTTATATTGTAACTACACATTCATCAATTTGATCCAATTATGACTTTATTAACTTAATATAACTGAAATTTTTTTATCTATTATTAATTGTTTACTCAAATGATTGAAGTAGGGAAAGAATGATTGGCAAGAAAATTTCAGATAACCATATTTGAGCGAAAATGCCTATTCATGCATGCATGAATAATTATTTAGGGTTATAATTTTACAAATTCTGAAGTGAAATTATCTGTAATTTCTTTTTTTAATGTATGTTACATTATAATAGTGAGAATATATTTTTTCCCATTTCAAATTCCCTTTAAATTATTAACAGGTTGACTCCTGTAAGTTTAATATTTTCGTCATCGCTTCGCTTCTTCCATGAACTACAAACTTAAGATGTAATTTGACTGATTCTGGCATAGCCAACAATCAACATAATTTTACCATACAATATACGTTGTCAGTGAAATTGTAAAATCTTATGACCATACAGTAAAATTACACGGATTTACTGTATTGTGAAATTAGTCATGGAATATGCAAGTTTCCTCTTAATTTCTTTCTGTATATAAAGAGCTTAAAGAAAAATTCATATTCTTTAATACTCTTAATAAAAATTTATAATTTTAACATATAAAGACAGTTTCTTTGGTTTTATAATTCATTTTTTAATTTAATTTGATTATTTCTATTATTAAATAATCAGTTTATGTCAATAAACATTAAGAAAAGATTATTTAAAGGAAATGTTTCCTTTTATAAAAGTGTACAAGTGGTAAAATTTAAATTTTTGAAAGATCACTTTATTGAAAATTTTCCATGTAATGCACATCAGTAATTTTTGTTTCATTACAACAGAAAACCTTAAAAAATATCTTGATATCTTAGCTAAAATTAAATTTATTGATAAATCAATGATTTAAATGTGAAAAATTAATCGGAGTGTATGTGGACTTAAAGCAACATTTTATTTTGAATTTAGAAATAGTGGTTGAAAAATTATTCAAGTTGAGTGTCCGATATTTTGTTGTGCCTCAGGAAAGTTACAGGTATCAAAGAATGGGCTAAATTGTTAGGTATATACATTGGTGAGCTAAGAATGTATTATACAGTCAACCCTCCTTTACTCTCCTTTACTTGTCGTGGTACTCTCAGAACGTGATTTCCATATAATGCGGAGCTGAAATTGCGACAACCCTCCTATAACATGGTATCCTTATAGTGCGATTTCCATTCAACAATGTCCCATAAGTTCTTTCTGTATATCCAATAAATGGTTTTAACTGGATATGTTTATATTAACATTCAAGCTTATCTCTTAGCCTTTTACATCATCGCTTTCAGTCATCTCAGCTGTTTCATAGTACGTGTCGTTGGTGACCAATTCTTTCTAAAATTTTGTCTGCACCATCAATTCATTTAGCTTTTTGCTGCTTAATTTGTGGTTTATAATTGGACAACATTACACAATACTGTAAGTAATACTCTTCATTTGTTCTAATAACCCTAGATTCGACCATAGATAATAATAACCCTACATTTTTAACCTAAGTAATTATTAATCCTAGATTTTCATCATGTCAAACACAAAAGAAACAAGGAAAGGATTAAAAAGAAAGTTTATATTGCTTGAAGATAAAATCCACAAATTTTAAATCATTTAGAAGGAAGGGAAAATATAGTCTGTTGCAAAATCAACAAATTTGAATGAATCTATAATTCAAATCATAAAGAAAATGCAGATGATATAAAGAAAACTGTAGCAGATAGATATCCGTTTTGTGCAAAACGTGTTACTCAAGCAGGAAATTCTAATATGCTTAAAGTGGAATGAGTGTTGATGATCTGATTGGAAGACTGTAACGCCAAAAAAGATTCCTATCAGTGTTAATCTTATCTTGCAGAAAGCACTTAAAATCTACAAATATTTAAGGAATATTGGGCATTCTTATGCAGGGCTTGAAAATCATCTGTTTGTCGTGAGTAAAGAATGGTTTGAAAGACTGAAAAAAGGTACACATTGCATAATATTAAGTTTCAAGGAGAACAGACCTCAGCAGATGCTGATACTGCCGAAAATTATAATCTGTAACTAGCTAGAATTATCAATGAAGAAGGTTATTCATCTGATCAGATTCTTAACATTGATGAGATGGCATTATATTGGGAAAAACTACCATCTACGACCTTCATTTTGAAAAATAAAAGTCGTTCTCATGGGTTTAAACCTCTAAAAAAATGTATCACCTTTCATGTGTGCAGCAATCTATCAAGGAGCCTGATGATAAAACCAATGATAATAAATTGTTCTTCAACTCCCTGTGTAAGTAAAAACATTAATAAGACCCAATTACCTGTATTCTGGCGATCTAATAAGAAAACTTGGAAGACTTAAGATTCATTTAAGGATTGATTTTATAATTATTTTATCCTGGCAGTTGAAACCCATATGATGGAAAAAAAATTTGTATTTCAAAGTTTTATTGGCTCTTGATAATGCTGGTTGCCACAACAGAGAACTGGATCATCCAAATGGGAAAATTATCTTCCTCCTAACTGCCTGTCATTAATACAATCTTTGGATCAAGGAGTCATTCAAACTTTAAAAATGTACTACACATGCCAACTTTAACAAACCATTTTCGACAGATTAGAAAATAGTGAAAAATAAAACTTACTCAAGTGTGGATAGAATTTTCTATTTTAGATTGTATTAGAACCGTGTCATAAGCTTGCACGGAAATTAAACCGTCAACGCTTAATGCGCGTTGGAAACCTCTTTTACCTCAAATAATTCAAGCAATACAAGATGATTCTACAATTTCACTTTCAGTTATAGAAATAGTAAACATTGCTTCTCGTTTAAGCAATGAAAAATTTGCATTAAACCATGAGGGTGTAAGAGAACTAGTATTCAGGGAAGAAACTTCAGATGAGAAAGAACTGATAAAATTAATTGATGCACCCACCTCAAATGCATTGATAAACAAAAATAAGAAAAACGAATGGATGCCAAATCTCGATTTACAAGATGTAAAAAAAGGGCTAAATTTGACTAAAGAATTAGAAATTATTTATTTTGGCTAAAGAATTCATTTCATTTAACAGTGCACAGTGCAAAGTTTAAAAAATAGTTAAGAAATTGCTTATAGAGAGGTTTTAGTGGAGTTAGAAAAAAAAGCTACAATCGAAAACCAATATGAAGATTAATGAAGTGCGGAAAATATTTTGCTTATTAAAAGAAGGGGATTCATATCTGACAGCGAGGAGGAATGTTGAAAGGTTGCATAATTTTACAAAAGTCTTTCTTGCTTTTGTTGGAAAACAGTTTTTTAGTTTAGTTTTTGCTTCATTTTTTTATCATTTCCTTGTATGAACTCTTCAATTCAATAAAAATATAATTTATCTTGTCTTTTGTATTTATTGCTCTCCATATAACGTGATACGAATGATGTGATTTCTGCTAATTCTGAGTTTGTCATAGCACGGTTTCCATACAATGCGGTAAATGGTTTTTATAGAACGCACTACGAATCAGCCTGGTTTGTACAATTAAATCTGAGTTTCTTATAGAGCGGTTTCCGTATAACACGGTATGCACTCACCGCGTTATAGGAAGGTTTACTATTTATCTTGATTTGAAGATTGAATGAGGTGTGACTATTTAACTCTATAAACCATGTATGTTTTATAATAAATACACAGCAATTTGATATTGATTGGTTGAAATTTCATATGAGATGAAAGTATCTAAATCCCAATCTTGAAAATAAGCAGATGGAGAAAACTAGAAATACTTTGTAAATGTTGCTAGTAACTAAGTTGCAGCTGGAAAAGTGCTCTTTTAATAAGGAGAATCGGTATCTATTTTGGTTTTCTCATTACCACAAAAAATAATTCATCTATAAAAGTCTGCTGCTTCTCTAAGCACATTATAAACTAGACTGTGACTTTGAGTTGCCAATAATCATGCTTGTTAATTGAATTACTGAAAATTTAAACTCTGAACTACCCTATAAAGTCATCAATCTTGATTTACAAACATTTACTATAGCAGTTTTAGAATAGTTTGCAACACATCACAAACCATTCATACATTCAATCATTCCTTCTGTAGGTACAGTGCTTGAATAATTTGTGCTTATTTAAGATTGGTAAACAGTTTGAATATTGTTCTGTAGTTAAGGATTATACTACTTCTTTCTAGAATTTGCCTTTTTTTGACAGCTGCTTGACACTTAAAAATTTATCATTTGTGCTTGAAGCTAAATTTCTCCAAGTATTGGCAGTTATCTTGTATCATAAAATTATATTTTTTGAAAAGATTTTCTTTATATTTCTAGCATTCTCATATTTTAAATATCTTATATAATTTGTAGATTTAAAACTGTTTTGCCATGAGACATTAGAATATTATATATTTTTTATTTCAACTTGTGAAGAAATTTTGATGAGTAGAAATAAAAAATATTTTAAATAAAAAACTATTTCAATAGAGGAATCAAAAGTTTCTAATCATTATATGCTATTTGTATATAATGTTTGTGTTTACTTTATTATATTTTTACTTAAAACTCATCTGTGTTTAAAATTTAAATTAGTTAATTGTAGTAATGATTTAAGTTCCTGTAACACTTGTAACATTTTTAATTTCAATAAATAAATATGAATGCAGTGAAAATTATTAGCAAACATAATAGCTCTTAGAACAAACTCTGAAATAAGATTTTAATTCGCCGATTTTTCTGATATAAATAAATTAAAAGAATTTAAACCTAAATTTACTGTATATTCTGTTATTTTTCCTTTGAAACCAAGTGAAGTGCTTACATGAGGAAATGAATGACTTGTATGACCTGCTTTATTTATTTTCTAATATTGTAAATTCTGAAATAATACAGCCAGTCAAAAATTAATTAATGCATAACTTATTAATTTGGATTGTTTATATCTTCTTAAAAAATATATCTCAAACTATAATTATGAATGCCTTCCTTTAGTTTAAAAAAAAATAGTAGTTCAGATATATTTTATTGAAAATGGAATTACCTATATACACTTTCTCTGCAAATGGTAACCTAGAGTACAAATTAGTATATATGGTAGAAAAAAATTAATACACTACTGTGTGAATTAACTATACTAAACATTTTTTTAACAAAATTATTCTTTTCATGTAGATTTTCTGCTTCAAATGGCTTCCAACTGCATGTTTATACAACATACGATTGTCTTGACTAATCTAAACTAATTTCAGATCATCATATGTCAAAAATGTTTCCCTTCAATTGCTTTAAAAAGTTGTTGATTGTGTGAATCACCTGCTTCTGACATGTATTAAAAAATAAATATCAGTCCCAAGGAAAGGACTTTTTATCTCGATGTAGAGTATTCATGATATTTAATTTAAGTTATTGTTGTTGTCTTATGTCAACTAAACTGGCAATATGGTGTGCACTGCTCCTTTTTTCCAACTGAACTGTAATTTGGAGTGGAGTCTGATTTCTTCAGTACTCACATGCCATAGGTATCCATTTATAGGGTAGGGAACCATTGACATCCCATTCATACAAAGAAAGGACAAAGATTGGAGAGAAAGTACATCCATCCTCAAACCCGGTAACTCCTTATCTGGGCACGCTGACCACTAGACAGGATGGGTGGCATTTTATTAAGTATAAAGTTTATATAAATATAAAATTACTGAAATTTTAAGTGTTATTTTACAAATTTATAATCGCAATAATTTTAAAAAATCTTTAAAAATTATAACAAAAATTAAATGTTTTTATCAAAATATGTGGCATTTATGTTACAAACTTTTTAATCAATTATTAAAATCTTATATCTCATTAAAGTTCTTAAATAGGATTTTTAGTGGTTAACTTGTGATAATTTCCAATGTAATTGTTTTTTCTTTTCCCAATTGCTCCAACCACTCATTAACGTTCCACTGAAAATGCAGAAAAAATGAAAATAAAATTGCTATGTATAACTAATATAAGATATTACTTATGTATAACAATCTTACTTTTATCTATAATTTTCATATCATTTTTATCTTCAATTATTTACTGCAGAAAGCAATAGGTATAATAAATTGGCATAAAATCTACATTATCAAATATTAATTCCCTTTGTACTCCATTTCTAATGCTCTGTGAACATAATAATAAAAATTGATGTTAATTTCCTATGGAAATGACTTTTAGTTTAATTAAGAGTTATATTTTACCATTAATCTGAAAGTTGAGTTTAAACTCCAGCTTTCAATACGTGAGATGAAAATCTCGTTATTAACACTTTTGTGCAAAAAATAACTAACGCAACAAACCCATTATCTTATGTCATTTGAAAATTTTGTGTATATTTATAAAATATTTTTTAAACTTTGCATAGTGTGTGTGTTTATCACAGTATTGAATTCAATATTAATTAGGAACTTTAAATGTGTCATACTGTTTTTGAAATTTTTAAAATTTTCTACATAACTTTTAACTTAAGAAAATTTTAGATTAGGTCACTCAAAACTTTAAATTTTAATTTCTGTTAAAATTTTATCTGTAAAATTTAGTACATACTTCTAATCTGCTTAAAATTGCTTACTAATTAACTTTAATGTTGTGACTAATAATAAATATTAATAATTAATTTGTTTTAATATTGTCAATTCTTAAATGTTTAACACCAAGTAAACCAATTTTCCATGTATTGATATAAATTCCCTACTTTATTTTAGGAACATCTTTATTACTTACAAGAAATAGAATGTTTTGAACTGGAAGAAGTTGAAGTACCTAAGGCATTAGGAGATGTTTTTGAATCCGTTGCAGGTGCAATCTATTTGGATAGTGGAATGTCCCTGGATGCCGTTTGGAAGGTGTATTTTCCTATGATTAAACCTTCTCTTGGTAATTAGCTTGTTTTATGACATTTTTTTAATTAAGTGAAACTTTTTTTCTATAAATTTCTTAATGTTTCCATTTTTTTTTAAGTTCAAAGTTAAAAAATTTTTTATTATATATTAGAAAGATGTTTTTAATTACAATTTTTTTATACATAAGATATATATTTTATATTCTTGTAATTATTCTAACAAAATTCTTTCATACTTCAAAATTTAAAAACTTTTAATTTTTTGAAGCTGAATTGTCAGGAGTCCATGACCTTCCAATCACATGTTTGATTCTCAATCTTAGCATGCAATGTTATTAGTTTGCCTTATACTTAATTAAATTAAATTGTTGCTCCTTATCTTTTCTCTTCTACCAATAGTTTTCATTGAGTGATAAGTGAACCAAATCAATTTTTTAATTTAAGAGGATTTGCTATTAATTTTTTTCGTGAACTATTGATGTTTTTTAATGTTTACAATGTAAATATAGCTCCCAAATTTTTAATAATTGAGTTTTACTCATTCCTCTTTTTTCCCTTCTTTTATTTGTCCAAAAGCAATAGATTGTTTTCCAAAATTTAGCGAAGGAATTTGTAAAAATAGCAAAATTTAATCATTGATTTCATTAAAATGAAAATAAACTGCTTGCCTTATAATATATTTTTTCATTTAGTTTTTGGAATTGTTAGACATTTATTTCCTAATTATTGAATTGCTTTTTATGAATTTTAATTTTTAAATATTCTGAAAAGCATATCTTTGATTTTTTGACTGAATACACTTTTGGAGTAAAATTTATCTCTAAACAAAAAAAAACACTATTTACATAAATTAGACTTTTTGTTAGACCCCTTCAAGTCCCACAGGCTGCCTCATAGTGTGCACTAGTTGCTGGTGAGGGGATGTTCCTGGGCGAAGTTGGTGAAGTAAGTCGGGAGAGTTATCTCCTGATAGGGTCACCCAAGGTGTGAAGGCCACTCCACTATGTCCAGCTAAAGCCTGGGGCAACGGAGCAAAGTCAGACTTCTACCCTTGAGTTCTGCCTTGGGTGATCCAGGTACTCTGTACCAACAGAAGCCGCTCTTAAGTCCCACTTTTCATGGATCTTGGGTTAGAAAGTTTTGATACTGCCACGTCCGTCGCACAGGATAATATTTTTGGATTCATGGGGCTGGTGTGGTGGTACTGTCACGCCAATCAGGGATAAGCGACAACTACAGACTTTTTGTTATACATATTGAAGATTTTAAAAAGAAAAATCTTTTCCTTGTTTGATAATGTTATCAATAATGTTAATATCATTGACAGCTTTGTTCTAATGTTAAATAAATTTTAACAAAATCAAATGATACCTAAATTAATGCTTAACTAAGATATTTGGTTTTAGTTTTTGAATATGATATGTAGTTAAAAACACTGATATTTACATCAAGAATTAAAATACAAGCATTTAAAAAATTTAAAAAAAACTCTTTAAATATAACTTAATTAAAAAATCGGTGAAATTCTGCTGAGTATTTTGATGAATGTTTCCTTATTAACTCTTATTTCTTTGATCTTAACTCTTATTTCTTTGATTTTTCTATTTTCTTTGCAGAAAATAACTGAGTTTTTTCTATTTGTACTGATACCGCACTTGTCAAAATTAATTGTAGAAATAAATAAATATTTTGCCAAAAATAAACTTATGCTTAAATATAATAGTCTCTAAAAATTTTTGTTGTTTATTTTTAGTATGAGTTCAGAAAGATGTTTGTTAATTGTCACAATGTCATTTTGCGTATAAATTAAATATTTCATTTTTTAATAGCTTTTAGAAGCTGTGCTTATTATTATGAATTTAAATTTTTGATAGCAATGATCTCTTTTTGATGGAATTGCACTACCATTTGTATAAATGAAGCCTAAAATTATGTATAATGATTATGTGAAATTTACTATGGTGCAGTGGATCATAGGTTGACCATTAAAATCATCTTTCTCTGTCTTCTAATTATAAAACAAAAGAAAATTTAATGAAAAGTTAAAAAGCAAAATATTTTATTGATTTGTTTTTACCTACTTTTTTATATTGTGTCGATTTCTTTCAATTACAAATGATTATTCTGTAACAAAATTTAAATGTTTTGAAATTATGCTTTGAACTGTAATTTTTTGAATTTACTGTGTATTTTATATTGTTCCAGCAACATTTATTTTATTTAAAATAAAAAATGTTAAACATAGATTACAAAATTTATCTTAAAAGTAAAAAATATGCAAAATATTCATGGTTAAAATATTTCTCTTCAAAAAAACTGTATTGAATAAAATGATTAATTTTAAAGTTATTTCATATTTAGATATGAAGTATTAGCTTACTTGATGTTTTTTAACTGGGGAAAATTTCTGTGTGTTCTAAATTGTTTCATAATTTTGATAGTTTATATTTATATATATATATATATATATATATATATATATATATATATATATATATATATATATATATATATATATATATATATTATATATATTAATTAACTGAATGTTCACTTTCTTGTTTAGATCATTTAAGTATGTATGTGCCTAAATCTCCTGTTAGAGAATTATATGAATTGGTTAAAACTCAAAATATATTTGGGTAAGTTTATTTTTATGCAATTAAATGCATTATTTCTTCAAAAATTAAAGTTTTCAGGAATAAAAATAGTTTTAGTTCTTATTGAAGTTTTACGTGTTTTTATTTTCTTTTATTCTAAAATTTTATAAAATTTTAAATATTTTATTTAATTTTATTGTTAATTATTTCATACAAATGAATATTGTGTTTAAATAGAATTAACTTTGATCTTTAAAGAAGAATTACAATCAGATCTATAATAATGTTAAAAGGTCTTACAATTCTTGATAATAATAATTTTAATATTGATGTCATCTATTTCATACTGTTTAAAAATTAATCCTTAAAAATTTGATTGCAAAATTATGATTTTAGTCCACTTGTTATTAAATTATTACACTTTTTTGTATAGTCAACTTTTTACTTCATGTTCTAAAAAGAAATTTTCATTCTTATGTAAAAAAATTTTTTCATATTAAATTTTTCTTTTTCTATTTACTAAAGATCAAATTATGAAAAGCTAAATAGCACTTGTTTTTGCAAACTTATTGGGACTTATAAAATAATTCACAAAATAGAAAAATAAATGTTAGATTTTAAAACTATTTTTTCTTACTTAATTGATCTCTTTATGCATGAAGTACTAGTTCTTTTTATATTCTTTTTTTATGATTCTTTATGGATAAAGTATTAAGAAAAGTTACTTAATATGGTTACAAAGTAAAACTGAAGCAAAACAGTTTTTTTCATATATTTTATGGATAAACATTCCTGCAAAGTAATCACTTATTTTTCGATTTCAAAATATTCTAAAAAATTATTCTATTTTTTCAATGTAGAAAAACATTTTACTGTTACTTAACATAAAAAATTACCTCAATCTTGTTATATAGATAGTTACAGCACTGCATTATTTTCTTGTTTGATGTCTGAAAAGTCTTTAATTTTCATTCATTATTGTTCTTGATAATTTAATCATCTATTAGTTCTTGCATACAAATTACTTCTATGTTCTTGATCCGAAAGTCCTGAAACTAAACCTTAGTCATCAGCAAATTTCTTTATCATAGTTTATTAACTAACTTATATCATCAGTTAAATGTTTTTGTTTTCGTTTATAGTGATAATAAAGGCTTCATGTTAAGATGATCTAGATATTGTTTTTCTGTAATATTCCAAGTATAGATTGACAAATATATTGGGCTTGGAATGTCAATTTTAAAAGGTGATCAAAAGCCATAGTTATTCCTTGCACTAGTATTTAAGGATATTTACATTTGAAAGTATTGATTATTATCATTTATGGGTTGTAAAACAAGCGTTAAATTAAGCAGGAAAATTCCTTTGGAATTGCTCTAAAAAATCTGGAATTTCAATATCAGCACTATATAAAGCCACTATTTGAAGAGTTTATGATTCTCCAATAAAATTGTTTATTTTTAAATGAAAATGCTTTTATAAATATTTAAATTCAAAATGTTATCTTTGGCATGTGTATTCAAAAAGTTATGTTTGACTTGTTTATAGTGTTTAGTAACTATACAAAGAGTATTCCATAAAAACTGAGAGTTTCTTTTTTGTAGTAGCAACATCAAAATTACAAAATATAGCAAAGTATTAACAGACAAATTTATTTTCCTGATTTCATCCTGATTTAAAAAAATTGTTTTGTCCTATAGAAATGGATGTTAATGATTTAAAGCTACAAAAATAGTTGAATTAAT
The DNA here is from genome assembly GCA_037975125.1 of Latrodectus hesperus. Taxonomy (NCBI): domain Eukaryota; kingdom Metazoa; phylum Arthropoda; class Arachnida; order Araneae; family Theridiidae; genus Latrodectus; species Latrodectus hesperus. Next base: position 85,066,821 of record CM075851.1, read on the forward strand.
AAAGGAAGTTCACAAATACAAATGCTTTGGGGAGCATAGTTTAAATGCCACAATGGTTTTTAAACAAAGCATCTTACAGATCTAAATTCTAAGTTTGTTTGACCAAAAAGTGTTATGAAAGATTGAAATGTTTCAAATGTCTAAGATGCCTGTGAAAAATTTAGGGAGAATATCATGTGAAAATTCATTTCGTCATTTTGAAAATATCAATATTTCACATTCTAAGAAACAATTTGCTGCTTTGTTACAAATGTTCCCCCAGGTGGGTTTCTTATCACTTTACTAAAGAATAAATGCAAACAATTCACAATGTTGTAAATGAAAACATGTTTTCCAATTTTTTTTTCTAAAAACTATCATAACATTTGGGGAATTTGAATGTATTATATATTTTGATCTTTTTATCCAATTCACAAAAAGTCTTTACAAACATTAATTTTCCAAACAAAAATAGAACAAACTAAGTCTGGAAAGAGCATAATGATTATTTTCATTGATAATTAAGCTGTTATCACTATATATGCTGGGGCTCTGAAAACTTTTAATGGTAAATATACTTCAGCTTCAAACTTTTTGTAGCATATATGGAGAAAACGATGTGAACCAGTGAGAACATTATTGCATCACTATAAGGCTCGTCTGAATGCGCAATTTTATTAAACAATATCCTTATTTCATATAAATAATTTGGAAAAGTATAAATTTTTGTAATAAAAGAACATGCTTTAGCATTTTCTTTTGTAGGGAGAAGTCTTGGAGTGTTTGAGTTTCAATACTTCTGCACTGAAATTCTTGCAAAAATATCGATGTGTATTAGTCTCTATTCTTTGTTTTAGTTTCATTTCTGGGAAAAGCTAATTCTTGGTGAATTTCTGTGGAGTAAATTTTTGTAATTTTAGCATCAAATTAGTTGAAATTCTCAACTTATCAGGCTTCAAAATGGACTTCAGTCACTTTTTATTTTTATTTTAAGTGCATTGTTATGCAGATAATTTTCCCCCATTTTCACAAAACTATTTTATAACTTCCGTGATTTTGAATTTATCTCAGTAGTTCAGTTTTAATTTACAAGTCTACTTTCACAAAAAATAATAAATATGCTATTTTGGTAAAATTTTTACTGATTTAATAAAATAACTTCAGAACTGTTCACATTATAATTTTTTTGTTTCATATAACTCATTTGTGTCAAAGATAACATCTATATTTAAATTAATGTTTTTCATCATATTGATACTTTCCATTAATATTTTTATTGCAAATACAGGATGTTTGAATTATTAGAAATCATCCTTATGCATAATAAAAAATGGTTTTAGATCTTGATAATGTAACTTTGATTTTTTGTACCAAATTTTGTTTACTCATTTAGGGTAAAAAAATTTAAAAAGATTATTAAAAGATTAAATTAAGCACATTTTCACATTATAAATCATAAATTAAATTTTGTCTTTAACATTTTGATAGCTGTTATTGGAATTAATGCAGATTCAAATGAGGAAAGTTTTCATATAAAATAAACTGTATGTATAGTATTAGATAAATAATTGTGTAGTTATAGTTATTAACTTTTATTGTGATACTTAATGTGAACTTTTAAATATACTAGACATGATATATATATTACATGAAAAACTATCAAAGCAAGAAGATAAAACAGCATTAACATTCAAATACCATTCAATCTACCTTATTCTGATGAATTGTCGATTTTAACGAGACAATGTTGTAATTGAAAGCATCATGTTTTACAGTTTTCATTAACTTAATGACTTTATGCTAATAATATATTCCTTTAACATACATGTAGTAAAAAAATAATAAATATCAACTTTGGCTACAACGAATGAACCATAGTTAATATTTATGTTAATGAACAAGTGACTAACATATTGACAACATAATTCATACTAGCAGAATTGTGCTAATTTTAAATTATAACATGCTTATAAATAATATATACATTTTGTATTCATCATTTTCAAATAAAAAAAAGTAAGATTTCTAATTTTTTTCCAGCGAATCTGTTGAAAAAAATGGTAGAACTTACATTGAAGTTACTTTACCTGATGGCAGAAAATATGTAGGAGTAGGTACCAACAAAAAAGTGGCTAAGAGATCAGCTGCTAAAAGAGCTGTTGCAGATATTCAAAGCTCTAAAGAGTTAATGGATACATCTTAAATCTTTATATTCTCTATATGTGTAATCTAGTTGCAGAATATTTTAATTTATTTTTATTTTGAATCATTGTGATACTTCTAACCTAGAAGCATTACATCAGTGACTGCACTTTATTTTTTTAAGAGAATTTACCTTTATTTAAAAAATTTACCACAATACTTTGCTCTAAAATAATTCTGAAAATTCCATAATGTGTATTGCTTGCTTGTTTAAGTAATCTTATATGTCTTAACAAATTTTTAATTGTTTGTAAATATTGTTCACTGTAACTGATGAAAAGCCTTTAATATTTTTTGTTCATTATGAAGAATGTGATAAATTATTGTTGGGATTTTATCTAATCAAAGATTTAGTTTTGTTGTTTTTATCATATGTATTAATAAACGAAAGTCTTGTTATCAAATTTGAAAATTTATTTTCTTGTCGTTGCATTTTTTTAGTATTTATTTTAAAAATTTGATTATATTGCTAACAAAAAACTATTGTTAATTAAATCATTATTAGAGCATCTATGAATGATGTTTAAGCATTCCATGTATTTTTTAATCAATATATTGTATATATGCTCCTGTCTCTGAGTGATAAATATTTCATTGTTACTTAAACAATTTAACTGACAAGATACTTTTTTTCTAAAAAATATTTTAAGAAAAAAATTTATATGATGTTAGACAGTATTGTTATATATGAAGAATGCCAAAAACTATTTATCAAGCTTTGAAATTTTTGTTACTATCTGCCGAGGAACACTTTGTGCTCCAGTCTTTGTCGTGATAACTCACAAATTACTTCTTATTTCAATTGTAAATGTTTGTAGTAACTTAGAATTTGCATTAAACTCTTGGTACATAGGGAAATAGTTCAATAATTACAACTCATATTTTTGGTTTAACTTTTCTTAGTTTGAGTCCCACTTGGGTTTGAATATTTGTAGTGGTTCAGAATTACTTTAAACTGTAGATTCCAAACTCAAGATTAATATTTTTGTCAAAAACTTACAGTATTGTGAAAAATAAACTAATGCTTAATTTTAATTGAATAATTTTGGCAGTAAATATCATACTTTATTATGTTAAAAGGTCATCATATTTTAATCCAAATAAAAGGTTTTTCTTGTGTCTTTTTTCAGTCTAATAGATGCCTACTCTAAAGATTTTTCGATCATTAAGGAAGCTTAAATTAAACTGTCATTCAAATTAAATGCATTAATAATCGCATTAATCCCTTATAAGGAAAAAATATGCTTATAAAACATTTATCTGATTTCACTTTCACTGCATGTAGTATTCATTTTATAAATAACTAAAAAATCTACACATGTATATTTTAATTGCTGAAATAATGAACCTTTACAAATGCAGTGGAAATCATTACCTTTGCTTGAAAATTTTTAGTATTTGTTGTATTTTCCATAAATTGCAAAAATTTTCATTATTACATCACATTAAATAATTTATCTTTATTTCTTGAATTGTATAAATAAGTTTGTGTATATATTCATTCAAAAAAATTTTTAGGGTCTTTCAATTGCTTAATAGCCATACAATGAGAGCACGCTTAATAATTTCAGATTTAGGGCTGAAAGGGGAAAATTTATTATTTTTCCCTTTCAGCCCTAAAAAAGAAAGTTATTTAAGATCTACAATGGAGCAAAAGAAACTGAAATCGCTTTCTTTTGTATCCACAGTATCAAATCATTTTGATCTGTGATTATTCTGAATTGATACATTGCTTTGCAAAGGAGAAATCTTAATATATGAAAAATAACTACAGATGTAAAAATTCTGACATGTGTGAAACATAATTGGCACTAATTCTTTTTCTCTTCTAGGTCTATTTGCTAAAATTGAATGGATATAAAATATTAAAGATAAAAGCTTCCTAATTTTTAAAACTGGTGACCACTAGCACTGTTAGGCTTGTCATTATACTTAGACAGAAACAAGTAACTTTTGAGTAAAACAAAATGTGATTGTATGGTGCAAATCTCTAAAATCTCTATAACTGTTAAATGAATATTTAGTTTAGATTTATTCAAATTATTAATCTTACAAGGATCATGAATTCTGTGTATTATTGAGTAGCTTAACTTGGGAGAGTTATAGAGTACTATTATTCTGAGCGATACAATTGGCTTATGTACATGGCTTTCACTTAAAATATCCTATAACTTTATTTGTTTTAATTTTGAATTAATCTTTTCTTATATTTATCTTAGTGGAACTTATACAAAGAAATATCGTAAAAATAATAATAAGTACATGATATAACAATTGCTATATTTTATTGTTAATTCAATTAGTGTTATCTCATTTTATTATCTCATTAGTGTTAACTCATTTTGTTGTTTATGTTATTGTTAACTCAATTTGTTTATTCTGCCAAGTAACCAAACTCAATAGTCGAGTCCGGCTACTTAAGTCATCAGATTTTCCTTTGAAGGCTAGCCTCAAATATTTTTTTATCCTACTCTCAGCCTTGGTTAATCGTCCTGCGCTGTCTTGCTGACCAGTAAAGATGTGAATAACTGAAGGCGGAAATATCTCCAATGTCTATATCTTTCAGAACAGAACACTCCCTAAGATGACATCCATCCATAGAGCCACGATCACATAAGGGGCAAGAGGAAGCCATCCCGATTCTATGTAGATGTTGTTGAAGATAGTCATGGTCTGTCAATAATTGGAAGCAGGCAAACCCAGAGGAACTCTATTTTATGCTGTAACCGGCACTCCTAACTATTATGCTAATTTACCAGCAGCCAAATTAGCATAGTGTAGCTCCCTAGATGTCTTGAGCCCCGATGCCACCAAAGACTTGAAGTTACGAATTGGGATAGGAGAACGACACTGGGCAAACCCAGTGCAAATTTTGCCAAAGAGTCATTTTTATTACCTGGAATTCCAACATGACTTGGGATCCACTGAAGTACAATTTTATTACCAATTTCAATAAGATTACTTAGGGTTTTTTACACCTAACTTCTTCAGATGAGGTAGAAACACCTCTATTTACCAAGGCCTGGATTGCAGGCTGTGAGTCAATAAGAAAAACAATTTTGCTCTGTCTAAAGTTCAACAAAGCCTCCGTTGCAAAAAGCACGGCCAAGATCTCACCATCAAAATTATCTCGAAAGGCCCCCACAGGTTTACTGAGTTGAAAAAGCTGACAGGAAACGCCAGCAGTCTTCAGGACAGGATCAGCAGATCCATCAGTATATACATGGAGCCAATCAGGCAGAGGATATTTCTCATAGATGATCGCAAAGGCTCTCAGTTCAAGTTCAGAAAAAGTGCCCTTACTAGAAGGAAAGTCAAGTTCAAGATTTATCTCAGCTGTTTTAAAGTAACCAGTTGCAAAATTGTCAATAAAGGGTTGATCATCAATAACAGGCAAGTCAAAAGAATCAATTTCCTCCATACGATCAAAAAAGGTAGATTGAGATTTAAGTCTTCTTACAATAGGTCTGCAATTACTCCAATAATGACTATTACTTCCAATCATTTTTTTACTAAGAATTAGAGCCAGTTTGTTGCCACGATCAGATAAAGTTTAAATGCCAGTCTGGAGCTCCATGGAATCAATAGGTGTAGATTTAGCTGCACCGGTTATTAATCGAAGTGCACAATTCTGAACAATGTCTAGCTTTGAAAGCACACTATTGGAGCTGGTAATCAACAATTCTGAACCATAGTCAAAAGTAGACCTAAAATAAGATTTGTAAGCATTAGTGAAGACATCTTGAGATGCACCCCAAGTAATGCCAGAAAGTCGCTTAAAAGATTCAATCTATTTAAGGCCTTGTCACTAGTCAGATTTATATGATTAATCCAAGAAAGCTTGGAATCCAGTACAATACCAAGGTAAATAGTATTAACAGTTCTTAAAAGCGGTAGATCCCTAAATTTCAGACAAATGGAATAACTTTTTGTGTTCAAAGTAAAGTTGATAGGAAGTCTTATCAAGGTTGATCAGCATTTCATTATCATCAGCCTAGTAAGCAAGTCTAGATAGTGCCTCATTAAGCAAAACCTCAAGATTTTGTATATTAGAACCAGTTGACCAAATAACAAGGTCATCTGCATACAATATTGTCTGAATACCATCAAGTACCTTCAGAACATCGTTGATCATGGTATTAAATAAATATGGACTCAAAACAAAGCCTTGAGCGAGGCCATTCTTTGTTTGCCTAAAGGCTGATTTCGCAATACCATAGCAAACTCTGACAAAACGTTGACCAAGAAAAGCCTTGATCCAATTGAACATACGGCCAGTAAAACCCAATTTTAAAAGTTTGCTAAACAGTAGGGATCTCCAAACTCTATCAAGGGCAGATTTAAAATCAACAAATACGGCCAGCGTACATTGCCTTAAATGAAATCCATTTTTCACTTCTTGAGAAAAACGAATAACTTGTTCAGTAGTACTCCTACCTCTCCTAAAACCAGCCTGTCTTTCAGCGATAAAATCATTAGTCTCCAAATAGAAATTTAGTCTATCCACCACCATTCTCTCCATAATTTTATAAAAAACTGAAGTAAGTGAAATAGGCCTAAAACTATCAACATACCGAGAGTGTTTGTCACGTTTTAGCAAAGGTACAATATCTGCTTTTCTCCAGGTACTCGGGAAATGACATTCCCATGACATATTTATGAGATGCAAAACAATAGCCATACCTTTAGGGTCAAGAAAGATAAAAAATTCCGGTAAACATTCATCAGGGCGCGAACACTTACCCTTCGTTAAACGATTAAAAGCCTTCTGCAAATCAGAAGCAGTAATTGGTGAGATTAAAAGATGATCCAGATCCTGTGAGAAAGGCATGTAGGAGTCATACAAAGTTCAATAGGAGGAATATGCCTCCGAGGGTAAAAATTTGAAACATTTCAATAGTATTTATTGAAAGCAGTAGCAATGTCCCTATGGCAGGAAAGAATTTTTCGCCTAAACATTAATGGCTGGTTTTGACGAATCTTCCGCTCCGTTAGCCTAGATAAGAATGCATGCGTCATTATATCATGACGTCTAAAGTCGAAGTTCAGCCAGGTATTTCGAGAAGGCTGTACGTTTAGAAATCAATACTCTCTTAAGTATGGCATGTTTTTTGCGAACTTCAATACAATCCTCCAGAGTACCAGAGGCGAAAGCTCGTCTTCTTGCATCATCCCTATCGAACTTGAGTTCTTGCAGTTTATCATGCCAGAAAGGCCCATATTTTTTATTCTTAATTTTACCCCTTGGAATATGTAATGCATAGTGCAATCATAAACCTGTCCATTAACTTCTCCATAGAAATATTGGCCAAATCGAAGGAGGAAAAAACATTGTCTGACAAAACGGTGAATTTTTTCCAATATGCCTTTTTAAGATTCCACCGAAGACGATTTAACTCTGAGTGATACATATTAAGAGGTTTAAGTTCGACCAAGAGAATATCATGGCCAACACCCCCAGGACTATTTAACAGTGTATGATAAACAGAGGGGATCAGGTTGGCATGAACCAGTAACAAATCTGGAGTAGAAGTGCCACCACCTAATGATAGAAAATTAGGCTTTTCATGAAGGTTTGGAACATATTGCAGAGGTTCAGAGTCAATAAAATCTTCCATTAAATTACCAGTGGGACAATTTCTTGGGTAGCCCCACCTCTTAGAATGAGCATTAGAATCGCCTATGATTATGGAGTGTGAGCTACATCCAGAAGATAAACAACCAAAATCAGGTTTATTATGTGGAGGGTTATAAAGAAAAACAACACGAAAATTCATAGAACCCTTCCAGATACGTAGTTCAAAAGCTTCGAGTTTATCAGTCATTTCATGAATAATTTTTTGATGTTGCAACAAGAGAGTCCTTAACATAAATAATAATACCAGAAGCAATGTCTGGAACGTTTCAGAACAAAATATTGATTGCCCGGGAAGTTAAAAAATTGCATATTTTCAGTCGAGGCACCACACTCTACGATGCCAATTGCATCGGCGTTTTCGTTCACAACAGTACATTTAAGTTCATAGAATTTGTCATAAGTAAGTCCACCAACATTCCAAAACAAAATTTTTAAGCTGGAATTAAAATTTCGCTTGTCCGGGCTATTAAAAGAACCTTTCTGATTTAAGGGTTTGTTCACCCGTTTCTTATTCTTCATCTTCGCAAGGTATTGGCCGCAAAAGTAGAGCGAAGAAAGACAGTCATTTAACAAAGACGGGACACCACGTGTAGGCGACTGTCAACACCCCCCAAATATTATAACATACATATTCATTATAGCATTTTTTCTTTTTCCTAAACAATTAAATCACCCCAGGCTTAAAATATTAAATATATTTTTTATTTTTTTTTCATTTACTAAGAAAAGTGACCGCAGACTTAATAAATTTCTAGGGTCTTGTAAATCTTTAGCTAATAAAAATCCAAAAATGTATGAAGTTGTGACTAAACTATGCAAATTATAAGTATACATTTACTACGATATAAAATAGAGAATTTCGTGTAAACCATGATTAAAAAAATAATAAAAGACTAAAGCTTATGACGTTGAATTATTTTCAAAAGTGTATATTTACATAAGAAATTTTCAAAACTGACTAAAATATTTTAATTTTTATTTGATAAAAAATTTTCATTTTTTTTAGTGTCCTACTTTTATTTGTAGTTTGCATCTTGTATTATAAGTATTCTTCAATATTTACATATGCAATAAGAAACTAAAAATAAAGAGTATAGTAACTTTTTGAAAATTAGAGAGCATAACAAATGCAAAAACATAAATTTATGTTTTCTATTATTTTAAGTCGATTATTGTGCATAATACACAATCAAAAAATAATGGATTTTAGTTGTGGAAGTTTTGGTAATTTTTAGTTCAGATAGATTGCTTACAAAATTCAGATCATTTCACGAAAAATAATCTGTATTCCTTCATTGTTTTCTGCTTGTTATAAATGAACGTGCGTATTGTTTATATGAATTAATTGACTATATTTAATTTCTTTGAATTAAAATTCTAAAGTTGCATTTTTACTTTTCCAATTTGTAAACAAATAATTATGTTTACACGATTAATTTGTTTTGTGGACTCCTTTTTTCCATAGTAGTTAAAAATTGTAACAAAAATAAGTATATGTGTTGAATTAATATTTTCGGATTATCTGAATTATTAAATATTTGTAGCATTTGAGGTAGTTAAACATAGCTAGATAATTTATTATTAATGAAATACCGCCACTGTGGTCTGGTTGGAGCGTCTTATTGGTAAGTAGTGTGTTCGAATGCCGTTGTACGCAAATATCCGTCATGTTCACTATTGGCGACTGGGGCATGCAAAATATGTCGCAGTATCCTGCATGTGAAATAACACCTTTTGAAGTCTTCGCCAGGCCAGACTGGGAGTCTTCTGTTTGTACCTGCTTACAATAGCACACCCACTTAGGGCCCTACTATATAACTATATAAACCATCAATTCTTCCCCTTGTTCTAAAATGGCATTTTCAATTGTCTGGGATTTTGAAATAAATTATGTTATAGCTAAATAAAACATTGGTTGTTTGAATATAGTTTAAAAAAAAAGAATATATATATATAATGTATGTAAATTAAGTTTTTCCTTCAATAAGAATCACTCATACTCTATTTACAAAAATTTATTTTTTCTGCCAGCTAGGATTACCAATATCACCACCATAAAATAGCTTATAAATCTGTTCCATGGAACTCACTTTTGGAGTTAAAACAACACGAGTATTATACTACTTAATTTTTTATTGTTAAGATCTTTTTCCTTAACTAATCCATATGATGAATATGAACCAACCATCGAGAAATAAAGTATGAATGGGCAGGACTTCTTTATCAACTTGGAGTTTTACCTTATACATTATTGATTAAATATTTATAATTAAAGTAATTATCTTCCTCTTTCAGGCCAAATTTATTTATCAGAACACAAATGATGGTGTCATCACACAAATTGGATTTTAACTAGTTTCACCAATTATTGTATGATTTATTATCTTTATTCTTATTGAAAACTTTATTATAATTTCATTTTAAACAGAAAATACTGAATAGTAGATTAAATATACGATACATTTTTTGTGTTGTACTTTTTACAGATGTATGTTTATTTTGTATGTAAATAAATGCATATTTTTGAAAGGAGAACCAAAGAAATTGCAATATTTTAGTGTAACTTTTTTCATTAAAGTGTTTTTAACGTACTGAAAAGTATCTTATCTGTTACCCACTTCAACTCAAATCTTGTAAGAGTTCATCTGAATTTTTCTTAAAGTTGAGAGAACAAATCTTGACTAAATATGGGTGATTCGATTTCATTGTGATTGATTTTTTTTTAATTTTATAATGAAATTTATGCTTTTCCATTATTAAATATCTTAATAGTTGAGTCATCATATTTCTCATTTAATAGCAGATTCCATTTTAACTGCTATTAACCGTTTTGCTTAAGGCGATTTTAACAATCATGTCTTAATGAAAAACTTTTACAATATATAATATACAGACCTGCCAACTTTTACGCATCGTGCGTAAATTTTACGCAAGATCCACATGTTTTACGCTTTTACTGATAGCATTAATTATTTTACGCGTTTCGGTTCTTCTGGGCAAAGTTTAAAAAAGAAAAAAAATTTTTTATATCTTAGCACATAATGGCGATTTTTTCTTGTTAGCCATGGTGAGAAGCAGATTCAACCTATCTGTGGGAAGAGAGAAATAACTTTCCGGACTGTGTGGTCGTAGCGGCTCCGAAAATGCACGTCAAACCCTTTTTTCTATCGGAGGGGGGGGGGAAGAAGCTTGAAAAACTGTAGATGGGGAAAAGAAATGGTAGAGGTATAATTTTTTTCTTTAGTCACACGGATTAAAACTGAAAAGTTTTACTGAAATACTTTTCTAAAAGTTGGCAGGTATGAATATATATTGGCTCGACTCTAGTGCGTGGCTAACTGCGCTAATTTACACAGGTAAGTATCCATGTCGTTGACAAACCGATCGAGATTGTCCCACAGATTCTCTATTAGGTTTTAAGTCCAGTGAGTTTGCTGGCCAGGGGAAAATGATAAACTAATCTTGATGCTCTTCGAATCATGCACGTACACTGCCAGTTGTATAACTCTTCGCATTGTCCTGTTGGTAGATGAAAAACAATGCGTATATAGGGGTGGACATGCTCCTCAAGGACAGAATCATACTTGTATTGATCCATTATGCTTTCCACTAGTGAACCCAGAGATGCCACGAAAACATTCCTCAGACCATAATGAAACCTAGACCATTTTGGCATTGCTTGCAGGGTTTTTGCTTTCAGAGGTTTCACGTCGTATACGCCAACGTCCATTTGCCCGATGAAGCATAAAACGTGATTCGTTGGAAAGCGTTACCTATCGTTACTCATTGGAAGTCCAGTTGCGATACTCGCGTGGAAATTCCAATCTTCGTCGCCGATGAATAGCTGTCAGCATAAGCACATGAACCAGACATTTGTTTTGGAGGCCTAGATGCAAAAACGTTCGCTGAACAGTAATTTGGGAGACACTGTTAGTAAATCCATTGTTTACATCTAGGGGGGGGACAATTACTCAACGATAGCACGTCTATTCTCTCGAACGGATCTCTTCAGTCATCGTCTCCCTCTGTCATCTATAGCCCTTTATCCTCCAGATTTGCCACGTTGCTGATTCTGGCTGTCCAATTTTGTCATGCACCGTATATTTTTACTAAGGCGGCACGTGAACAGTTAATAAATTTAAGTGTTTCGGAAATGCTTCCATCCTTGACTCGAAAAACCAATGATTATGCCCTTTTTTGGACGTTGGGTAAATCACTTTGTTTCTGCATCACGCCAATGATGGCAATGTTTTTCGAAGCCCTCACACTCAACCTTTATGTACGTTGTACTGCCTTCTGTCATTGGTTATTTAAAGTCGAAAGTACGTGGTGGTCTCATTAATGTGACTAGACTGTGTATAATTTTATTTCAAATATTGTATATTTCATTTTTCTGGAAATTTTTTGTATTAAATGTTGTGTTAAGAAAATATGTGAAAAATCATTAAAATTAAATATTTGTTAGTCCACATACGGATGGGAGGTTGTAACCATTGATATGTAAGTAAAAAATTCAAGACAGATATAGGCAATGCTTCAAGACTTACATTGTTTCTCTCAATATACAATCCGTGGTATAGAGAAGGGGGTCTATCATCATCCCTCCCAGATAAATACCTTAAATAGTAGTTAAGACAAAAAATTTCAGAAAAATTCAATTTTATTTTAATTAAAATATCAATTTCATTCAGCGAAATACATTTTAAATTTATTAATTATTGTATCATGTTTAGAAATAAACCACAAAGTCTAGGGAGAATTAAACATTAAATAGGGAAGTGCTGAAAAACGAGAAAGAAAAAGACTACGCAAAACAGCTGGAGGAATTTGTCATTAACAAAAATCTTCCTTCTTTTATACATCCATATTAGTAATAAGTTTACATAGTTTATAAACTCCGTTTTCTCTTTTTCTTTTTTTTAAGTATATTTTGCTCAAAATTTGTAGATATGTATCATTATTTCGTTTTACAAATCTTATGTAGGTTTAAATGACGAAAATATCTGAAATTGTTTTCTGATAAAATTTCTGAAATAATAAATTTTTCAGTTGCCTTTTTATTTTTTCAGGTGTTTTGAATTTAATATTATTTATGAAATTATAAGTGCTAATTTTATATCTCTTGTGGTTTATGGATCAATAATTAAAAAAAATTCCAGAAAGGTAAGCTCGTGATTCACTGCTCAACATTGAAAATGCAACTCCAAGAAGGAGTGGCCAGAAAGTTGAAAAAATTTCAGGGTAGACGCACCTTACCGAATTATGCAAATGACCTGAAATGTGCAGCTCTCCAGCACACGTAGGATAAGATATAAGGTGAGGAACCGGCTGAGTGGATATTATTCGCTCCGTTATTGCTGCTTGGAAAATAATCGTTTAAAATTTGTTCTTGTCGCAAAAAACGCTTGTAATTGCCGAGCCGAGCTCCAGTAACTCAGTAGCTTCACACTTGTTTCCCGTTAAGATCAGCATCATTTGCCGCATGCAGCCATTGAGAAGGTGACCACATACACACCCTCACTGGGTTGCTTTAGCTCCGTGGATTGGGGACGTGTGTTAATATGTGACGTCCAAAGTCCTTGCTCTGGTGTGACGTGGATGGGAAGAAGGTGCCAGCTCAGGTGTGATCTCGTTATCTGAACATGGATCAAAATGATGAGGCATTTAGTGATGGGCGAGTAACCCATCTCCAAACCCGTTAACCTAAAGGTACAGTTTAGGGCTCGCTTTCACCGTATGTAGAATATCAGGCCATCATCGACGGAGTCAGTTACAGCATGTAGACGAGTTTACGAGGGTCATGGTGATCGGACTGAGAAAGACAGGTTGATCCTTATGGAAAATCACAGCTGACAGACACCTGGACGCATCCACAGTGCACCGTCTGTGGAGAAGATAGTTGGAACAAGGAACTGTGGAGCGTTTTCGGGCTGCTATTGCAGCCAGAGTGACGTCACCACGCGTGGATTGACACTCCCAACGGCAGGTGGTGTATTCTGCACTGCAACCGAAATTCTTCAGCATGTGCAAGGCACTTTAAATGCTCCAATATCAAACAGAACCCTTTGCCGCCGATTGGTTGCTCGTAGCCTGCACATATGGCGTCTGTTAAGAAGACTGCTATCATTGACCCTACATCATAGACGCCAACGTCTGGAATGGTGACGGATTATATAGCAATATGAATGACGGAGTGGTCTTCTCAGATAAGTCACGCTTCTGTTTCTTGAGTGATAATCACCGCCTACGAGTTTGGCGTCGACATGCAGATAGGTCCAATCCTGCAGCAATTGTGGAATGAGCCACCACCCGACAACTCAGCATCATTGTTTGGAGCACCATACCGTAAAATTTCAGGTCATCTCTAGTTCGTATTCGCGGCACCACGACAGCCCAACTTTGCGTGGATAATGCGCTGCAGCCGGTGACACTCCAACTACCTTCAGAGGAGGGTTGCCTATGCCTTTATCAATATCCAGAACCCTTTATCAGGAGAATAACACCCGACGGCACGTTACTCGTATCAGCCAACATGCTCTGCAAGGAGTACAGTGACTTCTTGTGTTGCAAGATCTCTCACTAATGGGGAGTGTGGGATATGAGTGGACGCCATTTGCAGACCATGCCACTACCTCCTTCAAAAGATGCAGTTCGGCAAATGGTTGACAGGGAATGGAGAGCCATTCCTCAGGACGCCATCCATATTCTCATTGACTTTGTGCTTAGACTTGTGGCTTCTTGATCCACCGTGGATACAGTCTCTTCCTAGACTTGTGTCTACGGTGGTCCTACAACTTACTGACCCCACCCTGTTCTCGATCTGTATTATGCATATCATTTCGAAATACATATCACTTACCGTTCGCTGCTGTCTCTCTCTATTTCCCGAGTTTCGTCCTTTTCTGACAACTACTTCTGTGTGTTACATTTTCAATATCGGGTAGTGTATATATTTTAAGTTAATGACTGCACAAGATTCTCAGTCTTTTGAGTTTTAATTTTCTACAGTTTGTCTAAGTCAAATTACATGTCTATGAAAAAATTGTAATATTAATTAAGCAAATAAATCTTTTCTATTAAAAATAAAAATATATAAGAACTAACTAATATTTCTTTGATTCATAAACACATTATTAGAAATTCCCTGGATGTAATTACTTTTTAGAAATTCAAAGGGAAAAATATTCTGTAGTAGTTTAATATTTTGAAATATGATATTTACTTTCTTAATTAAAGATATTATGTAAAAAAAAGCAATATTTTTTAATATTTTATATTTCCTTTTATGAATAAAATGTGGAATTTTAATCTCATTTTGATTAAAATAAAATAAAAACTAACTGACAGAAAATAAAATTTTATAAAATTTAAACTACAGACTCAAATTTAAAATATTAAAAAGCTTGTCTTAATATGATTATGTTTGGTTGGTTGAATTTTCTGGCGCAAGGTGCAAAGAGGACTAGATGCGCCAATAATCAATTAAAGACGCTCGTTTCGAATAAAATGAATGTGTGTATAAAGTACTTCATATGACACATTTCTTAATAATTTACTTTTATAGTTGCTATTATTATAAGTATATAATTTATGTCTTATTTCACTCTCTGCAATTTCGATTAAACAACATAAAATGTGTGAATGGAATTGATTGTGTCGTGAATTTTGTTAGATGAATAAACTGCATACTTCAGGGTTTACCTTTTTGTCGAAAACCTAGTTATTAGTTTCTTAAACTACCTCATAATACATGTTCAGTACAATCCTAAAAAAAAAATAAATAAACAGGTCAAGCAGGTATTTAAATATATAAATACATTTGATGCAACCTAGGGCTCAACGAATCTAAATCTGGATGATTGTCAGAACTTAGTAAACCTCATTTAAAAAAAAAATAATAATAATTTGTATTGAATGAAAAATTCTAATGATTTTTCAGTTTCAAATTTCTTAGCTTGCTGATTAAATTATTCTTGGGTCACTTCTTTACCAAACAAAGAAGGAACCCGGTAAAAATGAACAAATTGCTTAAAAATATCAGTTTTTTGTTTACGTAATTTCCTAAAAATCACTTTAATGTGTTGATAGTACCAGAAAATCACAGATTAACTTTTAATGTAAAGAAATGCAACATATGTGCGTGTAATTCTAAAGTCTTTTAATAACTTTTTCTATATTTTCAATATATATTATGTTAAAAAAATCATCTTTTTGAAATACAGTGGTATTAATGATGTGCTTGTAAGGCAAAGTGCAAATTCGGCAAGTAGAAATGTAAAAAAAATCTGGAAATTTTTTTGTGTAATTCTGTTGTTGTTGTTTATGACACTTGGACAAGCCAAGCTTGCTATGCCGTTGGCAGTGCAAATTAAGTCAATAGAGAGCGTCTTTCGCTTAGATCAGAGCACCACGAAGGTGAAAGTACGACTTTGCTCTTTTTAAAGTGTCTCGTAATTTTGAAACACGGTCAGGTGACGAGGCCACACCTGAGCTGGCACCCTCCTCTCCACATCCACGCCACACCATCGGAAGGACTTTGGCCGTCACAGATTAACGTGGATACGTCCACAACCCACGGAGTTCCAGCAACCCAGTAAAGGAGAGTACACCGTGGTCACCCTCCCAACCACTGCCCGCAGCAAATGATGCTTCAGTTTTTCTGAGCTTACGGGAAGCGGCGTGAAGCTACTGAGCCACTGGAGCTATTTGTGTAATTCTAAATATTATAAGTGTCTAATGTATCTGAATAGGCAAACTTACAAGTTAAATGTAAATAAATATTTTTATTGAATATTAGTTTGCTTTGATATGGAACTCATTTTTCTAAATCGTAAAAATCTAAAAAAATTTTCTTTTTATAGGTCTTTTAGTTAACAAGACATAAAAAAAATTATCTATAAGTACTAATTAATATTTCCTTCATAAAATTCTGTTTTGTTTAAATAAAAATAAAGTATTCACTGAAATAATAAGCTGGACTTTATTTTTTGATCATTTTGCTTTTTTCTTTCTTTCTTTTCTTTTTTTTTTTTTTTTTTACACCAAATATGTACCAACCTATATAAATCCAACCTATGTTAATATATTATCTGTCTTTAAATATCTACTGAATTAAACGTGCACAAAAGAGCCACTGTTATTTAAATTTTTAAACTGAAAGATTATTGTAAGTTTTATTCTAAGTTCTAGAAATTATGCATCCTTTTTTTAAATTTCATTTTTAAGATTCCAGTAATAAAAATCGACTTCACGAAAAATTTAAGGCAAATCGATGATCGATTAACGAACAATTGAGAAAATTATCAATTTAAAAAATTAAAAATACAGATAAATGTTGTAAATTTATTGAATGAAAAGATTCTCTTTCTCTCTCTCTATTGCGTAAAACAGCACCTTCAAAATAATCAAAATAAAAATAATCTTTTATTTTAATAAAGAATTCTATTTCAAAATCTTAAGAAAAGTATGATTAAACATCAAAAATAATTAGAGATTTTTTATGTAAAATAACGGACTGAAAAAACTTTTTTTTAATTATAATCACATGTGATAATGTATGTGTGAATGCTAAAATTTTCTTTTCTTCTGTATACCAGTTATTGCTGGTTCAGTTTATTGGTCCACCATCATTTTTGTCACTCAATATACAGTGTGTCCTTAAAAGAATGTCCGAGTTTCAAATTGTAATAGTATCAGCTGTAACCGTTCGACAGTTGTGGTTGAAGGTGACGAATAAAGAATAACTCCAACAGTTTCAGATAAGCGCATGCGCGTGTACCGCTACATCATTTTCACAGTTGCAGCGTCATCTATTCAAAATGGCGACTTCTGAACGTAAAGCGTTTTGTGCTCTACAAATTACTTAGTGGCAGCGTTTCACGCTCCCATGACACAGGTTCGATCCTCGGGCTGGGCAAAGGTTGACTCAGCCTTTCATCCCTTCAGTGGGTCGATTAACTGAGTACCAAGCATGCTTGGGAACTTAACACTGGGGGTCTTACGTTAGGCTGACCACCTAACTGGGACATATGCTTCACATCCCAGGGCCCTCGGTCATGAAAACAGTTATGGGCACTGTAGGCCTTGGCCCACATGGGCTGTCGTGCCATGGAGTTAAGTTTAGATTCGGTAATTGCCGTTCAACGTGCGTTCCGATTAAAGTTTAAATGTGATCCCCCATGTGACAAAAATATCCGCTGATGGTATCGACAATTTGAAACGTCCGGATGTCTTTGTAAAGGTAAAAGCCTGGGAAGACCCAAAGTTTCTATCGAGAATGTGGAACGTGTCGAAGAATCTTACCGTCGTAGTCCGCAGAAATCTGTTCGGAAAGCAAGTCGTAAACTGCAGTTGCTAAAGACGACAGTCTGGACGATTTAAAAAAAATTTACACTTTCGTCCATACCGATTACAGTTGGTATAGCAATTAAAGCCAAATGATTGTGCAGTACGATTTCGTTTTGCATGTGAAGTTCTTGAACGGCACAATGACTTTTTGCATCATGTTGTGTCCAGTGATGAGTCGACGTTTCATACAAGTGGGAAGGTAGATACCCATAATGCACGTATATGGGGTTTAGAAAATCCTCATAAACTTGTACAACACGAAAGAGATTCTCCAAAAATAAACGTTTTCTGTGCTGTTTCACGACAAGTGTACGGACCATTTTTTTTCCAGGAAGCTACAGTAACAGAGGTTTCTTATCTGGATATGCTACAACAATGGCTCTTTCCTCAATTAGTAGAAAGTGAACCTGCAAACTTTATTTGGCAACAAGATGGAGCCCCTCCTCATTGGAGTCTTTTTGTGCGAGATTGGTTAAACGTCGAAGTCCCTGACCGTTGGATTGGGCGTCACGGTCCATACGACAGAGTTCTGTTACCCTGGCAGCACGTTCACCTGACATCACGCCTTGTGATTTCTTCCTTTGGGGCTTCGTAAAAGATAGGGTCTACGTTCCACCCCTACCCCACGATTTACCAACCTTGAAAGGTAGAATTGTACAGGCTGTTGCTTCCATTACTCCAGACTTGCTGCAGACAGTATGGGAAGAATTGCATTTTCGTTTGGAGGTGTGCCGTATCACTAAAGGCGCACACATTGAGCATTTATAGGAAAAACTAGGATAGTTCATGTATGATTCATAGTTCCTTCAATTTCATGTATGATTTGTTATATTTAGTATAAAATAAACTCCTGTAATATACCATTAAAACTCGGACATTCTTTTACGGACACCCTGTATAAATGTTTTTAAATTCTTAAAATCAAAATGTTTAATATTTATTGAAAATACTTATTTTTTCAAATTAAAATATCATTTTTCTACAAAATAATTGGAATTTATCATATTACCCATTATACGAGGTGGGTATTATATATAATTATCGGTAAAAGTAATAAATATTTAATAATATTTATCAAATTAATAAATACTTAATAATATTTATCAAATTTAGCGCATTTCGTCGGCATAATGTATAATCACCAGATTAATCACTTTTACCGTAATATATACATTTTATTTATCACTGAGTTTTAGCCACACTATAAATATTACTATATATATTGGGTGATCTGTTAACCAACAGTTCGGACAGGGAACAAATCGGATAATGAACATTTTTCAAGAAAAATGTTTTCTTCGGGTAACGAACACATTTAAATAATGAATTAAAACATATTTTAATGAACATTTCTCGGCTCTCGAAGCATAATGTGCAGGGTTGCTAAACCAAATGACCAAAGATTGTTTTCCATTTCTTTTGAATTATGTTGTTTGCTAATTGAACTTCAAAGTTATGTTGGAAAAAAATTCTTTTCTCCAAATAGAATATTTATAGCCTTAGTAGAATATCGATTTCATTCAAAATAGAAAATGATTTCTTTTTGAGTCCCTCACTCCTTCCTTCTGTTCATTCACTATCTCATACGTAGTTTTGAATAACGAATATATATATATATATTAGTAGATAATTTCTGTCTTAAAATTCCTTTTTTTACTGTCGTAATCTTGTATGGAAAGATGTTTTTCCAAATATCAGAGTGGCGCTTCAAATAACTACTGGCCATTAAAATTGCTACACCAAGAAGGAATGCAAATAACAGAACGATATTTATTGGACATATACATTTTAGGGGAAAGAACAAGTGATTAAATTTACGGGAAATTAGGATGTATAGATCTTGAGAAATCAGTACCCAGAGCAGCCATCTCTGGCTGCAATAACAGCATTTATCCGCCTAGGCATGGAGTCAAACAGAGATTGTATGGCATGTACGGGGATCTCAGTCCATGCAACTTCAACACTATGCCACAGTTCATCGACAGTAGTAGATGGTGAGTAATGGCGTGCCAATCGCTCGGCAACCATTGACCACATGTTCTCAATTGGTGACAGATCAGGAGAAAGTGCTGGCCAGGGTAACAGTCGAACCTGTTCTGTATCAAGGAAGTTCAGAAAAGTACGGGCAGCATGCGGTCGTGCATTACCCTGTTGAAATAAAGCATTAGGGAGGCCTCGAAGATAGGGCAGAACCACGGGCCTTAACACATCGAAAATGTAACGCTTGCTGTTCAAAGTGCCGGTAATGCGAACAAGAGGTGATCGAGACGTGTATCCAATGGCACCCCATACCATCACTCCAGCAAATGGGACAGTATGGCGATGTCCAATGCAAGCTGGCAATTCACGTTCTCCACGATGCCTCCAAACACGGATGTGGCCATCCTGGTCCTGTATACAGAACCGAGATTCATCTGTAAAGATGACGTGATGCCATTCCCGCGTCCAGGTTCGTCGCTGATCACATCATCGAAGGCGCTCCTGTCTGACGCAGCGTCAATGGTAGCCGAAGCCATGGTCGCCGTGCAGACAATCCGTGCTGCTGCAAACGTCGTCGAACTGTTCGAGCAGAAACTTGTTGCGTTGCAAATGACTCCATTTCTCGACTCAAGGTTCGCGTCGTGGCTGTACGATCCCTTGTGACCATGCGGATAAGATGTCTGTCTTCTCTGCTGTCAGTGATGGGGTGTCGCTGAGATCCTGCATGACGTTCCGTATGATTGTCCTGAACCCATCGATTCCATATTCTGCTAACAGTCATGGGGTCTCGACCGACGCGAGCAGCAATATTGCGGTACGATAAACCGCAATCCCGGTAGGCTATAATCCTTCCTCGATCAAAGTCAGACACGTGTTGATAGGCATTTCTTCTTCTTACACGAGGCATTACAACAACTTTCTTTGCCGAAAACAACGTTGAAACGGAAATTGAGTATGAGAAAACTGCTATCAAATCTCTGGTTTTATGCACATTGTAGATGTCACTACTGTCGCCTGCTTTGTATGAATGTGCTGAAAATCTAATCATTTGCATATTACAGCAAGTTCTACTTGTCATGCAAATTTCACGTGTGTGGTGTGCCGCCTTCCTGGTGTAGCAATTTTAATGGCCAGTAGTGTATTTCCTTATTGATTACACATTAGTTACTAGTTATGAACATTCCTTCAGTGAATTAAAATTAATTTTGACTTATTTATGATCAATCATGTGACAAGATCGCCTAACGGACTTAGCATTTTTTAGAAGAGATGCGAAAAATTTGAAGTAATCGACCTGATGAAACGATCAATTTGCTTAATACAAAAGCAAATAAAATGTATGTAGTTTAATTAATATAGGTGTTTATTGTATAATTAATAAATACATCTACTTATTTCTATAATATATATTAACGTGCTTTTATTTTCTTTTAAATTGTATATTTTTGAAATTACATCAGTGAAGTTCTCCTTCCTTCTAAATCGGAAATGATAATCCGTTGAGAAGAATTTCTATTTCGTATGTCTTGGAGGAAAGAATGCGATAACACTACGTCAGATGCTAATTTTTAATTTATTTTTTAAGCATCACATAACAAAATACATTAGGAATCAAATACGGCTTGTGAAGCCGATAAATATATTCATAAGAGACTGGCGTCTCAAATATTCAGAAGAATTACATATAAAGCTGACGTAAGAATCCCAAACAAATAATTAATCTTTAGTTTCGAGATTGGTGTTTCTAATAACATAGCATTTATCAATAAAACGGCTTGAGAAGCCAAACTAATTGATTATTAAGACAAAAGGAGACAGGCGTCTCTACGAGTATAATAACGCTATATCTAAGTAAGGCAGCTTAAAAAACAGCCATTTTCGTTACAAGGCCATGTCCTCTCTGTCCTGCACTCCCGCAGGAATTCAACTCTCAACTTAAAAGAAACTCCTTCGCCTCTGTGTTACCCATCTCCTCTCCGGTCGTAAAGGGTGGTGAGGTAGAGGAAGTAATGCCCGGATGGCGTCTCAAGAAGCTTCCGACTTTCACGACATCATTATGTAAAATAAAAAAAAATACCTTTGCAACTAATTCTAAATTACTTTTTTGTAGTTAGTGAGTGTCGAAGCTACGCCATTATGCGCAATCATTTTCCTTAATGTGCTTCTTGGATCTCTGGCAATTGTGAGGATTCTCAGAACTATTTGCATGAGGAAGGTCTTGTTGAATGTCAGTGCACCCAAACAGGTGGCTTGGAATTAATGAAAAAATGAGAGGATTAGGAGGATGTATATTTTTTTGACGATGAAGTAGAATTGCTGATATACTGCATGAGACGAAAAGAATGCTTCAGATTTTACAGGAACAATAACTACTGAAATTTTAGAAAGGTTCGATTATCTAAAAAAATCGATCGAGAATGTGTTTTCCTTAATCCTTTGTTATAATATTAAGTACAGATGGTGAAGAATGCAATCTTCATCAATCACTTAAATATTGACGAACAAGAATTTAAATATAGTGTGCTACATCAGCGACCTTAGGTAGCTGCAATTGACTGTAAAAAAGAATTTATTAATTCAGTCCACACTAGATTTATTAAATTTTAGTTTTAATTCTAAATTTGAATATACGTGTCAAGATATATAGATATATTATAGTGTTAAGTAGTGGCTGTGTTGTAAAAAAACGTTCTCCTGAATGAAATTGATTAAAAATTATTTTGAAAAAATTTTTTTTGCAAAAGCCTTTCTTTGAATCCAATTGAAATAATCACAGAGTAACGTAGTTTTTTATTTAATTACAAAAGGAAAGGCAAATGTAGATTTTGCCGTTGGTACAGAAATCCAGGCTTCGCTGTGTGCTGGTCCTTCTCTAACATTCAGAATTACACAAAAAATGCGAATTAATATAGTGATTTATGTTCCCGCATGTTCTGGGGCGAGCAAACAAAAGAAAATTCAGTACATTTCAGAAAAAAATACCATTTCTTCCAGAACCAACCTATCATTTTATATCAACCGATTCTTGGATTAAAAATTCACAATTTAAAAAATATGCATTATAAGTTGTTATCTGTAGAAGCACCGCTTCTAAGATTACTATATCGTAAAATACTTTATCATCTTAGCGTAATCTTTAGCGTGACTTTTTTCTCACATGTGAATGTTCGACGAGAACAGAAAATTTTTGGAAACTTTCCAGATAATTTCAGGGTCGTTTTGTTACAATTTTCCAGTTGTTTAATATAATAGTGTACGCTATTGTTCAATTAATGGCACTTTTGAAACTTTTAGTCATGTAAAATTACTGTGAATATCTTTTTCGCTTTAATGTATTTCAGTTTTTTATTCTGGTATTTATTTCAAGTAGCCATATTAAAGCTATTTAAAGAAATATTAAAATGAAAAAATGAATGTTTTTATACTTCAAATATCGTGAATGAATAAAAATATGAGCTGAATGTTTTTAGTTTAAAAGAAATCCAAAAATGCTTAAATAAAAATAATATATGTGTTTTTTTTTTTTTTTTTTTTTGCTCGTTATCAACTATATTTTCTTTTGTAATATTGTGTTCAAAATAAACTTAAATCTGTAGTTACAGCAGCAGCTTTTGTTGGCTATAACTGCTGCAATCAAATAGGCTTTGGATGTATTTTTGGGTATAGTATAGTATCTTTGGATTCATGTGCGATTTCACTATATTGCCGAAATTGAGTTATTGCAGCAGTGAATAATGATGCATCCCGGACCAGTTGTGCAAGCACGTAGCACACATTTTCGATTGATGAGAGATACAGGAAACAAGCGGGTAATTCAATCTGATTGACCATTCCTAGAGTGGAGGCGCATTATCTTGCTGGTATATGACTGATGGCAAACACTGAAGTTATAGAGAAGACTACGAGCCTTAACTACTCAGTGATATAGCGGCAGTTGTCCAATGAACTCGTTTTATTTTATTACACAAAAAGTGTAGGGACCGTGGTAGACATGTTGGTTAAGGTATCGTTCTCATTATCGAAGGATAAAGACTTCGAATCCCACTTTAACCGAAGATTCGTCAAGTTCTCTAAAAGCGGCTGAAGCACGTTAAATAGATCGTTGTCGCAATGACCTCCAGATGAAATGATACCTCTGGGGGAAGGCAGCTCAAGTATTAGGAGGTCTTCTGCTTAATCCCTGCTTCTAAATTATGAAGAACCACACTCAGGTGCTTCCATTAACGGGTAGAACCCAACTTAGGGCTACAGGAAAGTATGCTGGTGCAACAACAATAACTCAAAAAGTGTATAATCAAAACAGGAAATCATCGTGAAAATAAATTTAAGATTGTATGTAAGTAATTTTTTTTTTTTTTTTTTTTTTTACTTTTGGTGGATCAAGTTCTTATGAAATGAAATGTTGAGATGGTTCAGTAACATCGTGTTACTTCAATTATTTTCTTTTGTTATATAATGTTAATTATATATTTTCTAGACTAAAATTATGTATTTTAAAACGAAAAAAAATTATGTATTTACACGCAAATTTAAAACTGTGTATAACACTAATTCTCATTGAATAAATGTTTTCACGAAGATTATAGCAAATGGAATCTCTAAATCTATATATTACGGCACCTGAAAATAATTTTAAATTGTTTTTCATTCTTTTGAAATATTTCATTATTGCTTCATCTTATAGACTCTCCTTGTCAAACTCAGATAGTAAGATGAGACGAATAACAGAAATACATTCTTATACATTGACTTTTCAGTATAAGTTGAACTTATATATATATATATATAATATATATATATATATATATATATATATATATATATATATATATATATATATATATATATATATATATATATATATATATATATATATATATATACAGAGCATTTTTTCCTATACTTTCAAAATTTTGTTTTCTGTTTAAATATCTATCGTTTGATTGTAATTTTATAACCAAAAAGTTTTATCACAGAAAATTTTATATTATCAACGTAAAATATACAAGATGCAATCGTACTACTATCTTACTTTCCTCAAGCCTCAATAGATTAATGAAATGGCGTCATTTGATGCTGCCAACATGTTCGATATAAGAGCTGGAAACATAAATTTTTGGAGCATATCTATGATGGATGAAAAATATTCTTTATCTGTCTTACAAAATGTCATTAACTTTCACGCCATTCTCGGGATTTCTCCAAATTGTACAATTTTTATAATATTCAAGTTATGCTATTATTAAATGTACCTTGATAGGAACATCAAACATTGAAAATAAACATTGTAGAAAATGCGATGCACTACGTTGCTTGCAATGGCTTCCAAAGACTGGCTGAAATACTACATCTAAATAACACTTCAAAGAAATCAAGCAGCTTCCGGACTGTAACATATCTCTAAGACAAATATTTAGAAGTCTCAACAGTACAACAAAATCTGTTGCACATGAAAGCTTCAAAACCTGATAAGTTTTTATATGGTAATAATTTATTACAATGGGATTCGACTATATAGTTTATATTTATTTATTTATTTATTTTATTACATATATTCAGACTTGTATGCTTGATTTTTGAGATCCGCTTGTAAGTCTTCGTCGATAATAGGACAAATAGTACAATGACAGATGTACAACCACAGAAGTAACGAAGAAAACACCCAGGGTCACGGTGGAAATCGAACCCACACTCCTACGCTCTCAAGCGATTATTGCTCTTTAATATTGTCTTGAAAGTTAGGATTTATGATTCGTTGTAATATATGTGTCTGTACAAATGTGTGTAGAAAAAATAATTATTAATAGTTTCATAAAATTTCGATCCTTCTAAAAATACAGTCTATGGGTATTTTTAAAATTTTTGATGCATACTATTTCATTCACTGTGTCATGAATTTGACATGTTTGACTTCCATATACTTGGTACTAATGATGGAACAGGAAAGAAACAGCAAGAAGACAAAAATTGCCAAATAATCTTTTCCAAAACGATAAAATCTACCTTTAAAATGCTTATGCCATTCAGCTTACACATTTTCTTATGCACACTTTGTCGATGACGATTTATATGAGGAAGAAATACTCGCTTTATATGATATGATATATTTTATGAACATATTATTTAATAGATTATTTATATGAAACCCCGGAAGGGGTCACCGAATGGTAAAAACAACAATTACTACCAACCAAAAACAGATAAGAAATAATGCACGGATTATGTGCAACTTAAAAAAGACCAGTTAGAAGACCTTCACAGAAGATATGTAACATCAAGTAAACATTCTTCCAAATGATGTTTCATCTCAATAAGCATAATCAGCTTTTACCTCCGCTATCCAAAAGTGCGCTAAAAAGAACATTCCGAGAAGTAAGAGGCTCAACTATCAACCTTTTTGGAACAATGATCTAGATGAGCTTAAAAGAAATTAGAGAACAAGTAACAAAGGAAAATGAAAAAACCTTAGGAAAAACACTGATAAAAATTGCAAACAAGATGTAATCAAACGCCAAAAAGAAGGCGTTATAATGAAAAGGAAAGTTTTAGATGCTAAAGGATAATCCTGGAATGTTTCTTAATGATTTGGACTGCAGAATTGATGGAAAATAAGGCTTTTAAATAATGAATATATTGAATAATAAATTAATATGAAGAATTAATCACCCGCATCACAGAAAAGGAAACAAAGATGTAAGTGATCACAGAAAATTTTTTAAGTATTCAATAATTTTATATTGAGCGGTTCTTATTCAGTAAAGAACAAAAGAAGCTAAGGAAAAAATCCAAAACTATTAAAGAATTACTAATTCAATTATAATGAACTTACACAAACTTTTTACAGAAGATTTCTTAATGGAGGAATTAAATAAGACTATTAAAGACATTAAAAACGGTAAACAACCAGGACCGGATAATATATTTCCAGAATTTACGACACATTTGGGACAAGGCATTTACATTTAATGATTTACAACAAGTCTTGGAGTGAAAACTTCAATCTTCCAACAAATTGGCTAAAGGCAAAGGTCATTCCGATAAAGCCAGGAAAAATCACCTGAAGAAATAGAATTGTACACACCAATTTTACTGACTTCCATTCTAGTTAAGACGTTTGAAAGAATAATAACTGCCAGACCAACGTATTATCGGAGTCAAAGGAAATTCTAGCAGAAGAACAAGCCGGTTTGAAAAATGACGTGTCAATAATTAATTCTGTTTTGAAATTGCTTAGTAAAATTAAAACTGGTTTTAATACTATGATAAACTGTCTTTATTGATTTTTAGAGAGCTTATAATACAATATGGAGATAGAAACTTCTAAACAAACTCCACATTTATGGAATTGGCGAAAAAATGTATAGCTGGTACAAAGAATTTTTACCCCAAAGATGGGCAAAGACCATATGTGCAATGAGCAAGAATCAAACTACCAACAAAGCAAATTAGGTCTCTCCCTAGGTTCAGTTAACAGCTATACCCTCTTTAACATTTATGATAGTGATTTGGTAACCAAAATAAACAAAAGTATTAAAGGTATTACCTTTTATATGCTTGCTGATGATATTGTTATTTGGACAGAAGCAGAAAATTCCAGAAATATGAAGACCAAAGGGTAAAACTTGAAATTATAAAAAAAAATACTTAAAGTCCTGTAGACATGCTCTAAAGACAATAATATGATTATAAATAAAAACAAAACAGTTCACCAATTTTTCTCTCGAAGACACGTGAACGCAGATTTTCAATGGAAAAATAAACGCAATTCTTCAAAAATGCACTAATATAAACATTTATGTGTGGTGTTGGATAGCAAATTAAACTTTAGTAATCATATGAATAATGTTATAAAACAATTAGAGAAGAGAATCTCAATTTTGGAAAGATTAGCTCGAACCAAATGAGGAGGCTCAGAAGCCACCCTATATAAAACTTACAACATTTTTACTAAACCTATTTTTAAATATGGAAGTGAGATGTTAATCTCTACCACATAAGGAAGAGCCTAAAATAAACCTCTTCGAATCATCACATGAGCGGGGCAAAAAAACTATCCCGGTTACAGCTATGCAAAGCTACATTTCAAACCTACTAATTGGTACTAAAATAACGAAACAAGCAAGCAGTTTTTACGTTTGCTAAATTGAAAGCATTGCATAGACAAATTGAAAGCAAACGAAAGCAAGTCAAGTACCATGAAGACCAAAATATCTTCCTTAGAGAAATGTGAGAAATCATTTCAAGAAATAAATGAAAATGAACCAATGAATTATAACAATATCATGGTTAATTCTCTTGAATATATTAATATTGAATACCAACTAGATGTTAATGTGTGTGTGTGAATTGGGAAAAAATCCCAGATACAATACTAAAGGCAAATATATTATGTACATTACAAGAACAATACCCTGAACAAGAATGGATGAAAGCGATCCGTCACTGCCATGAGCACAATTTGCCTGTCATCAAGGGAAATGGTGCACTGAGGTGGATGCGATCGAACACGTCGGTCCATCGTACCCTCCTGCAACCAACAATCACATATCCGCATTAAAGTTGTTTGGTTTCGTCCAACACAACTAACGATTTCCCTGAAGGATAATGCTCACAATCTCGGAAAGTCACTATCCTTTCTCTTCTGAAATCAGATACTTGATCAAAAAATGATCACAGTTTTCTACGAGGCTTAATTGATAATTTTTTTTAAAAAAAACTACAAGAAAAACACAATTATCGAACTTGAAATCATCTAAATCTCCAAGCCTTAAATAGAGCTTTGAAGTGGCGTCACAGGTGCATGTGATGTGTGCCTTCCCTTAAATTTTAATCATTTTCCTAACTCACATCCGCTAATGCATGTTGTAAATTGCATGTTATTTGCATTCTTTCTTCAGAGCGTTGCATTTACAATGGCCAGCAGTGTAATTTATGCCAATTTTGTAATTTAGGTAATATTGACATCTTCTTGTATGCCCAAAATTAGATAAAGATTCTCAGAAACGGAATTGGATATACAAATTTTACTAGAACGCGAAAACTTTCACGAACTCCTTTTAAAGACTGCTCCTCTTATTTTCTCTTGTTACATTTTTTAATTTTTACTACTGTTTTCATGTACTGGTTGTTGATTTAAATGTTTGTTCTTCTGTGATACTTGAGCTGTTTTGTATTTTAGAATGAAATTTCCTATAAAACCATATGTAACAACAGATTTACAGGTTACAAAACGAAATTCTAAGATTAATTCGAAATGGGAAGTTTCAAAATTGAAGCTAGATTCATCATCAGAAGGTGAATGTTTGACACACATAGCGGATGATGAGTATACGAAGGCAAGATTTTTTATTATTTCTTCCATATTGTTTTCGTTTAGGACTTTGTATAGAAATGGCAACATCCATCGCACATTGATTAATAGATGTTGGAGTAGAAGCTTGAACCATTCACTCTGTAGAGAAGGTTCCTACCACTAGATCCTGGTTAGGTAAAATGGTTTGATGTTGCGGTTTCACTATAAGCTGGCACATTTGTCGGGCTGGATGCTTGGGAATTTTCCAAATTTTCTCCCATATATGCCAAATAATACAAAACTTGATGAGAAATGTTTTTTTAAAACATGATTAAAAGTTCGTAAATTTAAAATTTTATATTTTCACTTAAGCAAAAAAAAAGTTTAAATTTTTAAAGTAAAAGAATTTGTTAAAGGGGAATTTGCAAAATCAAATATTCATGCTCATATATCTCTACAGTTACATATTGATGTAGAATAAAAATAATATTCTATTCCAATGATATTTCCGATAAAAAAATTTGAAGTTCTCAATTTATAAATAAAAAAATTAAATAAAAAATAAAAAACGAACAAAATAAGTGTATACTTATAAAGCTCGATCTCTATAACAACTAGTAGAAATGACCTTGAGTACGACAGAAACACTAAAGAAGTGACTGTCTTGAAAGAAGTGAATGATGAAAACATCCTCTCTAAACCAGTCTTATAACTCGTATTCAACTCATTTTTAAATATACTAAACGAGAAGTCCATAAATCTTTAGATAACCGGTTTCTCTTAGAATTTACAATCAAAGTTTCTGAATTTCGTAGTATTTGCAGGTTATGCATTTCAATTATTAAACGAAATAATGCAAAATGAAATATTTACCCTTATATACTTGGTTATATTTAATAAAACATATTTTTTAGCAAAAAATGTGTGTGTATTATAATATATATATATATATATATATATATATATATATATATATATATATATATATATATATATATATATATATATATATATACATATATACACATATATATATATATAAAATACAGTTCAATATAAATTTGACAGAAATTCGCCATAACTTTTCATTGATCTGGTTATGGACATTATAATAAACTTTATAATTTCCCATCTCTTCATTTATTCAATGAATAACACTCTCATTCATAATTTTGCTTCTTTGCCTATTTCTATTTAAATAAGTTCTAGTAACTGCTAATATGTATTTACATTGATTTTTATACTTTTTAAAACTCAAGTATGCTGTTTTTATTTGCTATGCTGTAATTCTAGTTTCAATTTATGTTAAATTTTAATTTAACATAAATTAAAAATTTGTTTTTGATCCAAATTTTAATTCGTAATTTACTATAAATCCAGCAATCTCTGGTCATTAATATTGCGACACACCTCGTAAAATTTACATGATAGCAAGAAGACGTTATAGTATGAAAATCATGACCTTTAAATGCATTCATGCAAAATAGATGGGGTAGCAACAACTACTATGTATTTAAATTGAAAAAATTTACAGCAAATGTTTCATACACAAATTGCACTTGAATGTTACTAACCAGAGAAGATGTGGGTAGAGTCTTGCGTAAGCAGGAGAAATGTATGTTAGTCTGACCAAAACTGGGCCCGGGAACCACAAAATTTATTAAGGAAAATTACAAGTAAAAATGAATATATATATATATATTTACTTTTATTCATATATTTTATAATAAGTACTATTAGAAATAATTTAAAATGTAAATATAAATATCAATGTGTTCAGGGAAAAAACATTATTGAAAAATTTATTTTCCGTACATGTAAATTTTATTTTTATATTCTTCCTTTCTCTTTCTTCTTCTCTTCTCTTCTCTTCTTAATTAAAATCTCTCAGAAGCCTAAAACAAGAATCGCACCAACAGATTATTCCACTGAATCTCATAAATATCAGTTGTAGAGGCAGGAGTTGAGCTCCCGGAACTCAGATAACTATTACAATAGTTTCCCAGCTAGTTTGACCTTAATGGAATCAATCTTAATGCCAGGATTGAGGTTTATCGTACCACAATATTGCTGCCTGCGTGTGTCAAGATTTTATGACAGTATGTAAAATGTGAAATCGATAGCTCAAAAAAGTCCTAAGAGAAGCATCCTGGATCACAGCTGCCGATTTTTATTAACAATTGAGACAGAACTGATAAAGTTATCTAATTGGATCTTAATGGACTTTACAGCTACGTCACAAACTTTAAATCAAAAAAGGAAGGTCGTTTACAAAACAAGTGTCAGCATGAATATTCACAGCAAAATAAACTGAAAGCTCGAAGACGCCACATCACAGGCAGAAGGATCTTCAATGGTGTGAGCAATAAATAACATAGAAGCAGTAATGGTAAAAGGTCATATACTCCAGACGAATTTCCGCTCGGCATACAAAATCATAATGGTCATATCCATATTTTGTTGCATATGGATATGATTGAGAGGGCAATTTGCAAGCATAAATTTCATATAGTCATATCATCCAATCACTTGGAGCGTGTTGGCGTGGGATAGTCTTTTCTTATTTCATTAATTTACTTTGAATACTGGTTGTTGTACTTACGTTGCAGTAGTGTTAAAGCCTGCAGCTTTTTTTTTTATTCAAGTCCTGCGAAACCTGACGTTTCAGTAGGAACATATGTTGCAGATAATTTATAGAACTTCTTTGATACAGAAAATATAAGACTGCTGTTTCTTCAGGATATTTTCGAAATCTTCCTGCTATAAAACACTTTAGACAACAATTACAGAGGAACTACCTCGTCCTCTTACGCCAGTCCCTGCGGTCAATTTGCTTTGGTTTCGTGTTGCAGCTATTTGTGAAACTTTACCTGTACATGGCATCATATATTTGTTTAATTCAATGCTTAGGTATATAAGTGCTGTTATTACTGTCAAGTATAATTGTTTTGGATATTGATTTCTCAGGATTTTTGCGTCCAAATCTCTTGAAAATTTTAGATTGCTTTTTAATGCCAGTATAATAAATGTGTACATTAAATATCATTTTTATTTGCATTTCTTTCTGGTATAGCAATTTTTATGACCAATGATGTTAAATATTGGAAATTGGCTGATTTGATTGGTAAAAGGACTTACTTTGCATGTAAAGCTACAAATCATTAGTAATTATAAAACTAAAAGATTTCGTAAGATTTTTATAACTTCTACTGAATATTTTCTCATTTGGAGAGTTTTCATAGATAATTGTGTTGCGCAAGGTATAAAACCCGGAAAACTACTAAATATCTATCTCAGCAAATATCCATGTAGAAAGTAAAAGCTTAACATTTATCCTCCATTATTCAATAGTGATTGAATTCATAATTTTTTGTTCTGAAGCAAGTAATAGGAAATTAATTTAAAAGATGTATCAATTGGAATTATATGACAGAAATTGATATTATCATTGTCATGAGCAGCCACTTTTTGTGTTACAAAAATTTTGGTAGTTTGGTTGAATTATAAACTTTCAACAGGTATAGTTTTTATTCAAGGCGTAAATGCATGATTATTTGACATTGAAACTACCAAGACACTTAAAATGTTGTTAAATAAAATGTACATAGATAAAAAAGTGTCTAAAAAATTAAATTTTATATAGGCGTTTGGCGACCATGAATTAGATGGTTGATTTGTTGTTCTCTTTTTCTGCACATAAAATCTAATTTAATGAATGCCTAATAGTTAAAATTCAGCATACACATTTGTCAGAGTGGATATATGGGAGTTTTAAGGATTTTATTCTTAGTAATACAAAAATACAGTTTACTACCTATAAATTGTCCTTCCTGAAAGCAATTATTAACGAAGGATGTTAAAACCCTTATAAGAACCATTAGCTATTAAACTGTTCACTGCGTAGTGCTAAAACATTCACGCTTAGCGATGAAACTGAATCGATGAATTTTTAATTTATAAGGAAAAGCACTAGCCAATTTTGTTACCAGGTAGGTAATTATTCTTACAATTTTTTTCCTATTATTGTATTTGAAACATATAAGATGAATTCCTCTCTAATCTCGATCCACTCACTTCTGGTTTTGTGCAGCACAAGTGCAATAAGTGGCTTAGGGTCTAGAGCCTTTTTTCCCATATTCTTATTCGAAAAGTTATTCATCTATAATAAGGTAACTCGAAGTGTGAACTTCCTAATTCATTTTCATAAACATAATTCTCTAAATCAAATTGCAGAATTCGCATTTAAAATATGAGGCTCTTTGGGAACTATGTAAAAAATAAAATGCTCGCAATTTACTCTCATTTTGGATATAATTAATAAATTCAATTTGAAATTTATTTCATTTAAAACATTTTTGGAAGTAAATGTATATTAAAAATGATATTAAGGAAATTGTCGATATTTAATCTAACAAAACATTTCGGCAAATTATGCACAGGATGTGATGGAAAGAGACCGATATGATGACGGAAGAGGATAAAGGAAATAAAAGTAATATTTTCACAACTGTATATATGAGAAAAAATCGAATAAAAAAATCTTGACATATTTTTTCAAAGGAAAATTTTTCTATTACTTTTTATCAAAAATGTGAACGACTTATGTGAAATACAACATTGTTACTCAAAGATACCTATTATGTATAAAGATGATATATAAGGTGAATCAATTATTGAAAATATATCTATTTATCCATAATTTTACTTTTCATTTGAAAAACGTTTTACTTCATCACAGAAATTGAATCATTTGAAATCAGAATAACAATCGTTTTTGAAGTATTTGCTTTAAAATAACACACATTGTTTTAAAAGAGTTTCAAATGATTCTATTTTATAGCTCATAATGGCTAAGTTTGAGGAAGTCAAATTGTTGTTATGTAATGCCTGGCTGCTATAATTTCCACCTTTCTTCATTACAAAGGGCGAAAGGGATGACGCCTTTTATAAGTAAGGCACCCAGTGAGTGTGCCATCATATCCACAAAAAAGAATGGATCTTCGTAATTTAGAAGCAGAGACCAAGGAAAAGACCATCAAATTTGGCTTGCCTTACCCAGAGATATCGTTGACATGAAAGTCATGTCAAATGATATTTCTGGATGGTACTTTGCACATATTACCGTTTATTATTCGGCGTCAATCATTGTCACCAGCCACTTCTTGTGTAACCACCTCTATCAAGTAAAGTTTTCTCAATATCACATCGATTTTGTCCTGGGTTACTTTCAAAAATATGGTTCATAAAGCGTTTATGGATTGTATTATTAATCATTTGATGCAATTCTATGCAGGAGTGATTACTGTTCGAGAAACTTTTGAGGATTTTGGAAACAACTGTTCATTAATGCAATGTAGTTGTTAAGCATACATTGATAACAAAGGATTACATTTTGGGCCCACTTTTTATAGTATCTTATTTTTGCATATACGAGTATTATTACATTATCATTTTCTGTATTGCTTATATTTGCTGTATTGTATTGCTGTATTGCTTATAATTGTATATAAATTTACCCGTATTGCTCTTTGCAATAAGCTACGTAAAGTAGCTTATATTTCTGGATGGTACTTTGCACATATTACTCTTCTTCCAGTGTGCAGGAATAATTTATGATTAGGTTTTCTTTTTTTTATGACTAAATATCAATATATTACTACTTGTGATTAATATTTGGTTTATACAAATCTTCTCTAATTCTTCCCACACATTTCACATATAAAACAAAAACATAATTTATAGTTATTTTTTTTTTAGATTTTTTTAATCATTACTTTTAAGTCAACTAGAATCACAATAGACTGTTTTTGTTTTTCATTTCAATTAAAATTGAAGTATAAATTTGTAATATATAATTGAAATATATCTTATCTATAGGTAGAATCCAATCCTTCTACTAGACAATGATGAGCACGTAATCAAGTCATTATGTTTCCAAGAAATTTTAAAAAAAGGATTTTAAGAATATACTTAATGTGTTTTCTTATACTATTATTTGCTATTGTTTCTATACATTTTGTAAATTTTACCTATTTCCTTGCTGTAATTTTTTACTTGCATTTATACTATTTATAATTATTTTCCAACGTCATGAATAATATATTTTTCTTGATATAAGTTGGTTTAGTATTTTTGACAAGGCATCCTTAAAAAAATTTCACAAGACATTTCTAGTTCACATGTTTCTCTTTAAATTAATTTTATCAGTGAATAAACTTTACAGTTTATACAAAAAATATCCCATTTCTAACGAATAATCCTTGAATTAAGGGCACAAAATCAATCTCATCCATAAATAATGAGCATTTCTGCTAATAAATAAGATAAAGACGACATTCTTTTACATTTGAATGTCGAAAGAAATGAATCCGGGTTCAAGCGCAGATTAGAGCTTTGACTATAAATTCATCCAGGATTACAGCAGTTTCATCAGAGAAAAAAGTAAATGGTTATTGCCTAAAAACATTGTATTGTTGACTAATTTAAAAAAGGACTTGACCGTCGTTTTAAGGAAGAAAATTATTTTATTAATCTACATTCATAGAGATAAATTATTGTTTTAAAAGAAGATATGCAAAACTATAAGCGAATTTTTTATTATTTATATTTATTATGTACTTTTATGGAGAATAATAGAGCTTTATTTGGGAATTTTTATGTTGACTTTTCATATTAAATCCTGTAAATATTGTAGAGGAATAAAAAAATGTTTATAAAAATTAATTGATTTAGATAATTGAAAACAAATAATTGCAATTCCTTATAAGAGATATTAATTAATTAATGACATACAATATGTTAAAACATATCGTTTTTATCAATATATGCCACAAAAACCTATTGAAATAAGCAACTGATAGAAAAAATTGAAAAGTAACATTTTATTTCTAAGCATTCTATGACATATTAAAGTAAAGGTATCGTATTCAAAAGAAATCAGGTTCGATTCTCATCTCCAATAAAACTATTTTCAAGAAAAGACCTATGTACAATAAGCTGTTGGAACCTAAAGTTATTTTATTCGTTGAGAATAGATGTTTTAATGAGAAAAGTACAAGAAAGTAATGATTGTCATTTAACTGCTGTTGAAAATTATGAGATGTTCGATTATATTTAGCAAAATAATCATTTATGAGCATAATGATATTAAAGGGGCACTTAAAAATAATATATGCCCTGTATGTATTTGTATAGGCTGAATGAATTTATTCGGAAATAGTAATTAGTGAATGCAGAATAATAGATGCAGTACAAATTAATTTAATTAGTTAAAATATATCAATTCTGCATTTAGGTAAAGTAATTTATGCCGAGTTATGATCTGTCGAAGACTTGAATGCTATTGTTAAACATTTTAAATCTACCAAGTATTACTTATATAATATTAAAGTATTATCAGAGAGTATTACTTTCTGATTGAGCTTTTCATAAGCAGGGATTTGTATTCACCGTATTATAAGGGTGGCAATACGAAAAACTTCTAAATCCTCACCCCAGCAAACGTGGCTGCCAAAAGAAAAAACGTTACGCTTATCTTTTGTTGATCAACAATAATTCGTTTCTATCCTGGGCCTTACACTCTGAAGAGGGTTACGCGACTCCTTGTCTCAGAAGCATACATACATAGTAGTGTAGGCGAGTCCTGGATTGTATCTTTAAGTAAACGGGTTTGGAATACTCTCCCATCACCAACTGTCTCATAATTTTGAACCACGGTTGAAGTGACAAAGTCATATCTTAGCTGGAGGGAGCACTACATAGTCAAGTGGCTTGACTCCACATAATGAATAGCCTTATGGTCGTGGGCTGTTCAGTTTTTCAATATCCACCGTGTGTTATATTCTTCTTGAAAAATGGAATAGCAATTCCAATATGTCGCAAAAAAAAAGCTGGGAAACTTACAAGCATTAACCTAATAATAGGTTGGGAAAATACATGCAAAGCCTGTTGATAACAATTGTTACCATAGAAACTGAATACCTTTCACTCCAAACTGGAGACCGTATAATTCATATTAAAGCTTAGTAGGCCTCCGTTAACATGACTCGGTCAAGTGATGGAGTTACACAAAAGCCTTAAAACTGCCATTTGATTTGATCTAGCTTAATCTAGCATTAATGCTTATCCTAACCTTTTTTAATTACCAAGGAAATAAATATCTTTTCTTTTATTTTTTGGTTTATTTTAAAGTAAATATTATATACCATACAAAGCGAATGAATAGTATTCATTCATTTTGCATGATATGTAATATTTATTTATTTTGAATCTAGAATAAAAAATAAATATTGAATATTTACTTGTTACCTATTAATGTTATCTAAATCATCTATTAAATTTAATTCAATATATATATATATATATATATATATATATATATATATATATATATATATATATATATATGTTGTCGTGTGCCAGCTAGGTTGGCAATATGGGGTGCTCTGCTCCACTTTTTCAACTAATATTCAATATTTTGGTGTGAAGCTCGACTTCTTCAGTACACACATGCCCTAGGGACCCGTTTATAGGGTAGGCAACCATTCACACTTCATTCATACGAGGAAAGGACAAAGACAGGATAGATAGAGAGAGAAAGTACATAGATGCCCGGGATTCCAACCCAGGACCTCCCTATCCGTATTCAGGGACTCTGACCACTAGACAGGGCGGGCGGAACATATATATATATATATATATATATATATATATATATATATATATATATATATATATATATATATATATATATATATATATATATATATATATATGTATATATATGAGCTCCACTGGCTCAGTAGCTTCACGCCGCTTCCCCGCTTGCCATACGCTCAGCAAAAGTGAATCATTTGCCGCGGGCAGTGGTTGGGAGGGTGACCACAGTGTACTCTCTTATACTGGGTTGCTGGAACTCCGTGGGTTGGGGACGTGTCCACGTTAATCTGTGACGTCCAAAGTCCTTCCGGTGGTGTGGCGTGGATGTGGAGAGGAGGGTGCCAGCTCAGGTGTGGTCTCGTCACCTGACCGTGGTTCAAAATGACGAGGCACCTTAAAAAGAGCAAAGTCGTACTTTCACCTTCGTGGTGCTCTGATCCAAACGAAAGACGCTACCTATTGACTTAATTCGCACTGGCTAAGGCAAAAGCGAGCTTTGCTTGTTTAAGTGTCATAGAAAAACAACAACAACAAATATATATAGTTTTTTGTAAATCCCCGAATGGGCCAATTTTTTTTCATAAGCCGGAATCTCATATAATTCTTTTCTTTTATTAGTATACGAAAATTTGTTAAGAACTTTAGTTAGCTTTTGAAGCATATTTTAGACTGTAAATAAGTGCATTTTAAAAATTAAGATTGACTGATCATGAAGGATGTTTAAACTGTTATAATGGTGCAGTTTACCAAAATTAAATTACAAACTTTTATGTCATTAATAACCAACAAATCAAAGGAATGAATGACAGGTGTCCCTCTTTGCGATTTTCAATTTATTGCAACAAATTTAAAAATTCGACTTAAATTAGTTCCACTGATATTTTCGTAAATTCTTTTTATAAGATTCTTCTCCAGAAGATTATCTTCTTGATAATCTGCTGTTGAATGTTGTGAAATCCTGTGCATCGAAAAAAAAATATTTGTTTCAATAAAAGGCGATTGACCTAATTTAATGGTATGAAAAAAAATCAAGAAAATCTATTATCTCTATTTAAAACAAGTAATAAGGTGATGAAAAAGATGAATTTCTCACGAATTGACGTGACGTAATCTTAGTAAAAAGTATGTAAATAAGCATTCGGATTCCATTTGAAAGCTGAAATCATCAATTACTCTTGTAGACATTTTTAATAGGACTTTTTAATTTAGAAGGGGAAAAAACTCAAAATTGTCCAAAACAACCCAAAAATTGAGATAAAAAAGAATTTTAAAAATAGGTTTTTTGTTTTTTAGTAACTACGTTCAAATTTCCAATTTTAGAGCAATCAGATTTTAAAACTGAATAATAAATAAATTACTAACTGCCTATAGGCAATGCTTATCTTTAACTTATAAGTTAAAGATATGTTGTTTCTTATTGACTTGATTCAAAATGAGTTCTGCGGTAATTATTTTTCTTGAAACATTTATATTGTGCTTCTAAATTTATAAAAAAATTAACAATGCAGGACTTACAAATCTGTTTCATAGAGATTTCTTTATAAAAAAATTTTTTTGAGTATTACTTAAGAAAATGTGGAGACTTAATTTCTTAAGGATTATTAAAAAAAAATAAATAAAAAAAATAAAAGATGATATAAATCTTTTTTTCAATTTTTTTTATTTATCATAGATTAACATGCTGATTACTTCACTTTAACTTGCCCTCCATATTAAACCATTTATGTAATACAAATATTTATGACTTGGCCGTAAGCTCTTTCTTCATACAGAACTGCCATACACACAGGATTCTTTATAGATAATGAGCCGCATTCATGTATCACTAGGTAGTAAATTCCGGAAAGCTCCTGACCACACATAGTGACAAATGTATATGCAGAAGACAGAAGCGCAACATCCATCATCCGTTGTTCAACCGTATCTGGGATCGGAATCAAGACCTTTTGCTCCGAAGAGCGATATCCTACCATTAGCCCATGGTGAGGCCAAACATCCCAGAAGCAAATTTCATTTCTTCATTAGAAGTGAGTTTCTTTATCAGAACTCACATGTATTATTAATCTTCAGTTAAGTTGTCAAGTTATTTTTTTCCAGTTATAGTATAGTGGTATCTTTTATAAGGCCTAATAGATATTGTCTTTTCCTTTACATAATTCCAAGCAAAGATAGATACATGTATGGCATCTAAGCATTAATTTGTTTACGCCACTCAACTCTATAACCATGATCACTCCATACAAAAGTATTCTACGGCACCGCAAGTATTAATTATGAGCTGATCCATGGACTATAGAAGGGAAGTTTGTTAAGGTAGAAGAATTTCCACATGAATTACAGTAGAATGTCATGAATCTGAAATAATAGTGTACCCAGGTCACCGAATTAATAAAAGAATATTCAATTAATACGAATTATACAAAATTTATAATTTGAAACAAAGAACACAAACAAACTACCGTAGACATTAAAAATTGCATTTTGAATTCAAGATAAAGAAATATAAATCAGCATAAAAGGTAATTAAAATATTTACATGTATTGTATTTTACAATAAACATCGGATGAAACACCAGATCAGGTGAATATGATGGTCCAGGCTAATCATTACTAATCACATTTGATACGATCACTGGTTGAAAGAAACTACTCATCTTTTGTCTTCTTTTAATAGTTATTTCTTAAGAAGTTAATAAACAGAGGAAACATTACAAATGTTATTAATATTTCATTAGGATTTTACTGCTGTTGTATTCAATATATTTAACTGCAAACTTTAATATCTTTACTCTTATGAATTTTTGGTTTTGGGCTGTCTGTTTTACTGTTATCGCCTTCATCCCCTTCAGAGCTTATCGTCTTCCTTACCCTAAAAAGTAATAAGTGAGTTGGTTGGCTGGCTGAGGGGTGGGAGAGAAAATGTATGGTTTGACTCTTGTAAGGTTAACCTTTAACACTCCAGCTTCAAAGAAAATACATTATTATGTTAGCATGTCTTTTCATAGTCGCTTTGCTGAATGTTATTACAATATAAGAATCAGGTGATATAAATAAACTTACAAAGGGTCCATAAAAATGAATTCCTAAAAATAGATTTTTCAGTTTTAGTTCGTAAATGAGAATTAAAATTCGTAAATTGTGTCTAAGGGACCATGTTAAGTATTAACCACTGATTCCAAAAAGTCTTGAGTGTTTGTAAATTAGAGATTCCGAAAAACTAATGTCAACTGTATTGTAAGACTCAAGTTCGATATTTGCTTTTTTTTTTCAATAATAACATTTGGTAACAGAAACTCAAATTAACATTCTTCTCACTTTTCTTTAAAAATTAAAATTATTGTCAACTATTTTGATTTACTTTCCAAGCTAAAGCACACATATTACTTTGTGGCTGTATCCTTTGTTTTCCTTAATTGTTAATTCGTACGAAAATACAAGAATGATCAAATTTAAAATTACCAATATATTTTTTTACAATAAATGGAAATATCTACCATTATCATTTTAAAAAATTGATTAAAAATGAATAAGTTGAGTAGAATTGTATTATACTCATGTTTGATGCATTTTGAAAAGCATTACCAACCATTTAAGCGAAACCAAAATTAGATAACCATATAAAAATGAGTTCTTTGTCGTAAATTATTTCTTAGAACAGGAGGTAAATAGTCAAAATCTTCAAGTATAACTTTCCCAAAATTAGACTAAAGGTTATAGTATATTGCATGTTTATTGGTAACAAACAATCATTTTAAAAACCTTAAAAGAAAAAAAAGTAGCGTTGGAGGAAGAATTTAAAATTGAAAAGAAAATACTTTATGAACTATAACCTCGGGTGCGGATAAATTGCAAATTTGGTGTCAAAGAAAACAATATCTTCACAGATTACCGTTAAAATGACTAAATGAAATAATTTAAGTGATGAATTGCTATGGAGAGCAGTTGATTGGCTGAACCTTGGAAATTCAAAGCCGAAAAAACGTATTTCTTTGGCTATAGGTGAGGTGCATGATTATAGCAACAATTCCAAACATTCAGAACTATCATTAGAAGGATTGGGTGATATGGCCCAAGAATTACATTATTTTGGGATTTTGTAGGATCATATGTGCATGGTATAAAGACATGATAGTTTGACAGATAACTCAAGACTTAACTTATACATCTATAATAATGCTACCGTAATATACAGTGTAGGATTATAGACGGTAAACTGAGAAAAGCTATCTTCACCCAAAGATAATATTATGCGTTATCCTCACGCATGAATTTTCACATGGTGAGATCATGTTATGGACAAGTATCCATAAGGAAATGTCTTCACACATCAGCATTTGTGCTTCTTCAATTTCGAATGAAAATATGCAGTACACAAAGTAGTCCTTTACAGAGAGTTTGAGATATACATATATTATCATCTATGAAACATCATAGATAGGATATTTTTTGGCATCACTTGCATTTTTTATAAGGAGAGATTAAACTAGACGGCCGTTTACCACTCAGTATTTTCCATAAACTTAAAGTGGTCGCAAAATACTATAAGGATTAGATAATTGAACTCTGTATGCGGTATTTTACAAAAAGACCGATTAAATTTTATAAGCGATGATACTAGATTATATACGGCCACTCTCATTGACTATCATCTCAAGCAAAAAGATATTCATCATGTATTTACGCATCTAAGTCTTTCGACGTAAATGCCTCAGAACATTTTTGGAATGCTGCAGGAAAAGTTCAATATAAATGGGTATATAATCTCTCTTAGGACGCTTCAGGCGTTAAAATGGATGCTTTTGGAAGAGTGGTAATTACTTCCGAATTATCAATCAGTTGTCTTATGAACTGTATAGGTTCTATCTATGAAGTTTATATAGCTGTAAAAAGAGTCTCTCTTTTAGTTAAACAAAACAATAAGAAAGTAAATAATAACGAAGCAAGATAAAAAAAAGGCGTCTTGTGTCTCATCCTATTTTGAACAATCATGTTCTTGTTTTATAAGCTTACATTGAACCTATGTGTAAATTATTTTGTTTGTTTCTTGCCATATTTCACAAGATACTAGTACATAAAACATTTATGTACAATAAACCCAAATTTATTGTATAATTGTCCAATATTTTTAATTTTATAATCTTAATTTTGAGGACTATTAATTCATCATTTCTGGTTTAATCGAAATCTTTTAAGGACAATTTGCTACCTTTTGCAGAATTTTCGAAGTAAACTTGTATATATAACTATCGTCAATTCTGATTTAACTTTCTTTGGTGTAATATTTGAAATATACGAATAAAGTGATGTAAAGTCGATTTAATAAATTCAGAAACTTTGTCTGAATATATTTCAAAATTTTTTTTTCTCTCATCTTAACATTCATAATTTTCGTGAGTGATATGCAATAATAATTGAAAATCTATAAATATTCTAAATAATTATTTTATATCTCTCTATACTAAATCAGGAAATTTCTCTATCAAATAGTACTAATCGAGTCAATGTCTAAATATTTCATTTTCTTTCTTTCTTCTTTTATCACTCGAACAACTTTAAAATGCAGGAAATTTGATGAAATCTTTTAATAGCATCTTTTTCAGAAAAAAAAATGGCTATCAAATAATTTTGAAATAATTAAATTACACAGCAATAAAATTATCACATCTAAAACAGAACTTTAGAAGTGAAAAACTATTTACTGTATTTATATATATATATTTTTTCATCTAAATTGCTTGAATGAAAAAGAAATTTTGATGGAATTAATTACAAAGCTTATTTCGCTTGCAGCTTAAGCTGCATACATATGCTAATTATCTGCAAAATCAATATGAATTCATGTTGATTATTGTATACAAAAGCAAAATTGAACCAGAAGACTAACGGCTTAAATGAAACTCCTTAATTATAAGCATTTATGAACTGTTGAATTATAAGTCAGAGTACTAACTAGCTTAACTATACAACTACTAGCTCGATTTAAAATAAAATACATAATTTTTTTCAACTGGCCAGTGCCCTTTTGTACTGGTACTTTAATTTAGCTTTCAAATAATTATTAGTAAACATTTAATGACTTATAAGATTACAAAACACT
The DNA here is from genome assembly GCA_037975125.1 of Latrodectus hesperus. NCBI lineage: Eukaryota > Metazoa > Arthropoda > Arachnida > Araneae > Theridiidae > Latrodectus > Latrodectus hesperus. The sequence goes on from CM075851.1 coordinate 85,111,014, forward strand.
TTTTTTTTTATAATTAACTGTACAATGTGTATTTAAAATTAATGAAAGTTCTATCAATGAAAATTAAGGGATCTACAGTTGTACACAACACAAACACATAATATTTCTAGTTTAATAGGAACACTCTTAAACTAATTAAGTTTGAAATATTCAAATTATTCTTTTTATTTGAATTTCAAAAGAATCTTAGTAACTCTTAATTATTTTTAGTTTTACCTTTCAAAGAAACATTTACAAGCAGATGTTATAAAAATGTATGGTCCATAGCATTGAGTGCACTAATTTGCTTAGTACATTAACTTCATTTTTTTGTGTGATTTCCGATTTATGTATGTATATATACATATAGTTTTTAATTCAACAATTTTATTCACATTAGAATTAAATATATAAATTGATCTTTAGTAAGATTGTTTTTGACATTTTACATTTCATTACTAATTGCAAAATTCGCCAAGAGGTGAATTCTACCATTTCAGTAGACTCAGCTGAGGGGTCTTCCTGATTTAGAATTAAAGACCGAATAAAAGATCCTTAATGCTTGATCCCTAATAGTTGACGATCTCAGAGATGTTTAATCACTTATCAACTTAAATTTGAATTCTCATTTTGAATCCTTTAATTTAATTACCATTGAGAAGTTTGATTTAGTATAATGACTACGCAATGAAAACATTTTGAAGCTACATTTAATTAATACCAGAATTAAAACTATCTTTATAACACTTGATACGTCTGTTAAATATTAGAGAAATTTCACTGCTTTTTTTATTATTTTTTTACTATTATTTTTATTATATTTATTATTTTTATTAGAATTATTTTATTAGAATTATTTATTAGAATTATTTTTATTATTTTTATTAGAATTATTTTTTTACTATTTTTCAATTTAAAAGAATTACTTTAAAATACTATAGACAAAACAGTATTTTAAAGTTATTCTTTTAAAATACTGTTTTGTCTATAGTAAGATATAGCTAATATTTAAAAAAAAACATACACTTTATATCGTCACTTTAATGACCATTTAATATTAACATTTCAAGAGTTGTGGAAAATTGCTACATATTGCTTAAAATATTCTATATTATTGAAATTCCTAGCATGTGGTTATTATCAAGTGGAATTTTACCCTGCAGATTAACATTAGACTTTGTTTTGGTTAATGAAATAGTATTGATATATTACTTACTTACAAGACTTTTTATTGAGTTATAAGGTTTTTCCCGAAATTGCTCAAGTCTATAAGTATTGAAACATGTATACATGTTTCGATATTTTTCTTTATCAGTATTTTAAATTTCAATACAATGAAATTGTATGTCATTCACAAGTGCTTTGAAATATCTCTTGAGATCTTTTTTGAAAATTACTACTTTTCGTACGTGAAATGACGAATCTCATCAATTCCATTAGGAAAATATTTTGCTGCTTTTATTCCTCTTATGCCGTATATAGACTGAGAAAACCTTGCATGTTTGAACAAAAAGATGAAAAAAAAAAAAAAAAGAAAAAAAAAAAACAAATATTTAAGAAAAAATATTTCTTTTTTTGTGTCTTTTAATACCTTGATAGTTTCAAATACGGTATTTTACAATCATTGCTTATGCATTTTGATCATAAATTAATTTAAAATTTTGATTATTCTAGTACTATAAAGATAAACATTTTATTGTACTTAGTTTAAGAATGTAAAACAGAGAAAAGAAAAAACTAGAAAATTACCGATGTTAATTTAACTTGAGTTCTGAAATTTTGTAAAATTGTAACTTTTTGAGTACAACATAAGAGTAAACAATAGTGTACTTTTACAATATTATGTGTGATATTCTTACTTATATTCTGATGAATTCGTTTCAAAACTTTGATTCGCGAAAGTTATAATGTTTAATATAAATTAATTATCTATAATCAAGTATATCTCAAATGATATAAAAAATCTTTGATTATATGTTTCGAAGCAAAGAAGGCAAAAATTTATTTGTTTTTGAAATTTAAATGAAATTATCAATTTGTAAAAATGAAATAAATCAGAATTTCTTCCGAAGTTTAGTTTAAAATTTTAAAAATTCACTTAACATTTCAAATGAAAGAAATAACCACATAATATATTTCTCGATGTTATGTAGAAACAGTAGCTGACAAATTTGAATACATTAATTTTACTTTAAGCTTCAAGACAACTCGTTTGAAGCGCATTCAAATGCTGGAGAAACACTTTTACCACTAGAGGACGCATTTGTCAGAGTCGAAATAAAAGGATAGGGATTTTGTAAGGAAAATATTGGTGTCAAGAGGGAAACTAATTTCTAGTGTGGTTTTGTTCTCTGTGATATTTAGCAGCGAAGCAGTTACTGCGCGAGCGCGGATCTCGTTATGTTTAGGTGTTAATGTTGTGTTGTTAAGTGAAATGTTTCTCAGGTTTTTAAATTTGCAATAAATTCACGCTTCATTTCATTTACTCCATCAAATTAAATACTTCTGCTCAAATTCACGTTTTTGTAAGTACGACAATAACCATGCTCGGTAGAAGTGCTACAATTTTATCTCAATTTCGGCAATCTGGCCTAACAAAAGTAAATTGGAATAAAATTGATACAGATTTATTCAAAGCAAGGTCGAATCTGCTAAGGGCTTCCAGTTTTCTACTAAGCAGAGATTATAGTTCACATGTTATACCAGAAAATTTACAGTATGTTGAAGATGCCGATCAACCATCGTTTTTTCATATGGTCGAGTATTTTTATCATAAAGGCTGGTCGGTTGTCGAAGAAAAGCTTGTCGAAGAATTCAAAGGTAAAATGACTTTGGAAGAGAAACGTGAAAAAGTAAGAGGTTACTTAGGGATCCTAGGACCATGCCACTCCGTACTAGAAGTTTGTTTTCCTCTAAAACGAGATAGCGGTAAATATGTTATGATAAACGGCTGGAGAGCTCAACACAGTCATCATCGAACGCCTTGCAAAGGAGGTATGCTTTCATATTCCTCATGCAGGAATTAAATGATCGAATCAATCGTAATAATGTTTGTGAGTTTTTAACATTTTTTGAAGGTTAAAAAGGTGATAACTTCATAGATATCCTGCTTTACATTACTCTGTACATATTTAGTTCTGTAAGCTTTTAAAATAAAGTTGGCTTGGAATTAACATTTTTCATCTATTTTTCTAGCTGTTGCAACATAATTTCGTATCATTATCATGAAATCATTCAACAATTCTTACAGAAAGTTTATGATTTAAATATTAATATTAACTAGAATTGAATAGTTTTCAAATTTTTCAATAATTAATTCATAAGCTTTGTGAAGCTAGTTCTAAATGCTTATCAATTCAATCTTGACTAAGGATGTTTGTCATTTCAAAATTTAGTTTTATTAAAGTAGTTAATTTAACTATTTGTGGTGTGAAAATTTTGACCCTAAAGCCGCTTATTTGAATTAATATTTTTTGTTTTGATTAACATAAATATTGATTATATGATCTTTATAAATATATTGGTAACTAAAACTGAACTAGTATTTGTCATCAAAATTAAATAGTCTCTAATATCTTTTAACTATTCTAAATTCCTTCCTAATTTGCTGCAGTTTAACTTAAGAACCTTGTAAATTTTTATTACTAGTATTTTTTAAAAATATATATTAAATAGTTTAATTATATTATGGGATAGCTTTGTAGTTAAAGACTGAATCCTTTTATTGTAAAGTGATTCCATGGAAATTTACCATATTTAAAGTTATTGCAGCAGGAATTACCACAAAATTTTTAAGTATGTGTGAATGGTAGGTATAATATGAATATGTCATATTAATGAAATCCAACAAACATCCATGCAATTTTTCTTTAACATGTAAAATATTCTTATTTTTACTTGTATTTATTTAATTAATCTAAAGCTGTAAAAAATAAAAAAATCTGTAATGTATCTATAATTTATTTGTTAAAGCACTATTGGTATAGTTATAAAAAAATCTAATATTGCTAAATTTGCTATAACAAATAAATAATAGATATATTAGACTTTTTTTATTTTTTTATTAATAAATTTATTATAACTGTTTATCACATAATAATAAATTTACTATTTTTAACAGTTAATTTATTTAACAATGAGTTTAACACAATTAAAACTTGCTATAATAAAACTATAGTTTTATTTATAATTGTATAATGTGCAGTATTTAATGGTATTGAGTATTTTTCTTTTAGGTATCCGTTATAGTTTGGATGTTAGCTTAGATGAAGTAAAAGCTCTGTCAGCATTGATGACTTTCAAATGTGCTGTTGTTGATGTCCCTTTTGGTGGAGCAAAAGCTGGCTTAAAAATTAACCCTAAAGAATACAGTGAATTTGAACTGGAAAAAATAACTAGGAACTTTGCACTTCAGTTGGCTAAGAAGGGGTTTTTAGGTTAGTATCAGTTTTTAAATCTGCTTAAAATTTGATTCGCTAATTTTATGTAAAGTTTTATATCTGATATAATTTAGCATGCTTAAATTAATAATGTATAAACATCATTTCTATAATTTGATAATTAACTTGTAACTTTTATTAGTAATGTGCATTTTTGAATTTATTCATTGCCTGTCTAAGACCATTACAATTTAACAAGCAAAATGTATTTCTAATGTGCAATATTTTTAACATGGCTAAATTCTGATAATTTTGGTCTATGATATTTCATTAATTCATTAAAGAATAAACTATTAATGTGCCTAAAAAATGTAAACTAAAGAAAAAACATAAATACTACTTTAAAAACATGAAGTTACTTTCTTCAATAAAAGGCACAATAGTGTACTATTTTTAAATGTGTATTCTCTAATTTTAAACATTTTGTATTATCAAATATATATAGAATTTTGTTGGTTTGAAAATATCAAATTTCGATTTTAATTTTTACTTGCATTAAGTATTATTGTAAATAATTTTAATTAAAAATTTTGTAGGTCCTGGCTTAGATGTTCCTGCACCTGATATGGGAACTGGAGAACGTGAAATGAGTTGGATTGCTGATACATATGCTCAGACAATCGGTATTATCCATATTTTCCACTCTATTATTACATAATTGAATATGATATATCAGTACTTTTTTAATGTTTGCCAATTGTCAACAGAAAAACTGAATATATCTCAAATATTACTAATATAATACTTGATTATAATAAGTTAGATAAGTTATTGAAATTCACTTTTTATGTACTGATACACACTCGTAAAATACTTAATTTATGATCACTCGTTGAAATATCATCAATATAGGTTATATAATGAACAGTCTTTTCAAACACATTTCAATGTAAATTTTTAAATGAATAATTATAACTTCCAGAAAAATATTTTTAAACTTCAAACAAACTGGAATAAAATTTCAACTGTAAAATTCAAATGAAAGATTTTAAAATTTAAACATTTGTTTTCAGCCACAATTTTAAAGTACTTTTCAAATTATTAAAATAAAACTGTACAAGATTTTAAGATTACTAAAAATTGAATTAAAATCTTTTCTTGTTAGAGCTTGTTGTACGTAATTAACATGCATGTTAAAACTTGTCTAACAAAAGAACCCATTCTGGCACATTAATTTATCAGTTTGATACATTTGGCATCTGCACTAGGTGGCCAGACTTAATTAAAAGTAAAATCATTATTTTATGTTACATAAAAAAACAGGTATTAATTTATATCTGTTATTTTGAAATGGAAAACAAGAAAAGAAATTAAGAATTGACACCATTGAAATAATATATTAATTAGAAAGAGTTACATTTAATAAAACAAGTATTTGGAAATATATATAAAAGAAAATAAGAACAAATATTTATTGTATTTTTTGTAAGAATATAAAGCACGCTTTCTATGTATCATAACAAAATAATTTTCATGAAGAATTTGAATGTTTAGAAAAACTGCTAAATATTTTTCTTTTATTTTTCATAAGATCAAAATTTTATATAAACACTGTTAAGAAAAAGAAAACTTATTCATTAAGAATTTTGTAATGTTGTATTCTTTATATGCATATAGTTTAGAAAATATTTTTAATATTGACATTAGATGAAGTTGTGAAATTATGCTGTAGTTTTAACCTTACAGTATGTTTATATCATATTTTGTTAATAATACTTATCAGAACTTAAATATTTATACTGTTTCTGAATTACATACATCATCAGTTTATTGCTTGATTAAAATTGAATCAGTTATTTAAAACTATCAACTTTTTTGTTATTACCATAAAAGCAGATATTGTATAAAAATATGTAAAGTTTATATATTGCTTTTATTTGTAAAATAGATAATTAAAAGAAAAAATTTATAATATTTATATTGTTTTTTTTTATTGTCATACTTTTTACTTTTAAATGAAGTAACAAATTAATTTATCAATTTTAATTTCTTTTTCAGCTATCAATTTGAAAATTCAAATTGATCAGTTTTTATTAAGTTGACTGAATCAGGCGCTATGATATTGGGAGAGAAATAGATTTCTAAAATTGAAGAAATCTATTCATTTAAAATTTTTGTTGCATTTAAGGTATATATCTCATTACTAACCAATTGTGTTTAAGAGACTGAGGAGGAAGTTTTTATGTTTGCAGATTAAATTTTCCAAACTATGAAATCGTAAAATTTTACTGCATGGACATAAAATCTTACAGAAATTGCTTATTGAACAACCTCAATGTTTTTAATTTTATAGTTTAAAATTTTATAGTTAAAATTTTGTTTTTGCAAACATTTTTATACATATTTTTAGGTCACACGGATATGAATTCCCATGCTTGCATAACTGGAAAACCAATTAATCAAGGAGGCATTCATGGAAGAATTTCTGCTACTGGCAGAGTATGAAGTTTTTTTAATTATTTGATATGTTGTTTTAGAAACAATCATTTATTCTGGGTGGATTAGAAGTAATTTTATAATTTAAAATAAGAATATTAACTGTAATTCCTACTAACTAGGAATTCATTGTGCTTTAAAAAAGCAATCATTGTAATTTTCTGTGACCATTTGAACATACTATTCCCTTGAATGAAAAATTTAAGAATTAAAAATTCCAATAAGAATTCAAGACATTTTATTGGATTTATTAAATAAAATATTGAAATATTTAGTATGGAGCTATGATGACTAAGTAACTAATCAAAGTATTTTAAAAACTGCAGACTAATTCTTGTTATTTATGTTGATGTAACTGAAGAATAAGGAAATACTTTTTTAATTTCACTTTCATTTAACAGTTTGTTTCACTTTCACTAAAAATGAGATACATTAACTTGAATAAAATTGTTTGTGCTTAATTTTTTTTAATAGTCCAGCTTATTTTGTTCTTTAGTTATTTCATAATTTGTTTCTGTTTTTTAATGCTAAAGTTGTGAAATATTTTGCTAATTCAGCATCATTTATTCAGTAATATTGATGATTAATTTGTAATAGAATGGTAACATGAATAATTAAATTGAAGATATATAATACATTCTATTATGGAAATTAATTTAGAAAGTAATTTTTTTTAAATGTAAATATTTATTAGATTGTTCATTACACCTTAATAAATTTAAAATATTTTGTATATGACATTTTTACTGAAATGGAAAAATAAATTAATGTTAATTATTATTTTACTTTTTCCTTGTATTTTCTAAATTTTATGTTTTATTAAGAATATTCATTGTGTTTATTTCAATAACAATTATAAAATGCAATTATTTATTATGATATACTTACAAAAGAAAAACTAAAGTATATTAGGTTTTCTAATTGAAAAAATTTAACGAAGAAAATGGGAAAGAGTGCGAAAATTAAAGGAATTTTGCTGGAAAACAAATTACAGTATTCAACATAAAAAAAGAGTAGTTGAACAAACCATGTGTCTAACAGCAAATGGGAATAAAAATTAAAAAAAAAAACTAATAGTATGTTTTAGATGAATGCAATCTTTGCATCAAATTAAATTTAAAATACTATACTGATATTTTATTTTTAAGCTATTGTCCAGTATTGTATATACAAACCTAGAAGATAATAATTTCATAATTTTAAAACTTAAAAAACATTAATCTAATATTGCAAGAATGTGTATGGTAAACTTGATTTTACAGCAGCATGTTACATTTTGCAAGCAAAGAAAATAATTATGCTGTAGTTCTTTGCCTCTTTATACTATCAGATGTTGCTTTAATGTACATCACTCCTCTTTATTTATCTGGCTGAAAAAACTACTATTATTCTGAAAAACAAAACATTTTTAATAAAGGAAAATAAAATTGAATTCACAAATTATTCTAACAAAAAAAACAAATGTATTTGATTATAAAATATAATAGATTTTAAAATAGAAAAATCAACTTCAAAATGGATTTTGTTACTTGTATGTAAATGATTTTTATTTAAATGACTTGGATTGTGTGTTAACTCAAATGATTTCATTTATCATATTTGATGAAATTTTTTCATATTTGTCTTCAGGCACATCTTTGAAAACTTTTGTAGGTCCTGTTCTAATTAACCCTCATGTGCAAAAAGTGACAAATCAGATCAAATCATTGAAAACTATTTCAGTTCTAATATATTTCAGTTGAAATTAAAATTTTATGTTTTGTCATTGACTTTTGAATTACGTCAATTTGAGTTCATTAATTAGTTTTATTCAATTTTTTTGACAGATGTAATGCTGTTGGCTTTCTTTTAATGAATCTAATCTTCTAATGTTTACATGGTTTACTCTCATTTTTGCTTAAATGTTTTATTGATACATACTGATAAGTGCCATTAATACACTAAGGACTAACAAACCTGTCTGTATTGCTCTTATATGATTTCCTTGCTAAGTATTCAATAATCATCCTATGTAATGTGAACATATCTCAAATTTAAGATTTTCAGTTTCCTAATTCCATTTGAAAAATTATTTTTGATGTCAACTTTTTCTATAAAAAATGATGCATTAATTTTATATTATTCACTAGGTAGCAAAACATTACACTGGAGTAGATTTTTCACGAACTGCTGTTTTCATATTAGCTGCATTTGTTCTTTTTTAATTAACTATTTTTAATTATATCAAAAATTATTAGAGTTTTATTATTTTCAGTGTGTTTAAATTCTTTTTAATTGAACACAGTAATATAAAATTTGAAGTTTTCATTTATCATGGCTTTTGTAAAACACATAAAATTATTTGTATTGTTACAATTTTTTTTATCGAAGATTATTTAATTTTCGTCGCAGCTTATTCCATCTAAGGCTCTTGTACCAGTAAAATGAAATTATTGATACAATAAATTTACTAATTTTTTTTTTAAGAAATTGGTTTGTGAAAAATTTTCTGTTCATCTTTTGGTACAATTGTCTTCTTTGGTAACAAATTGTATTTTGGATAGGGGTTTGTTATTCTCTTGTGAATTTGTATATTCTTGTACTGTGGTAATATTTGTAAGATAATTTATTCCAATAATTATATGCTGCACTCTACTGGAATTGAAGAACTGTTTTATTTACTTTAACTTCTGTTCTTGTTTGGACTCTTACTACATACAAATTGTTTAATATTCTCTCAATTTAATTTGGCTGTTCAGGCACTCTGATTCCTTTGTCAATGATCTATATAGCTTTATCAACAGCCCCTTTTGTTGAATCTGAACTTGCTCTGAATATTTTGAAGAAATCAATCAGAGGCAAGCCTTTTGATTTTCACATAAAACAATTCTTGAATTGGTGTAACACAAGTGATCAAAAGTAACAAAAACAATTCAATAATTGTCCTAGTAAAATAAAGAGTTGTTGGATTTATATAGAATAAGGAAAGTAATAGGACTTCTTACTGGACTCTGTGTTGCTTAAAAAACGTTTTTTTTTTTTTTTTTTGTAATAGGATTATCTAATATTCCCATCTGTTGTCCATGTGTAAAAGAAATAACATTATATATCCTTTATAAATGGAGAAAATGTTCTGCTAACAGATTTGAACATATTATTCAACCCTCAATGTCGCAAGATATTCCTATTAAATGCCTTGTTGAACAATACATATCCTTGTCTACTGGTCTTTAAAAATGTCCATTTTTTAATGTAGTACAATCACTATGCTCTCTTGAAGCCATCTACCTTTAACTCACTTTCTTCTAGGATTGGCCATTTTATGTATTCTTTACAAAAAATACATTTATTTAGCATATTGATTAGGATTTTCAGTTTTTTCCCTTACACATACAGTTTTTTCCTGAGCCAAATATCCTTGCAGAATTATTCTCCAGCATTTCTTCATATATAATATACTCCTGATTGATTATTAACTGTAATGCATTGTGTGTAAGTTAGAGGATGTCCATGAAATGAAAACTTTTCCAAAACAAATTTGGTATATGTGTAGGATATTTCTTTGTAAAGGAAAAAATGCATTAAAAAATATTCTTGAAAACTAAGAAAAAAATTGCAATTAGAAATTACAGATGTTTATGACACTGATGTTGTTACATGTTGGAATATGTAACAATTCAGAGGCTTTTATTTCGTAATATTTTATTGAACCTTTATACAACTGGTGAAATGCTCAGTAATTATTGAAATTATTGTTTAACTGTTTATTTTCCAAACTTTTATAATAAATGCTAAGGGGTAGAGTTGTTGAATCATTCCTATAAATAAATCATCCTATTTTTTAATTTGTTAAATTTTCAAACAAGTTAGGAAAAAGAGTTTTGCATTTGTGAACTTAAAAAGAGTGTTATTTTACTTATCAATTGAAAAAGTAAACTTTAAAGTATTATTTAGTTATTTATGAAATAAATGTATTAAAAGCTGATATTGATATTATGTTTGCATCCATTTTACTTTTGTTATGTATATGATAAGTGTTATTATTTTTTAATATTACCCAAAATATATCTTGTAGTCATAAAGACATTTTTGTTTCCATAAAAATTTTTAATGATTAAGTTATTATAGAATTTATATTATAGGAAATGTATTTGTTATAAATATAAATAATAGTAATTGCTATAGTAAATGCTTTAAAAGATGTAAGCATTCTATAAATATTTGACTTCTTTTAACATAGTTTCTTAAAACTTTAATAATTTATTTTTGTGTTTGTGTTGAGGGTTTTAGATCATTGAATTATGCAGTGATTATTAAAAAGAAAATTATTTTCAAATTGATAATTTAAAATTTCATGTACTGTAAATGGTATTCAACTCAAAAATGGTGTATTCAAAAGTAAATTTAATAAGAGTGTTACATTTTTTAATAATATTTTGTATGTGTTAAAAGTTATTATATTTAATAAATAAAATACCTATAGAATTTATTATATTTAATAATAAATTACTATTTTTTGTAATAGTCATAGAATTCCTTCACTAAATGTGCCTTTTTTCTTTTTTTGTTTTCAAATTAAATTCATAGATTGATAAGAAAATTTTTATTGATTAGGGAGTTTATCATGGCCTAGATAACTTTGTAAATGAAGCAAGTTATATGAGTATGATTGGCACAACTCCAGGTTGGGGAGGGAAGACATTTATTGTTCAAGTAAGTTCATTTTATATTGAACATATTAAAATAGCTGTTTTATAAATCCAGTTTTTATTAACTACTTAAAATTTTTTATTTTAATATCAAATTTGTATTGTAATGTGAATGCTTCAATTAAAAAGCACGATAAATTATATTAATTTTTTCACATAATGTAAATTAGATTAATTTATAATTAGTGTCCATATTTACTTATAAGAAGTTGTTCAAATATAACAGAAGCTTTTTTTATTTTTTACAAATATTACAAAAGATTTGATTACAAAGAATTTTTTTACCACTTCCTTCCTTTTTCCATGTATGCAAAATACAGCCCATAATAATTACATACAATTTTGATTATCTCACTTTCATTTTCAATGTAACAATAAAAAATTAATTATTAGCAGTTTATTTAGAATATGATGGATGTAATTTTTATAAAATTACACAGCAGGATTTATAATATTTTTAATGGAATATAAATTAATGATTCTTAAAAAGGGCGATTTTAAAAGTAATCTGTTTTATAATTGTATGCATGAAAAATATTGATTCCAATAGTGCAGAACACAAAATTTACAAATGCATCCATTGAATAAAATAAAAATTTTAAACACTAATATATTCAGCCTTTTAAATATCAATGATCCTTAAATTTTATGCAAATATAGAGAAATTGTGCATAAACTTTTTTAAATCTTAAACTTTAAAAAAAATTAATTTTATTTTTACAATTCATATAAAAAATAATCTAAATTTACAGATAAATGTGGTTTTACTGGATAAAAGTTTAAAATCCTAGCAATGGGAAGATTCAAATTATTCTTTTTTAGGGAAACAGAAACAAAATTTTACATTTATTTCTTTAATTTGAATTAAAGAAATAATTGTAAAATTTTGTTTAAAATAAAAAACAAAAAAACTAATGAACTTAAAAATATATATATAAGAAAAGAAGATTTGAAGCATTTAAATCATGCCTTCAATTCTACTGTTGGTGTATAATTGAGGATTTATTGTGAGAAAAGTAGTGTGATTCACAAAAAATTAAAACCATTATTTCCAAAATAAAATAATTCCTGGAGAAAGAAATCTTATTTTTTACACACTTACCTTTTTATGAAGTATCTAATACAAAATTTTCATTAAATATAAAGTGTTTAAATATGCATTTTTATATATTTTATGTAAAATGTGCATCTACAAAATGCAAATTTGTATTTATTTTATGCAAAGTAAACGATGTAAGCAAAACACTTTGAAAAGGTTTCTTCAGCTATATTGAATGAACTTTATAACTCTGAAATTTAAAGTTAAAGAGTAAATGTAATAGTAAGTATTTATAATAATTTGTCAGTCAAAACTTTTGAAAGGTCAACTTATTAAAATTATAATAAAATTACACTTTTGTTTTAAAACGGGGAAGTTTTAACATCCTTGATGTGTTTCTATTAAAATAAATAAAATAAGGTTGTAACTCTTAACTTTTGAAAATCATTTTACATTTAAATATTATGTAGATAAATTCAATCTACAAATTGTGTGAATATGTATGTTCTATTTTTTATTTTAAGCTAATACAAAATGATAATTATATGATAAAAATGTGATTATAATTTAAAAATAATTTTAATAAAGTTATAACAAAACAAATTTAAATTTCATGATATTACATCAGACATTAGATGAAATTGATAACTAAAACTGCTGTATTATGCTCCTTTAAATTTGTTTTTACACCCCAATGTCCAATAAAAATGAAGGTGAATTTAAATTTAATCTGCATATGTAATAATATATAATAATGTATGTTTGTGTATAATAATAGATAAGTTTTTTTTCATTCCTTGAATTTTACGTTAGTTAGGCAAGACCTTGGAATGTTTTGCCAGAAAAATTCCTTTCCTCAAAGATATTTACATAATATTTAAATATATTCTAAAATAAAACTAAATTTTTAGTTTTTAGTCAAAACTAATTAGGTTTTCACACTCTAAATTTTTTTGTATGGTGACAAAATAGTGAATGAAGTATAGAATACTTAAAATGTTAGAAAGCACTGAGCATGTAGAAATATTTTTAGTATTATTTTTCTTCAGTTATTGAGAATACTTTTTTTTTAAATTTTTATTGAAGTTTTATTAGAATTTTTAATAGATAAAATATTTTTTGTACAGATAGCATTCTTATTAATGTAGTTTATGTAAAAAGTGATTTAAAATGAATTGACTGTCTTATGAATATATTTGAAAGTAAGTTCAATCTAGTCAAATGAAAAATGACCAAACATTCATGTGAGAAATCATTTGTCAAAATCAAATTGAAGTGTTGTGCTAGAAAGAGTTAAGAAATGTGGGTAAAATACATTGACTTAAATAATTTTCATTAAATTCATTGTCAGTTGTAAAAAAGTTAAATAGTTTAACATTTTATGAAATTTTCCTTGAAGGCAAATTTTTTCAAAGCAGCTGGTGATTTACAGATATTATCTTTATGCCTTACAAAAATAAAAATAAAAAAATGGGCATTTGTAGAATACAAGATATAAAGCAATTTAAAAATGTAAGCAAGGATATTTGTTGTGTTCCCTGTATGGTATTAAACGAGTAATGTGTAGCTTAAAGTCATGAGAATGTTCCCAGTTTTATGGGCATTGTTAGATATACTTTAAGTAATTATTATATGCGAGTTAAAAATATTGTTCATCAGAAAATCTTGGTTTGAGTAAATCACATAAGAGAACTTTTTTTATGCATTTCAATGTATAAAATTTGTTTACAAGAACAACTGAAAACTTACGTTTGGTTCAATTTGTAAGGAAATTTGGAGTTGAGATGAAAAAGTTTTTTTTTTTTAATTTTATTTTTATAAATGCAATTTAAGTAAGAGTTCTAGTAGAGTTATGATCTCACATTTTTTGTTTTATATGATTAGTGTCTTGTTATCTACTCCTTAATTAAACCATACTTTTTTTTTATTTGGAAAAACAAAAATATCTCCCTATGCACCAAGGAATACCACACATGCCCGAAGGTACAACAAATGTACTACAAAACAAATCCAAATAATACATGAGATGAAAAAAAATAATAATAAAAGAAGGCAGAGAGAGAAAAAAGAGATATGAAAAAGGAATTAGATAACAGTATGGATAAATTTTACAAAAAATTCAAAATTCTCTTTCTTAACTAGGTCTACCATAATCAGGGGCCACCTGTTATTTAAGTCTTTACAAAGCTCGTTCCTTACTTCTGAAACAGATGAGCATTCAAGATAATCATACTTTGGCTTAGTAAATTAATATTTATAATTAAAAAAATTGCAAAATACTTGTATAGAAAGTACTAATATGTATCATTTCTAAGCATTAAAATTAGTAAATTGTGTGCTTGGATTTAAGTTCTATTAAACCTTCAATATATTAGTTTGCTGACTCTACCATATTTATAAAATATTTAATTTTATGTTACTTTTGTATAAAAAATACTCTTGCAGTAAAAAATATGTATTAAGATATTAACATTTCTATGTAAAAATAAATAAAGTGCTTAGAAAAATTCATATGTAGATAGCTGTGTAATGTACTTACTAGAAAAAAGAAAATATTTTCTTAATGTATCGCATAAATCTTGAAGAATCAAGTTATTTAAAAAACTGATTTTGATATCAGGAAATTTCATTTTAATGCGATATTAATAATGAGGAAAATGAGTTAATTGAATTTTTAAGATTTTTTGTTTGATTATCAAAACTGACACAACAGTTTCAACTCTTTTATACTTCTCAAAAAATAAGATTTTTTTAAATTAAAAATTTAGTTTTTAGCATTGATTTTTTTTTTTATTTTGGATTTAATGATGAAAAAAAAATTTTTTTTCATTTGGCAAGTTTTGCTTTTATTTTTTGAAAATTTAAATTTTCCTATTCCTTTGCATATATATATTTGCCTCTGTTATTTATGTTTATATCGTAGTATAAGAAATGAAGATATAAATATTTCTAATAAAATTATTTTTAAGGTGGGCAATTACTATTTATAAAAATGTTAAGTTTGTCTTCTAATGGCAGTGTTTTTTAAATTAAAATAGTAATACCAAACTTAATTTTCCTGTGCAATGTTCAAATAAAACCGATTTTGTTTGATTTTAATCTTGTACATTTTTTAAACTTTCAACATCACATGTTTTCTTATTATTTTGTTCAGCATAATTTTTAAATTGATAGGTCTACAATTTTTGTATGTTTTAAATTTTTTTTACTTATATATTCTTAGGGTCTTGGCAATGTGGGTCTACATGTCATGCGATATCTTCATAGGGCTGGTGGAAGATGTATTGGTGTTATTGAAGTTGATGGTAGCATCTATAATCCAAATGGAATTGACCCTCGAGAGCTTGAAGATTGGAAATTGGTACATTATTTGAATTTTTGATTCTTCTTTCTGCTTTAATATGTGAAAGATTAGACTACATATGAAGCTTTTCTATTAAGTTTTTATTAAAAAAGAGCCATATATTTTACAAAATTAAATATTTCACACTTTAAAATTAGTAACAAAAGCTAAATCTCCTCTATGATTTAAACTTTTTTACTTTTATAATATTTTCTGTAATATTTAATACTTAAATTTTAAAATAAAGCTATCTAATAAATTATTATTTGATAAAATTAGTTACACATCTTGTTTTAGTTTATTTAGTAGTTTTGAGTGAAAAGTATGTACTTGATATGTTTTGATAAATTTCTTGTTATTTGCCAGAAAATATTTTTCACTTCATATTTATTTTAAAATTTCAGTTTATATTAGAAATATAAACTTAGTTCTTTTTCCAGTTTACATTACTAAATATTTCTTTTATTTTTTGGTTTTAAATATTTCTAGATTATAAGTGTGAAGCTCTTTTATCTAGTTCAGTAGTACCAAATTTTTTCAAAATTAAAATTGTTTTATAATTTTTAAATTTTTTTTCTCTTTTGTGAATGTATCTAAAATATTTTACATTTAAAAAAATATGCATTTAACTTTGACAGGGGTGTTTGTGCTCCGGGGAAACCCCGGAATTCCGGGGATTTTGAACTTTGATACTCGGAAATTACGTGGATCGTCGTTCAAAAGGAAGTAGGAATAACAATGAATTATTTATTTTGATCTGGGTAATTTTGTTTGCTTTGAAAACAGAAAACGCAATAATTAGGCCATTCAATACTTCATAATTGTAATTTTTCATTTCCCCCCCCTTCTCAAAACTCCAAAATGTCGGCAGTAAGTCCGTAAATGTTTCCGGGGCTTTTTTGGGGTCCCACAAACACCCCTGCTTTGAAATAAAATATTTTTTTAAGTATCTACATAAGAAGTGTATTAATTAAAGAAAATATTTTAATAGCTTGCCAATATATTTAGTTTGATATTTTAAAAATCAAGTTAAAAGATTTTCATTATATTGTTTCTAAATTTTGTGTACATGACTAATAGTATTCCATGTATGACTTAATTTTTAAATTTATTTTGCTTGTTTTATCAGTGCATTTTCACTTTCAAATAAATTAAACAAATGATTATTAGTTATTTCACGGTATATTATCCCATTTTTGTTATTTGTGTATGAAAGCATGTCTCATGTTTTTAACATTGTTCTTAATTAAGTAACATTAAAAGTTTAATGAAAAACTTAATTTAGGATTACTTCTACTGAAAAGCAAACTTTTCCCAATGATCATATTTATGTTCACATTTGAATTGTTTTTTAAACTCCTCTTTAGGCTCATGGTTCAATTGTTGGTTTTCCTGGTGCTGAAGCATATACTGGTGAGAGTCTTTTGTATGAACCATGTGAGATACTTATACCAGCAGCAACAGAAAAGGTTATTACTAAAAGTAATGCTGATCGCCTACAATGTAAGGTAAGTTTCATTAAAGACAATTTAAATTACTTACATATTATAAGATAGTTTAAACAATCAATTATATAAGAAATATTAATTCAGTATTGATAGTATTATAGAATTTCATGGTTATGACAAATTTTGGAAATATAATTTATGATAAAGAGAAGTCTTATTATAATTTTTCCAAAATACACTTTTTTTAAAACAGGTTGTTCTCAAGTGTCTTGTTAATTTAATTGGTCTGTATGATATGAAAATAAAATAACCAGTTATGCAATGAAAATTCAATATGAATGGAAATAATCTCTCGCATATGCTATTAATTTCAAAAATTTTTTCTAAAATCTTAATACTCATCCAAATATTGCATTGATGTTTAGAGTTGAGTTTCTTACTTATCAATTATAAAATAAAAATAAAAATTTCCTTCCTAAAAATTATTGCAATTCCTTTATTGAAATTAATGAATTATTGCAAACTTTAATGAAGAAATGTGAAATGATGACATAAAAATATCAAATTTGCAGAGTAAATCAAATATCAAAATTTCATTTTTTATCTGAAATTGTTTGCTTTGATGCTTATAGTAAAAGGAAGTGCATAAAGTGTTAAACTATTCAAATCTTGAATGTCTGTACTGATAATATAATTAATACAATAAGTTATGCATTTTGCCTTTGGCATTGTTAACAGAATATGCAATCAAGCTGAATGAATTACTTAACAACCACCAATAAACATAAAATTCAAGTTAAAAGCCTTTTCCATTAATCAATTTTAATATTTAAATTTTATTTGTCTAACATTTTCTCCTTACATTTTCTGCTGAAATTTTAAAATTAATTTATATATCTTTAAAACTTTTGGTTCATAAATCAAGCTTATGTGCACAGATGGATGTTCACTATGTTTGATAGTTAATGTGCTTCTCTCTGAATTTTTTTATACAACTTGTGATTGATCTTCAGTTCTCTTTCTACTTATATAGTAAATCTGTGTTTAGTGAAACTTGATATTAAATTTGAAAATTACTTTGGAAAATATAGTAGTAACATAATGAGTTTCAATTTAAGTGGTAGATGTAGAATTAAAAAAATATTTTGGGAAGAATTTATTAATAGTTTTAGTTTTCAAAAAGAATTAATAATTTTTTAGAACTTTTAAAATATTATAAATTATAATATTTTAAACTTTTCCACTAAACTTTGTAGGAATTCAATTGTTTAATATGTACTAATTTCATGTTTTTATAATTTTAGATAATTGCTGAAGCTGCAAATGGACCAATAACGCCTGCTGCTGATAAAATTTTAATGGATCGTAACATTTTAGTCATTCCAGATTTGTATATTAATGCTGGAGGTGTGACAGTATCATATTTTGAATGGCTTAAAAACCTTAACCATGTGAGCTATGGTAGACTTTTGTTCAAATATGAACGAGATTCCAACTATCATCTTTTGGGTAAGAATTTATTCTTGTTATATGTAATTTATTCAAGTTATTAAAGGTTAATCATTTGGCAATATCATCAACTTAAAATTTATTATGATAAAAACATTTATGTATATTAAATAATGTATATATATTTTATTTAATTGATATTTTTAAAGAGACTCATAAATAGATACTAGGTTTTATTTTTATTTGATTTTTAAGAAACATTTTGGATCTACTTATACATGTATATATTGTTTATATGAAACACTTTCAAACAATAAGCAAAAAATGAGGAAATTATTTTAACCTTACTCATAATTTAAAAATCAATGTTTACCATATAGACCCTTAAAATAAGTTCTTAACTTTCAATTTCTTTTTCATGATTAAGATTTCCATATCTATTATAGTTGCTTATTTTGCTATAGATTACATTATGATGTAACTTTATACTGTCAAAATGTATCTTCATTAAATGTTTGTGAAGATAAGTTGAACTTTGCAAAATAATATGTGTGCATGTATAATGTTATTCTCACATGAGACCCATTTGTTTCGTCCTGAGAATGAATTTCAGTATTTTTAAACTTTTTCAAACTGTAAAAAGTGAACAATTTAATTTTAATTAGAAGTTTTTTTGTCTAAAATTTTTTTACCTTAAAGCAATAATGTAGAACTTCTAACTATCACAATTGTGCTCCAAAAGAAAATTCTGGATATCTGTATTTTTCTAACTAGCAGTAGTTTAAAAATGATTAAATTCTACTATTAGCTTGAAATCACTGACTAATTTGGTAGTCATAGGATGAGATTCCCATCAACTTCCTTAACAAACATCTAGTGTATTACCATGATAAAATTTGTAGTGAAATATCTTTTGAAATTTACAGCTTTATGTAAAGTTTTTATAAACTATGATCAAAAGCTTGCATTCCTTTTTATTTATTTATTTTATTGCTGTATAGATTTTTAACCAGCATTTAGCTTGTAGAGTACATAATGTCCATTTTCAGAATTGATATTGTAAATATTAATATTTTTTAAAACTCTGCTATGAAAAATAAATGATATTAGGAATAATTAAATGTCAAAAAATTTTAAATGGATTTTCTTTTTAAATAATTGCAATAGTGTGTAACCTTTGGTTTTAAAATTATGACACTTTTTAGTAAGTGCTAGAAAAAAATTTCCATTCACAAGTGAATAGATACTTCATCTTAAATTAAAACTATTATGGGTTTTTGTTTGCTTTTTGTTTAAAAATATTAAATATAGCAAGAAAACTAATATTAAATTTATTGTTTGAAAATTTATTGCTGATTGACAAATTATTGTATTTGAAATAGTAGCTGAAGTTATTTTCCAATTCTTTTTTTCTTTTTTTAAAAAAATTAACTGAAATTACATAAGAAATGGTATGATATGCAAATGATTAATGTTTCAAAACAGCCATGTAAAATAAGTGACTGTTATAACAATCACAATCTGTTGAAATGAAGAAATTGTGCAACAAGTTAATCATTCACAAATTGCATTTGATCAATTGTTGATTGTTTAAAAATAATTATGGTTTTTCATGTAAGAAGGAAAAATATTTATTAGCCTGTTTCTGAATTTTATGTGATAGAAGTTAGTGCAATATGATAAACTACACAATATCACTGCTATTATCGGTCAAGATTTTATAACTGTTTTCAAAATGTGAAATCTATGGATTCAGTTATACAAAGTGCTTTGTTGCATCAGAGCTGCAAGTTATCACTAATAGCTGAGAAAGCATACAACTCTGATAAAAATAAAAGTGAATTATTTACATGATTTCGTGACTAGTTGTACATTTGCATTATTTTGAATCAACTTGATAAGTATAGTTTTTCTACAGTTAAGGCCAATGTCTTTACTTTTTATTTGAGCCATGTGAAATGTAACATTTTCGCAACATAAAACCTGATTATATGCTTCCCTGCATCATGGATCTATAGAGTATCATAAACCATTACCTGATGAAGGTTTGTTGCTGTAATCACCAGTTTCTCTGAATCTCTAATCAATTAGAAATATTTGATAACCAGTTATTGAGTAATAAGCTCAACACTGATTAAAATTTGCAAAATCTTGGATTTCAAATTATAATGCAAGAATCTAATTTTTAATTAAAACTGATTTTACAAATAAAAGTGATGCACATTTTCAAATTAATGAATGAATTATAATCTTTTGGAAATTTTAATTAGAGAAAGTTATTAATTTTTAAGCAATCCACATAATATTGCTGAAGTAAGTGATTGTTTATTTAAGAATTGTATGAATATTAAATTGATTTGTAATTAAATATGAAATGTGATGTCATGTGTTTGTGTTAAATATAGAGCACAAATTTATAACTCAATCCTGCCAAAATTGTAGTCTAATGGCTAGTGCCTAGTACTTTGTTCCAATTTTACTATACGTTCAACAGTTCATGGATTTGATTCTTAACTTTGTTGTTGACGTTTTGGGGTTTCAGAATCCACTTTAAGTTGTAAGCTCCAATCTAATTAATTACAAGTAATAACTTTTGAGTGTTATAAATTGGATAAATGCAAATGAGTGTTTATCTTAGCTTTAATTGTTTACAAGTTATTTTTTAAAATATCTTTAACAAAAGGTGTAGCTGTGCAAAGAATTTGGAAAATTTACAAAAACTAATATAGAGTAATTGAAAAATAGACAGTGTTTAATTTTGAATTATATTAGCTTAAAAATTATGTAGGTTTATTCAGTTATAAATATTGATCTTAAAATTTAATTCATATAAATATAAAATATATCCTTGTTGGAAAAATATAGTTTTATGTATTACACTATGCATCTGTGTGTATGTGAGAGATTTTGGAATAAGTGAATTTTATACTTAATAATGGTTAAAGAGTAAATAAAAGTATCCATTTAAAGTAGTTATTTCCTTTACAAATTTACTATCATTGGACAATAACATTAATATATTTGAAAAATATTTTATGTGAAATAATTGCTTTCTCTAAAGTTTTTATTTAAATTTCTGTAGTTTCTGTTAAATTATTGTTTATATAAAGAGATAGAACTTAAGCTTCAGTTTATTTTATTATATAATCAATCAGTTTGTTTCTGGATCTCATTTATATTTAGTTTGCAACTAGACTAACTGCTCTGTTATATAAAAAAAAAAATCTGAGATAAGCATCATGAAATGGAAGTCTAAAGTGATAGTTCTAATCATATTTTCCATTTGCTTAAAAATGTTTTTAAAATTTTTTCATTGTTGTCTAGTTCTAGTCCAATTAACCTGTTCACTAAAAAAAGCAAAACAGCAACAAACTAATCATTCAACTATTTTTTTTTTCTCTTTTCAAAGCATATTACCAAAATTTTAAATAAATTTTAAGAAAATATATTCTTCTGTATTTTTAAAATTTACAGAATGGTATTGTCATTAAATTATGGTCATGGTTTAATCATGGTCAATTAAAGTTAGTTTGTATTCAGTTGTCTAGTATTTAAATTAAAATTTTATATTTTTCAGTTATGTTGTTTCTTAAAACGAAAGTTTTTTTTTATTAAAATTAACATAAAATTAAATTTTAAAATGATCAAAGATGAAGAAAAAATATTTTCTTGTTTTCTTAAAAGATATATTTTATGCTAATTTTTCTTTCTCAAGAGTATTTTATTAACACATACAACTACGCACTTATAACTTGTTGATTAGACCTTTACTTATTTAAAATCATCACATTTATTATATTAAAATTGATGTTAACTAAGCTAGTTTTAAGAAATACTGGAAAGTAAAGGATTATTTTATTTGTGTACAGAAAGTGTACAAGAATCACTTGAGAGAAGGTTTGGAAAAGCTGGTGGACGTATTCCTATTGTCCCCAGTGAAGCCTTTCAAAAGAAAATTTCTGTAAGTTAAATTTTGATTTGTTATTGTAAATATACTTTTCAAAATTTTTAATTGTAGCATTAGATTTAATTTGTATAATGTTTTTTTTATACTCAGTTTGATTGTAATCAAATATTCTTAGTGTGTAAAGTCCTAATAAATTTGTAAAATTTTAAATTTTTTTCATTCTAAATATTAAAATACATTGGTATCTTTAAATCTAGAATAAAGTTATCTGTTGCTAGTTATTTTATTTATTTTTTTTTTTTTGCCAGTAATTTTTATTTATTTAAAGTTATTATTCCATTAACAAATCAAGCAATTCAAAAATTGTGCATAAATTTCATATTAGCTGATATATTTTTTAAATTTCTAAAAAATATCTTCAGTAAATAAAAACCACTATATAGTTTGAAAAATATTATTGTTATTAACAAATAAATGGTTAAAGCATATTTTTTTTTCTAAAGTATTATATGAAATTTTAGGGTGCGTCTGAGAAAGATATTGTACATTCTGGACTTGATTACACCATGGAGAGATCTGCAAGGGTAATTTCATTTGTTATTTAATATGACTCCTTTTCATAAATATTGTAAACTGAAAAAGTTAAGGTTATCTCATGTGTTTTTTGCTTATAAGTAACTTCTATACTTTCTGAATTATTAGATACTATGTAATTATACCATCCACTCCATTAAGCAAAAATTATTTGCAAAAAATATATTCACTTTTGAAAATGTTATCACATAATGAAGATCACACTTTTATGTTCATTGTATGTTATGTACTTCAAATATTTTCCAATTGAATTCTTATAAATTTTATTTTTAATAAAATTCACCAATAGCAAAATATTACAGTGGAAATTTTTAAATTGATCTTTCAATTTAATAGAAATTTCATGATGCGATAGTTTTGTTTAGTTTTCTGTGTATCTAATAACCAATTATCTGTACTTAATATCCAATTATTGTATTTTTATCATTTTTGATAAATTTAAATTTTTCTTCTGTGATAATTTTCCATTAAAACCATTACTGGTAATGACTTTCAGAAAAATTTTAAAGTAGTACAAATGATTTCACTGTATGTTGAACATTAGTAAATTTATTTATTTAAAAATGTATTTTGGACTGAAACTAACAAAAATTTTAGGTAAATATAGTTGCTCATAAGTGTATTTAAAATATTTAAAAGAGTATCCACAGTAAAACAAAAGTTTCTGAGTACATAATGGCAATTGAAGTATTAAAATTTTTGTTATTGTATTTACACACTTTTGTTATAATACTTTTAATTTTTAAGGGATGCCACACACACACACAGTTTTAATACCTAATAACTTTTTTTTGTTCATCCTTCCCAAAGATGTAATTTCTAAATTATTTAAATTACTATTATTAAATAATTTTTTGAATTATTAATGCTCAAAAGTAACTTTACACTTTACTTTTGAGTTATTCAATTTTAAATATTAAATTTGTATTGAAAAAATATTTTCAGTTGAAGATTTTAAAATTATTAAGTTACATTCAATTAAACTTTAAATTTCATCCTTTTTTACTTTCTCCCTTTATAACGTGTTGCTAGCAAAAATTCAATTTCTGTGAAATTTAATGCATGAATTTCCTGTAAGCTTTCCATAGTCAATTATTTACTCTGAAAATCCCAAATTGAAATCTTCAAATGTAGTTAATTATACAATATTTTTCCATCACAATTTTTTTGCACAAAGTAATATGTTTTATGTGTTAAAAAATGAGCCATTCATTTGCACTATTTGTATTATAAAATCTCACTTTGTTTCAAAAAGGATTTTTGTTTCATTATGTAGATTTCATTATCATTCAAAACCAGCCTTAATATTAAAAAGAAAAATTTTACTAGATTTTAAAACATTTAATTTATTGGATCACACAAGCAAATAAAATACACCTTATTTAAAATCTACATTAATATTTGTGTTGTATAGAATAGAAGTCAAGATGTTATTAATATTATAATATACCACAAATGAGTGATTATTTAATCAAATAAATTATATGCTAATATAGAAAATAAATTGTGTGTAAATATTTTGTCCATTCTAACGTTACACTTGTTGATTAACTTTTATGTATTTCAAACTGTATTTTTTTCTATAAATGCTTCTGAAGAAGTTACTAATAAAATATTACTGATTCTGTTGTTCTTTTATAGAGTGACAGAATCAGTATTATTTTAAAGGTTTCTTTTTAAATAAATAATTCAGTACTTATTTTTAGAAATTTTTCAATAGACATTGATATTGTGTGCTTCTCTAAACTTTTATTCACAAAATTTTATTTATGTTTAGGCAATAATGCGAACAGCCATGAAATATAACCTAGGTTTGGATCTCAGAACAGCAGCCTATGTTAATTCCATTGAGAAAATCTATGCTACTTACCGTGAAGCTGGCCTAACATTTACCTAAACTATCCAATTGATAAATATTTGTCATCATTGTTATTTTTTACCAAGCATGTGAAGTTAAAATAGATGCTTTGTGTTAATAAATTGTTTTCAATAATGAATAGATTATCTAATTAGTTTTGTGTTTCAATAGATGCAGCATTTTTCTAAATTCTTTATTGAATTTCCTTTAGCCAGTAAGTGTGCTGTTTTATATTTTGTGATCAATGCTATATAGTTGCTATATTTTTAAAATTAATTGTATTTAAATTCAGATATATAGTTTAATTTTATGAAGTTATTATATTATTTGAACTGTTTGCAGTACCTTATTTTTCCAAAATCTGAACCGTTTTTTGTTTATTAAAATGCATATTATTTAATGTTTTTAAAGCTTTTGTTAAGTTACTTTTTTACCCAAGTTTGATTTTATTTGTTAGTTTTGTCATGTTTCAAATACTTTTAGTTGCTGTTAAGTAAAGTATTTTTGAAAACTTCTATTGTTAACTTAACACTAAATTGTTGAGTTTGTATACCACATTTCTTATAAATGCATGTTTCAATAAATCTCCCCTAAATGTAGTTTTTCAATCTTTTAGCTTTATCTAAAATATAAAGAAGCTAATTAAATGATATTCTATTGTGAGCCAGACTTTCAAGTGCATTCAATTTTAATGCAATTGGTAACATGGAAACTTAAAATGAAATCTGATCATAAATCATAAATATAAATAAATTATTGTTGGCATGATATATATTTTACCAACATACAATTCTACTTAATATAATGGTTAAAATTACTTCTCTTGGATGTTTTTTGGTTTATATATTATGTAGGAAATCAAATTCTGTGAGAGAATGGCTTGTATTATATATAGAAAATATCAGAAATTTATTTAAATGAAAATAGAATATCTTTCTTAAGTTTTCGGAAGAAAATGGCAACTATTTATAGTCTAAAATTCTAGTCTAATCACTCTGATTAAATATTCATGAGTGTTAAAATATGTAAAAAAAAATTGAATTGAAATGTGTGTAAAAAGACTTTAGTTATGATTATTTGTTGAATTTTTGTTGCTTTCATGTTTTCGGTTGTTGATTAATTTTTAATGACATAAGTTTATTTTTTTAGTCTTGAAGTACAAAACGTTTTTTTTTTATAAAATCAATAAATTATAATTTTTTTTTGTAAAATATTTATCAGTACTATAGATATTTATGATTTTTACTTTTTTCTGTAATTTATTATACATATTTGAATCAATATATTATAAAGTTATTTAATAATTTTGGAACATAATTTTTAATTTTGCATTTGTAATTTTAATAAATTCATCTGGATTGTTTATTCTGTCACATTAATGTTTGATGTTTGGTTTGAAGTCTAAGTAATTATTCTAATGTCAGCAATTAATCAAATTTTTATTGGGAAAAATAAAATTTTATGTAACTAATTTGGATTTTTTTCACAGTTTAACTTCACTAGAATGGTTTTCATTCCAAATATATAATGTGTGAAGTGTCCTCTCATACTTAAAATCTTTAAATATTCTACTGCAGTATTTCTCAGAATGATTTTTGGAAAATGGCTTGGTTTTGCATTATATGCTTTAAAATTCCCATTTTTAAAGGAATATTCTCTTGTAAGAATGAGAATATTTTGTCATAAATTAAAATATACTACAATTTAATGTTCCCATGAAAATGGAATATTTAATTTCAAATTTTGATTAGCTATATTTTTGGAATTTGATCAGCTTTATATTTAAAATAGTTCATAACACACCGATCAAGTGATTCCTTAAATTATATAATATGTTTAAATTTTAATTTGTGTAAATATTTAGTTTTACATTAAAAATAGTATCATTTCATCTGAATATTAGTCATAATTTCCAAGTAGTTTTTCCATAAAGTTAAAAATTGTTCTGCTAATGAATGATATAAAATATGTAATTTGCTCAACTTATAGTAGATTAATTGTTTTCGTGATAAGAATTGAGTTCTTTACAAATAAATTATTTTATTTGTGCAGAGTGTTAATAAATTTGAAGAAATATAATGATTTGTAAGCAAGAGATCATATTTTAAAATTCTAAAGTTATTTATTTTGTTTTTCAGAGCTAAAAAATCACCAGGAAAAATTTATTAATATTAAGTTTTGTTATATACAAAAAAGCAACAAGAAATTTTTGTTTTTTCATTTAGTTGGAGAAAAATATCAACATTTTTTGTTCAGGTATCTAAAATGAGATGGACACAGATGACTTTTACCATATTTTTTACTATTCATTAATTTTTTGCTACAAAGGTATATTCTTAGATATCATAAACAAGACAAGACTGTTACCTTCTTAGCATGTAAAGAATGTTTCTTTTTTTAGTACTACAAAAAAATTT
Source organism: Latrodectus hesperus (assembly GCA_037975125.1). Classification (NCBI taxonomy): domain Eukaryota; kingdom Metazoa; phylum Arthropoda; class Arachnida; order Araneae; family Theridiidae; genus Latrodectus; species Latrodectus hesperus. Next base: position 85,138,611 of record CM075851.1, read on the forward strand.
TTCCAGGCTGATAATTGTGAGATAAGTTGAGATTCTAGTAATTGTGAAATATAATCATTTTTCAACGAAAAAAAGAGGCTAATTTTGAGGAATAAATATTTATTTTTAGCTAAATGATTATATTTTGTGATTATCACTAAAATAAAACATTACCCATTTCATTAATTTATAAAAATTAAAATGTTATTACTTAGCAAAATCTGAATGCCTCTCATTGTGTGAAATCTTTAATATTTTACACGTAAATAATTTTTACAGAAAATATTTTGCAAATGATTTATACTTAATTTGGAATTTTTATTTGTTTCAATTATTTATCATCTATCAGTTCTTAAAAATGAAAAAAACATGGATTGCTTTTGTTTTCTAATATTTCTGTTTAAGTTTTGTTTAATTTTCAGCTCAACTGTTATTGTGCAATTTATTCATGAAATGAAATTATTTTTATTTTGAATAGATTTAAAACTTAATATATTGTTATAGTAGTAAAACATAAAGTAGTGTTTGCATAACTTCAGTTGTACTATTGGCAAAGAAATAAATTTTTAAAGAAACTGTGAGGAATAATCAAGCATTAATAGAAGCATGGTAAAAACTGCCTTATTATGATTGCTTTTCATTGCAAAATTTTTCGTAACTTTCTTTGTTTCCTGTCTGGTGTTCTGGCTTACAACGAACAGCAACCAACAAAAACCCGCAATTAATTACCGAGTCATGAATCTCCTTGTTGGCCTTATCTCTCACTGCTCCTAATTTCATTCCTCTATGGCATGTGTCAAAGGAAGAAATAAAATGGCTCACTGTTGAAGGCTTTGAAATTTTAACAAGATCAAGAAAAATCATTTGCTTGCAGTGTGTATACGACTGAATAAGAAGAGACTCACATTGATACTTAAATTCTAAAAACTGATGGTGCTTATATCAAATAATGGAATCTTATAGGAAGGAATTCAAAATTACCTTGACATTTGAAAAAATTAATGTACGCATTTTATGCTCGACTCTGAGTTAACTTATAACTATCCATAATTAACATCAGTATAACATAATTGACAAACAAATAACAATTTATCTAACAACTGTATTTCTAAGCAGAAATCTTGTGAAAACAAAATTCTAAGATTTATGTTGAACGCATTTTATTACATAAGGGCTTAAAATGAATGAATGAATGACATGACATCCAGAAGATAAACATTCTAAGATTCTAAACAATATAAACTGCTGTCAATATCTTTAATTTTGAAAGATTAAAAGCAGAAATTAGTTATGGATTTATTACAAATTATTGTTGGAGTGGTGCAATTTTATTATAAGAAATATCTAAAAATAATGTATGTAAATAGTATATAGCTTCTATTTATTACTCAATAATTATCATCATTGTAAATATATATATGTGTTAATGTTTGTAAAAAAACACATTTCAGAAAATATACTACTTTGATATTCTATTTTCGTTGGTCTTTTATTGAAATGGGCAAAATTTCACGAGAACAAATCCCTCTCTCCTCAGAATTATAACAAAGATATTTATTTCAACGAGATTATTGCAGATAATGAAGTAAATACCAGCTTCGCAGGCCAGCACTGAATTAAGCACTTTAGATCCTAGATTATAAAAAATTTTTATTCCGAAGAGAACAATGTTTCGCCAGCACTACATGCTTATCGATGGATGAAAAACGTAAGGATAGTACCTATGTCCGTGGGTGTATAAGTCAAAGAAACTAGTTCTCTACAGCCAGTTCTTCAGTATATGCAGTTGAACAACTGGAGATGATGTTGCGTTTCTGTATAGTACATGTTCGTCGTGGTGGGCGCTTGGAAGTTTTTCAAGTTTCGTCTTTTGCGATACGTGAATATATTCCACTATTTATAAAATGTCCTCCCAGAAGAAAATCACAAGGTGGGGGAGATGATGCCTTAGATCGCATCTCACCGTTATTTATGTACGTATATTAACACTGGCACTTCATGGAAAAATACTAAGATGTTGATAATTGACAATTAAGGGATTCTCCTTTTTATCAAATGAAAATGATTATTTAAATTATCGAACTATAGCATATTATTGAATAAACATTTTTTTGGAAAAATGTCAAAGCATTCACTTATTTGAAATGATAAATGTCACTTATAAATATTTTTTTATTTTTTATCATTTCAAATGATAAAAAATAAAAAAAAATCAAGAAGATTTGAAAATGTCATCGATAAATATGAAACCATTTATTTTTATGAGGTGGATCTTTTGTGTCGCAAAGCCTCCTTTTTTCCTTAGGCTTCACTGGATTTTGTTACGTAATTTTAGAAATAAATCTTTTGTGGAGTTTTAGTTACTTTAGGCTACTGATACTGCCTTTCACTTTTACAGGAAAAAAAAATTATACTAAACAATAACTGGAGGCCTTTCGTTTATAAAGTGTGATTTTTATTTCAGATTACTTATAGTCTATTGGCAGAAAAAAGGTGCAAATAAATTTTACGAAATTAATTAAATCAGTCATCTAGCATTATTTGCCGAACAGTTAAACTAGACTAGAATGGTTAGCGATCTAACTTTCGTAAAAATAGTTTAATAGCTCTTGGGTTCTATTTCTATCTTGGACATCGATGTTTGCATTGGTTCAGAATTCATTTTAAACTATCATTCCTGGCTTAATTTACCTTAGCATGCATAAAATAACCCTTGAGAGACAAGCAAATCAAACCATCTGGTATTTTTTATTTTGTCCCTGACAGTTCAGCAAATGCCTTAGTCATTTTTGAATATGATCTTATTTTAAACGGACCATTTTCTGCTAATATTTTCAAAAAAATTCATTTTTTATATGAAATAAAAGTAATTTCAATCTTGTATTAATTTTTTTATAATCATTATAAGGTGCTTGTAATATTTTTAACTCTTGTTCTTTTCAAAAATTAAACTGTAATCACAGATAAATATAGTCACATGAATGGAACAATTCGTCTTATTCGTAATTAATTTTTTTAGACATTTTTTTTAATATTTTCGTTGAAAGAATAATTAACATTCTCTTGAAAATTAACTTTTAATGTAAATTTTTCTGAGAAATTTTATAATTTTTTTTAGTTTATGTTAGAGCATAAGTTTATATTAGATTATTTTTATTAGTATTATATTAGTTTTATTTTTTAAATCCTTTTAAATTAGTTTTCTTAAATCAAACTCAAAACAAATATCTTTTTGTCTTCTGTTAGATCTTAATTCTGTGGAGAGTTTAGTTCCGTTATATTTGCAATTAAGTGCTTTGCGATTACTAAAATTATTTTAGTCACTAACAGACAAAACTAGTATGCCAACTACTTCTATTGCTCAATGGAACGATTCTCTGATTGGTTATCTTGATTGTTCTGTCTCTTTATGATCCGACCATTGTATTCTACAAACATTATATTATTGTATAGAGTTTTTAGATGGATCGCCTGAGGTCATTCGCTCGTTCTTTTTGCTATTAATAGCGAATGGATCAATTAGTGGGATCTAATTGGTTCATTAAACTGGCGTGTGTTTAACTTGTTAAATGGTGACTATATTGTCACCTAAATATTTAATTGGTTAAAGAAGTTGTTTAATAAAAATTATGCTTAGTTCTTTGACATTTATTTTTCTAATTCTAGTAACATTTTGAAAAGATTTTAACTACTTCGTGCTTTTTTGATTTTTTAATGTTTGTCCGTTTCCTTAACATACTTATTCATGAAGTGAATTTATCTTTAGTGCTTTTGCATTTTTTCCTGTTTCGAAAATAGAACTATTTAACAAATTGTAATATTCCGAATTCGAATCTTTGGTTTTTATCACTGAGACTTGATTTTTTACAATGCTTTCTAACTGCATTAAATCATATATAAATGTTAATATTTTTATAATTTCGGTACTATAACATTTAAAAGATTATTATTATTATTCCAATATCGCACACATCTTCCGAAAGAAAATGGTACTGGGCAATTAGAAAATCAGAAAATGACACTGAACTGAAAGATTAAATATGACTAGAAATGAGAAAAATAAATATTCTGAAAGTTTTTAAATTTGTAACATTAAGCTTGGAGGGTCTTGAATTTGGAAAAACTGAATTTTGATGGGTCAGATTATAGAAGATCTTTTATTACATTTTGCAAGTTTTAGCCAATTTTTATCAGAGTGATTATTTAAAGATGTCGAATTTTGTTTGTGTTTCTAGACACACGTGTACCATGTTTTCACTTATTTTTATTGGAGACTGTTCTCATCTCTTGACAATAAATGAAGATCTTAAAAATAAAAACCAATTGTGAATTTATGATAAATCAAACAAAATTTTAGTGTAATAAATAAAATAAATTTTTTAAAATCAATTAAAATTTAAATATTTATCGTTGATGTTATAATGTATAATGTTAGCAAGTTAATTTATAACAATTTGGAAGGTAATTTTTACTAGAAAATTGACACTTTATTATTTTATATACTATAAATCACAACATTTTAAAAAATTGGTGTTTTGTTAAGTAATACATTACTTTGCATTATTTACCTAACTTTTTGCTTACTACAAAAAGTTACATATGACAACAAAAATTATGTTGCAAAAATTACTGAAAAGTTTATACTGTATTGCCATTATTTTTACTTTTTATAAATAAAAGTTCAACATTCTCTTGGATTTTATCCTGAATGCAGAATGTTTTATCATGGTAATTTTCATTTTATATCCATGAATTATGAAGTAAGTATATTACAGTATTTTACTTAAAATATTGATTAATTTTTTATTTTGCATCAAAAGAGGAATAGGAAGAAAGAACTGTTTTTGAATTTTTAAGTTTGGGATTTTGAGTGAGTGAGACCTGAAATAGTTCCAGATTCGAATGCTGGAATATAATAAACTTTTTGTTTTATTTATTTTCCGGAAGCTTTTGTCGAAGAGACTTTTGATCAAAATCGACTATTTCAAGACCAAACACGGTTTACTTAATTTGCTTATAAATTTTTCTCCAGGGGATATTTCATTTGTTTATTTGCCTTCAATGTGCTATTTTAGGCATTTTTTAAAAAATCTATACAAGTATTCTCTTGATCCTTGAGAAAACAGCTATTGACCTTGGTACAATGGACATCCTTTATGTTGTTAGTTTTATGTAATGCTTATTTAGAATAATAAAATTTATTTTCTCCAATAATTAAAGCAATGTAAAAAGGATTAATTTATAGAAACTTTATTTTGAGTATTTTTAATCCCTTTAATGCTTATAGAAAAGGTTAAAAATTTATTCTAACAAAAAAAAAAAACATTGCAGATAATTTATTTCAATATAATATTTAGTCTGTTCAAAATTAAAATAAATCGCACGTTTTGTCGAATTTAATTAAAATAGCTGACGAAATGTAAAATTATTACTTTGAAACTAAGATGCAAGTGTGTGGGTCAAATAAGTAAGCCAATACGAGCATGTTGGAAGACCTTATAAAAGAACGTTAAGCTACTAGAGGCACGTGTGGTAGAATCTGCATTTTGTTCATTCACACATTTCATTGAATTTCTCAATTTTTTTTCCTGACATGATTTGATAAATTAAAATTCATCAATAAGAGTGAGAAACTAACACTTTAGAATATGGAATGAATTAAAAAAACCATGAGGAATCAAGCCGCATGTATGAATTTCAATTCAATATTCAATCAACGCCTACATTGTGTACAACTTATTGGAATAGAGTCTTAGATTACAATATCCATCCAGTCTATCCATTACAATCAGGCATATATATAGCAAGCACAATACAGTTTACCAATTATTTTATATTTTTTTTACTTTTTTGATTTTCATTTTACCACGAGAAGCTGAATTTTAAGAGTTGCTGTTTAAGAACTTATGAAGTCATCCTGTTTGCTAGAAATCGCATTTATACACCTTTCCATTCTGCGAGAAAGAGTCATGGTATTAAAATCATGGAGATACAAATTATGCAAAATTCACTAAGATACTAATTTAAATTGGAGGGACTCACACAAGACCCATTTTTAATAAATGAGGAATTGATCAGTATGACAGGGGAGGATTAATACTTTCGGTTAGTATCACACATGTTGGATTACCCCACATTTCTTATTACCGTTGAAGGAGGCATTGAGACTGATGTGTAGTATACAGCTGAGATCATAAAAGCATACGTTTATATTTTCAAGAGTCCAGGTTGCATGACTTCATTTTAATAGAATCACACAGATTTCATAGAATCAATGACTTTTTAGAACGTGAGGGTATTCGTCTGAGGGATTGGCAAGTCAGATTTCCAAGCTTTAATCCTGTACAGAAGAAATAAACAATCTTTTTATACTTATAATCTACAGTTGTACCTTTGTTAGTAGTAAAAATTTTAATCGTTCTTCGTTCCACGGTAATAAAGCTTTAGTATTTTACTTTATAATATTTATGGAGCAAAGTTTCAGTAAATTAATAATTACCAACTGCTTTATGACGCCTTTTCGCCAAGTTTATTTATCGTTGCGCTGTTTGTTTGATTTGCTTCAGTCCGCTATGAAAACTGGGTCGTCCACCAGTGGGTGGCAAGATTTAGACAAACTACCACTGCTTTAGAGTATGTTTGATGTACTCTGGAAGGTAGTTGGAACTCGCATTCCCCTCAAAGAACAACCCTAGGTCTGAAGAGTACAGTTATTGGATGAGTGGGACAAATTCTCACAACAATTAATAAATACCCTTACTTCCAATACGAAATCACTGGGTGAGATTTGTAGGAAGGAAGAGAATATACTCTTTATTAAAGTTTTTTGTTTGATTCTGTTACTATTATTTATCTTCCAATTTTGATGAGTCTTAGGTAGAAGGATGCATAAATATTATTAATGTTAGCTGATGAATTTTTGTTTGACTCTGTTACATACCACTGTTTTATATTTTCCAATTTCGATGAGTGTAAATGGTACGATGAAGTGGGATTATTATCAAAGTTAGATGAGGACTTTTTGTAAATTATGTTTAAATAAAGCCATTAAAATCTGTACAACAGTTCTGGAGATAATCAGCCAAATTTGGAAATTTTCTGAATTTTGAGTTCCAGTATACAAAAGTTATTTCCTGAAATAAATCTTTTTTGTGTACTACATATTATATAGCTATTTATTAACGTATTTTACTATATCTGAGGGTTATAACTGTAGCACAAAGCACTCAAATTGTTCTAAAGACCTTGAAATGTAGAAAATATATTTTTTTCGATTAATTATTTTTAATTTTTATTTATTTATATATTTTTCATATTTTTTCATATTTTATTTATATATTTTTCATTTTATGTAATTTATAATTATATTTGATATGATAAATTTATGTAACAAATGCTTCGTATTAAGAGCTTCCCTTTTCCTAAGCATTATTGTACTTACAAATACTCATTAAGAGTGAATTAATTTAAGAGCGAATTATTACTGTAATCACACATACATCGAAAATTCAAATTCTTTATATTTTATCAATCACAATTTATTGCTAGATCATTTTTATTTTCAAATTACTCTTATCTTTTTCTTGCCCAGGCGAACAATATATTTTATTGCTTAGGATTTTTTATGTGAAAAAAATTAGGTTACCTACACAAATATTTACAAAATATTCTGCTGAATAAACTTATCATTTAATCATTTCGCTTTATAAACAACATTTCAGTAAATAGTACATATACAATAACTATTTCCACTTCCTTTTCAATAACTCGGTTCTATAGTTTTTGTTTTCAGTGCATTCACGCATTTACTTTTACTTTTATGATGTTTGTTTGCAGAAAATACTTGTTAAGTACAAAGTGTCTTAGGAAAGAGAGAACTCCCTGACTATGGAATATGATTACTTTAAATTGGTATTGAACAGAAAAATGACATAAACGCTATAAGCCTTGAAAAATTTTATGAATTTTTAAAGTTGGGGTAGAAGTTTCAAAACTGGAAAGTATAGTTTTTCGATCTAATCATTGTACAAGTTATGTTCGAAAAATTGTATAATGGAGAGGTAAAATAAAAAAGATAACAACTGATGTACATTTATGACCAATTTGCTATACTTTATTAGTCATATAGTGATCAATTATTTTCAAATAAAAGGATATATTATATTACTTGGGAAGTGGGTAAAGGAAAAGATAATTTTGTAACTCTCAATATTTTGTGTGTATCAAGTATGATATCATTTCCATGTATACTTTTTACATTGAATTAAAAGAGACCTCGTACTAAGTCAAAACAATTTCTTGTCAAAAAACAGCTGAAAATTCTGTGAATAAAAAATAAATTACATTTTATGAGACAGAATAACTTTATTACATATGTTTAGATTATTTTCTCTTTTAAATTTTGGTTTAAATCATAATCAATTGATCATCAGAAGTGAGATCTTTGAAACGGTACGAAGAAAATTTTATCATTGTCACAACTAGAGAAGTCACTGAAAAATTCTTGATCAGTTTACTTTCTTAATTTCTAAAATTGATTGAATCAGATTGATTCTCAGTAAAGTCAAATAAAAAGGATAATTTGATTGACTCAATAATTATTTAACTTCACCATCAGATTTTCAGTTATTATTTGTGTGTGAATTCAGCAATCATCTTAATATTAAACTGATAACTTCAATTTGTCAGAAAAATTTAGACTATCAGTAATAATTCCATCGTTGCCAAATGGATAATATGAAGATGATATTAAAAAATTCATGCGATTAAGAATATGTATTCTATATGATCAAAAATGAAATGGCTACTTACACTTTCTTGATTATTTTCTACTGTACATAATAATGTTATCACCATTAATTTTTTGATTTTCTTTCAACTAAAATTTTGAGAAAACTTACACAAGATTTATAAATATTTTAAGATATGAAGGCTTTCCATACTTGCCGTTCTTATTTAGACACTTTCTAATTTAGAAAAGCATGTCAGAATTGTACAGAAACTTTACTAAATACACTATAACTTAAATTAGAAGTTAAAAAGTCATTCGAAAAAAAACCGAATCAGTATCCGTAGGCAATTATCAAGTAATTAATGTGACTGTTAAAAGACAAAGATATTTAAACTCAAATTTAATTGGTAAAATGCTGTGGATGTATAGCTGATTTTACTTTTCATTTTTTCTATATGACGAAATTAGAAAAACATACTTTAAAACAGTCGAAAAGTGTCCAATATTAAGGTAAATTCATAATTTCCAGAATCAGTGAACTGAATCGAGAAAAGAAAATTTTTATATCAGTCAGTTTTTTTATCTCATTGATGTAAATTAAGTAAAATTTTATATTCACTGTCATTTGTAGCTCATGAGAGATTACAGTAAAAATTTCCAGTGTGAGATGGTTTTCTTCGCCGAATAATTTGGAAAGTTTTACAACAATTAAGGTTACTTATTAATTTCCTGCTACATTTGATTGTAAGATTTTTATAATTGCATACAATATGTGTAGGTAGAAAGTGATGGGCAATGGAAAAAAATTAACTATCTTAATAGAATTAGGAATGAGAAAGAGAGTGTTTCTCATACATTTTCTTTTATGAATCTCCCTTTAGACTAGTATACGAGCTGTTTACTCAAGTGACTTAATGTTTTTACAAGAATGGTTTGGCCAATATGCTTGTCTTTTATACTTTTATCACCGAACTTTAAACTCTTTACTTATGATCAAATATTTCGTGAATAATATTCCCAGGAATTTATGAAATGTTTAATTTATCACTGAAATAATGATTTTATCTATTTTCTAAAAATATGAATTAAAAATTACTTTTATTTTTTCTATTGATAAATTTGATTATTTTTTCTGACAAAAATATTATTTGAACAAGCAATTACTGGGGAAATGTAAAGTAATTAAGGTAATTACAAATAAAACATAGCTTTTAAGTACATCAACATGTTTTAAAGTGTTTCGTAATCATATTGCCTTATATCGATTCATTTCGCATCTCAATAATCTTCCACAAAATAGTATTGAGTCAAGTTAGTGAAAGCTTTCGGTCGAGCATTTATTTTGTAAGAAAGGTTTAATCCTAGTTTAGCAGCCGAAATGGCAGCCTATTGGTTAGCTCTCTGGCCTTCGTTTCAATTGTTTGTAGGTTCGATTCCCATTTCGGGATTGGTTGTTTGTAAGGATTTCCCAATCTATTTAGTCCTGTGTGCGAGTTTGAGCATTGAGAGACAAACCAGTCTCCCAGTTTTGCCCTGTTGTGTGCAATTTGTCAGACAATCAAAAATGCATGATCATTACAGTTAGCTACATGGAACTTTTAAGATAACACATTTTGAATATTTTTAAAGATTATTTAATTCGATAATTAATATTTGACTATCACAAAATAGAATTAGGATGGCTACTTAAATGAAATTTTTAATCAAATAAAGGATATTACAAAGTTTTGCTGAAATTAATTTTGTAAAATATTTTATTAGCATAATAAATTATGGCTACTAAGCTAAGATCATAGCATTTTAAATAATTTACATCAGTCATAATTTGATGTAAATTTTATAAAACATGAAAGATTTTCTCTTGGTATTTCTCCATGCTACTTAATGTAAGTGTTATTCACAGATATGCAATCAGTGGGAATGCATCCACACTGCATATGATTTGTAAGTAAAATTGATTGATAAACATAATGATTTACCTGCAGACTTTTATATATGGCCCAGAAAAATAACTATTTTATGATTAATAAATAAATAAACTTCAAGTTCTGTAAATAATAAAAAAAAGAGTTTTTCTACAAAATTCTGATTATAAATTATCCCAACAGTGACTTAATCCTTCCCGTTCATTAGATTTTATTGCATAAGTCAAGGAAAGGGTACAAGAAATACACAAAATGTCCTTCCAGATAAAATTATTGATCTCTTCACCTGCCAATTCTTAAGGGCAACTGCTTTCAAAACAATCGGAAATTCTTGCCGAAAAGATGGAACAAGAGAATTTTAGAGTATTACATCAGGTCTTATTTGTTCCTCTTTCACTGGAGCTCGAACTGTTATGAAATATTGTCTGACAGAGTGAGAAGAAGCAGCACAGAGTCTCTTGAAAATATCTCTTTGTCCTGCTTTCAAGGATTAAAGAGAAATCAATGAAAATGTCATCCAAGCAATTGACTTTCCTTTCTTTCAGACAATAATGATGTCAAAAGTGCATTTTTTTCCACATTATTTCTTCCAAAAAAATTATATATATATATATATATATATATATATATATATATATATATATATATATATATATATATATATATATATATATAGATATATATATATATATATAGATAAATTTAATTATTTTTATTTATATATATATATATAGAGCTAATTTTTCTATGGATATATTTATATAGATTATAATATATGATATCTTTTTATAATTTATATTACTTTTATACTATGAACTCTTTTTTACAATATTTGGTAATATTTACAGTAGTTTTGCAATAAAATTACGTATACTACGCATACTCACAAAAAATATGAAAAAATTTTAAATTCTCAAATTAAAATAAAAATTTTTTTTAACTGTCATCAAGATGTCAATAAAGTGATAATCGAAGTTAATTTAACCTCCTTTAACTTAACCTCTTTAAAGTTTTAAAATGAACGAAAATTTTTATTTTTTATTTAATTTTAGTGAATTTATTTTATTTTGATAATATTTGATTTCTATATACATATAACATACAAAAATTTTTAATATATATAATATCTAATATTATTAATTAATAAGTAATTATCTAATATTTATTATACTAATATATTAAAATAATAATTTCTAATATCGAATATAAGTTGTCTATATAAATCTTAAACTTTAATAATAGTCAGTTTTGAAGTAACCTCTAATGAATTTTAAAGATAAGTTTATATATATTTTATTTAATTTTAAGGGATTTTCAAGAATAATATGACTGATCAGAATAGACATTCAGTTTGACCTTTTATAATAATTTTTGTAAGGAAGCCATTTAAACCAAACCATTTAACCACCCACCCATATTATCTTAAATTCATGTGGTCCTTTTTATCTAATTGATAAGAATGAAAGACTTGACTACATTTTTGAGGAGGATGATGATGGAGGACTCATACAATAATTTCGATTGACGTTATGATACTTTAACATATAGTAATTTGTCGGTATAAAAAATATGTTCACAAAAAAGTCAGTATAATTTTAATACAACTTTACTTGATTATTAATATTTTTAGGAAAAATAGATTAAAAACCTTTCAAAGTGATAAGTTTATTTAAAAAAATAAGAAAATTCTTGTATGTTTTAAACATTCGTATTACACACACATTTTATATCATACTGCACAAGACTATTAAGCGAACTAAAATGTCTTTTTTATTGAAAATTGTCTTCTAGCAAATGAAATGTATTTTAGAAGTATATATATATATTAAACAGATCCTATCATTATAAAAATAAATACACATTTTAGAAATATTCCTCTCTTAATATTAAACCTGTTTATAAAAAATTACTGAGTGAACAAATAGATTATGCCGCAGATAATTGAGATAAATGGAACAAATACATCCCTTTATTGGCAACTTATTTAAAAACGAAAGTAATTTTATTAAATCGCTCAGAACATTACTCAGAACTTTTTCTCGTTTTCGCCAAATTCTTGATAGTTAGACGCCAAACAGGCCGCCAAATAAGTCGAAACGAAACCATGAATTAGCAGACGACGGAACGAGAGGGGAAAAGAACACAACTTGTGCATCTTCGGAGATCAAATCACGTGGAGAAAAATTGTGCCAAACGAGGGAAAGAGAATTAATAACTCCTATCAGAATTCTTATAGAGAGCGAATGAATAAAATGGCACTTGTTTTATATTCATGACTTCCAAACAATATCCATTGGAATACAAGTATAGACACGTGTTAATCAGTAGGAATTGCCTAGCTCTCGTGCTTCAAAGAGTGAAAAGCGATGCGGCCGGCGGACAACCCATGTCCGCCGCGCAGGACAGTGGACACGTGATTTTCGCCGATTTCCTGCAACAAAACTCTATGTGTTTCTGGAATTCCTGTTTATCTAGATCCGTATCAAGCCTGGAATATAGGGGATATCTAGTACCTTGTACCCTCTTCATATCCGGTACAGACTTCGCATTAGAAGTGATACGATCCGCCTGGGCCCGGAGAGTCCTGAGACCCCCAAAAGGATACACGATCAACAAGTTGGGTACGTTTTTCTATTAAATGCGATATATTTTTCGTGCTAAACTCAAAATCTTATATATTTTTCTTACAAAACGCAATACCTTATAAAAATTTTAACAAGTATATTTGTATTCTAATTAACTCGTAAAAATGGATACGTAACAATGATGTTGCATCAAAATGGAATAAAACTAATGTATAAATCATTTCTAAATTACAACAAATTTCCTATAAATAAAGCATGCATCAATTAAATACATAAAAACTTGCATATAGAAAACATAAAGAATTCATTTTTTATACATATTTATAAATAAAAATACAAATAAATTCTGTAATCGTGCAAAATTGAATCTTATACCGAAGAATTTACACCTGGAATTCATGGTGCCCTCCTGATGGGGCCCCTTGAGTCGCGTTGTGTTCATAATCCTCAAGTTTCTAAAAATGGGGTTGACTCAGTCTTCCCAAAAAACTTAGCACCATTACTTTTTTTATTCCTACAAGAAGGGGATTAAGAATAAATTCTAAGAATGTATATGTGATTGTAAGTACACAGTTTTTAAAGTTTATCATTTTGAAACTTTTAAGTAATCTTAGGGTTTGTATTTACATCTAGAAATCATTGAAGATAACAGTGAATGAAAATTTGTAACATTTTTAGCAGCTAGAGATGATTTATTTCTTAACTATATACTCAATTTTATTTATATAGAATACGACAGTATTAATATTGCATACATAAGTTCTACACATTAATTTTAAAATAGCATTTTGGAACGCTTATTTACAACAGGGTTATCACATCTTTCATGTCCTAAAAACATTTCTTCAAGAAATAAAATTTTAACCAATAATTTATTCTTCAATGATGTAGCTTAACGTAATTGTTATATATATATATATATATATATATATATATATATATATATATATATATATATATATATATATATATATATATATATATATGCATATCATATATATGGTGCATCTTATAGTACAAATGACAAAATAGCTTCTTTTCAAACATTTATGAAGTTATTTTAATTTAGAAATAATAACTTAATTATAAATTACTTGAAAGAATAATTTAAATTATAAGAATTGAAAAATAACTTACAGATAGGTACAGAGATACAGAGAATAATTATTGCTTCGAATTGAAAAATAATAAATTAATGATGGTTAATATGAACATATCAATCACTTTTCTATATTATTCGGAAATAAGTTTTAGTGTACATTATTAACAATCGCTTAATAATCCGCAACCGAAATAAAGAGCATTCTACTTCTGAAAAGCACTTTTCTTTCACATTGTCCATTTCAGATTTTGCGCATGGATTCCTCGCATATTGATTGAACCAGATATAGCCATGTGGAAGATTTCAATTAAAATCGTGTTTCAATATAAAATTTTTCATTTCATATCACTAATTTTGTGATCAACATCTCGCTAATTTTGTGTAATTATCTAATTCTGAAATTCGCAATTTCTTTTCTTCATTTATAAGTCAATTCATAAAAACTAAAAGGAAAATCTGTCAGTAATTAAGGGAAAACAAAGCAAATTTCATTGCTACACTTTTTGACAAATGGAATGTTAAAATACTCAGCTATATGCCAGTTGTAGTATCTGGTGGGAAAGCATTATATTTTCTTGCGACACGTTCGATATCAACGCAACCAAAATCTGCAGTGATTGTTAAGAATTTCTTAAGAACCGATGTGCTTTGTCGACGTGATATGGAGCAGAAGATACTAGCTCAGGTGTCGGCACTTGCTGTAATTCAAAATTATGAGGTGATTGCCTGTCTGTAGCGACTTTGATTTTTTGAAAGCAGTAAACGTATCTCAACGGAAATGTATCACACTTAATTTATCGTAACTGTTTATTCAAAACTTGCGATTTTATATTTCAACAAATAAACATCCTAGGAGAAGCATTTATCTACACTATTATGTTGAAAGACTTATAATATATTATTTATCTATAATATCTACATTCATATTTATATTTGTATAATTATATACTAACAAATATAGGGTTACCGAAGAATTAAACTAAATAACTAAATTTCACATTTTTCAACTAAATAATATTTCATTATTCACTCAATTCCACAATTTCAATTTTAGAATAAATATTTTTATTATAATACTGTGATATCAATTTAAGGTCAATCATAATTCTTCATTGCAATTATATGAATTACCATTTATATAATTAAATAATCAAAATAGCTGTTAGCATGTAATTTATAATATTATAAAAAAATTCTACACACATAAAACTTATATTTTAACACCCTAAAAGAGGGATAAAAGATGGTAAATAAAGAAATTTTCAACGAAAATCAATGACTTGAAATCGTTGAATTTCAATATGAATGCGCATTTCAGTAAAATGTGAATCTTATTCTTTTTAATATATATATATATATATATATATATATATATATATATATATATATATATATATATATACCAATAACTTATTGAAGAGTTAATTAAATACAATTATATAATTAGCGCATGCCTACCAGGCAAGGAAAATATAGCTATTAGAAATTGTCTTGAATGAAATTATAAAATGGGTTACAATCCGATTAAGCATTTACTACATTCGATACTAGCCTAGAACGAACCCAGTATTAACAGATTAGAAAAATTGAAGTTAGTTACAATAGCTGACGGAAAAATGAAGTAAAGGCTCTTTATAGGTGAATATTTTAGCCTCCTTTGAAGTTGAACCTATCGAACCTCATGTATGGTTGACGATTATCTATTTCATTGATTAAATAGTTTTTTCATCTGCTGAATTTGAGTTCGAATTAGATTTAGGCTACTGTAAATTATCCAGAGTATTTTAAAATTTCCCTTTTGTGATCATTGCCCTAAATTAAGATAATGTAATTCTTTAGTATTGGTAAAAGCGCATAAAATTCTCCTCAAGAATTTATACTTCAAAATTTAGTATTTTGCTTTTATTTTTTAAAATGAATTTTGCTTCTTACAAATTGGGAGGAATTTATAGTCTTTAAAAGAATAACATTTATATGACGTTGTAAATTAATATTTTATATATTATGTGTAAGCAAATTATTTAATTAATCATTTTACTGCTTTTTTTGCCAAAGTTACGTTACCTATTTAAATGCAAATTTCACTAAATTAATTGCTAATTTTAATATTTTGGAAAAAGTGATTATAATGCGTCTACTTTTTAAAAATATGTTCACCGGATATTTAAATGAGATCATCCAACAAGTATTTAATACAACTTGACTCAAAAATACGATAACTGATAACAATAAAAAAATTATTGCTTTCGTTTTTCAACTATTTTTGTTTTTGTATATGCTACTCCATTGAAATATTTTTTGTTAATCAAAATTTTCAAAAAAATCGCTAAGATGGTTTTTATAAATGTGTAAATGATGCAGCAGAACATAATTTTTAATGCATTATTTTCTTAAAAGGTATTATTAAAACTTTTTTAAAATTTAAATCAATTATTTAATTTTATTTGGGAAAAGACTGCATTCCCAATAGAACATGTTTTTTACGAGTAATTGGTAAATAATATCTAATCAAAGCCATTAACAAAATATATGCTATAAATTATGATATAATATGTAAATGAAGATATAAATTCCCGAAAATCATTGATAATAACATGGAAGATCTTAAAATCAATTCAGAGTTCTGAAGATATCAGTTTTGTTTTGGTACACTTTATCTTGAAGTTATGTGAATCACACAATCATTTATTAATAATCTGTTGATTTAAAATCGAATCCGAGTTATTTACATAATAGTAAAGTATTTTACATCGCGGAATACACAACCGATCCTTTATCTATTTTATCATAAGGAAATAACATAATGATCAGAAATTGAGGAACAGTTTGAAGTTAGAATTCTTTCACTAAAATTATCATAAATCATTCCTTTTAGCTTTTCAACGTATGATTTTTTGTCAGTAATATTTCTGTATGGGAAATAAAAAACAAATACTGCTGTGATTTTATTTTTGGAGGGAGGGGGAGGACTCTCCAAAAAAGAACTAAGAAAACATATTTCTTTTGCCGCTAGTGTAGAACAATGTCTTTGAATAAACCTCTACTTGGCGAAACTTTACACCGGTAGAGCATTCTGTTTGCGCCTTGGCGAACAATAGGAAGTCAGTTGAGCTCGGCGGAGTTTGATTTAATGAAGCACTTTGACCATAGATGCAATTTTCTACCCTCGCAAATATCTCGCAGCCACTTTATCTGCTTGTCGAAATATTATTGAAAGTGTTCTATAAATTCTATCGCTTTTTCTGTTTAGTCTCACAACGAATCAAACGCTTTTGTTGTGAGTGAAAATAAAATTCATTGAAATTGTCTTCTCACATTCCAAATCGATTCGAAAACATGAGCTATTTTTTTTTTATCGTATTTGCTCACATGCCAGATTTAAATTCATCTGCTTTTGTTCAGGTGTCTTATAGTGAAATTGTTAGAATGGTATTTTGAGATTTGCGATGAAAATAAGTCATGTGGAAGCCAAATCTTTTTTCTTTTCATATTTCGCGCCGATTATTCTAATTTGCATTCTTAATATGGCGAATGAATTTAAAACCTCTTTTAAATAATGTATAAGTCTATAACTTTCCTTTACTCTATCACAAATTGCGTAAAAATCAGAAATTATTCAAATTTAAATAGTTTTCTTTTTGGAGCATGGATAACTATTTGAGTTTGTTTGAAATTGTTTTTCAGCAGAGCAATAAGGATACTTGCTTAGGGAACCACGAATTTCACGGTTAAAATCAAAACTGTTTTTAAGAAAATATTTAATTTTTATACTGATAAACAATTACATATGATATGAATTACGCAATATTCAGTATTTATTTACGATACTTATCGGTATAAAAAATAACAAATTTTCACTTTTACGATTTTAACCAGAACAAATACCAAATACATGAATCGACTCATTTATAAAAATTATAATATCGTTAACAGCAGTTTTGGAGAGTATAAATTAATTAGTTTATACTATTTATAAAAAAATTCTAAATATTCATCTAATGATAAAACAAATTTTATATTTATATATTCTTTTCCTTGTAATTTTTGAAAGTTATAACTTTAAGCTCTATTTTTGAAACTAAATTTAAGTTTACAAATTTCACGTCGGATTTACATTTTAACATGTTGAACAGACCTTAATCAAAAGGTATACAAATAAAAAGCTCTTTGTAAATTTAGGCACAATGTAACTGAGCAAAATCATAATATTAATAATAAAGCTTCAAGAAAACCCTAATGCTCTGTTTTTAGTTGCTTTCAAATCCTTACTTTTAATGTTGTATTTCTAACATAAAATTTATAGTGGATATTTTTTAGTATTTGTATTTTAAAACTCAAATCTTATTCTCAAGTAGTCAAGAAATTCGCTTATGTTTAAAAACATTAAATTAGTAATACAGTTACTTGATTTGTTAGAGATAAGTTTAAAATACTTTTAGCTAAATATGTAGTACTCACTATTGTGCTAAATATATTAATTACTTAGTCATTTTAATAATATTGAAAATGTATTTCCGAAAAACAATTATTGTTTAGAAAGAGATAATTAAAAAAATAAAGAAAATAAACTACTTGATTTTAAAAAGACATTTAATTACAAACAACTTTAAAGTGTATTTTGTAATAAATAAGTCTTTCAGATTATGTTAAAATAATCATTTTACTGTTTTCTTACAAATCTATAATTCTGTGAAATAAATAGAAAAAATAAATTAAGAATAGAAAAAATAGTAAATTCAGTCTCCTAAAAATATACACCCCATACTACAGAATTTCTAAGAAATTAAAATCGCATTCTAAGTTTTATTGATTAATCAACATAAAAACGATAGAATTTTTGCTTTAGAGCTAAATTAATGGTTTAGAAATTACGCTGTTAATTTATAATCCAGTGGATTTGGTTCCACATTTAAAGCAAATTTGTTGATCGATTTTACACTTCATCCGGTAGTAAAAGAATTACCTTTTAAGATATTATTACGCGCCGTGCTCAAAAGCCTATTTATTGCACGAGAAAAGGTGGAAGCAAAATTTGTCCTTACAGGAAAATTTCAACAATTTTATTAGAAACTAATCGTATTTATAGATATTTGAAAGCATTTAGAGAAAATTGTATTAAACCGAAACATAATATGATTAAAAAGAAGCAATATAAAATAAAACTCATTCTATTACGCAGAAGGAAACATAAATGATATTAGACAAATAAAAAAATTCGTTTAACAAAACATATTCTCATTCTCATCCACTCGAAATTAACGAGGCGACAGTAGGTCTCTGCTCGACCATGGATCGTAACGATTTGCAGAATCTTCTTTCTTGAACTTTAGCTATCCATCTTCGTTTAGTCGAAGGAGAGAAAATCCATTTAACCAGCTTTTTTTCTTTTTTTGTAATCCGTAAAAATCCAGCAATTTGCGGTGGTCCATCAGTCTTATTAGTGTCCTTTTGAACCTTAAAGGCAATGAATGGTTTTCGTTCTCTATGGTCTCATAGCAATACACTGACGTCGATATCTGAGTTCTCCTAAAAGTGTAATCGATAAGTTGGTAACTTTTATGGATCGAAAAAATGTCTGTGGACAAACATTGATCATGTAAAGATCGCAAATGCATTGATACAAACTTTGAAAAAAAAGAAATAAACTACAGTTATGTGAGAATGGCATGAGATTTTTAAAAAATAAGTGAAATTTCAAAAAAATAATATATATTTGCCAAAACATATATAATAAACAATATGACCTACTTGGTTGCTATTGTTTACTCGTGAAATCAAGAAAATTTCTTATTGAAATTCAGTTTTACACAATTTTTATCTCATACAAAAACACCTTTCTTTTTTTATTTATATTATTTTTACCTCTCAAAATATATTAAGTTCATATAAAGAAAGAAGGAAATTAAACTTGCTTAATAAACGCTCATAGTGTAATACAGATTTTTATTGAACAAATGTTACTTTTAAGGTATGAGAAATAGATTATACTTAGGTAACATGCGCGCGTGCGGATTAATTTAGGTGATTCGTTAGTTGTTTCATGTCTCAAATTAATAACTGGGATCTTATTAAAGAGAAGATAAAACTTGCTGGGTAAAAATAATATTTCTGAAAATGTACTTAAATTATCATTATATTATGCATTTCTCGACATTTAAAGAGTTAATTCAATAAAACATACATACAACAAATTCATTGATAGGATCTGTTTTTTAACAGTAAGCTTTTAAATTTTAACGATACGGCACCATTAATGTGCCGATGAATGGTTTTCAAATTTTAATGGTAACGCACACATGTCATAGATATGTTTCATTGGTATATAAACCATTTTGACTTTTAATATATTTCTTTATCCAGAGTTTTATCACTTTTTTTATTCCTGAAGAATAGCAAAATTTAGAAATTGTAGAGTTATATATATATATAATAAAAATAATGTTATTTAGAGAAAATGTAACAAAAGTTTTTTGCTTGTAATAAAGTTAATTTAGAATATTTACATTTTTTATGGTATTTTATGGCAAGATTATTTTATGCTCTGACTAGAAGAAAGGAGACATTTTCTATTTATGTAAGTGAAACTATGTGACTACCGACTTAAGATACATGTTAGAAAAAAGAAAATTACAAATAATTACGCCACTCCAAACTTTTACATATTATCTAACAATATATATATATACATGCACACACAAATACACAAACATTGTGATAATGTTATTTTAAAATCTTTTACTATATTAATATACATAACTGTTTCAATAATTTCTTTTAAAGTATTTGCATTAATTTTGTTTAATTAAATTATTTTGTTTTAATTAATTAAAATTTGAATGATTAAAGTGATTTATAATCGGCAAATTTTCGACGGGAGATGGTAGGGTTGGAATGGAAGAGGAAACACAATGATATTAAGATTTTAAATTTTTATCTCGTTAAGAATTCGAGTTCTGTAAAAGCTTGTGAACATTCCTCCTAGCGTCCATTTTTCCTTCAATCAGAGTGATATTTGTACACAGCCTATTTTTTACAGACACTAAATTCGTCACGTGACTTTGAATCTGCCCACAATATATGTCAATTTATTCCTCTTTACTATCCATTCTTGGCAGCAGGTCCATCGGCTATGATTAGACTTTCGGGTAGGAAATGGAAACTTTCCGTATTCGGCACGTATGGGTGTGTTCAGCTGGATAGGGGAAGATGGGGATAAGTTTGCAATCATCATGGGAGGAGAGGGAGTTGCCTGGAGGATTGATGGAGACTGACTTGAGGGGTGCGACGGAGAATAAGAAAACGGGAGAAGGAACTTTCAAACATCTGCAGCCTGTTTGTCTGGTGCCAGGGGGACTGTCTACTCTCGCGGATGATCTGTATCGATCCGTATGGGGGAAGCGCAAGATGAGGGATGTTCAGGATGCAGAAAGAGAAGGGAAAATCCCTTAAGAGGGGTTCCGTTCCTGCCTTCATAATCACGGAACTTTTTTTGTGTATCATTTCTTTCTCTGAATAGAAAATATAGCTGGAAAGAAATTTCCTTCCCATTAAATTCATGCTAGTGATGGATATTAAATCATAATATTCGAAAGCTAGGAAGTATTTTTCAACTGGAGCAGACATTTTTTGTTTTTATGCTCTTTTTCGAGAAATGAAGGAGAAAGAGAATAACTATTGAATATTCTGTATACTTTTTTATTCTATTTACTTAAGTATTGTTTAAAATGGATTTAGGCCTCCAAAAGAATTTTGGTTTAAAGTGTAGTTTAAGAAATAGATGAATATAACATTCTCTTTTTTTTTTTTGTTCTTTCAAAACTTCTCAGAAGTTTCGAAGATGTTTTCATTTAGAAGAATCGCTTGTCAAAGTATTAACAAGGTGTATAATCAATTAGAGCCGAAATTTATTTGACAGTGACAAAGTATGACTGAATTGTTAAAATAAAAAAAAATTAAACTCAAATTTACAGAGTAATTGAAGATAAAATTTCTAAACTAAACTGTTGAAATTACAGAATCCACCTTTTACTTCTTTCTCTTGAAACATATTTTTTGTAATGAATATATATTCTATTTTTCCTTCCGTAAATAGATTAGAATGGCCCAATCCGTAAAGGCGTTTTTTTATGTGTGAGTAATTTCAGTCCTTATCCATTTCAAAACCATGCCACTACAATATTTAGTAATTCATTCGATTTATTTTAAACTGGTGTTGTCATTTCGTGGTACTAAGTAACTTTATGAATAAAGCTTAATAAATCATAAATATCAATATTTTCCTAATCCCCATTTTTTTAGGAAAGTTTTTGACTAAAAGCTATGGTCTATTAATATATTTAAAATATATTTTTCTGAAAACTGTTTTCTAAACCTCACATAAATGACTTTATACTTAGAAAATGCTTACTGTCACTAAGCACTTTCTAGATATAGAGTTATAGATATTAATGAAACTGATCTTATATAAATTATGAAGCAAGAGCGGAGGTACAATTTCTGACATTGTTTGTGAAACCAACATTCTGTTGATTGGTTTTCTGACACACTAATTTAAAATTACAGATTAAAGACCTTTGTTTCCCAATTTTCAATTTAAGTTAATTATTAGTTTAAAAATGAAGTAACTATTACAGGATAGAAAAACTACTTTACTGTATTCTAATATATCTTTTATTTTAATCCAAATTACACCATAAATGAAAAGTAATTCTGAAAATGTTGCACAGTATTTCTTTTCTTTAACTGATTTTATTAAATACATATCTTACAAAAAAAGCATTAGGGATGTAAAACTTGAATCTTCTGAAAGACATTTATCAGAAATGCAATGCAGCTGAAAGCATTTCACATTTATCACTATCTTAACAATTTTATTAATTAGTTGTTGTCATATTTTTCATGATTTTGCCGCAGGCTAGAGCAAGTCCATGAACCCATGAATCTTCAAAAAATCATAAGCGAGAAGAGGACTGTTTAAAAGCTCAATCCTATCTAAACCTGCTTAGGCCAATATGTGATCGGGAGAGTCCTGTACGGAATTGTATTTGGTATATTTTTGATGGGTGTTTTCTTCTTGATGACTGTATACGAAGTTAAATGAGGGACATCTGATGTGTCCACTTGCACGCTTGCTAATGACTCTATCAACTTTATGGATAAGGGCATCTCCTGGACTCTGCCTATTATACCTGGGTTGATTCAGAGAAGTTTTCCACAGGTTTTGATTTGAGATTTTTTTATCTTAGAGCCGATCTTAGATGAAGTCAGAGAGTGATTTGAAGCCCTTTCATAAGAGGCTTCCCATTAGCCAAATAGATCTGCAGTTTCATTTCCAAAGATTCTAATATGAGAAGGAATTCACCGAAGACAGATTTCTCACTGTTGAGAAATTTGCTCATGACTATTAAGTCATGCTCTTATAAACTAATAGATATTATTAGCTTAACAGAAAAAAGAATCAACCGCAAATTCGGAAAAAATATCATCGATTGTTCATTCAGCTGTAGATTGACTGAGAGTGCTTATGTAAGTTACATATTTGTTAGATACATTATTTTATCAATTTGGTTTAAAAGTTTCAGACTAGAGTGACTATTTTGTCGAGCTCATCAGTTAACTACGATATAAATTGATTCGAAAATGAGTTGTTTTTAGCATCTTCGATCGGTAGAAACAAACATCAAAAACTTAAAACAATGCGATAGATTGAAATAAAATGATAAATTGCTATTTAAAGCGTTTTTATATTAAAAAATCACGAACATATCTTTATTTACTAATATAAATTCTATCCCATTATAAATTCGTCATTCCACATTCTTCTACGTTTCATTTCTTGACAAGGAAAGAAATTAGAAATTTATTTCTAATATGATTTATGATTAAAATAAATAACGCGCGCGCGCGTATAAAGTATAAAATTTCTTCACTATGAAGAGTAATTAATTATCTTATAGGTTGTGAAATATTGTTAAAAAATGCTCTTACGTCATTTTAATGTTTTATATTCTTAAGTATTCTTATTAGTTTATGAGCAATAAAGTGACTGATAAATAACTTGAGAAAATACGTGGAAGATAACAGAATTGAGAGGATATGTCTTAAGTAATAACTGACTTTATTAGTTATTACATTTAGAAAATTAGATTCATCCATAAGTCTTAAAACTCCTCAAATACCAAATATACGTCAATATTTATGTCGGTAAGTAGAAATTCCAATCTATACGTCATTACCTTTTATATTTATCATTTATAAATGCTATCATATGCTTACATTTTTTATTCAACTACTTGACATAAAAATCAAAGCAACCTAATCTTTGTTTTTTAAAAATTGAATAATGCGCTCATCCTATATATTTAGCTATAAAATGTACATTTATAGCTTATAACATTTATCATACGGCTTATGATTTAACGAATAATTAGAACAAATGTTCAATGTTTTATAGAATAAAATGTGAAGTATAAAAAGCACATGATATTCAATAGTCATAAAATCTCATTAAGTTTACTTTTCGGAAATTTAGATTTAATGATACTTTGATGGGTCAAATTTATATTAAAAATTTATGCTGAAATTATGTCAAAATACTATAAAATTTAGTTCATAAGTTTTAAAGAATAAAGGATAAATGTGGATGTCTTGAATAAAATATCGAGATATAAAATTTAATTTATAATTCAATAAATAAAAAAATTCAGAAAGATAAAATAAATAATTTCATAATAATAAAAATGAATACATTTTTGGAAAAATAATTGAGAAAGTTTACTTTCATAAAAATTAATAATTATTATTTTTTTTGAAAAGTGCTAAAACAATGTAAATGTATTAGTTCCCGTTAGCCTTGTCATAAATTTTAATTTTTCATGTTATTTTTAAATTTTCTTAGTAATTCTAACAAAAATGAACGAATAAAGTATGAATTACTATGTTGTTATATTAATTAAATATGAAAAAGAGTTTTTAATAAGAATTATATTTTATGAATTCATTCGTGTCAAGGTTTATGACTTATTGAAAAGTGCTAAAACAATGCAAAACAGAAGGTCGAAGTAATAGTCTAATATTTTATTCTATACATTTATATTAAATATTAGTCAGAAGATTTTTATATTGTTATGAAAAGAGAAAGGAGTAATTTTTTACTTTAAATTACAGTTAAAATAAAATTAAAATTCATTTCTATTTTCTTTGCAAATCGTTCGATTGTTTGAATTCAGAGATGGTTATGAAAATCCAAATGATATCACTCACTGGCTAATAACTATTTCTTTTCAAAACTTCTGCTTTTAAGCAATATACTTAAATTATAATTCATAAATTTTGTCTGGATTTATACGAGTAAATAATACTGTCAAAGGTACATGTTTGCAAAAGAATACACTTGATCAGAAATATATGAAGTCCAAAGTTTTAAGAATAAAAATTCAAATATTTTTAATTAAAGGTCTCTCTTTCACACTAAGCGACTTTTATCGTACGATAAAAAGTCGTCCGATATTTTATTGTGAGAAGTTATTAAAAAACTACACAATAGACTGGTCTCCGATAAAATATCATTTCTCAGTGTGAAAGAGAGCAGTCTATTGTGTGGTTTTTTAATAAGCCAGCTTTTCGCAAAATACTTAATTTCCTTCTCAAAATTTTTCGGCTGAAATATTTAATTCTGTTAAATATTCCATAAAATATTCCTTCAAAAACATAGAAGCAAGTTTTATTTAATTGTATTATCATATTGTATGCAAATGTATGTATATTGTATGCAACAATCACATAATTTTTTTTAAATAAAATTTTTGAAAATGTGACTTCTTACTATACAAAGTAAAATGTATAGATGAGAATTGTTTTAATTTAAATTTAAAGGAAATTATTATAAAACGCAGATAATTCGTGATTATACGATTTTGTTGTATGGCTCAGAACAAACGAAGATCTTCATGCTGAGAAAATTTAATGTCAATTTTTTTTCATGGAATATAATGAAGTTCCATCTGTCTTTGAAATTTAGGGAATAGAATATGAACTCCTATATTGATCTCTTTATTTGAATGTGCCAAATTTGGCCAAAATTAAGAAGTATCAGTTGTTAAGTTTTGTATGACTTTAAAGATGCCCTCACATATATCTTTAGGCAAGGACATTTATTAGATAGTATGGCATATTCAGGAATTGTAAAGGTGAAGATCAGAAAATTCTTAATCTCACACTTGACCGATGTACATGTAGAAAAAAAATCTCTATATCAAGCTGTTACACAGCTGTTGGGATTGAAGCCTTCAAAGAGCATTCTATTTCTGAGCCATAGTAATATTTAAATTCAATAGGTTTGATTTAATTTGACACTGCTTGTTAGCCTAATGGCTGAAAATTCCTGAAAGGCTTTACAACATTCACCATGGATTACTACCTCTCAGAAGGACATTTGGTGATGAGCTGCATGTAAATGATGCAAGAGAGCTAACCAAAAACTACCAAGCACTCACCTAGAATCATGTCACACAAAAATGCAACACCTTCTTTTATTGTTCATCTGGGATTGAACCAGAGACTTTAATTTCAAATAACTCATTCCTATTAGGTTTTTTTATTATTAAAATATTTCTATTAAGGAATGATATCAATACATAAATTGGAGTATTGCTCTCCATGTCTCAACACAAAGATAATAAGCACAAAGGTTAACGGAATGCTACGAAGTTTTGTATATGGGCTAAAAATGAGATGCACTCACGGAATTTTGAAAACAAAATTAGTACCAAAACGTCCACCAGAGGGCACCATTTAGGAAACAAACATATAATTAAACTACCAAAAAGGAATGTAAATATGATAAGGAAACAATATTAAAAATTTTATTGACGAAAATTCTCATCACCTTATCATTGAACTACATTAAGTAAAGTAAGAGAGAAATAAAAATAGTTCAGTTTGCAGAAACAAGAACAGATAAGGATGAAATTATACAACAGGATCAGTGTCAGTCATGTCCAGGACGATGTAAGGGAATCATCCTCATTTATCTTCAAAATTTCAAGTCAATGGACAGTGTGTTCAGTAGCAGTTCATAACTGATCAGTTGAGAGACTTTCCACATGAAGCGTTATGGATTTCTTTGTTATTCAAAGTCATAATACCTTTAAGATACACTAGACTTTTTAGATAGTTCCATAACCAAAAATCGCATGTAGTTGGATCCGATGAACATGGTGGACCTGTATTAGAAAAGGACAGACTAATAACATGTTCCTATGTGAAGTGTTGGAGCAATAGTGCTTTCACGGGCCTATTATGGAGGCACATCATCCTGCATGAAAATGATCAATGTAAGGACCTGCCATTGCTTTAGTTGCGACACAATAAACGTCTGCAATATGTCATAGTACCAACGTCCCGTAATGGAATATGTGACAGGCTCACATCTACCAATTGTCTCAAAGAAGAATGGCCCAAGGATGAATATCTCCTGAATCTCCTCCACCAGACAGTGATTTTGGAGACTGTAGAAGAATTTCAGTGTGGATCCGCGGATTTTCATGAGCCCAAATGCGACAATTCAGTATGTTGAAAGTCCCATTGAGGTAGAAATGAGCCTGGTCACAGCACAAAATATTCCAGTGATATGGATCAACTGTAATTCTGTTGAGAAAATTGACTGCGAATGAGAAATATTGTGGCTTGTCTCTATCAAGCAGCTCCTAAATATGATAGATCTTGCATGGAACATAAAGCAATATGTTTCTCAGTACTTTTCAGATGGTGCTGTTAGAACAGCCTGCCTATCGATAAATTGTACTTGCGCCAGTGCCCCCAAACTTTGATGTCTGTGCGTCAACAGTTGTCGTTACATCATCACGTAATGGTGTGACATGTTTATGGCCTCTTCCAAATTGAACTCCAGATTTCACCGCCTCTTCAAATCTCTTAATCAGGAGCAGCTTTGAATTTATATCTTTTGAAGGCATTAATCCACGTTGTAGGTTCTTTCTGCGACGAAATTCTCGAACTGTAGCAAAAGCATTCCCCTTATTTTCGTAAAACAACTTCACGAATAATGCACATTAAAATAAAGAGACCGTCATTAATACCACTGGAAAAATCGTCTTAAACACGATAACGTTTGCAAACATTTTATACCATAACTTGTTTTGCATAAAGCTTCCTCTTCTTCCCAAGCATGAATATTTAGGAATTTTTTCCTACAATTGACAGCGTTTTCTGGTTTTGCATTTTATCATTCATAATTCTTGTTCTGGATCGTTTATGTTAATTTTGTGTTTCGCTTCGGTCGTTTTCCTGTTGAATTTCATGTTTTTACCAAAAAAGTGCCCTCTGGTAGACATTTTGGAGCTAAATTTTTTTTCCAAAATTCCATGAGCGCGTTTGGTGTATAGCCCATATACAAAATTTCGTTACATTCCGTCCACCCGTTTTCACTGTAGGATGCCGTCTATAGGGGGTGGTTATACATAAGCATCCCCTATAAACGGCATCCTATATCCTCCATTTTTGACCTAATCAACCTCTGACTTTCTACACCGCCAGTAATGCAATGAACATGGAATATGGACAAATGGAATGGGTGATATTGTCTTTTTTTGATGGATCCTATTTCTATTTACGACACCACAATGGTTAGATTTGAGAATAGGGACACCATGGAAGACTGCAGAACTGTTACACTATGCATCTTCACATTGTTCCTGCTTTCAGTATTATGGTTTGGAGAAGTATTATATTTCACTCCCGAATGATTCTAGTACGCATTGCCAGTACACTGAACACCCAGAGATACATCTTTGAGACGTTGGAGTCCATGGTCTTCCTTTACCTTCAGCGCAGGCCATCTGCCATATTCCAAAAGAAAACGCGCTATCATCGGTGGTATGTGACATTCAAACTCATCAGATTGAATTCTTCCTTGGCATGCTTCTCTCATTCTGTCGTCAATAAAAACGTGTAGTACATGTTTGAACAACAACTGGCTCAGAATGCATCACACTCTGTTATACTAAATCAACTTTGGCAACATGTGGAAGCCGCATGAACTGCTATACCTCAAAGACACATTCAAAGTTTCTTTGATTCTAACCGAGTCATGTGGTAGCCTTTATAGCCAAGAGAGAAGGGCGTCTATTTTAAAAATTTATTTTTCATCATCCATTCTTCACAAGCGGCTGTAATTTCAATTATTTGATATTTATATAACATTTGATCCGTCAAAAATAAATTTTGCTGTGTCATTACTGGGCTTTTTGATGTTACGTTTTGGGTGGCCATCAACGTAATCATATCACTGTAAGAGTCAAGCAATTAATCAATTAAAATGGAATCGGAATTATTTTAATTCTGAAAATTCATAAGTAGCTACTTAGAAATAGAAAAAACTACAATTCTGTTTCGTATTTATATACAAAAATATATCTAATTTCATATTTCATTTGAAACTGTGTTCTTTCTTTTTTTTAAAAAAAAAATTATTAGAGGAAATATTTTATAATATTTTTTTGCTTATGTATGTAATTTTAAATGAAGTTCTGAAGAGTTTTTGACAATGAATTTCCGACTCATCTATTTTTCAAAAAATTTATATTGAGAAAAATTTAGCGAGATAATACTCAGCGTTTAATACTTTCCTATATCAAAAATTGTTTATTTTTATAATATTTTTCTTCTAAAATATTTAAAACATATTTTTATTTATAAAAGAAACAAAATACTATGACTTTAACTTATATTTCAAAATGCTATGATTCAAACTTCAGTGGAAAAAATGAATAATAACGATGTCTTGTCTAACGAGCATTACGAAAATTATCGATAATTTTTGAGCAAGAAATATAAAATTTAGAAAGAAAGCCGCAATGTTAATAAAAAGATAGATATTTGCTTGCTATAACTTACAGTTTTATTACAAAATTTTAATATTTTAAGCTTTTAGGAATGCTTAGTCATTTAGAAATAAAGACACGCATTTTATCGTAATCAAGAGTTCATTATTTCATATATTTTCTTTAAATAAATCTGATTAAATATGATAAATTGAATATTTGTAATAGAAAAATATTTTGTAATTGATTTTTAAATTTCATAAATTAATTGGTTAACGTTAAATTATTGCATTAAAAACTTGTTAAATTTTCACAAACGGAGAAAATATTTTATATTTTTAAATAATTAATAATTTAATTGTCATCATACACTATACAACTTTTATCTCATATCTTAATAATTTATTGAAGTGTTTTGATTTAAAAATACTGATTTAATCATTTATTTATGAAGTTAAATATCTTTTTCATGTTGTGGTCCTAGAACAGCCACGTGTCAATCACCCCAAAATAACATGATCTATGAAAAATACTTTTAGAACATTTTATGAATCATTTAAAATAAATGCAAGATTATTCAATATTATTAAAATACTATTATTTCATGAATTATAACTTTTAAATTATTTATCTTTTAAAAATTTATAATATGGCAATTAAAATATTATTATATTTTATATAGTAGTTATCTTTTCATTTGAAAGATGAGTAATAAATTTAATTTTTCAAAATTAAAAATAAAAGGAACTTTTAAAAAGGAGCTGTATGTAGGTATTCCCATTTAGTGGATTTAAATGTCCATTCAAAATCTCATGAGAATTCATCGCTTAGATGCGAGAGCTTACATTTCTTTCATTGCTTCATTTTCTTCCAGTTAAACTTAGTCTCCCATTATTATGTTAACAAATGAGTGTTGCTTTGTAATTGTGTATCTTTCTTATTCATATATCTAGCATCATTTATCAAAAGTTACAAATAGCATTTGTTTACCTCTCCATAAATTTCCGACGATTTTATCGCCAACGAATTTCCCAACTCTCATTGCAGACTGATAAAAAAAAGTAATTTTGACATTTCCATAACAGAGGGTAAAATCTTGCGTCCATTTCACGATATCACCCGGTTTCATTGTTTCCAATTCTTTTAATAAATGACGGCCAAGTTGGGGAGAAAGATTTCTCACAAATCGCCGTGTCTGCGTACAATGGGTCAAGATGGGTGTCGGTATTTTCTTTTTCTTTATCGGAATAACCGCCAACTTTCGCAACTGGTGTTCCAGAAATGCAGTCACGTATTTCTTGGCAATTCATGCGATTTTTGATGGACGATGACCATTGATGAATAGCTCTTTGATTGTGTCGAAACAGGAATTCCATGTTGTTGGAAGTGAGAGTAGTAAAAGAAAACGTAGAAGAGAGAGAGAGAGAGGAATTCCGAGAACTAGTTTGAATATCATGTTTGGCTTGTTCGCAAATTGTTCAATTTATCGTGTTTTAAAAAAAGAGTGATTCAAGTCATGAATATGTGCTATTTCCAAAGGGTTATAGAAAGGGTATCGAACAGCTTTAGGTATTTCATAATGTAATTATCATAATATAAAAATTCGTTATAATTATTTAATTTTTGCTAAGGTTATATATTTTGAAATGGGAGGTCAGTTCATGGATAATTGGTGAGTGACTTAATGAGAGTTACTTTCTAAAATATTTGTGTTGTTTGATTAAATATATAAGAGGAACATCTATATGAACGTTTTACATTTAATTTTTAGTGGGGTTTTTGTATTTATTTTAAAGTAACAGATTAGAATAAGATATCTCTGTTGTGGAGATTTTCACTTACGTATGTATATATTTCTGTATAATACCTATTTATGTTTCAGATATCACTTAAAATATAAACCAAACTATTAAAATATGTAGGATTATTTTAACCAAGTAAATTTTTTTAATAAAATTATAATGTTGTTATATTTTTACGCCAATATTTCACAATATTTATAAAATAATATAATGTTTTCTAAATGTAATATTATTATTATATTTATGAAAATAACATAATTACAATATTACATTTATTATGCTGTATTTTAACTTTATAACATTATTAAAAGGAATAGAAATATTAATTTTCTATTATATATTAAAATAAAACATTCTAAAACTCAATTAGCAAAAAGTATGATGCTATTATTTTGCATATTATTTTATAATAAACTAAATTATACTACATAAATCATTTTTGTATGCCTTAATTATCTTCCGAAATTATTCTCACACAAAAAATTTAATTCAATATTACAAATTACCATATTTGATGTAAAAAATTTTTATAATTTTATTTTTCAAGGTAAAATTTTAAATCTATTACCTAGTCTTTAGAATTCCTCCCAAATTCATTTTGACCTAAGATTTTTATTTAACTAAGTAGATTTGGTAACGATTAGTTCTTGCATCTTCTTCTTCTTAGAGTTGGGTTTGTATGTCATTGGGCACTTCTGCTTTTATCAGCATTTTGTACTATTAACTCCAAACCCAATGTTTCCTAGTTCCAGTTGCTCGGGTCACCCACTTTATTAATAAAGTCCGATAACCCTTTAAAGGAGTCTAGGTGTAACTCTCTATGGATGATGTCTAAAGTTAATCTAGGGAGGGCAAGAGCCTCGCATTCGTAAATGATATGCTTGGCCGTTTCCTCTGGTCAGAGAGTCAGTCATGCTAGCGATAGCTTCCTGACTTTCACCAGAAAATGGTTTGGAGGTCATTTCTACCTCCTGTGAAGGATTCATTGCTGCCCCTTCACTAGATTGCCTCTGAGTTCCCTTGTCTTTTTCAGCAAGGTCTACTTCAGAGGCTTCAACTGCAAATGCAGAAAGGTTAGTTGTTTCTTGTGTCTTTTCAGCCATAAGATAACAATTAATAAGCTCAGGTAATATAACAGTCCACCCAGCATTGCCTGAGTTACTGGGCAAGGCAAAAAAGCTCTAGAAGTTCGCCAGGCAACTAGAGGCTCCGTTAAGACACTATTACCGCGATGCCAAATAGCCCTAGGCACGGGTCGCATAACACCAGGGTTTACGGTAGCTGGTTCACGGCCTCTGACTCTATATTCAAGGCTATCCTGTCATTCCTACAGGACGTTCGGCGATCCACCACCTGCCGACGCGCCTGGTAGCTGCTCAGGCCCCAGGTCTTGCATCTTAGATCTAAATATATCGGGATACAATTTTACGTGAATTCCGAACCACTACAAATATCCATATTTGAAGTGGAAATCGAACCCATGATTAGTTGAACTGATGGCAGGACTAACCACAATTTGCCTTCATTCAGCTGTAAAATTCTCGCACCAGAATAGTAGATGCCTCTTATCGTATTTCTAAAAAGGAAACGTAAAAAAAATCATTTTATAAAATTTTGTTAAAAATAAAATTAAAAAGTAATTCATATAATTTTAAAAATTTTTATTCATTTAACTTTATAAAATACATAATATTTTGAAATTTGAACATTATCATAATAAAGTCTACTGAACTCAAAAATGCATTATTTTAAATAGCCACATGTAAAATAGCCCAACGAAAAACAAAAAATAAAATAGCGACACAATGACTGGAAACATATATTTCGTCTTATTTTTTTTTTTTTCTTTTTTCTTTTTCTTTTTTTTTTTTGAGAATAAGAGAGTAAGTGCTCAATGATTCATGCATTTATTTATGAATCTTGTGTGTTTTAAATTTATCCAGAATTTCATCTGTATGAAAGGAAAATTCAGGAAAGCGTTTTCTGTTACATAGTTTAAGTATACTGAAATGTAACAATACTCGTCCATATTCTAACAATGGTTTTATTTAAACCTTTGATCTTCAAATTTGAAAAGCGTGGTCATACCACTATATCACAGTAAACTATGTTAAATGTTAATTTGAAGAAATATGAGATTCAACTTAAAAATAAAAATGTTTTTTCAGAAAGAAAGATATTTGGTTTTCTGATTTTAAAAATATGTCATTTATATAGACAAGCACAAACTATGTTGTACCATCAAAAAATTATGTTATTCACGTGTATATCAACAAAAAATGTGAAAAGGAAAGAGAAAAAATGTATTTAATCAACTTCAATATCCTCGAAGTTAATATGAATTATTAATGACTGGATTACATTTTTAATGAAATTAGCGTAAATAAAGTTCCAGTATATTAATAATTCACGTTAAAGCAACAGTGAAAAATTAAGGCCATTATCAAGCAAATATTAACATTAATATTCCCATAGACTTCTGATAATTTTTATAAGTGACCATTTAGAAAAATAGCAAATATTAAGAAACATTTTAGAAATTTTTTGAATTTTTAAAAAATTTGTTAAAATTATACAAAGAATTAAACATATTTTATTCAAATATGATCGCGCATTACAAAGAATAACTGGAAATAATTTTTAAACTCATAATGCTATAAAAAGAGTTTTTAGATTCTCAAAGGAAACTTTCTCAATTGTGTAAACTATTCTCTTCATTATAAAATAATTTACTTAAATTATTTTTTATTATACATAATTAACGATAACCACTCTTTATATTATCGATAAAAAATAAAACGTTTTTAAAAAGGAATAATTAAAAACATTTGATTGCATTACAGAAAATGATTCAATATAATTTTTAAATTGAAAACTTTATCAAGATAAGTTTTTTTCCTTTCTTTTTAAGATTCTCAAAGGAAAGTTTTTCAATTCTGTAGAATATGTTTTTCAATATGAAAGAGTTTACCCAAATTCTTCTTTGTTATACATAGTCAGTGATAATTACTCTTTATAGTGTTGAGGCAAACATTTAAGCGTTTTGACGATGAAAGATATTTTATTGAAGTATGCAATATCTATACATATTTTATCTGAATTAAACATTTAGTAAAGAAATTCTAATAAATCGTAAAAGAAGTGAATATAATTTTCATGTACTTTACAAATACCTTTAAAAAAAACCTCAATAGATGAAAAAGTAAAAACAACGGGTATTGAAAATGCTTACGTCAAATTCCCCCGTGCCCCGTGCCCGTGCCGTCATTATCTCTTAAAAGGTCTCCTATAAACCATGTAAGTTGTCAATTTCTTTTTTCTTACAACGAGGTAAAAATACATTTATTTATGTTCTAAGCATGAAATTTTAAATTTTCTTTTAATAAATGAAACCATCTTATTAGTTTGAAATAATAGATGTTTTCACTTAGAGATTAAGAAGACAACGGAGGTCCTAAAACGTGGCCGCCCTTTATACATTTTCTATACATTCCAGCAGATCTTTTAAGACCCACGAAAATTGAATGCATAAATAGAAATGTTTTGTTACCATAAGTCTATATTCATATACAATTCTAATTTCCTTTTCTCTTCATTTTAGTATGCTAACAATTAATACTAATTCTTCAAGGCTTACTGGGTACATTTCAGGAGATGAATCGTAACTCATGTTTACTTTCAATTTCCCTCTAAAAAGTAAGCAGACATCTTCGTCCGCGAGGGCTCGATGACGTCATATGCAAGCATCTAATCGTAAATTTCTTTCATTCAGAAAATATTTTTGTGTCTATTTTAATGCTTTAAAGGCGATAGCGTAATTTTAGAATTTTTAAATTAATTTAAATAAAATGGTTTTATGAAAGATACAATTTATAAAATAATTACATTTAAGAATAAAATTTTCATTAACAAAATACATAGGTATGTGTAAGAATTTTTAACCATGCGATTTTTAAAATTTTAATAAGATATGAGATATTTATCAATATAATGTTGCCAATTGAAATTGACTTAAAACTCTCTAATTTTTTTAAATTTTTGTTTGTGAAAAATATAAACTTTTCTGCTTTTGAGACTATACTCTTTCAGAAATATTTTGTTGAAATCATCAAAAGATTTAAATAAAATCTCCTTTTCTTCTTCTTCTTCTCTCTCTCTCTCTCTCTCTTTTTTTTTTTTTTTTTTTTTGCAAGGGCGATGTTTTTGAAAAATTAATTTTATTGAACTTTTTATCTTACGTATGAAAATTTGGTACTTATTAAAAGATGAAACGTGTTAATTTGTTGACTAAAACTTGCTTTTCTCATTTTTCATTAACTTACTTTTCATCATTCTAATTTTTCAAATATAAATTTTTTTGCATACTATTTCACTTTAAATGTATTGTAAATATGTCTGTGATTGCCTACCAGCTATGAATTATCTACGAAATATTGAGGATTCTGCAATATCTGAATCCGGTTCTGATAAGCCAAACGCATCAAAAATTTATATGTAATAAAAAAAATTAGTGCTTTCCCTAAAAAATGTACTCCTAGTTTTTCAAAAATAAATTAAAAATGCAAATAAATGAAAATAAATTATTTTTCACCAAATTAAATAATTATTTCAATTTTAAGTTCATATTAAAATAATATTCATTTGTATATGGTTTTCAAAATAAGGAATTAAACAAGGACTTCAAGAAAGAATTAATTGAGACCAACCCACCCACGTAGAGCTATCAGTAAGATGCCTCTTATTCCTACCTTTGGCGTGGAACTAATCCAAGAATACGAACTCTTATCACCACCATTTGGAATATCCAATCAACTTATGGGAATCCTTTTGTTTTCTCCGCCGTGATTGAAATTCGAAGAGAAATTGGATGTCACGGTCGCTTCCAATTTCCCTTTAAAGCGTCTCCCGCGAATAAAACCTCTCTTTTTTATTTGGTGTTACGATCTGATTTGGCGACGCTCATTTCTTTCGCCAAGGGCATTGTTTTGATAGATCTCATCGATAAACATAATTCTGTTAACAAGGGAGTGAAATTTCGAGTCCAGTGGTTTTATGATGCATCGCTTCCGCATGAGACTAATAGAGAGGCTTGTTGTCAGAATGACTTTATCAGAAAGCTTCTTGATTTTTTGGCGATTGCTTACAAGGCGAAGGAACGAGGTATTAATCGAGAGAAATATTTGAAACTTAATGACCTTTACTCATCGCATGCCTAAATGAAGAGATATTTATAGAATTGATTGGTTTTAAGATCAAGAAAATATTCGAAATTATTTGCACCATTTCTTCTGTTTACAATAAAATTTCCCATTTATCTACTCATATATCATGCTCGCAAGATTTTTTTATATTTTTTTATTTTTATTAGAATCTATACAAAAATACCTCATTTTTCAATTCGTAATTCACCCTTAAGAACATTATCGTAAGGTTTATTTCATTTATTTCATCTTTTATTTTACTAGAGAGAGAATTATTTGTATTTGAATTTATATTTTTTTATTTTATTTATAAAATGACGTAAAATGAGTTATATAATACTTATTTCTGAACAACAATTTACAATCTTTGGTAATACAATATTTAAAAAAATATGTTGTTGGAACACGTATACAACATTTATATATCAGCAACTTTTTTCACACAAAACTTTCATTTATAATTAATTATTTCTACTCATAGTAAGTTACTTTTAATATGATCTCAAATCATTTTTATCAATAGATCTTCATGTTTTTAACATAGTTGAATACTTTAATTAGGTTATTTTTAATTTTAAATATAATCTTGTTTTCTATTTTATTAAAAAAGTTCAAAAATTGAGGTTTGTTTAGTTTTGCAATTTTTTTTATTCAATTCGAATTTGTGTGAAATTATATCCAATAAAATGGCTATTCTTAATTTTTTTGAAAAACTTTTTTCATTTTTATTACTTTTCATCAGATTTTTATTACTTTTCATCCCAATTGAAAATTTAAAATTGCTCTCCAGTAAATTTTAAAAATTTGACTAAGCTAAGTATTTCATTGATAAAGCTACGCTGTACAGAATAATAAGTTGCCGATAATTAAACGCTAAGTTTTTCTGTGCTATCTGTTGTGAAAAATAATAAAAAGTGAAAGAGAGAGAGAGAATTTTAATCCTCTAAAATATTTGCAAATATTTGCAAAAATCGTTAATTAATAATTAGTGATGCCAAGTACCATTTTAAATAATTTCGATCATTCAAAACGAAATTTTGTTGCATGGTTTTGTAAATCATAATACCATATTTTTTCTTTCTTTTTATAGTTATCCAAAACAAATAAGTTACAAGATTACTAATTTTATTTTGAATATGTTTAAACGGGCATTTTAAATATAATTATATATTAAGGCAATGAAATCTCTAATAACAAAATTAATAAATAAAAATCCTTTTTATTTTTTTTAAAAAAAAGTAAGATATTTGCATAATTATGTGTTCTATATCAAGATATAACAGAAAAAATATAATAAAATATTATTAGATTCGATTAAATTACTACATTTCGTTTCGAGATTATTTAATTTGGCGCTTCCATTTTTGAGCTACTATTCTCTAATTGGCATACATTAGACTTAACGGAAGACTAGCGCGTGGGTAAGCTTCCTTAGTAATATAGTTTTGGACGGGATAGGAATCGAACCAGTTACCTTTTGGGTACTAGCCTAACACTTTACCTTATGTGATTATATATACTGTACATTATAAATTTCGAATACCTTACACAAATGTTTTAGTCTTTATGTAAATTAACACAAAAATTTTTTATTATTACACTATTTTTCTCCCTGCCTATTTTTAGCCACCAACACTGTCAGATGAATTATAATTTTAAACAGGATCAATTGATGAGGTCGACACCTGAATTGGCACCGTCCTTTTAAAACATTATCTTGATAAAAAAATACAATGGAACTTTAAAATAATTGACCTGAATAAATAATCCACTATCTTCTGGTCTTCTGGGTTGAAAGTTACTCTTTTATTTACTTATTTATCTTAGAAAGCTTAGTTTGCAGAAATACATTTTTGTATAATGTTCTTTCTATATTGTTTCAATGCGTTGCTGACGGTAAAACTTTCCATTTTTAATTTTTTTAAAATAAATTGCAAGTTTAATAAAATAAGTACCTATTATCTTGGTTTCGATAGGAGTATTATAAAAAGAATCTGAAAATATATTTCAACAATATGTTCAAGTTTTGACGAATATCGATTTTTAACTCTGACAACATATTGGTACAATATAAAAAAATTATTATACTTTTATGACTTCACCGTATAAAAAAATATCTTCTAAATGACTGATTTAATTTGATTGGAATCTGTTTTTAGATACTTCGTGACTGTTATAAATTACTTCCGTTTTTCTTTGAAAAAGGAATCGGATTGTCTCTTTTAACAATGCACCACTTTATTTGAAATATATTGATTCAGAGATGCTGAACACATTTAATGACTCCACTTAAATAGTGCAGCATTTTTATGTGTGTACACGGTAAGGATAAATATAAAAATATTCTATCACACACAGAAAAGAATAAAACTTTAAATATAGTAGCTGAAGTAAAAAAATATATTCATATGACGGTACAACAAAATTGATATTTGTGATATTTCCAATTACTTGTTTCGAAGTTAGCATTTAAATAAACTCTGCATACTAATTTTATTTTTCATTATCTTTGATTGCTTATATATAACATGCATCATATTATTCGGTTATTTTAACTACTGAATTTAAATCTATGTTAGTTTGTTAAAGTAAATAATATTCTTTATTGTAAATAAGAAGGATTAATCTTTATATTTTAAATAGTATTTCGAATCTAAAATTTTATTTTTAAACTTAAATTAAAAAAATTGAATAGAGAAATTTTTAATCGTAATTTTATAAAACCAGTTTTAATTTTCGTAAATACATTTTAATTTTCACTAATAATTTATAAATTTTTTAATTTATCAAATATTTTATGATAAATATGTGGATTTTTTAAACGAATTAATATTTAGTTATTTTTAATATACTTGTTATTTTCGAAGATATATTCACGATGTTAAATTTTTTTACCTGTATATCGAATTTCTAATTTTTTTAGCAATTTCTTACATTTATGTGTTTATATATATATCATTTGCAAATAACATATTAGCAGTAATAATTGTATTTATTGTGGTTATATTTGTCATGAATTTATATTCATACTTACTTAAAAATATACACATATATGTAAAATATACAGTCACGGTCTTTCGTTTTCTTTTCATTTGTACGTTCCTTTTGCAAATTACATTAATCTATACATCATATATATCTTGAACTTAACTGGTCAGTGCATCCCAAATAAAAGTACATACTTTCTTTATAATGAATGTGGGGGAAAAAATAACAACGGTACATCTTACCAGAATCCCCTTTCATTTCCAAGGTCATTTCCGTACGGAATCAGACGGATTATGGCCAAGTGTTTTATTGCTTGTGTTATTTCCCCCGTTGTTTATTACATGGACGGCCCCGCCTCCATTCTTCTTCATATGGGAAGCGATTCGCACCTTCCTCTGTTCTGTGATTGCTGGTCATTTCTTTTCTGCGCTGTAATGGACTATTCATGGGGACAATGTGAGAAAAACTTCAGCTGCACTTGACCACCATGTCTCAAAATAGCACGCTTGGGGGATTTTATAAAAATTTAATACAGCTATTTCATGATATGACTCCTTAACCTGCAGGAATTTATACTTTTTAGTAATAGAGATTTAAAGCAAAATAAAATTGTAAGCATATATATATATATATATATATATATATATATATATATATATATATATATATATATATATATATATATATATATATATATATATATATATATATATATATTTATGTATTCATACGTGTGTATCTTATTATTGTGAAAAGTTTTGCGTTCTCTTTCTCTTATTTATATTCAATATTATAATTCTTAGCATTTTTTCTAACTTATTGTTTGTTTATATCATAAATGTTTTAGATTCATTTTGATACATCTTTATATATATATATATATATATATATATATATCAAAATGATTACGTATTCAATGTTAAAAAAATTCATAGCCCTAATTACAAAATTGTGTTTGACATACAAATAATTTGTTACAATATTTTATGTTTTTAAATAATATATTTACTCTTATATAATATAAAAATATAATCATATATACTATAATATATTAATGTAGATTATATATTATACATAATAAAATAGTGCGTGGTAATAGTTATATATTTCACAAAGCATATTATTTATTTCTTATAATAATATCGTATATTTTACAGTTACCTAAATTACAATAGCTTTACCCAAAAATTTAAAAACCAAAATATTAATTATGTCCACACAAATATATGTGTCTTTAAAATGTTATATGTTTTCTCTCCCTCGAATATTTATCTTTTTGTGGCATTCTGCTCAATAGATAGAACGTGTTTTTAGATGTAAAGTACGTTTGAAATCTATTCATATTTAATTTCTCGAAACTTTATGAAATGATAATAAACAACAAAGCTTCCGTGAGTTGTCAATATGATATTCAATGCTATACGGAGGAGAATTGACATAAATTCGTTTTGTAGTTAAACTTGTTTTTATGGAAATTCGTAGGTCAAAAACGCACTTAAAGCAACAAACACTAGAAATGTTAAATGCTCTTTTACAGAAACATATTGCTATTTTTATAAATTAGTATTTGATTCACATGATTTTACTTCAAAGATGTAACTTAATTTTGCTTGTTATTGTATAGATGTTATGAAAACTATTCCATACTAAATATAGAACAATGTGGTTTTGTCAACATTTTCAAATCCGTTTTCATCACAAAAAGTTAAATTAATATTCTTACTAATTCTAAATTTTGTATTCAAAATTTTTCTCTCGACAACCTGCTTATAAGTATTTTTATAACCTATTTATTAAGTAAATAACTGGATTTTGAGTAACGACAAAAAATCCCGATTTTCTATTTCTTAATGTTATAAATTTTCTAGTTTTGCCTTCCAACATAATTCTATTTTATAATGTTTTACATTTAATGAATTTCATCGCTTGTTATGTTTTTCCACAAATATGGTTTCGTATGAAACTTATTCCATAATATTATTTGTGTATTTACTTGTGTTTCAAACATTATTCCATAACGTAAGTTTCAGAGATGACAACTGACTATTTAGCGCTCTGGCTTTCACTTTAAATACTTCATTGGTATATGCTCCAATATAAGGCGTGGAATCTTGTATATTTTTTATTCCAAACTTAACCGTAGGTTCAAATAATTCTCTTGGAGAGAAAATACGTTCGTAAATTATTCAACTAACGCAAATCAATGAAACCAAAATACAAATTAAATTTTTTATGTATTATATTATATAGGAATAAAATATGAGATGGATACATTAAAACTTTTTATTTATGTCACCAGTAAAGTTTAGAAACCTATATTTATAGAATACCCCAAAGCTGGAGGCAATGAATGAAAAGATTAATATTTAGATACATAAAAACTAATATTTTAGTCAAAACATCAATAAATCGATTCATTTCAAAGGAATTTTTTTCTATAACAAATCAAATTAAATTCTGCGTTAAAAGTGTAAATGAAGTACTTCCTATTTTAATATAGCAAATAAGTTAATATTTTGCTTTGGTAAGAAATTAACACATTTTGTTAAGCATGACTTTATTCATTTATTATATTTTTTGCATATATTTTGAATGAAAAATTAATAATGACACCCTTTTATTTTTATAAAATAATGTTTGTATTATTGAGGAAAGAAAGTTTTTAAATAATAATCTTACCATGATTTCTGTTTTTAGTACTTTACATAAACGCCATTTCTTATTTTAAAGAACAAGTAAGAGTTATGTAAAATGCCTAGGAAAATACGCGCAATTATTCTCTTATTTAAAACTTAACTTATAAAGATCTACTTATAAATATACAAAGCATTCTGTAAAATTTCTTAATAGAAAACTGACATTTCAAACCATTACTTGAATATTTATATTTTATTCATCAACGTCATGTTAGA
The DNA here is from genome assembly GCA_037975125.1 of Latrodectus hesperus. Classification (NCBI taxonomy): domain Eukaryota; kingdom Metazoa; phylum Arthropoda; class Arachnida; order Araneae; family Theridiidae; genus Latrodectus; species Latrodectus hesperus. The sequence goes on from CM075851.1 coordinate 85,181,675, forward strand.
ATCATAAATTGGTTCTTTCATATTGCAATACAATAACATTTCTGAATTCAATTTAGTCTATTGAAATACCACTTTTTTAAATGACTATTCCTTTTTTGGAATAGAACTTACACCTCCAAGCGTTATAAATTATTTGACCTTTCTAAAGCATAAAACTTACTGTTCAAGTTTCTTAATTACTGTTTATCAGTAAATTAAGCAAATTCAGTTAAATTAGTTAAAATCAACAATTTATATAAACTAATATTAATTTAACCAGGTAACAATTTCTTTTTGTAATATATATATTATGATTCAATATGATTAAAAAAATAAGTGCTTTGAAAAATTCCTTAATCATTTTTATTAATGCGATATATATATATATATATAAATTTATATATATATATATAAATATATATATATATATATATATATATATATATATATATATATATATATATATATATATATATATATTTTATATATATATATATGAGATGAATATGATATTTATGAAAAAAATTAAAAAGATTAGCATTGTTTTATAGTAAATTTTGAATCATACAAAATGAATTGGAAATATCACATATGTTTACATAAAATGTTTTCCAATAATTTAAGAGCTCATGATAATAAATTTTTGGAAATTTAATCCTGGTTAATTAATTCGGAAAGTCAATAATAACATCCATTGGATATATATATATATATATATATATATATATATATATATATATATATATATATATATATATATATATATAAGTACTTTGTAAACTGTTCAAACCAATCGATAAAATATAGCCGTAAATGGATTGTTTAAATAGATCAATAAACCCGCTTAATTAATTACCTTTTAAGATCGCGCTTTGATGATAAAGTTTTTAGTATAAGAAGATGTAATTAATCAGTGGCCTAAAAACTAATTGAATGAAGTAGTTTGTGAATTGTTGGATTTTAATTCTACTGTAAAGTCGAAATCGTAAAGTGTGTTGGCATGTGATTAATTACTGTAAAACATTTCCCGCAAATCTCTTATGGTAATCTTTATAATAATAAGCCTATTGTTCGGACCGAAATCATCGGATAATTCATATCCTCAATAGTCACAATGAAAAAGCCTGCAGTAAAAACAAGATTAATTTGGAGACGTAATTATAATAGATTATTTTTCTTCATTAACGAATAGCTGTAAAATGCATTATATGGATGTTTTAACCTCTTGTGTGTGTGTGGAGTTAAATCTAAAGAGATGCTATTTTTATACGTCAGTGTAGAGTTTGAATTTACAATTTATTTCTGATATATTTTATTAAAGAATATTAAATAATATTGGAGAAAATATATAGAATATTCAAGATGTGTAGCAGTTTCTTCATTATAAAACTATTTAAGTCCAGAAAAAATATTTTAAGAAGAGTGAAATAATATTTTTTATTTAAAATTAAAAATGCTTATCTACAACATTGGATCTACAGTTATATTAAACAAGTAGAGCAACTTTTGAACCAAAATATCACGATCAAAATAGTAAAAATAATCAAATAAGAAAATAAGGGACTTAAGATTATAGGTGAATCATTAATCAAAATTAATTTCATTGTTTAACCGAATTAGGTTTTCGAGAAAATTTTATAGACGTTAGTTCTTCTTATCAACAATAAATACTTTGCAAAATTGTTTTATTTTGTTTAAGTGATTTCTTTCAGTACAAATTTCAACATAAATTCTAATTTTTTTCGATATATTCTAATTTTATTGTTTTAATAAATAAAATTTGTGTGTGCTTATCTACAATGTTATCGGGCAAAATGTTTACTTTTCCAAATTTCAAATTTCATAACTCTGGAAATAACTAATTGCTTAAATTTTATTTGTGGGTAAATTTTACAAATTTATTGAGTTGCAGTGTATAATATTCTTCGACGCGAATGGAAACAAATTGAATGCGTTACTTTAATTTCCCAGTGGAACAACCTCTGTAAATAAAGGATTGATCCACCTTAACATAAATGCTCATAAATGAATATATTTTCGAATATTTTGTAAATTACTTGCTGACTTCCAATAATCTTAATTACATGTTTTGTTTGTTTTACAAACATCATTATTGATTCAGTGCCTGTTACTCTCATTCTTAAGTATTTTAAATCAGCATCGAAGGATGTGAAAGCAGTTATAAATTCAAAATATAATTCAGCATATGACTTTAGTTTTAGTTTTTCTCAATATTTTTTGCACCCTTCTCAGTTTTTGGTGTTTCTCAGTATTACTTTTTTGGCATTAATATCACACTAAAACTAAACAATAAGCCATTTACTATTATTCGAATTCTAAATTTTTAATATATACTTTAGTTTTTGTACAGAAGATTAATCTTGTATTTGAATTTCATTATGGTTCACAAATGCCGCATTATCCTTTTGGTTTAATTTAAAATATTTTGGCGATTAAAAACGTCACCAAGCTGATCTAATTGTTACGTATAAATTAGGGTTGGCAAAATGGAATGTTGTTGAATATTCTAAGTATTCTATCTCTTTCTGACGAAATAAAGAGAATGAAATAACCAGAAAAATTTTATTAAATTTAAAAATGCATAAAAACGATCATTGCTATCGGCTCATATTACGGATTATCGACAATTATTTGAGTAAGCACATTCTGTATATAAAGAATTTAGTATCTTATTTCTGCATAGGGCTTCATGATGGGTCCTTGCTAATTGTTTAAACTCAAGCTTCTGGAATCGTGAGAATTCATATATTTGCATTTGAGAATTTACTTTTTCCTACAGTTACGTAAAAAGCTATCTGCGATTGTTTTCACTGAAGGTTCAAGCATGAGACTGGATTTTTGTACTCGAAAATTTACTTCATCCAACAGTTGCATACTGAATTATTAGAAATAGGTCTCGACCTTATATCGTAAACTGTAACCGATGACAGTAACTAACAATTTTGAGTTCGTACTTTCTTTTCCAAATTTTCGTACCTCTTTGAATTTCTCCTTTTTAGGAGTTTAACCACAACAGATTCATGTGAATGCGATCTGTTGGCATTATGTTAAGTCAAATTAAATATTTCTCGTCATAAATAAGATGGTTTAACATATCCATTTACAACTGATTCTGACTTTTGAGAATGGTTATTTTATCTACTAACAATGAAGTAGCTATTGTTTCGTTCAAATGCGGCTTAAAGTGTTGTTTCATCTCTGGAATATTCTTCTTTTTCTAATAATATTTCAATTTTCAATTACTAAGTATTCAGTTTTAAAAGCCACAAGTTCTTACTTTAAAAATTCTTTTAAATTGTTATCTTTTTATGAATTGAGTTTTTGACCAACCCCGACTGACGATGCATTTTGACTGACCAATCCAACTCCGCTAGTTCATTTGATCAAGTGACTTTCAGGGTCTATGGCTTTCCAATTTCTCATTTGATATTTGTTTGGTCTCAAAACGTTTTACGAGATCAAATACGCAGTATCAAATGGTTGTAAACTATATGCAGTGATCAAATGGTTCACAGCAGTAGGAAAGATGGTTAGATAGAAAATATTAATATTTGGAAAACTTTTGCTATATTGCTTCAAACATTTCGTGAAATTATGTACATGAGTTCTTTCAGTTACTATTTTTCCCTGTGTGAATGATTCTAGTTATAAGAAAAATCAGAAAACTTAGAAGAAAAGAGAAATGTAATGAAAATAAGACAAAAGAAAGACAACGACTTCATATTTGTTTCAATCTACATAGATGATTTGAAGTTTCTAATACTTTTTAAATTACTTTTTAGATAAATTAAGAAAATGTTTTCTTATCTCACAGTAAACGTATTCTATGAAAATTTATTACAAACACAAATTATTCTCCTACATTTAAATATGAATCGTTATAAAAAACAGCAGTAATAATAACAACAGTTTACTTTAAACATTTTTGATTACAGTGGATATTTTAAAAATAAATGTTAAATGGGATTTTAAGGCTACAAATGAATGAAACGAATAATTTTACTTGACATAGTTTTGATTTCTTTTCATTAAAAATCTTAAACTACCTAAATTGAAAACAGTCTTTTACTTGAAAATGAAACCTCCATGGCTAGTATAATTACATTTCTGAGAAACCAACGCCTTGGCTTTGGACTTCTTCTTTTTCTTTTTTAATAAAAAGTTGAAATGAAAACCAGGGACTTGATTAGAAGTCTTAAATATAGCACTTTACAAATCTGTGTTAGTAGGTAACTAACAATTTACACAGTGAGAATTCTGTTGGCGAACACATTAAAAAAATAATTATTCTATCATATTATCTATCGTAAGAGAGCAATTACTACTTTTGTGTTAACATTTTAATTTTAAAGATATATTTAAAATGTTTTCGAAAATAAGAATCAAAGAAATAATAGGTAATGTAAAAATTAAATATACCAAAGAAAATTTTATTGACTAAAAATGAAAAAAAAAATATTATAGTGAAATTATAATTTTTTTCCTAAGCAGTTGTGAATAGTTTATATTTTAACAAAACAACGCAGGGTTACTTGATTAAGACTGAATAAAATGGAAAACATATGAAAATTTTATTTTAGTTTAATAACTTCTAAAATAAATGTATTTATATATACATTTTCGAAATTCTTTAAGGTAAAATAATTTGCCTAAATATAACTTTTATTTAGGAAAATATTTCATCTAAAGGAATTACCTATTGGCATTTTTAACATTTTTATATTTTAAATGGCAAATATGGAAATATTAAAAATACTATTTAATGATAGTAATTCGCATTATTTTACAGTTTTTGGAGGTTATTATTCTAAAATTTTCCTCTTAAATGGAAATATAATGCTTCAAATAAATATGCGGAAGAGAATTATTAGTTTTAGTTCTGTTAAAAATTTTATCCTGTGTGTGTGTGATCTTTATTAAATGACATCTATTTTAATAAACAATTAATACATTAAAATGCTAATTAGTAAAATATATTTAAAATGAAAAATTAGTATTATGAATGTCATTTTTAGATATGATATGATGGCTTTTTAGATATGAATGGTAAATAATGAAAGCTATGTCCAAAAGTAAAGTTATAAACTCGGTATATATATATATTCTCCGAATTCAAATGAACTTTTATCCAAGAAGTATTTTGCATATTTTTTTCCTTGCAGTTGTTTTTCATACACTCATTTCGATTTTTGGTGATAAGTATGTATGTAATTGTAAGATTTCGTGCAGAAAATGTCAACAAGTTTTCTTTTCAGGTATGTAAAAGACTGCCATGAAGATCTGTACATTGGTAGCTAAAACGTCAACATAATGTCTTGTAGGAAACAAACGAAATCGATTGTAATTCATATGACAATAATGCAGCTACTACCCATCATTTTTGTAAGCTTGACTTCTTTTTAAATATGCAGAGCTTTAAATTCTCAACATTTAAAAAAAATTGCCATTATTAACATATTATATAAATACTTTGACAAAAAATATGTGAAATCAGATTGAATTTTCACTCTTACTTTAAAACAAATTCCACAATCCTTTTAAAGAAAGTTTTCATCAATTAAAAAAAAAAAAAAAAAAAAAAAAAAAAAAAACGTTAATAATTCAAAGTGTCGATAAAATGCATGACACATTTTGATGCTTAAGAACTCTTAAAATAATTGTGATTTTTTTTAAATTAATAATATCCATAGTTAGAAAAATTCAAAGAAGTTTAAAGGCCTTTATCAATGAACTTCCACATATACGCCATTTGTTGCACAAAGAACTATCGAAATGGTAATTTATTTCTCATCAAGTAGAGTTAACATAATAACAGTGTATACACATTGTGACTGTAATTCTGATCTTTAGATTATTATTTTTTTTTTTATCAATGTTCGACATTTATTTCCTACTAGTGCTATCCTTTACCAAATTCCAAAGGAAAACGATCTGCAATGATATGTCGCATGCTTTATGTGTCTAAGAATAGAGTCCAATCCATCTTCCTGTGAAATGGTCAATGTAGATGATAAAAAAGGATGATTCGAACTGGAAAGGAAATTGTCTATGGAAATTTTCATACTATAAAAATATATATCAGTTATTTATATGTAATCATGCGATAGCTTTCTTTATATCTTCATTATTTTATTTCTTACGCATCAAATACGTGAGATATATTCTGACACTTTGAATATTTCTTAACAAATAAAATTTTTTTTTTGCATTTACTGTATGGATTATATAAGCTTATATTTTTTCATCTTAACTTCTAAAGATGCTTAAGATGACATCTAAATATTTTAAGAATAACATTGAATATATATAGGAAAAATTCAATTAAAAAACATGCTTTAAAAAACTATCAGAAATCATACAGGATAGAAAAAAAAACTTGTCGATTAAGTGTTAAAAAAACAAGTGTAATTTTACAATTATAAAAATATGTTGAATAAAAGCAACTTCCAAGCAAAAGGTTAAGTCTTTGAGTTTTCTTAAATTAATGCTGTCAAAATGTGAAGAAATAGGAACTGGGATATAATATTTAGAAAAGAAAGGCAAAGCATTATTTATTTATTACAACATATTATTACTTATATTAACAACACGTATATATGTATAAACATTCTAAAAATTGACTTTTACGTTAATAATGACAGATCCTGAATTTTCATAAGGGACATACATCAGTAAAAAATTCCTTTTATAATAATTTTGAGGGAAATTTAACATCCATTTGATTAAAATCAAGTCAATATAATCACTAGTAAAATTGAAGTTCATCAATAATTTAAGAACTGAAGTCTCCAAGACTTCATACTTGACAGTAGAAATAATTTATTTCATACTTAATAAACATTTTTACAAAGAAATGTACAAATACAACTTACAAAATATGGAGTATCATAGTTATAAATCTGAAACTCGTAATACATGGTTTCAATTTTCACACAGCATACTTTTAACTTACTTTCTTTTGGTTCCTAAAAACCAGCGCTTCTCTCATTTTACTTTTCTACCAATATGATTTTCTTGAAAGGTAGTCACACAAAATAGAAAGAAACCGTATAAGTAGATAAATTGGAGGAAATCAAGATTAGTTATGGTGGTAATAACTTGACAGACATTTAACATACTTTGAACTCTTTTCTTATTAAGAAACAAGCTAATTTAAATGCCATTAAACTCTAAATAAACGAGTTAGCTCCAGTTTAAAATAAAAAATTTAGCATGGATTTATATATAAATATCGAAATCACAATTACTTTAATTTTAATAAAACTTAACTTATTTTAATTCTTCTACTTCGTAGAAATGGTTAAAATAATATTTAAAAAAGGGCTGTATCTCATTGTTACAATTTTTTGACGAATCACCTATTACACCGCAGTAATTGTGCGTGGGAATCTAAAGTTTTTACTACACGAGTTTAATCATCACAGTAATGAGATTCCCACGTTGAATATCTCCAATTCCAATTAATCCTACACTATTCCCCTCAAATCTAACTCTTTTTTTCCACATGGTTTCTTTAAAGATGCTGCAGAGTTGAAAGAAATCACCTGCCAAAATCAGAGGAAAGCACTTTATGGTTGTTAATCGTGACCGAAACACCGGGCTCTTGGCCACCCCCTCAGTCCATTGTTTTCGCCAACAGATAATAATTGCAGCGACAGGTGAATTTGATCACGGATCACCTCCGGTCGTCTTTAGAGGCGCATTCTTCCATCAATCTCCTTCATTCAAGAGCATACGTTTATTTAAAAAAAGGATGCATTAGAACTATCTAAGGATCTCATTTTATTGATAATTTTGTTCGTACTGACGAAAGCTAGCGGCAAATAATAGACATTTTTTCTTTAACCGGTATGATAATTTTTGTTTGATATGCTTTGGTATATATTCTTTTCTTAACTGTTCAGTGTGGAAATAATTTCATTATAACAACTAAAGCGAATATGAGTTCAGTTAAAATAATTCATCAAAACTGTCTGCAAATTATGTTTATTTTTATCGGTTTTTATATCAATCACTTATTACTTTTCATTGTTATCAGGGAAATGTTTTTAGTAACTAAAATGGCTACATTTGCAATAAAATGACACAAAAAATTAAAATTTTAATATTTAAATTATTTTTTAAGCATTATGGTCAACTTTAATAGTATATAAATTCCCGTACCACGTTAATTGCTTGTTAAAATTAGTTTTTAGATTTTTAGTTGCTATTAAAATCAATCAACTACCATTCTTTCATAGACATGTTTGTCATCCCGTTTTGTTGTTTGACAGTTTATGGCTTTTTGCACATCAGGACAAATAAGACCAGGATTTAAAAAATAAAGTGGGTTTTGGAATTTTATAGATACATGTACTCGAAGAGGATTCTAACTCTCGAACTGTTAAATTAAATGCTAAAGCTATAACTATTCAAATGCTCTAGCCCAGTAATTTTGTACAAACAATTATTAAAATTTTAAAATGATTATCAGTATCATATATATTTATTACAGTACAGTAGGGACAAATTTAAATGTAAAAATAAATGAATAGTTAAACTTCTAAATTACTTTATGTTGATTGGTTCCGTAGGAGTTTAGTTAAATATAATGTGGTATAAATATCCTTCTGTATTACATAAGCTGATATATTTACTGGTATATTATTTTCATGAATTTTATGTCATTAATGAATTACATTTTTACAAAGAATGAGTATGAGTAAAACTATTTTCATCATTTGGACTCAAATGGTATTTTGTTAATAATATTAGCGATTTTTTATCTAGTTACTACATAATCAGTGTTAATAGATACATATCAGTAAATATTGCACAATATTTTTCTGTATTACAATGTCTGAAAATTGGTGACAGCATCTAGAAATATCAATATTATACTTTTCTCAATAGATTGATCAAAAAAGATTTGACATCAAACTCAATTTGTGATAGCATCATTATATAAAGGTTTTGACGAATAATATTGGCAGCATATATTTAGAATATTAATTCCAAATAAGATTTTCTTAATTATTTGCCGTTATTTAATAAATTACGCTTACAAATTTATTTTAGTTTCTATTCTTTTAAATTTAAAAATGTTATTCTTTTAGCTTACTACTTCAATAATGTGTACTTCAATAATCACTTAAAAGTATCTTTCATTATTCCTTTTTGAGCTTTTATGAATTAAGAAACAAATTTTCTTTGTTCCAGGCGAGCTTCATATTTGCTTTTAAGCTTTTCATAAATTCGGCCCAGAATTTTTCGACATGAATTGAATGCAAAACATTCATTGTATTAATGACATTAACTACAAAATTGGTAGAATTTTGTTCCATAAAATTTATTACAAACAATAAAATGTTTTTTAAAACAATAGATAATAGTTAAATCCAACCAGAACAATATAGGATTACTGTGTTATTTTATATAAGGTTGCAAACACATCTTTCAAGCGTTCTTTCCCATAAATGTGAAACTAATTTTTGCTTCTTATAACGTATTTATTTCTCTACACTGATGAACAGTCATTGAAGTTATGTATTTATTCTCAAAATTTATTAATAGTTCTTATAGAAAGAGATACTCAAGTTTAATTTATTTATTATTTATTTATTTATTTTTGAGTAAATCTGAAGAGAAAGTATGAGAAAGAAATTGAATTTTTTAGATAAGTTTCAATCACGTAGTTCAATCAAAGGAAATAGTTCCACCTGCAACTTTTAGTTATCACGGTTTCAATACCAGAATATATATATATATATATATATATATATATATATATATATATATATATATATATATATATATATATATATATATATATATATATATATATATATATGTATATATATATATATATATATATTTGTCTCAGTCAAATTTTCTCAATATGTAGGAAATGAAACAAAAGTAAAAACTGGGAATTTACTCAAAGCAGAGGAAGAATCTGAAAAATGTTTTCAAGCAAAAGGCATTTTGTCTACTTGTAAGAATAACCATGAAATGAAATTAAAAGAAAATAATTTGTATGGCAAACTTTATACTTATTGAAATAAAACAAATATTTGTAAAGATGCATGATTAAAATTGTTCAAACTGAGATTTTGAAGTGAGGCTTATTTATGGTTGAAGCTAAGAACTGACTTCAATGTTAAAAATCATTAGTAAATCAATAGTGGAATTGTTATTAATTGCAACATTTAAACGCCAGAAGTTTGTTAAAATTTCTTGGTGAGGTATCAATAAAATAAAATTAGAGGACAAAATATGATCGTTGAAGTGAGCGATAATATGTAGCAGAAATAATGGACGTATTCAACCCCAAAGTATATATTTGGTAACATTTATCGCAAAACAAACGAATGCTTTTTTATGAGGCGCTCTTTCTCAGGGAGAACAAGAATACAGTATAATCTAATTTGTGAGAAATCATACTACTGTGAAAAATAAGAAAATTTACACTTTTCAAAATAATCCTTTAATATGATTTCATGGACCCTGAAATGCACATCCAAAAAATGGAAAAACTATAAAATAGTAAAATAGTGCACAAAAAAAAAAACAGGAACTGCAGCTCATAACCTAAAAATTATTTCGTGTAATTCATGCAGATGAGGGAAATAAAAAGACTTTTGTGAGAAAATGTTAAGCGATGTCAAAATATTTATGCTTCTCTAAAGTAAAATTTATCACAATTATTATATTTTTTTACCTATGAATATTATCGCCAAATATGTTGGTTTGGCGAGACTAGTGTTGAAAAGGAATAGTGTTCCATTTTTCTTTTCACATATACTCTTCTACTTTCTAGTTTTGGTTTATACTGATCGGGCGGGCGCGCGCGCGGCTTTGTTTATCATTAATTTTTGGTACTTTTTGTTTTTTCAATTTCATTAAAGTATCATGTTTCTTAGCTTTCTGCATTATTGTTTCATTAATTTAATTTTTAGTGTTATATACTGTTGTATTTTTTATTTTTTTCTGAAATTGTTTTACTAATTCTTGTCTAGTTCTTCAATTTTATGAGAGTTATGTTTTCTTCAAAAACCACTCTTTCTTTTTTAATACAATGCATCATTAAATGGCTTATATATCTCATATAAGTAATTTTTGGAATTTTGTAAGATTGTATGGGGATGACGAATTTTGGATTATGTCTTATGAAAAAGTTTCTAAAAGCTTTTACGTATATGCTGAAAGAAATTTTATGATACTCTTTTGCATTCTTAAATTAAACAGGAAATAATAATTTTTCTTCAATATTATTTGCATTTTATGTTTCGTAAGTGTGTTCTTTATGAAGAAATGATAATTTTTTTTATTGTGGTCTATAAAATATTTTATCTTCATTATAAATTTTCAACTAAAATAAGAATTGTTGAATAAAATTCTTTCTTTTTAATATAAAATGCAAAATAATCAGAAGGGATTAAAACAATTTTCCTTGTTCAGAATCTTATGCTAAAATGATTTATTCTGCATAAATTATTGTACTATAAAAAACTTACATTCACATATTTGACATATTTCTATTACCCTGAAAGCTTCAACTTGGCCGCAGTACTGTTTTACATTTTAAAATTGAAATAATGAGTAATAATAGATAAGGAAGTTTTAAAAAAAGTGCATATATCTCCATTTTTCATACACAATGAAAGTATGCAAAATGGAGAAATATTGTATTTTCAAAAGTTGCCTGGTACATTGATGTAAAATAGGTATTTGTTATCTAAGCTTAAAGGCGTAAAAATACTTTAATAGAGATGACATATATTCTTTAAGGTTATGGATCTGTTAAAGAAAATATGTTTGTATGACAGCTATATTTTGAATTAATTTTGCAATATAATGCATAATTGTATAAGTTGATGGTATATAATCCTCACAAATAGTTTCAATAAATTTGAAAACATAAAACCATGATATGAACAAAACCATTTAATTAATATGAGAGAATTTTAGCCATGAATCAATTTTTATTAAATGATTCCCCTATGTAATTTCATTAATCAATGTTATTGTTCTTAATGATTCTGATTTAAGATTTAATTACATCAAATGTTTGTGATAATTTGAGTTGAATCTCTAATAATGAAGCATTTTGCTTGAGCTTAATTCAAGATATGTTAAATTAACTTTTCCAAAACTGCTTACCCATAAGAGAAGTAAAAAGTACTGAAACGAGTTTCAATCTTTAAGGTCAACTCAATTCAATTTTGAAATATTTCTATAATCCGCCATTACATCATATAATATCGACAAAATAAATTGCTCAATTTTTTATTTTCTATAGCAACGAAGAAAGTACTGTAATGCAAATATATAATCGAATGTAATGATGAGATACAGTCTATAATGCAATATCCTTGCAAAGCTGCGCAATTTGCTGCGATAAATTGAGTAAGAGATCTTTAATTATTTTAGCGTTGTGTGTGTGTGTGGGCATAGAGTCAATTTATATAAATCACCAGTAACTGTACAATCACTCCGGAATAAGATCGAACCACTTTTATTGATCTTTCTCTAGTATCAGTTTAAATTATTCAATCAGAAGTGACCTTTGGGATGTAATTCACAGTGTTCGTGTTCGGCGAAGACTTTCTCCAAGGTCGCTCGCAAGATAACCTCCTTCCGTAATTCGTCTTTTTCCAAATCTATCATCGGGATCTTGCGTGACTCAGGAGTAGAATTCAAAATGAGTGCGTGATTGTTTTGCACCTCGTCATTTTTATGCATACTCCGGAATTCTGTGTTTTTCAACTATTTCTAACGTTGCACTTTGCGGTCGTGCTTGTGCCGTCGTGACGTAGCTGTTTCTGATATGAAATTCCAGTTGAAGTTACATGAAGCAGCGTGAAATTGTTTTCAAAATGTAAACACGATAAACATATTGATGTATAATTAAATAATGAATGGCTATCTTAATTGGAATTAAAAGTGTGGTAAATGCCATTGTTGCTTGGTTTGTAAATAAATTTACTTTAGTTTCCAAAGAAATTAAATTTCTGAGTATGAAAGGATTCTAATCTATAATATCCAGTTCTAAGCAAAATTCTAAATACATAAGTGATGCTGAAAAACATCACATCATAAAGAAAAATAGTATTCTCATGAAATGCTATTTATTTTAGTGTCTTATTAACTTGATCATGTTTGTTTTCAGACTACTTTTTTCTATCTTTTATTGGCTGAATTTTTTAACGGATTGGATTTAATATTCCTCCTTCCAATCACAATTGGATTAGAAACATATGTGCATATAATAAGGAATTAATAATATTAATGTCTGTATTAGAAATAACTATCTTAAAAATAAGACTGGGAAAACTTTTGACTTAAAAATGTACTAAAAAGCTGATCTTAAAAATATTCAAATAAAATTTAAAAAAAATTAGAAGGAATAAAATGTATATTATTTATAAGCATTTTTCTTTTCTCAGTTGATATTGAAAAATAAGCTTTTAGACACTTATTTGAATACTAATTGGAATAAATTATAAATTATTCTTGACAAAAATTAGGTAACTGAATGCTCAATAGTAAAAACATATCTGGGATTAACAAAAACCATATATTAAAATTTCAATGGTATATCGAAAATCGGTAGAATCTTAGTGAGTTAAAATTCTCAAGTAGTCTTGCATTTTCCATCAGAGCTACTTTGTGGCTACTTAAACATGGTTTTCTTAAATATAATTTCAAATTAAAAAAATGAATGCTAAACTTTTCGAAAAGGCAAATTATGAGTTCGTGCCTTCACTGTTGAAATAGGAAAAATGTTTAATGCAACTTTGCTTCGTTCAAGTAGTATTTTATAAATTCTCCGATTTTTTTGAAAATAATTTTCCATTTTCGAAATTCTTAAAGCAAGGTTATATTAATCGACTGGAGAAATTTTTATATATTACTATTCTTATATATTTTTGTATATCTTATACTATGTGAATATAATGCACAAAATTGGTATGAAAATTATATAAATGGAAATATCCACTTTATTATGTTTAAAAGATTGACTTTATTTATTATTAAATAAATTTTAATGAGACATGAATTTCATAGTGATATAAAATATACGCTGTCATTTCTGTAACATATTTTTGTAATATTTAAGTTTTAAATATTATAGAAAGATTTATGGTTTTTTGAATGATATAGATAATGCAATGAAAAAATAATGAAATAATTTATTTTATTTTCTGTTTTCTCTTGCACTTATCATAATGTAATTAATTAATCTGTTAAAAACAACAATTAAAAACTTAGAATCGTTATAATAATATGTTATTATTTTAAATTTTTTGTAAACTGCGAAGTCTTATAAAAATCTGGTGCTTAAAAATTTTATTTATGTATTAAAAATCTAATGTTTACAAAATCAGAATTGTTAGCTGGAAAAGTATTGAATATTATTGTGACCATCTCACAAAAACTATGTCTTCGATTCTTCTCTCGAACATGGATGTTTCTGTTGTATTCCAGAATTCACTTTTAATAATAAGTCTCAAAGGAATTAATATTTGTGAGCGAAAAGTGACTCTTAAACGACTAACCAACCAATTTTAGTGAATGATTTTTATATTGTACTCCATTAAACAAATTTGTTATGTTCTTTAACGTGTCAACATTTTTGTTGACACAACAATTCATAATACATTTATTTTGAAGGATTTAAGTGACAAAAAATAAGATTTTGTTGTTGTTACTTATGACACTTGGACAAGCCAAGCTCGCTATGTCATTGTCTATGCGAATTGAAGTCAAGAGGGTGCGCATTTCGTTTGACTAGAGCATCACGAAGGTGGAAGTATGACTTTGCTCTAAACTCTTTCGATAGATACCAGAGGATCCATTCCCTCAATTTTTGGCATTAATCTGAAGGGGGAGGAAATTTCCTCTAGGCCATTACACCCATGGTAAGTACTCAACCACCCACTACAGGACTTTCTATTCCACAGATTTAACGAACACGTATATCGCATGTATTCGGTGGGTCTTTGGCGGCATTGGGAATTAAACTCCGCCCTTCCGGACCGAAGTGCCAATGCCCTAACCGCTAGGCTACCATGGTTCTCCCCAAAATGAAATAATAATTTATACTAACTATCTGACGAAGCAGCAAAATCAACAGGCAAATCCTGGCTTAACATTCAAGATACATGGAAAAAATTTTGACAAAAACTCTGTAAAGGGGTTATGGCAAATTTCAGACTGCAAATAGACTATGATTGCATGTGGCACATTATCTAAATAAAATTTTGGCGTCTTTTCCTCTATTTTATGCCAAATTTGTCATTCTGATACTGTAAATGCAGAACATCTACTTGTATGCCCAAAACTAGGTAAAGAGTCTAAAAAATGAAATGAGATAAGCAAATTATATTGAAGTTCCAAAACTTTCATTAGTTCCATGTAAATTGCATATTTTGTGCTTTTCTCCTTATCGTTTAGATTTTTTATTTCTGTTCCTGTTATTTTGTTTTCATTATTACTTTAAATGTTTTTTCTTTTTCCTTTCTATTCTTTCCATAATATTTGAATTGTGTTATACATTCGTTTTGATCCTTCTAATAAAGCCATATGTAACAACAATTCATAATACTTTATGAATGTGAACTTACTTGTAGTAGATGATGTAATCATTTCGTAAAATAATTTCTTTCACAATACAATTTAATATTTTGACATTTTTAATACGATATCTAATCCTTGTTAATACAGTTTACTAAAATTAATAGAAAAATTAAAAACTTTGTTCTTGAACATGAAGGCAGGAAACCTGAATTAATTACGCTGTAAATGGATCTCATTGTAAGTTAAGGATGTAAAAATTATAATGTTCCAGTGACGCTAAATTTATTTACGCGAAACGTACCACCAGAAATGCTTAGATTCTGGCTTATTTTTTCTCATTTTCTATTTATTAAGATATCTGCTTATTAGATAACGCCATTTCTGTTATTTTAATATAACTTTTGGTACAAAAAATAAATTTTCATTAATTAAAAATAAAATTTTATAAAATTAGCATGATATACCGAATTTCATGGAACTTTTATTTGCTAATTATTGCTTCCTATATAATTATTGATACTGATCGACAAATGAAACTTCAATTTTTTTTATCTTCAGTTCCACTTTATTTTCATATCGCTTAATATTATATACCCGATACTCACTGCAAGACGGGACTTTGTAGATTTCGTTATTTTATGGTAGATTTTGGAAAAATCCTGAAATTTGCTGTAGAAAAGTTCCCTATAGCATGTTCATTGAGTAGATACTTTTAGAACATATTCTGTATAGTTGTATTATATAATTCCTTGCATACTTTTATATGACGTTCGCATTTTCTCATTTATGGTACAATTTCAGGAGACATCAGCGTGTTAGAGATGGTCCCAGCCCCACAGACCCACTTTGCACCCCTCTCCGAAGCACTTTGTAAAGTGGTGGCGGACCTAAATTGTGACACTGTCCCCGCCACTACTGCCACCATCCGGAAAAGGCTGGAGGAGAACTTTCCAGAAATGCAAGTACCCTCCGAGGACATCCTTCTTAAAAGTTTGGGAGCCCTTATCAAGGAACGAAAGTTGTTCTGCTCAATAAATGGTTAGTATAAAATATTTTGCAATAACCTTTTCCTAAATCTTTACAACATAATTTGTGGCAAAGATTAAAATGGATGTGGATAACTGCTTTGTTGTGTCCAACAAGGAACATCACGTAGTTAAACAGTAATAGAATACAATACTCTTACAGCAAACAAAAATTGCATTATGTACAAAATTTTATACTATTTAAGCCCTTTTCATAAAATCCTTATTTATGTTAAATTATCTGTAAATTAGATTATTTGTGCACATATTCTAATTACATCATATAATATCAAGAATTATCAACATAACTTCACACTTTCTTGTTATTGCAAATTTCACTGTTAACCAGATAATATTTAGAGGGCTGAAAATGTTTAAATGTTTTTGAGCTGGCTACCTGAATACATGCGTCCATGAGGTCCTGTACAAACGGTACAAAGGATTATACAAAGAATTATAAAATTTTATATAATCCTTAATAAGAAATTAATTCATTATATAGTTGATTTTAAGAAAGTATATTGTTTCTATTTGTAATTACTATTTATTTGTAAATTTAAAAATGATAGATGCCTTCTCATATACTTTTGGGAATATCTTATCATTAAATCTCAAATTAGAAAAAGTGTACTTAAAATATTTATATATTTTCTTTCATCCTTATATTAATACAGGATATTGCGTGGCAACACCAGATACTTACAAGCAAAGAGTGGCCTCTCCGACGTGTGAAAGACAGATGCTCATGACCAATGAGGAAGCCATCGTGAAGCTTCACGGCAGCAGGAAGGAGTGCTCCCTGGCTATACAGGTGGACGAGATGGACATAGCTACTGCGTGGAATTGTTCCACATCTTCATTCCTACACGCCTCCAAAAAAAGCAAAGATTTTGCTTGCCAAATGACTCAGGTAATAAAATAAAATGCTTTAACTTATGCATGAAATAAAATTATAGGTTGTTTGATTGGTTTCGTCACTGTTTGCTCAAGAGAGCCAATTCCACCAAGAACTATTTATTAAACAGAATTCCGAATAACTATTCATGCATCAATCGAGGGGTGAGTTATATCCACGTATTGTTGAATTTGAGGCCTGAGTGTTTAGTTATACCAGATCATGATCATATAGTAGAATTAGTGGGAAGGAGAAACAAATTAAACACAGGCGACCGACTTGCGGTTGAAATGTGCTCAAAAACAAAATTTGAGTTACTGAGTTCTGTAATTACAGAATAAAAAACAATCGATTCGGTATTAAGACTCCTTGAATATATTTTAAAGTCTGATTGCTTAGGACTACTATTTGTTTATAAATTTAAAAATGAGATCTTCATTCTATCAGCAACATTTACATATGATTTAGATATCATAAGTATTTTTCTTATACTGATAGATGAATTAAAATCAAAAGAGTAACCAGACTTTTGAAATAACAACAGAGGGATTGGATTCCGTACTGTCAGTTGAATAGTATATTGATTCAACTCCTAGCTCGGACGTGGTTGCTTGTAGTTCAAAATTTCTTTTAAGCAATTAGTCCTGGTTGAATCAGCTATTGTTGGTAAAATATAGCAGTCACAGTAACAGAGGCGATATAGGATTTTTTTTATCGTTACAATAAGTATTTATATAATTATTTATATTTAGTTTAATTCACTATTTTCCATACAAAAGATTAACAAATTATAAATATTATTTGAATTCAAGTGATTTGATAAGTATGTTTGATTATATATGATCATGCAAATATATAATTCCCAATATTTAAAATTAATAAAAAAAACGATTAAGTAAAACACAACATATATTCCAATCAATTTATTAGATACAAAGATATTACAGTATTAAGCATCTCAAATCAACATAAAAATATGTCTACCTATTTATAAGATAAAGCATATTTCTTACATTAAGTGTCTCAAATCAATATAAAAGTATTTCTAATTGTAATTTTGATACAAATGTGAAAATTAATGGTTTTTATTATTTACAAAATTTAAACTCAAAAATTTAAAGCTTAATTTTTTAAAAATTTTCCATTTGAATAAAAGCAGTGGAAAAATTTTATTCAATAAAATTTTTTTTATGAAATTAGTTATAAAGGCATTATTCAATGAAACTGTTACATTGTTTTCTTCCCTTGAAATCATTTTCATTGATAATTACATTTTAAAAATAATTTCAGTATTGACAAATGCTAATTTTTTCCTTCATAGTTTTATATATTAGGGACATGAATTAAAAAATAGTAGAGCAGCTATGACGAAACCCATCAAAAATCCAATAAAAAAAGCCCTTATAATGTATTTAGTTGCTTCTTTAACTCCTTGTGTTGAGGCTAAGGTGACAGCATTGGTGAAACAACGAGAGCCTGCAAAATAAAATAACAGAATTCATTGCAAATTTAAACTCTCAGAAGATTTGAAAGCATAAATAATATGGTTAGGAAAATAGAAAGAGGAAATTAAAATTTATATATTAGTATGAAGCGTTAGCATCACACAAGCAAAATGAACAAATTTTCGAATGTTTAAAAAAAGTATGTCAAATACATCAAATTTAAATATAAATGAATACCAAAGAATTTAAAATGGCAGAATCAATTATAAAAAATTATGCAAATGATAAAATTTTTTTTCTGAAGCAAATCTGTTTTTGCATAAAAACATGCCCTGTCAATTCTGACTCTACGTGATGAATAACCTAGCATTCAAAATCGGTTGTAAGACCTTTGTATATTTATCGGCTATTATCTTCCGAGGAAACTTTTCAGATAGTTTGCTGTATTTGTCGTAAACGAAGAGAAGCTCTAAAATCTCCTACGTACCCAACTCGACAAATTTGCATGTAGAAATGCCCATTTCCAATTTTTTAACAGCGGCTATGATTGTAAAAGGGACTTTCTACTCCAAAAATGTAATTCTATCTCTTGATCAAAGTGTATAAAACTCATATACCTATATTAATATTATAAATAAAATTAATCACATTAAAAATATTAAAACTATAAATACATATATGATTGTTCATAATTTTAATTGGCGCTTAAAACTGACATCCAGCAATTTTGCCTCGAAGCTGGCGAATCGAACTCACGAATATGTTTGTCCTTCTACAGCTAATTTGACCCAGACAATGCTTTAAAATCTTCTGAAAACCTCTACAATTACCTATGACCGATGCGGGAACGAACCTGCGAAACGTTGAACTCATTTGAACATGAATTACTCCTTATAAATTTGTATCTCCCTTATCACCTCTTGCACACTAAGGTTGATTAGAGCAGACCTGCAATTGATAGTGCATTCTAACTGATAAAAACATTCACGTCTGAGATGAAAATAGATAATACGAATAGCTGAATTTAGAATATGAATTAGCCCTCAATATATTGAGACCTTTGATCAGTACTATGAATTGCCATTCATAAAAATAATAAAAATATAAAGAAGATGACACACTACACAAATGAAACTCATATGACAGTAAAAAGATGCTAAGATACACGAATAATTATATTTTAATGTATAGATGTAAAAAAAAAGCAATGGTAGTGACACCTATATGATGTCTTTAAGTGAATATGTTATACAATTCTCATCCACTAACTGTATTTGAACATTGTTTCTTGCTTAAAAGTTGTTGTGATGTCTCGTGTAAGAAAGAGAAATGATTGATTACCAGTTCGTTTTTAACCTTTCAGTTAACCGGAATTTTAAATTATAGTATCTTTCAGATTATAGTATAGCTTGCAGAGTATTCAAGATCTCATAATTGTCTGCAAAATATGGAATCAGTGAATTGCAGACGGTCATACAAATATGGAATACCGTTTTGGATCTCAGAGGCTTCATATCGTTAACAGCCGAAAAGATAGGCCCTTTCATCTGTATAGCCTTAATGGATCAAACATAAAGCTCAAGAGCCAGAATGTACAAATAAATATTTTGCAAGACAAAAATATTTGCACGCATGAGTCAATGAATTTTGCAGCAGAAAAGAACTTATAGCCCGGTGATCAGGGGCTTGATCACTGTTCATGCAATAGCACAGGTAAGAGTACCTATAATGGTGAGATTTATGAACCTGGGCACAGATATGGCATGACAGCATATTTTCAGCTGAATCCATGTTATATTTACAGCTTCGTAATAATTATATCCATGTTTGGTTGCCTAGTGAAGAATTCAGATTATTAACATGCATTCGACAATGCCATACAGGATCATTATTTTGAGTGGGGAGTCGTTACACTTCTCGATAATTTTTTGTTGAAATTAACGGTACTTTGAATAGTGACCACTACATTTTGGTCGTGCTAAACTCTATGGTTCGATCATTAATTTATTCGATCCTGGCGAAACACACAGGATCATCAGGTACGACCGAATGTTTCTGATTTCGTTGTATTTTTCAATTATACAGAAAATGTGCAAATGCTACTTAAGCCAGGATATTCTCCAGATCTCTCACCGACAAAAAAAAATTGATCAATTTTACTACCGAGAGATTGTCGTGTCGAGAGATTGATAAGCCAATCATTACAGTAGATAAATAGTGCCATCGTAATGAAGTAGCAAGGGCCTCTATACTTGTTCACACTATGTATTCCTAGTCTGACACAAAAGCCTTGTTTATAAGTATTATTATAACTACCAGAGATAATTGTTCTGTATATTGATTTCTTAGTATACATACAGTGGGAGCTCATTTTTACAAACATTTAATTTACAAACACTTTCGATTTTAAGATCTAGTGGCTGACCTCTGACATAATCCCATAAACGCAACGATGATTTTAATTTTCATTTTTGAGCTAAATTTTTGAAAAATATTTCTTTTACGAAGTTTTTATATCATTTTCGTTTGATTTTAATTTTTATTTTATGGTTGATAAACGCAGATTGATATTTTTATTGAAGAATTATAAATCTTATACGATATTTAGATAATTAATAGCAATGTTAATATTGAAATCCTGAAATTTTAAAGAAATTCATGTGGTATTCCTTCCATCTAATTTAATTTACATCTTATATCCCATGCATCAGATTGTAATCAATAGCCTCAAGTGCAAGAATTGTAAGGTACTTTTAAAGGAGTGATAGTGGCATGAAATTGCCTTATGAAATTGACATGATACGCATAACGTGTCTGTCTATATTTGGAAAGATGTTAGAGAAAAAACAATATCTAGATCATCGATATAAGAATGCAAAGAACATTCATCTAATGACTTAAGTGAAGTTGAGTTATTCATCTATGAACAAAAAACTCACTGCTATCCATTACTCCATTTTTGAACTTTATGAATATTCACTCAAATGTAATTTTTAGTGAGGGTAAAAAGTATCAGATGATTATAAATATTTAAGAATATAATGAATAAGACGGAAAAAGAAAGTTCTCATATACAGATATCAAGCAATAATAAATGACGCATAGCCGCAATCATTCGTAAAAAAGCAGATTAATTGATAATATGCTTGAAATACTTTTTCTAGAAAAATAGTAGTAAAATGCTTTCCAACACATCGATAGAATGGAAAAATGTGTTTCTAAAAACGTAATTTTGAAACAGAAATATTTTTATTAGTTTTCCTGAATTTTTACAAACAAAATAAAAGTAAAAATTGTCTTTATGTATGAATTTTATTTTGCATATGATTCCCTTACATTATGTGCATAATAAATAATTTTTTTAATTAATTATTTTATATTTTTAACGAGAGAGAGAGCGAGAGAGAGTTTGGTTTGTTTGTCGCTCAACGGTCCTTTTTATGTACACGAGGGCTAATTAGAGCGGAACCTACGGTTTAAAGTGGATTCCGAATCACTACAAACATCCATGCCCAAATTGAGATTCGAACCCACGAACTGTTGAACCGAAGGCAAGAGCGCTACTCATTCGGCTGCCAGCTCGGAGAGAGAGAGAGAGACTGAGTGAGAGAGCAGAGTTTGCCTAAAAATATTAACTTTGAGATCTAACACATTTTCCTATTTTACCAGCTTTCGATTTTAAGATTTTATTAACGGTCTCTATGAACTTGTAAAACCAAGCCTTTAGTTTACTTTCAAATTTCGAGATAATTTAATTACACATTTTATTTACAATATTATATTTTGCCAATAAATATTAATTTATTATTTCCAGTGCTATAAAGATAATTAATGGCCAATCATGTCCTTTTCCATCTGCGAACGTGGTTATAGCATAATATGCTGAAAAATCATTTACAGTGTTTCCTCGCCACTTCTATGTTCTTGTACAGATGTACACTATGTTCTTGTACAGAGGAATTTTGAAGGAAAAGAAAAAGCAAAGACAATAACTACCCATCACCATGTTTCTCTCCAAGGTAAAGCCCCCGGTTCTACCATCAGCACTTCCAACAGAAGAGTCTCTCCGAGTGAGCCTAAGGCTTCTACGAGTCAAGGAGGGTTTCTCCTCCGCCATTAGCACAAGACTCTTCGCCTCTCTCAGAATTCAGTGTTGATTAATGTTTATTACTGTATAAGGTTTTTTAATTAACCATATTAATAAGCACTGACACGCTTAAGTAAATACGTATACTGCTGTAATTTTTGTCTTAAATGTGTAAAGTATAAATACTGTTTACATATTTAAAACATTCATGTACCCGGATACACGAATATTCCTAGGGGGTAAATCCTACTTCGCGGTTTTTCAGTTTTCGCGGAATGTTCTGGTCCTCATTAACTGCGAAAAACGAGGGATCACTGTACATAAAAAATCTGCCACCATGGTAAGAAAATTTCTAGGTAATTTGTGTGCATTTGCATCAACTAGGGGAGTTTTATTCTTCCTACTAAATCATAAAGCTATTTTTTTAAAGACTAATTACATGCGCTTATTATATTTTTTTTTAGAGCGATTCTTTGAAGATTTAATTACAAACACTCATTTCCATTAAATACAGTAGAACTCCAATTATCTGAACTCCATTTATCCGAATAACTTTCAGAATTTTTGAAGAGTAAATTAGACTGTAAGAGAGAAAGAAAATAAGAAAAGGAACTGTAAAAGAATGGAGAAGATGAAAATAATGTGTCATTTGAGAATGATGTGTTATTCTTTTGAAAATTCCTGGGTGTTTAGAAGTTAGTGTTGTAAATAAAGGAGAATAAAAAGTTATAAGTAAAACACTAGCTTTATAAAATTGCAAATGATGTTAAACTTATTTAAAAATGTCGATTTAGAAGATGACCTTAATGTCAAGTTGAAACAGGGGACCATCAGCTAGTGATGCATTTGCCGCTTTGACATTGCTATAAAATGGATAAAGCATCTGCCTGAGTGTGACCACATGCAAATTATCACTGTCCAGCGGATGCGCGACTTGGAAACGAATGAAGGCGGTGAAACAGCCGACTCTGATCGAGATTTTCATCAAGCAATAACTTTTATTTACAGCACTTTACATGCATCTTAAATTAATGAACAGCACTTTTAAGTACCTTAACATGTAAATGTGTTGCATTTTCATTTAATTGATTTAGAATTTTGAAGAAATTTTTTCTCTCATTTTCAGCGTACAACAGTTAATTATAATAAAACTTTTTTTGAAAAAATTCAACTATCCAAATTTTTGATTATCTGAATGAGTTCCTGACCCAACTGATTAGGATAATTTGAATTTTACTGTACTTGATTTTTAGGAGAATAAAAGGGATGCAATCTTTCAAGTTATCTTGCATTTTTTAGTTACAAGCATTTTCTTTATCTTTTCTACGAATGTTTCATTGAATCAGTGTTTTGTATTTTTTATTTCATTTTAGTATAATGTTCCTTATACTTTTATAAAAATCAAATTATAAAAATATGAAATACAATGAAATTTTTTTACATGGAAATTCAGTTCCAGACTTGGGACCCTGATTAAGTTTAGGCAACATCTTTCGATTTTCACGAGCCATACTAGCAATCTGAAAAACGAAAGAAATTATAAATACAGAATTTGATTAGTACACATTTTGATTAATATGGAAGACACTTATGGGAATATTCAGCCTATAATAACGAGTGTAGCGTGTAGCATGTAACTGGTTTAATAGGAACAAAGAAATAAGTTCCTTAAATAGCTCAAAATATTTTATTACAATTTTAGGTACAATTTGAGCACAACACAGATACACACAGATACTACAAATAATACTAAATAACATCTAAAACATTTAAATTTGAAGAAAAAAATAAACATGAGAGTCATATGGACATGTCTCATACCGTCGGTTGTTGGAGAGGGACTGGCCTTCTCGTTGACGATGCCATGGGTTACGCTGCAGATAGAGGGCGCTACACGAGTATATTTTCAGCACATAGATACATTTCATTAAATTTTCAATTTCTGTGATTTTGATGAGCTTTATTTAATTCACATTAATTGATTAGGCATTAATTAATGATAAAGTATCATTAAATTTTGGAATATTAAGAATTTGAAGTTTCACGTAATTAGTTTTTTTGTTTTGAAAGCTGTTAAAAGGGTATAATTAAAGTTGTTAAGATACAATTTCAATATTGTTCTTCAAAACAATAACACCTAAATATATAACGTTAAAAATCAATATTTTTTATTTAATTCACATGGTGTTTGTACGATAAATTTCTTTCGAATAGTTTTTATATAGTCCCAGGATTAATAACCGAGAAAATATAGTGATTATATATATATATATATATATATATATATATATATATATATATATATATATATATATATATATATATATATATATATATATATATATATATATAATCCTTATTTTGTTTATTTACTGCTGTTTCGTCTGGGGTTGAATTGATAACAACTTCACGGAATGAAATGAAATTTATATCAGGATAACCCCTAATAAAAATTAAGTTTTCTTTCAAAATTTTCGTTAAAATATTAGTTTTTAATTTAAAACGTAAATAGTGCTGATTTGGCCACTTAGTAAAGTTGCTTATTCCACAATATATTTAATTTAAGCTATATGATATTCCATTTGAGAAAGAAGTATGTGCTTTTTTGTTATTCTTAAAACTTAATCTATGTATTATCACTGGGAATAAAGAAAAAATATTTACAGCATTGGTCCTTCTTCTTTCTATATTATCACAATGTAGCAATAGAAAACAAAATTTACATTTTGGAAAAATTATTAAAAAATTGAAAAAAATCCATAGTTTTTTTTGTTTGCTTTCTTCAGAGAATGTATTTTCTTTTTTCCGAATACTTTATTAGTCGGAAAAGGATCGGAACGTTGATGAAAAAAGTCTCGAGTTCAATATTTAAAAACTTGGTAAATAAAGAGTTTACAAGAATTATTAACCTCATTCGATTTGTGTGTGTATGTGTTGTTAGCTAATCTATATATATCGTAATGCAAAACATCAGTTTAGAATTTATTATTTATTCTTTAGTGTCGGATGTTATGTATATCACTTAAGTATTGCTTTTCAATCCATTAATTTAATGTTTGTCTTTGCGTTTCATAACCAGATTAGATCTTAAAATATATGTTCTATAATATACACACTCAACAATAGTAGTATAATCCCCAGTTGCATGCCTCAATCTGTTGGAGCTATTTGCTTACTGGATATGACTATTTGCAGAAGCATTTACGTCTTATTTGAGTCAAGGATTTAGCTTGTTGCCCTCTAAGCCACCAGGGGAAATGGAGACCACTGAAGGCAGATTCCATTTCCCCCATACCCCATTTTCTTAACGTTTCTAGAAGACAACTCTACGGAGGCTAATTTTAATTATTTTCATGTTTTATCATCACTTCATTGGGCTGCTCGTCAACTAATGGTAGAGATGCTGAAGACGGATAGTGTTAAAATAAATAATATGCACCTCAATAAATAATAGAACACCTCATTAAGTTGTTGAATTTCATATTTTTATGCGTAAAGTAGGTTATAGGGTTTCATTTTCTAATTCTTCAATCAGAAATTTTAAGTTCTTGAGCTTTTGTTTATTGTTCTGCTAGTTTTAATAGCACTAATTTAGTTTGTTTTTTCAAATCATGACAAGGTGGAATTCTCGAAATATGGGTAGGTATATGTTTTTCCTTCGTAAAATTTAAACTGAGTAAGCTTGGGTGAGTCAGGTGGTAAACTATAAATTTATTGAGCTATATATAAAATAATTTGAACGGAACACAGCGAAGCGGCTATATTCAGTTTGTATGGTAAAAAAAATCAATGCATTAAAAAGGAATTTTTTTCAATTTGAACAAAAATTGTGGTCAATTTGATTTATATTGACAATTGACTGACTTTCTGAAAACAATTATTTTTTCATATATTTAATGGTTAAAAACTTACAAAGTGAAGAAATATATTTGTTCATCTTTGTAACTAATATCAACTATTACTCGTTCTAAAATTGGCTGACGAAATTTCGGAACATAAACTTCATAACTAGTTATGTTAACAAAACTGTTTAACTAAATTAGTAACGTTTTGTTTGAACGAACCAGCGAATCAGACATACGTGATGATAAAGCTGGACAACCTTTCTCTAGACACGATTTGTTAGGATAGAAATAGATATGAGAGTTGACAAAGAAGTGTATTTTCATTTGAAAGAATCAAACATCATTGCAATTTTGACGATGTCCAACATAACAGTTGTCAGAAGCATTGCTTCTGCAATCTCATTAGTCAGTCAAAATAGTCATATTAGATCTTTCATGCTGCTCTTTAATTTTAAGAATGATTAGTAGTGATATATTCACTAGCTTCCATTCTGCTATGAGATTAACTCAGACTTTGTTATTATGATACTCAAATCTGTAATTTTTGATGCACACTTGTCGGCATCGTCTAATTGGCACATCACTTATCCAAATTTTAAGAAATCTTGTGACTCCTTTATCTTGCCCATTTCAATCCATTGGTATAGTAGACAGTCAAAAGGTATCCAAAACTTCTTTTTCATCACAAATAATCGATTTATTTTGTCTACGACCGTGTATATATCTATTACTAAAATTGTCAGTGTAGCTGAAACTAGGAGTGTGTGGTAGTCAAATGCACGATGTAGAAATGCGAGCAAAAGTGAAAATGAAGTTCATGTGCACATTGGATAATCTACTTCAATTTGTTAGTTTTACAAAGAGTTTTAATAACAAGTGATAATTCTATTAAGAAATCAACCATTTATGAATGGTTTGTTGATTTTGTGGTAGATGGCGACTGTATCAAATAATGCTCTTTCACACATAGCGATTATTGTGATAAAATTACTTTTTAAAAATAATACTTCACTCCTGCACAAGTTTTCTTATTATATTTAGGATAATTTGATTTTTAGTTGTTCATTAAGACCAAAATGTGGGTCTCAAACATAATCGCTTTGATACTGAAGGAGATATCAAAGTCAAGGCGAATTTTTCGGAAACTATCATAACAGGACATTCATCTTTATTTTTAACCAATGACAGGGGTAATAAAGCAAGTAGTATATGCGTTCTGAATTAATCTATTTTGAAGAGAATTAGGTAAATGTGTTTCTATATTCTATTAATAAAGGACTGCAACAAAATTCTGGAAGCTTTTGGACAACTCTTAATAAACATAAGTACTGCAACAAGGATTCTAATTGACAGGAGTATTGTAGATAGGAGCATCTGAAACTAAACAGAAATCATTGCTTGCAAATTTACACATTTAAATGTGTGCAATTCCAGTACTTCATATCCTCCTATGTTTATCACACAGATTCTACTTTTTATTATATTCTTGGATATGTAATGTCATTGCGAATAAATTCCTTCTTGGAGATTATTTTTTTTTCTTTATGCACCAAGTTCTAGTTATAAAATAATTTTGAAAATATTTATCTGTGAATTTAAAGTTAAATTAAAAGTAATTTATCGGTGAATAAAAAGTTAAATTAAAATTTTAATAAACAGTTTTCTTATGAATATTTTATCTAGATAGAGTTTTGAAATTTTAATTTAAATGCTTTTTGATATATATGAAATATCTAAAATTTTTTTTGATATTTATATAAATATTGGTGATAATTGGGACGAGTTTTTTTTATATTTTCTTATGCATAACTTCGTGAATTCCAATACCACTTTTCACATTGTTGTTTGTTATACTTTAAAATCCATATTATGCAGATCGTGGTTAAATTAACCTTTGATTGCCAAAACTGACCATAGAAAGATAAACTAAACTAAATATAAAAATGTATACAAAGAAAAATTGCAATAAAAGGAAACGTGTAAACAATGTCTGGAAAATCAGGCTGCACTTGCAGCTTCTCAAACATTAATCAGTTATATTCTTCAAATTCTAAAAATTTTACAAATTGGGCATATTTTTATACATTTTTCATAAATTCATTTATTCTGGATAAAACATCTTTGAATCAGTTAGTAGAGATTATTGCGTTGTTTTAACAGAGGGTGGAAGCCATTAAGCCCAGTCAAAATAAGTTTAAACATAATCAAGTAATGAAGTTACTACTTATCCGATTATCCATGCTACAACAGAGGTGGAATATTGAATACTGAATTTTACGGAACGGTTATCTAAACACTCTTGATAGGAAGGGTCTTGCATCTATTAAATTCCGACACTTGCTGGAAAGCTTTTTTCCTTATTATTCGAAGTCAACATGCTATTCAGTGAAAACTCCGATCTTATAAAGCAATTTTCGAATGAGAAATTCACCGCACAGCATTTCTTTAACACAGTGTTTTAGATGGCATATGTCCTCCCACGGCCGTTCAGATGCATTGAAATGATAATCATTTTTATTTTCCAGCCTTTTCTTTTTTTCATAAGATTAAGAGTTGGTAAGATCATTCTTTCCAGGTGTTGTAATTGTTATAAGCAGCAGTGTATATTGGATATTTTGAAAAGCTTTCGTATTTTATCAATCGTATCTTATAATTTATTTTCCCATTCAAAAAAATATTTTCAATCAAATAAACAACATTTATAAATAAAGTGTCTTTGTTTATAAATATGTGAAATCTAGCTTTTAATACGATTGATAAGTTATTTCGAAAATGTTTAGTAAAATTTTCTTAATACTATAAATAATGTTATTTACACTTTGAAACTCCTTTACTTATTACAAATATTACAAACACAAACCAAAAATAAACAATTCATTGTTTATTTTTGTAAAATCAGTGGATAATATGTGAATACAAATGTTAACATGTAGTTACACTAAAATAAATTAACTTTTAATTACTTTATTCATTTTATTCTGATTGACTATGATTAATGGGTTCTTGTCTAATTTCGTCATGTAGTTTATTTTGATGTCTGCAATTCTTGATTCGAATGATTTTGTATAGCTGTAAGTAGTCTGCAAATAATTCGATTGACAAAATCGACAATGTTACATTTCTTTCAGAATTCAACTCATAAATGAAAAATGCAAAATTAGTCTAAGGAATACCTTCTGCTGCATAAAAACATATGCACTCATCAGGAACAATTGGTCAAAAGAACGAAATTCGGCATGCTTATGTAATCTGATGAACTATATAAATAATAAATATTTCAGCATCCATGACCAACAGGTATTTATACAACACGTAAGAGGTAGGTTTTACAAGAGCGGGCATTCTAATTTAATGAATTCATGGGTAATACGAATTAGATTACTATTCTTAATACAAGCAATTTTAACTGAAGATTCACTTAAAATATAGACAAGGCTGTTATAAATAGCTATTTGACCTTGAAGAATGTCGCATCATAGGTCTCAGAGAAAATAGGTGGTGAGAACGACGTATTAGACAATATGTTGATAATCTAGGAGTGCAATCTAAGCAGGAATTACAGAAGGGACAATTATTATTTATCCAAACATCATTCATCAAGAGAATGTTAATCAGTAATATAAAGAGCTCTTTTAACATTGTTTACAAGAATATAATGATTTTTCATAGACTTTCAGCGCACCATACCATATTCCAATAGAGCACATCGGTGATATGCTGTGAAAACAACATTACCAGAATATACAAGACCAATCGATAATTTTCTACAATTATGTAAAAGAAACTTTATAACTTTATAAAATCCTTTGAAAATCAATATTATTTTGTATACCTGCGCATTGTTTCTGTTCTATAGTTAACATTTAATGTTTCTAATCTTTATTTATACTCTATGCATAGTAATGCTCTAAATTATTGTTTAAAATTTTCTCTTACAAATCTCAAATTATGAAAATGCTACATTAGTAGTTTTTTCAGTTTTCAATTTTTAAACATTATTTCAAGAACATTAAGGATATTTGTTGACTTAAGGAGACATTAGAATTTTTTTTACTAGTACGTCAAAAATATTAAGTGCTTATGTGATAGCCAGGTTTTATATAGAGAAACTTTGTTTCCTTATGAAATCAATAATTAATGTTTCAGGTAAAATAAATTGTATTTCTTAAAGATGCAGCATATTTTTTATTGTTCGCAAGTTATTTCATATAATTTTAATAAATAATGTTCTTCTGAAGTTCCAATTCTCTATCATATATCATACACGCATCTCTTAGCATAGCTTTTTTTAATTCTAATAAATACACTTGTATAGTTTAAAGCTATAAAAATTTAAAAGTGTCAAAAAGACAGTCAGCTCTATAATCTTGGCTTTAGCAATCTTTGATCAAACAAAAGCACATTTAATTGATTGAATTTTAAAGAAATTGAATGCAGGAATAGTCATGTTTTCAAATGAATCATGATTTTTCGGTTTTGTTTGTCGAATCATGATCTACTTATCCATATGTGGTAAGTTGCGGGAGAGAGAGAGAGAAAGCAAGCATTCGACATCATCATATGACATATTATCAGATATGATGTAATAGGTTCGTAATAGATAGATGTCTTGATCAACTTTAGTTCGCATTTAAATAGTGCCTGTCATATTCATGTTGTATTAGGTCAGCTGTTGTTGTTGCACCAGCATGCTTCCCTGTATCTAGCCCTGAGTTGGGTTCAAGCAGTTAGATAGAAGCAGCCGGGTGGAGTCTTCGTGGTTTTGAAGCAAGAACAAGGCAGAAGACCCCTAATTAGCCTGCCACCTTTAGAGGTATCACTAGGAGGCCATTTCGACCACGCTCAGTTTTAACGTGCCCCAGTCGCCATTAGTGAACACGGCAGATCTTCGGTTAAGTCGGGATACCAACTCACTACCTACCGATGATGAGAACGACGTTCAAGCAAATGCCACCACCGCGGCCCTGTATCCGTTATTTGAGTTCTGTGAAACATTAGGTTTCAGTCGATAATATAATACGACTGTATTATGCCATTATTAGCCTTTCCTTGATGTGGAAAATATTTGGTTGTTGCTATGTGGGCAGCACATTCTCCATATCTCTCACCAATAGATAACATCGGATTTACAGATTTTGAGTGACTGATATTTTACTATGTACGACAACCAATGAATGGTGACATCGTGTGGAAGTTCCATGAGAAGCTCTACCTATATATATCACCTAACTTTTAGGTGATTTAATACCTTGTCATATAATTGATATTATTTCCTCCACGTATGGTTTATATGGGTTCTGTATATCATATTTGCTCAATATATATTAACATTTTTGTACCAAATTTGCACATTATTTTGCATTTTTTCTTGCGCAGGGAACTTTAATGGTAAGCTATTTATTCTGTCCAATGTAGGAATCGAATCCATGTACAAATAAATTCAAGAGCCAGTACTTAAACTATTCATTTACTATTTTGGCTAAATAATCAAAATAAATAAAAAAAGTGCAAAAATTGTATATTTCCTTTTAATATTTACGCGCGCGCGCGTTAATCGTTATAGTAAATATAAAAATTTGGTTTCTTAAAATAACTTTAAGTATTTTGGAATAAATCGTGACTTCAAACACGAAAAACATAAGAAACATTATATTTCACATCTAAAAACTATTTTATATATGATATGCATACTATGACATTAAGATCGGTTATACCAATATAACAGTATATATATATATATATATATATATATATATATATATATATATATATATATATATATATATATATATATATATATATATATATATATATATATATATATATGTATATGTATGTGTATATATATAGGTGTGTGTTGTATAAGAATTTAAAATCTAAAATATTTTAAAAAATAATATGAATAAAAGTAAAAGGCAAGAATCATTTCTTTTATATATATGTATATATATATATATATATATATATATATATATATATATATATATATATATATATATATATATATATATATATATATAAATTTATAAAATTTAAAAAATCAAATAGATTCAGGGAATTTTTTTATATAAATATATTTTTTAGAGATTGAAATTATCAATTCCATAATATTAAAAGAGAACCTATCACTTTGTAATAAAATTTTATGTTAACGGCCAAGATAATTTAAGTCATGAAAAAGTAGCATTGATACTTTTAACTGCTGAATTATTTAAAAAATATTTTAATGAAAAAACAAAGTTTACTTTTCGATTTTTGTTGTCGTTATCTTTATGCTATATATATATATATATATATATATATATATATATATATATATATATATATATATATATATATATATATATATATATACAATAAATTTAAATGTGTGCAATTGCTTAAACACAATTATTAAAATTAAATAATAATAAAATCTAAACTAAATTAAATAAATGTAAAATAATAGTAAAATTTTATAAATAGAAATACTTACCTTTAAATTATATGAGAAAGCAGTCGAACTTCTTTTGTTTTTTTGGAATATAATTTCTTTCCAATAATATTTGTATGGTAACAAAATAATCTCTTTTTACTGAAATATTGCAACCTAAAATATAGGACAAGGAATTCTTTTCCTAGTCAGATAAGATTAAGGAAGACTGATAAAATTTATTATTTGGTTTCCGCTTTTTTTTGACAAATTCAGTGGTTCTTTTATTTGAAAAAAAATTAGATTAAAAGAAATTAAAACCAACACAAGATGTTCGATACTTTCTATACATTAAATTTATCTGAAACTAAAACAAGTTAAAAATAAAATTATTTTTTTAAACTGATTGATTTTTTTAAGGATTGAAAACTGTTTACTTCATTATTATTAGGAATATTTACTATATTATTATTCGGTTTATGGCAAATAAATTGAAGTATATCAATCATTTGTTTTATTATTTTACACGACTGCTCTATAAAATGCGTCTTTAAGAGATTGTAGGAAGATCAATTATAGTGAACATTTCTATAAGGATGCCCAAGCAGAATTTTTGCTTATAATGAATTTGCCAAGCTACCAACTAAATACAACTTTATTTAATTAGACTGAAAAATATTAATTGCGTATTATAGTTTTATTTGAAAACTTACAAAAGTTTATCTTTCACAACTTCAACATTCTAATTATGTAAGCAGAAAATATTTCGAAATGCAGTGTCTTGTGCTTCAAAATATATTCAGCTTACGTGATATTTCAGCATCAGATCTAACTTTTATTACGAACAATTACAGCTTTTTAAGGGAGTGATGGCCTGGATGAGAAAGGCATTAATCATGTTAACAGAAGCTAATACAATACTTGGCCTGGAAAAAATTCGGTCTTGATTGCTAATGGAAGTTGGAGCACATAAAGTAAAGCAAGGTTATAATGTCTCCCAAATGAAACAATACTTCTGGGAATAGGAAGTAATGTTTGGGGTATTTCTACTTGATCTCTATTTAAAAGTTTTGCAGATATACTTTCCAGAACGAAAATAGTCTTCTAACTCAGACAGCTCCACATCATATGATAAACAAGAGCTGCAATACCATGCTCTTAAGTCATAAAAATTAAGATTTCCAAGAATTGGTTCACTTAATAGCAGTGCGATAAGCAACAGAATCTTTTTATGCTGTCCACTTGTGCATAGAAGCATCCGAATTTAGACATGTCTACTGTTTAAAGGAATCTGAATCTATTTCACAAGCGTGGCTTAATGGTAAAATCGATCACATTCACTGTTGAGCAAAGGGAAATGGATGTTGCTTTTCTGCTCTCTGCTATCTCTGTGAGTTTGTACCAGGCGATTTATCGGCTTTCTTTCCTTTTCAACAGGTGAATACGTTTCATGACCGTATAAAAATGTTCTCGAAGGACTATGAATATACGGATAGTTTATAAAGCATTTCGACTATTCCGCGATTTGAAGTTATGCAATTTATTGAATTTAGTATTAAAACGTTTTAATTTATTTACAGATCAGGAATAAGATAAAAGAATGCAATTTTCCGCAAAACTGAAAGTTTTCTATATTAATAAAATTTTAGAATATAGAAATAATGATTTAAAATATCCATAATAATAAGAATATATATTTCAATTTCCCCAAATTTTAGAGCTTTTTAACGATTTTAATGTCTCGCCCAATTATTAAAAACCAGTACTCCCAAACTGGTTCTAATATTTGTTTGAAAAGCATTTTCTATTCAATATATCTATTTTATATAATAGACATATTACAAGAAGAAAAAATATAATTTTATGATAGGTTATAATTAATAGTACCTCAATTACTGGTTTCCGCAGATAGTAACTGTTCAAGTGGATGAGTTTCCTTAGTTTAAAATTTCGACTGTTTCATCGATGAAAAATTTGCATAAAATTAAATGACGGTCTAAAATAAGCGAAAGAATTACCATTTCACGTGTATTTATTTGGTTACAAAAATTTAATTAAAATCATTTTATTATCTGCGAAATTTATTTCTTTTAAAAAATTATAACAATAAAAAAGCCCAAAATCCTTAAATACAAAAAATTTTGAACTTCAAATTATAAAAAGCTAAAAGACATAATTATGAATTTAATCATGATATATCAAATTTTTGTAATTAAAAGGAAAAACAATTAAACGAAGCTTAAATTATATTAAGGAACTCTCTATTTTTAAAATATTTCTTTTTATTCAACAATTTGATAACATGCTTACAAATTTACTGGTAAAACCTTATTTTAAAATCCTTAGTGTTTACTTAACATTTAAATCTCTTTCAGTTATAATTCGTATATCATTACTAAAAATGAGTACGTACGTCACAATGAAGAGTGTAAAGAGAGGGTAAGAGATAAAGAATGGTTGCAAAGAGGTAAAATTGTTCACTGATGCTTTAAAAGACTTTCAATGCAATAACCGTATAGTTATGGCACAAAGGAAGCATTCGGATGATGTTTTAAGTGGTAGAATTATCGGCCACCCGGAATGTAGACGTACCCAGCTGGAAGTATCCGAGGAACTTGGAATCGCCCAGAGTGTCATCTCCAGACTTTGGCAACGGTTCGAAGATGATGGTAATGTGAGTAGACGTTACAGAACAGGTCGCCCCCGAGTTACAACGCCGAATGAAGACCGGTAATTGGCAGTTACTGCCAAAAGAAACAGATGGAGCACAGCCTCAGACTTGTCTTGTCAACTCCCTTCAGCTACTGGTACGACAGTTTTAAGGCAGACAGTGTACAGGCACTTAGGGCACATTGGTCTATATGCTCGTAGGGCTGTCAGATGTGTTCCATTTACCGCAACTCACTGTCGCCTGCGGTTAGCCTGGAGTAGAGAGCATGCATAGTGGACAACGCAAAAGTGTCTAGTGTGATGTTTTCCGACAAGTACAGGTTTAGCTTTCAGTCTGATTCTCGCCAGACTTTCATATGGAAAGGGCCAGGTACCCGTTACCATCAAGAGAACACCACTGAACGACACCGTTATGGTGGAGCAGGATTGCTCGTTTGGGGAGGAATTATTATGGGTTCCAGAAATAACCTGCATGTTCAAAATGTAACCATGACAGGCCACATCTATCGGGATGTCATTCTGGAACAAGATGTACGTTTGTTTCAGGGCGCCATGTATGCAGAATTTCTGTTTATGGATGACAACACCCGTTCTCACCGTGCAAACATTGTAGACGAATGCCTTCAATCGGAGGATATCACCCGTATGGACTGCTCAGCATACTCACTGAACTTGAATCCAATAGAGAGAGCATGTGTGGGACATTCTTGGCCGCCGAATTGCAGCGCTTCAACCCCCTCCCACATGTCTACTGGAACTTCGGAGAGCATTACTTAATGTGAGAGCTGTAATATTCCTCAAGATCAGATCGATAATTTGATACTCAGCATGCATAGGCGTTGTACGGCCTGTATTACATTGTCTGGGGGGCATACTATGTATTAACCATCTTACCAACCACTTATATTGGTTTTTGTAAAAAGTTTTTTTTTTGAAATTTGCTCCAGGGAGTAAAAATTGCAATTTTTATTTATCTTTTTTGCATCTTTTTTTCTCTTTACCTTTTGTTTACTGAATAGACTTTACATATAAGTCACATTAGTTTTTATTCTGTCTCTTTCTTTCCCTGAACTTGCATAATCCTTAGCATACTCACTCAACTTGCATAATCCTTAATTTATGGACACACGAGTGTAGATAACTAAATAATAATCAATGATTTTCTAAGTAACAGTAATATCTTTTCTTCACACACACTTCCATAGTTAAACTTTTTATTTGACTATTTTATCATATAAATATACTTAACTTTTTATAGGCCCTTAATGAGAAAAAATATTTTTTTATCACAATTTAAAATTTCGCAAAGGAACAAAATATTGAAACAGGGAATTGAAATTGTAAAATGTATTTATTATTTAAAAATCATATTAAATAATATACAGGTAACCCTCCTATAACACGGTTTCGCTATAACACGATTCGTAAATTGCAGGAAAATTCCTACAACACGTCATCCTATAACACGGTTTTGTTCCAATGTTAGAGCTTGTTATCGGTTGGCGGAAACATGTTCACTCCTTACTTCTTTTCTAGGTTAGCGGCGACTCTCCGCGTCTTATTTATTTAAAGATTGGTTTTCAAATTGTTTTGTGCCAAGCGTTGAGCGTTATTTAAGGCAGAAAATTTTGAGCTTTAAGGTGCTATTACTTTTAGATAACGCTCCATGCCACCCACAAGATTTGACTCATCCCAACGTCAGAATAGTGTTCCTACCACCTAACACTTCTTCGTGGCTCCAACCATTGAATCAAGGTATTATTTATACCTTTAAAACGTATTATATAAGAAGATCCTTACTGTGGATTTTAGACGCAACCGATTCGGAATCAATTAGCGTAATGGAAGCTTGGAAGAAATTTTCAACAAGCACTGTATCGAAATCATATCTTTGTCGCTGAAAGAAATAAAAACATCAACCTTAAATGCGTGTTGGAAGAAGATATGGCCCTCTTCAGTTGAAACAGAAAACATGCGTGAAACATCAGAAAACGAAATTGGTGAAATATTAAAAGTCGCTAAATCAATCGAAGGCAAAGGTTTTGTGAATATGGCTACTGAAAACATTCAAGAATTATTAGTGGAAGAAAGAAGTTGACGAAGCGGATTTGATGGAAATGGCATCCCTGGATGCAAATCAAATAGATTTTGAGGACGCTAGCTCTGATGAAGATTGTGCAGTTAAGAATTTAACATTAAAAGAATTACAAGAAGGCCTATGCTTAGCGGAAAATCTCGAGTCATTTTTCTTGAAAACAGACCCTTCCACAGAAAGAAGTCGAAAATTCAGCTGCAAAACTGTTTAACTCCATACCGCGAATATTACAATGACCTAGTAAGAACTAGTCAGCAAAGTTTGATTACAGATTTTTTTAAGAGGGAAAAACATACAAAAACTTTAAATAGAGAAAAAAGTTCTGAAAGTGAAGGCGATATCGTTCCACCCAAAAAACGTTCTCGGTTGATTGTACTGAGCAGTGACGACGAATAAATTCATTAAATTAGGGTTGCGTTAGATTAAAATATTTTTTTCTTACTTTGTGTTGGATATACATTTATTATTTAATAAAAATTAAGTTGTTTATGTCTAATTACAAAAAATATTTGTTTTCAATAAGTTTTTGGAACGTAACCCCCCTTTTTGTACTAGTTCTGGGTCTCATACAACACGATTTCACACAACACGGCATTTTCTAGGAACTTAACTACCGTGTTATAGGAGGGTTACCTGTATTTTACTGTCTAGCTTGAACTCTATATAATAAATGAAAATTATAGGATTACATTCTAATATCTTTTGCATTTCATGGGTAGATTTTTTTCTATATTTTTAAAGCATTTATTCAACAAGCGAACTTCCTTTCTAACTTTTCTGTCGAACCAACAGATGTATGGTTAGAATTAT
The DNA here is from genome assembly GCA_037975125.1 of Latrodectus hesperus. Lineage (NCBI taxonomy): Eukaryota > Metazoa > Arthropoda > Arachnida > Araneae > Theridiidae > Latrodectus > Latrodectus hesperus. The sequence continues at coordinate 85,220,520 of CM075851.1, forward strand.
TAGTTTCAGTTTGACAAACATATCGTAGGTTCTTTTCTTACCTAGGAAATTAATATTTTTAGTGACATAGAATCCACTTTAAATTGTATAAGTCTTTTTAAAATTAATACTCATGTGAAAAAACAATTATTATGAAGTTTACGCTACATTTTATTTGTTATATTTTGCTCATGTACAATATACATTTAAAAATGTTTTTCATTATATAAAACATTCAGCTGCCTAACAATATATTACTGTACAAAAAAAATTCATTTTTTAAAAGAAAAGCTATATTATCCAAAGAAAAACCCATTTCTTTTTTTAGAACCATTCAAATATGTAAATAAAAACAAAAAATTTAACAATTATGTATACACCAATATTACAATGTTGAAAATGCTATCAACATTAGTATCTTGCAATTAACAATAAGGTATAGATTTATCGCTATACTGACATTTAAAAAAATTAAGGCAGAATCACATTTTTAGGATGTTGTATTGATGAAACAGAGCAGTACGAATTTTTTAAATATCGATCTTTAGCTAGATCTACTTTTTAGAGCATTGCGACTTTCTTGGATTGTGTGTGTGTGAATAAGAACACTATTGATTATCAGCATTAATTTTAAACTAAAACTTTATGTTTTCCTTGTTATTACTTTAATATAATGCTCGGGATTTACGAACATTGGGAAAGGAATTTGTATCAGTTAGGTCAAAATCTGCATCCAAAATTTTTTCTAACTTTAATCAATGTAATACCATGCTTTTTTTTCAGAGTCCTCAGTCTTCCGATTTGCAGATGTTAGAGAGAAGCCACTCGCTCAAAATCATGAGAGTGAAAGGCAATCGCCCAAAAAGCAACGAAAATCTCGATCGTTACGGATCTTTCAAAGAATCTTCAACCGCAAAGAGGCTCAGTTACTTAGCGAATGAAATGGACGGAGATATAGAATTTCAGAGAGGTATGGAAAATGGTTACACCAATGCAATTATATTGGTCATGCTAAACAAATATTATGAGGGATAGAACATACTAAATATTTTACATATTCAAACTTTGAAATGATTTGGTTGTTATCTTGATTTCTCACTCTATGGTCGCATTTCTTTGCATGCCAGAATTAGATTAAAAGCAATGGCTTAAATTACAAACTCTGATAAAAGTCTGAAGGAATAAATTCTATAAACTATTATGTTGAAATCAGTCTCTGATTAGAAGACTAATTTTAAAGTAAGTTATTTAAAACTATGGTTTTTAGAATTATCGCTCAAAAGTTGCTTTTTGCATACAATAACTGATTTTCCAAAATCTATGTGGTTTAAGATAGATTTATAATCAATATAAATGTATCAGCTTGAAGTAAATTATTTAGTTTGTCGCTCTACAATTAAAGTTTATTTACTAGGAATAATTCATCCATGATTTGCTGTTTAAACACTTCAAATATCCACGTCAGAGGTAGGTCATGAACCTACGAATTGTTTAAAAATAGTAAATAGCTGACCACACAATTATCTGTTCGGAAACTCAAAACTTTCATTAATAGACAAATAAAAAGACCACCTTATTCTTTAAACAAAAGGTTGTTTCACAAATTTAGCTGTTTCAAATTAGCTTGTGATTATCACTAGGTCAGCGAAGACTCACCCTGGCCTAGAGATAATCACAAGCTCTTCGAAGTTAAAGATACCAGAATTGATTTCAGACCCTGTAGAATAGTAATATATAAGTTTTGCAACATTTCTTGAGGTAGATGTTAAAGAATTTTTAGATTTTCTCTCCGGAAAAACGTTAATACTATCCATTATCTAATAAAAATTTTCTCTGAAAGCAATACTTGAAAGATGTCTATAATATCTTACATCAGTTATCTATCTATCCTTTACGAGGAGTCAAAAAGTTACCACGTTAATCACCCTGGTCTATTGGTAAGATGTAAATTTTTGAAAGCAAAATTCTCGATGCAATTTTTACCACTCTCGAAAAGTGAATGATAGGATTGTATTTTCTACATTCACATCTTACAAAGAGAATGTTTGAATTTTCCACAATCCCTCCTCTGCGACACATAAATACAAACCATTATTTAAAAAACATTCTCCCAAGAATTTCATCATGGTCACCACCACATTATGCAGCGTGGAATGGTTATTTATAAGTGGTAAGGTTGCTAATTAATGTAGGAGCTGAAATTCATGCAAACGATGCTATCCAACAATCTAAATCTATGCAAAAGATGTACACATGAATGACAAATAACGGCTTTCAAATGTTATTCTAAATTATACCTGATACTAAAAGAAAATTACCTGTATTTGGTTTTATAGTCCAAGAAGCAGTCTTCAAACAGTAATGTGATTGTTTTCATATTTCATTTTTTCTTTTCAGAAAAAAGAAACTAAATTAACATTTGGAAGTAGAATACAGTTTATTTCACAGCCTTCCTTACAATGCTGCATTCTTTGAGGACATTTGTGACTAATTTTGAAATTTTTAAATCAAATTTTAAAGGTTTTTATCACAATGAATATACAATTGGTTTTATTCGATAAGTCGGCTATTTTTCGATACTTTAGCATGACGTTATGTGTGATAATGTATAAATGTAGTAAATTAAAGTGATTTAAATTATTCGGCTTAAGTATTCAATCAACATTTACTTTAAAAAGTAAAACATTGACTTAATACTATTGTTAAACATTAGCACAATTAAATTTTTAATATAATAATATAGTCTATTATTTAATTTGTAGTATGATTTTCATAAAAAGTTTTAGTATATAGCATTAACTCTATATTATAAAATACAATTTAAAAATTCATGTTATGTAATTTCTTTGTATTAAATATCGCTGTAAATGTCAATTTTTAAGTTTCATTCTCTAAGTTGAATAATTATTAACAATGATTTTTCAAACCATTTTTGTTATGGATATCTTCAAAAAATTTCAATTTCTAATTTATAGCATTACTCACATGTACAAGAAAAAGTTTTTAAAATATTAAAATTCATTTTATTGCATCAGTTATATATATATATATATATATATATATATATATATATATATATATATATATATATATATATATATATATATATATATATATATATATATATATATATATATATATATATATATATATTGAATTTAAATACTTGATTTCATATTTGATTAATTCTTATTTAATGATAATTCTAATAAATCTTCATGTAATTATGTTAAGTCAAAATTATATTTTGAAATATTTATTCAGTAATTTTTTGCACATTAATACTTAAACGTTAATTATTTAAATAGTTAGGAAAAAATCCACATTATCAACCTTTTTCTTTCTTTCGTTTTTCTCACATGAAATGCTGTCATGTGAGATTTCCATAAACTCATGTAAAACATAATAAATAGCTAGACAAACAATTTAATAAAAATATGTAGATTAACTTTTTTGATTTTAACGATATGGCCACTTCTTAGAAACTAAGATTAAAAATCAATTCACAGCTACTATATTCATCCATGGCCGAGGTGATAACTGAAACAATAATATGTTGAACTGAAGACAATTCAGCCATCAGCTTTCCGAATAACCAGTTAGAAATCGAACTTAAGAAGCATTTGATCAGAAACAACTACACTTTCCGCTTGTGTTTAAAGACATTGACATTGTGTGTTAAAGACAATTTTCAGCAAATTCCATCAATGTTTCCTATGCAATCTATTTTATTATTCATATAACGTCAGAGGATGCAATTCCAAACAGTATAGAGAATGATCCATCAATTGCTAGTTATGTGTACTCAGTAAATGTTGAAAACAAAGCCTAATCATCATACCTAAATCCCTTTTTTAATTTTAAAATTTGAAGAGCATGTTGTAACAGCGTTCATTAAAATTTTTCCAGAGATACACGGTACACGCCACTCTTTGTCATTCCAGAAATATCGAGATCTAAACACTATATATTAAAATCCTGATATATCCTTCCATGCCCCATACTGAATTCTAATCGTTATGTTCATTACCAAACATTATGTCCCATACCAAATACTAATCATTGTATACACATGCTTTTCATATAACTAAAATTTTGCAAATATTTCAGGTTCTGCTTTCTTAAATAACTTTTTAAAATTACTTATTAGTTAATTGTAAATTGTTATTTATTATTAGAACAGTTAATTGTGAAGCATTATTCTCTCATACAAGAAATATCATACATGACTTGTAATTGAAATTGATATTTGTGACGTACATTTCAGGTGAGAAACAGTCCATGCTAGCTAAAATACTGAAACGAATGCAATCCTTGAAGGACAAGCCCAATAAGCATGCTTCATTCTCAGCACAATTCCCCCCATTGGAATGGCTGCAAGCAGGCACACTGCTGTGTCATTCAGTCGCAACGCAAACTCAAATTCCACATCAAAAGGTAAACTTTGCACACTTTGAAATACATTTAGAGCACATGTGTATATCTAATACATTGATATAAATATATGCGTCAGAGGTAAGGTGGATTTGTAATGATAGCTACAATAATCATTGATATTTTCCATTGTAAAAATATATATATATATATATATATATATATATATATATATATATATATATATATATATATATATATATATACATACTATTTAGCTAAATGATCATTGAAGTTCAAATTTACTATCAGCAAGGCACAGTTGTTGGAGTGAATGCCTAGCAGTTTTTTAAAGTTCCTTTATGGCAATACGAGAATACTCAAGGAAAATAAATATGTGATTTCTCAATAGACGCAATGTGTTCTTCAAATATCTATTGCATATGTTTCTTCTAGGATTTCAACTAATAATTTTAGATGCGAATTTGATTAACGTTATGTAAACCATGTCATTTTGTGTGTGTGATAAATTTAACCTGAAATCTGATAAATTCGAACAAGTTAATTTAAACCAGGATTGGATAAATCTTTAATTTGATTAAGGAAGAGTTGGATTTTGAAGGCTTCACACATGATGTATTATTTGATGTAACTGTTTTTAGCAAAAGTAAAATATCAAATTTAATACCTCAAGGTTGTGGTATTCATTAAAACATAAGCTTTTTTTGTAAGTAAATATACGTTAATTCATAATCTTAAACATGTTTTCAACATTTCTCATCTATAATATACTTTTCCACCTATGTTTTAATTTCGTACTCTTTTAAGCTGATATGACATATATCACAAGGCGTGGGACATTATATATCTACTGCCATGCTCACAGAAATGTTACTTAAAATTTTACGTAAATTAAGTGAGACATTTATGCTGATACGGCATTTATGTGCAATTTAAAATTTTTCGGGCTATTTTCACCAATGCGCAGCGAATGCTGTTGCGACGTTTCTACCGAAAGCTTTTGTAATATGGTCCAATCTCTCTCTTTCTCAAATACACACACAACATACTAGTAACATATGCTCTTTAGAGTGGAAGGTCCCAGACTAGATCCTAATTACAGTACAATAAGATGTTTCTGCTTACGTTCTTGTCCAGTCCAATCAAAAGGAATTAATCGGCAATTGGGAGTTTTCCAGATTAATTCCTTTACGGAATATTAATAAAATCACGTACATACAAAAGTTATTACAGAAGGCAACGTTCAGTGGGTATTCAAAATGTCAACAAAGTATTATTAATGATACGATTCAGAGTCTTGCAAAAGAAAACATTCTTATTTATTAAATATAATTAATTCTTATTTATTAAGTATAATTAAACATTCTTATTTATTAAGGATTAAGTATAAAAATAAATATTTATGATATAAATGTAAATAACCTATTTTAATAAATTTCATTTTAGTTTTTTATTCAAAATAATAATGAAGAACAAAACCACATTTTACAACTGATAAGGATAATTGATAAATTTATTTAGAAATTCTAGAAGTAGAACTATGCTTAAAATTACGCAAACGAATTAGTTTATGCGAAAACTAGAATGAGGCATTGTTTTCCTTTCTAAATTAAAAGGCAATGTTTGTATCAATAAGTGAAAATTCGACTAAAAAGATAAAAAAAACGTGACTTTTAATAAAATATGACTCTAAATAATTTTATGCAAAAGTTATAATTCTTTTTACACATTAACAAATATTATAAATTCTTCAATTCATATTGCGCCATACGATAAAATTAAAACAAACATTCAATCAAGAAACATTTTTCGAAAATCATTTAAAAATATGTTTACAGTGGAAAAGACACGTTAATTGGTAAACTTTTGAGGGATAATAAATATTAGCGAGTTTCCCCCCTTAAAATAAATTATCTTCAGCACTTCGAATTTGCAAATATGTGTTTAATAATGAGAATATTATAACATTATTATTTATATTTTCAGATACCTTCACAACGTGTGGAATCTAACAAGCATAAAATTCCGTGGGAAGAAACGGAACACTACAGAAATAAGGAGTTCACACACTTTTTTAATACCAATGGTATTCCAAAAACTGCACTCGAAATGAATGGTCGGAAAAGTGCTAATGTATTAATGCGGCAGAGTCACTCCAGACATTCTCCATCACATAGATATTCGTATGGAACAATGAACAATTACTCAAAAAGACGCCATAAGCACAGAAGAAGTTCTAGCGAGAGTCCTAAAATATGTAAAAATAATGCCAATGGCAACCACAGTCACTCAACTGAATCAAAGTCTCCAACAGATCGAAGTGACACAAAATTCTCCCACAGCTCTTCCAGTGGCTCTGCCAATCCAAAAGCTATTGTTGTTCCTCGCCTTAGAACGCAGAATGCTTCCAACAAATCTAAGCCAGAAGTATCTTACAGCAATTATTCACCAATTCGTAACGCAACTCAGGGTGAAAATAGGCAAACAAGTAAGCAAGAAGAAGTTAAATTAATCAAAGAACCACTCCTTTCATCTCCTAAGCCACTTAAGAATATTTTGCCCAAATCACAACAGCCAAAGCAAGAAGGAAAACAAAAACTGAATAATCAAGATTCGGAAACAGATCCATTAGCTAATTTGAGTGATGTTAAATTAGGACTAAGTGAAGACAGCAGTGAATTCTCCATTTCTTTTAATAGTCCGGATACATCGAAAAAAGATTCGATTATTCAGCCACCAATTTTGAAAAGTTTTGTTGAAATGCCAAAAATTGCATCCCCCAAGAAAGAAAATAAGCCACCAGTCACTAAAGAGATCATAGTAGACAGTACAGTAAGTGTAGAAGTCACAAGTCCACCTCCAACAAGCCCAAAAAGCAATGATAATCTTTCTACAACAGTTGTAACTGAAGAGACTACAGTATCAAAAGGAAATGGGAATTCCAAAGTGGTGACAGTGACCAGTATAACAACTAGTTTGACCAAAGGCAAAAATAAGGAACCTGGGATACATAGTCCAGATGGAGAAACTTGTAATGAGTCGCCAAATGTTAAGGATAAAATACCAAAAAACGATTTAAATTTAGAAATCGCAAAAAGTCCTCGAATTATAGATTGCAGTAGTTCTTGTAATATAACTACAGAAGTAAAATAAACTGTGAGAAATAGACTTTTATATATTCGAAATAGGTTTAAAATAATTTTGAGTAAAATTAAAGATAATCATTTGTACTCAATGAATTATGTAAATCCGTAACTTTAAATGCAAACATAGTAAATCACTTATAACATTTTTATTCAATTTGTATTTAAGAACTGTTTAATTGAAATATAACTAAAATAATTTAAGCAATAATTAAATTACATGCAATTGTGTGTGTGTGTATCAAAAATTTGCTCGACAAATATTTCATAGTGATTTATATATTTATACAGAAATATAATCTGTGTATAAATAAATTGTATAAATAAAAAAATAATCTGTGATATTGTTTCAAGTAATTTTTAATTTTTCAAATAAACAAATTATTAATTAAATATTTTAATAATGTTTTATTACTATAGTTAAACCAATATAGTCTTTATTTTACATACATTATAGCAATGGCGCCCAGCCTTTGGCCTATAGCAGGCACATTTTTGTCCTCGAAACTTGAAAGCGATTATACAAGATGCTTTTTGGTCACCAGTAGATGGTGCTGTTTTTTACATTAATTTTTTTTTGGTGCGTCCATATACATTTGAGGATTTTTGTACCTTTAAATAAGTTAAAAAATACTTGATTAAATTTTTTTGAAATTAAAGATAAGCATTTTTTTCATTTAAAATAAATTAACAGTATTTAATAATAAATTTTTATTTTGTATATTTTTTTAGAAATATAAAAAAAATTTCTTTTTTAAAAATTGTCTGCTTTGAATTTGAAAAAAACTCTTTTATCACAAACTTCATAAATATATCATTGAAAGAGTAATAATTTTATTTTTTTAGTTTAGCAACATAAAAACCTATTTTAAGTCCACAAATTACGAAAGATATAAAATATTATTATTATTTAATGGTAAATAATGGGAAAGCAATACAGAATTTTACAGTTAAATTGTGATGTGCCTCATAATTAAGTATACAGTAATGTGAAACAAATACCTGATAATTAATGTGGAGGCTGGCACATTGCGCTTGTCTGCAGCCAGTTTATTGTAATCCGGTATATATGTTGTTAAAGCCAAACTCATACAGTCATTCAAGTGTTTATTTGTAATTTATTTTATTTGTAACCTCTGAATTATTGTAACCTCTATTCTGAAATTAATATTTTCATTGTGTTCCTAAATTGTTTTGAAAAAATTAATTTTCTGAATATCATACATAATTATTTAGCATCAGCAGATCAACTTTTAGCATTCATCTGTGTTCACAATATCTCCCAACATTGATAGAATATTGACCAATATCTTTGTGCTACTTAGGATCATAAGAAATGCTTATTATTCCAAGCCTCTGATAAATACGAGCATTACTATAAGTATCATTATCACAACATATAGAAACCGAATATTCACAAAAAATGAAAATGCGAGAGGAACAAATTTAAGGTTCCAATTAAATGAATAGATCGGACATTTAACAGCACTAAACATTATCGAATGAAATAATCTATGTGCTTGTGAAAATTTCCTTAAAAGGAAAAAAGTTGAGTAATTTAATTTTTGTATTGGAGCAATTGATGCAAGGATTGGAAATTTCCCCAAATTTTCTATCTCCCGTATTTCAGCAATTTAGCTTCTACGTAATGTTTTAACCGATAAATCACAGATAATTCTTTTAAATTTTGACATTACTTTGAGCTGCAAATTGCAAATGACTCAATTATTTTATAACGCCTTGCAAAATATCTCTTATGATTATAAATGCTAAACCATATTTTAACAATTGATATAAATTAATAGTTATTTTTAAAATATCTTTTGTTCATAATACCTAATCGGGATGGCGATCACATACAATATGATTGGCGAGCAGATGGTTGAGCAACGCGGCATTATAGTATTCAAATAATTTTACCAGTTATATAAATTTATAACTTTTCCATCGGAAATACCAATTTTAATCCCTGAAAATTAAAAATTCAGGAAATTAAAAGCTGTCTATATTACATTTAAGATACTAGTTTTTGTTTCATAAAATGTATACTTAAAAAAATTAATTTATAGCACAGAATGAAATAATAACTTTTGGTGCACCATTAAATATTTCTCAAACATTATCTAATTTTTAAATATAATCATTTAACAGCAAACAATTTAAATAATATAATGGGAAACATTTTTCATTAAATTATTTTCGTCAAAATATAAATAAATGTGTTCAGCAGAGTATTAATAAAAATTTTAAAATAAATTGCTGCAAAATATTTACATATTTTAACTGAAAATCTTGAATAAAAATTAATAATAGATTTAATCTAATAATTTTAAATATGTTTTGATAAACATTAATTTTTATAGAAATAGTAACTAAAAAGTCCAAACGTGAAAAAAATTACATTTACAAAACTTAAAATAATTAAAAATATAAATATTCCCAAAATTATATTATATGATTGAAATAAAGTATTATATTTTTAATTTCTTAAATTAACCATATTCTATCGCCAATAGTTTTTTATTCCATATTTTGAGATTAAAAATTTTCTTGATTAAGTAGATTTATTAGAATGAAATTAAATTGATTTTTGTATGAAAAAACATATTTATTTATATATATTTCTGTGAAGGATATATTTATTTCTGTGGCCATTTTATTTAAAGATTTCACTTTCTTTATGTAATCAAATAATATATCAATTCCATAAAAAAAAGAATAAGCAATAATATATAGGTGTGGTTATTAAAATAATGGAAACATGTTTGACCTATAAAGAATCTTTTAATTTGGCATACGGTTGATTGCCTTTGTAATGCAACTTATAGAATCTCAGAATCAAATCATACAAATACTGAATAGATAGAATTTAAGGGAATATATATTGTTCCAGTTTTCATTGAGATATTGCTCGATAAAGATGAGGAGAAAGATATCGATTCTAGATTGAATGATCTACAATGATCATGACGGTTTTATTATATTGAGGTCAAAAGATTATACTAACTAATGTAGATATTTCACTTTAATTCTCCTGTTCATTAAACTATGAATCGACAGTTTCTGCAGCATTAATATGAACTTTTTATCATTTCTAAAATTCCATTTTCTGCAAAAAGCGTTTACATTATAGAATAGAAGTGGGCAGCTAAACTTTTTGCATTTTCCTACAGGGATCCTTTTTATTAAGATAACGATTTTGCTAGTAGAAAACTATGAATCGGCTTTCTATAGCAAGAGAAATCCACCTCCATATTTAGCAGCTGGAAAGAGAATTATGTTCATATGCTTATTCAAGTGCTCAGTTAGGGAGAAAAATGTGAAAGTTAATTCATTTGACTCACAAGATCAATATACTCTTTCACATTTTCCTTCTGTCTTCCACTCATTAACCAAGCAAGTTTTATATATGTCACCACTATAGACTACGTTTGTTATTAACTTATACAAATGACTAAGAATTGTTGCTCAAGTGTAAAAGTTCTTTTTATGAAAGCTGCCTTTAAACTGTAATTTTTAACACTAGAAAATTTAGATACTAGTTGAGCTCTTGTGATTATATAGGCTGTAGATATTTTTCTTTTGACACAGCAATCAGTTTCAATACACCAGATGGTCTCCATCAATCAGCTTTTTCATTATTTTGCTCTGTCAAGCTTGTCTTACCACTCTGTGTACGCTAAGACGATATTAGGCACTGTACTTCTGGATTTTTGGCAATTGTCATCCTTGAAAATCTATAAAGTTTGCAATTTTGTGCTTTTGACAAAATCTAGGATACAAATGACTTCTCTAAAACTACTTTATACATTTTGGGACTTGAAAATGGTGTGCCTGTGTGCTAGAATAACGCTTTTATTTTTTATCAAAGTTACATTAAGTAAAATGTTCATATTTTTGTTGACTAAGTCAAATCATGAATTGAAGATTTACAATTGTTTTGGAGTAGAATGAGAGTTCTTACATAAAGCATGAATTGTGGAATACAATGGTGTTTAATAAGATAAATGCAAATGTTCTGTAAGATGTGAAAATTACTCTGAGAGAATAATATTAGAAGTAAAAATAGGCTGCCATAGATCTAATTTTGGCATCAGTTTGAACACAGATTTTCAAAGATCAGTTAAGTTTGCAAGCATGCTAAACTTTGCTTCTTATATTAATGTTTCTAAGGGCTAAATTGAGTATTAAGGTCTTGGTAATAGTTGCCCATGTGATGCGTTGGTGAGTATGGATATTACAGATTACTTTATATGTCTAATTTTTGAGAATTTGTAGAAGGTCACAATAGGTTTATTGATACTAATAGTTGTATGGTCATTCCAGTGTAGTTTGGTATTTATAAAAAGTCTGAAATAGATAGTTTTGTTGACATTTAGCAGTATCATCAAAGAATAAAGCTATTGGTGACTCTTATTTTTTATAAGAAGTTTCGTCTTTTAAATATTTATATTTCTTTTTTAGCTCCCACACTATTTTTCAATATTATTCATTTTATTTTATAATATTTATGTATATTGTTTGACATAGTTAGATTTATAGCAATCGTGATGTCACTTGCATAAAGTCTAACTGTTGAGCTAGGATCTTCTCTTTCAATAAGAAAATCTGTGGTTAAATGAAATATAGAATTGGAAAACTATACTACCATGAGGAATACCTGCATGTATTTCTCTTTCTGTAGACAAATATTTTTTATATTTCATATCTTGAATTCCTTTCTATTAAATTAGAAACTAAAATATGAAAGATGATACCACAAGAAAAGTTTAATTTAATAATTTTGTTTCTAAGGCTGGCATGCCAAACTCTATCAAGTGATTTTTTTATTTCAATTAACAACATGGCAGATGATTGCTTAAGATGTAAACATAGTCCAACAAACACCAAAATACTAAGAAGTTATTTAGTTTTGGAATTGCAAATTTAATCCATATTACTCTGCAGGAAGAACATGTAGAAAGAGTTGGACTCTATTGAGTATAATTTTTTCAAAAAGTTATCCAGTGGAGGAAAGAGGACTAATTGGACTATTGTTGTACTTGTATCTTTCCCTGCACCTAGCCCAGAGTTGGACTCTACCATCTAGATGGAAGCAGCCAGTAGGAGTTCTTGTAATTTAGAGGCAAGGGCCAAGCAGAAGAAACCAAATACTTGAGATGTCACTCCCAGAGGTATTATTTCACTTGGAATGAAATAATTTTATTATTTCATTTGCATACTTGTTTAATGTGACTCAGCCTCCTTTGGTGAACATGGCAGATTTCCATTAAGTTGGGATTCAAACTCAACTTTATTGTAATTGCTCGGAACTACAAAAATTTTCTTTGGTTTTTGCATAAGTGTTATGCTGGCATATTATTATTATGCTGCATTAATAAGGTAAAAATTTTATACATAAACAGACATTAAAGTTTTCATATGTACAGTGAGTAAGAAAATGTTTGATCATATGTTCTTGACATTCCATCAAGGACAGGTACTTTCCTTTTACTTAATTTCTTAACAATATTTAACATTTTTCTAAATTTCACTTCAATTATATTTGAGGAATGGTTTTCTTTGAAATAAATTATATTTATTTTTTTAAATTGCAGTTTAAAAAATGTGCTAGAAATAAACAGTTTTTAATAATTGAGAATAAATAAAAATATCACATTTTAAAAAATAAATTATTTTTAGAAAAGAAAATTTAAATAAATAATTTAACTATTTAATACATATAAAACAAATAAAAGGAAACTGTTAATTAATTTATAAATCATTTATTGACAAATATATATATTTCTTCAAGTACAAAAATATTCAAAAATTATAAAAAAATTTTTTGCCAAAAATAATTAATAAATTAATGATACAAGGGGAATGTCCAATAATCATTGATATAAATAAAGGCATTATGGGTATATTTCACGCTTAAATAGAAATAATATTCAAATATTAAAATTAATGAGAAAAACAAAAGTGGATTGTTAAAATGGAATGCTGGCTTAAAAGAACATTTTTGTGCTATAATATAAGTTTTTGAAAAAATTAAGTACAAAAATAAGTGAAAATGTTCTATAGGTAAGCCACAAAAATAAAATATTTTAATAGAAGTAGAATTTTTAAAATATGGATTTGGTTTGTTTTTCTATGGACATTTTTGGAAAATGATGGTTAATTGGATTGGAAGTTTCAATTTAAAACTAATTTCTAACTACAATAAATATTCGCACCTTAGAAGTGAGGAGAACCCAAAAAAGTTTTGAATTGATGTCAGAGCTTTAACCATTCAGTAGGCAGTTCAGCTTACAAGAATGGAGTTACTAAATTAAACTACAAAACATACTTTGAAAATAATATGATGTCTAAAGTTATACATGATTACATGCGCTATTACGTTGAAATTTGTTCTACATTTCTTATTGAATCTACATTCACCATTATCATAATAAAATATTAACTTACTATTTTGATATTGCAATCAATTTTTCTGTAAACTTGTAGGCATAGTATGCTGCAATCTATAAATCAAGGCATTAGAATTCATAAATATTTAAGATTTTACAAATAAAAGTTTTTGCTGTATTCTAGTTTATCATAATTTATTCACATTTGATCTAAGAAAGGTATAAAATATTACAACAAATACTGTATATTTTCAAAATATAGGATTGATTAATATTGTAAATATATAATTAATTGTATATATATATATATATATATATATATATATATATATATATATATATATATATATATATACGTTTTTGAATTATATATTTAATAAGAAAATATTTTCACAACCAATACTCTAATTTTCAAGTTAAATAAATGCTCTCATTTGAAATAGTTAGTAAAATTCTTCTATTAAAATTACAAACAAAATAAAAACAATTTAATATCACTATAATTCAAAATCAAGCAAAAACAATACAATTTATTTTTATTTATTAAGATAATATCTATCAAGTGTTATAAATAGTTTCCAAACCTTTACAAATTATGTTACAAGAATCCCATAGATTATAGTTGTGACCACAAAATTTCAACAGTAAAAAAGATAAAGATTTTAAAGTGGCATTAATACAGTTTATTACTGACATTTCAGCAAATTTTCCGCATTCAATTTTATTGCAAAAGCAATAGCATACAAGCAATTTTTTGAGGGCTATTTATAATTAGGTCTACCTCTTATATAATGCTTTTTACAAATTCATATCTTCATATAAAAAGGGTTTTTGTTAAGCAGTATAATTTAACAAAGAAATCTTAAATGTTCATTATGCTTTCTATATTTTTAGGGCCATTGTTTGCAAATCTAAGCAATTTTTTTAGTATCATAAACCTTAGTTTCATTTTTAATTAAAACCAAATTTTCCAATTTTTATCAATGTGAATAGTATTTTTAATATCTACTGGTCCCACAAAATATTTTTACAAGCATAATTACATCATTCGCGAGCCATAAGTTTAAGTTAATATATATGGCATTATGAGCAACGATACAAGAATAATTCAACTTAAGTTATTTAATATGAGTAATATGCAGAGCAGGATCTTTTTAGTTATAAGAAGACTTACTTAAAAGAAACTTGTCTTTTAATGATAAGCATGAATATAAATACAATAATAGCGAATTACTTCAAAACAGTTAACTTAATCATGAATTAAGTAAAAAATAATTCATATTCAATACAAAGGTATTCATGAAAAAGCAATCATGTTGCAAAAGCTATTTATTTAATGAATAACAAACCTTAAAATTTATTATACCATCATTATTTTTATCTTTAATAGTTCAAATGATCTTTATTAGATAATAAATTAAGAGATGATCAAAAAACTAGAATGCAAAATTTTATTTAAATTGGCTTGATAAAAGCTTCATTCTAAAGATTAGTTCTTTTATTATATAATTTAATCTGAACAAGCAATACAATTCATATGTTATAGATATTAGTGGAAATAGTATAACAGCATATAAAAAAATTATTGAATAAATATCAAAATATGAACATTTAAAACTGAAAATTAGACAAAACACGTATATTTATAAATAAAGCCTGTGCAATAGCATTAGAGGAAAAAAAAACATTTAAGCAAATAAAAATTCAAATAAATTATTGAAATATTTTTGTTGCTTTCAATATAATTTAAAGGAATCATTATTTTTAATCATTTTAATTTTTTCTAATTCAGTATTAGAAATTATAGATAAAAGATCTGAAGAATTTTAAGAACAATATATACATAAAATATTCATCCTTAAATGGTTAAATTAAATTCATATGATTAAATCCTACTTAAAATAATTTTGAATTATTGGCTATAATTTTTGAAATATCATGTCAGTTATGCTAAGATTTTGATTTATACTATGGTAGAATTAATTAATTAACAAGTTTATAAAAATATTTCATCCAAAATGGTACATTTATTTAACATGGAAAGTTATGCCATAATATTTGTGAAAACTGTTAGTGCTATAAAAAAACTATAAATTGTTTTAATAATAGCTTCAATATAATTTT
The DNA here is from genome assembly GCA_037975125.1 of Latrodectus hesperus. Taxonomy (NCBI): domain Eukaryota; kingdom Metazoa; phylum Arthropoda; class Arachnida; order Araneae; family Theridiidae; genus Latrodectus; species Latrodectus hesperus. The sequence continues at coordinate 85,236,553 of CM075851.1, forward strand.
GATTTAAATTTTGTACACGTTAGTGGAGGAATGTCCAATATTGAACAAATCTGACAATATTTAAAACTAGAAGTAAAAGTACAAGGCTATTTAAATGTTTAAAAGAAGGAATATATTAAAAATTCAATAAATGTTTATGTAAGAGGAAGCTTCAATAATAATTTAGGAAAAAATAATTCTACAGATTGAATATTTCAGCAAATAATTAACAATAGTATACATTGTAAGAAAACAACAGTAATATAATTGTATTGGAACATTAAGATCAGAAACAATTGCAAACAAGTATGCACAAAAGAATCAAAATAGATTTTTGACACACACAATTATTAAGATTAATTGATTTCACTTTTTAATTCAGCATTTTTTTCTTCATTAAATAAATAAAATGCTTCCTATCATTCCCCATCCCTCATACATAGCTATTTAGAAAAGGCTTGATTTCTAAGATAAGAATATTTGCACATAAAAAATATATTTGCAGCCTTCAAAGGATACATATTGTTTACAAAAGAATGACATAATAAGCAATCAATAACACTTAAACTACAAAAATATTCAGATATTATATTCTATGATAACTTTGATTAATCAGGTCCGAATTTATACTTAGTAGAAGATATTAGTCTTAAGATTAGAAAAATATTAGTTTTGATACATTTATAGGAGATGGATGTACCACTTCTGCTTTCTGTATGCATGTCTGAAGGATTGATGCTTGGGAGTTTTCTAGATTTCCCTATGCGGCACATAAGGCTGGAACCCTATCAATAAAAAATTATCCCAAAAAGCAATGCAGAGTCAGTACAAATACCTTAAAAGAGCTTTTAGTGTTAGGTTATCTGCTACACAATGTCAAACTATTCATATAAATAAGTAAATTGTATTCATTATTCAACAATTAAAGATATTTAATATGTGAAAAAAGTAATATTAACACATTATAGAAATTCATTTGCAAAAAATCATTCAACTGGCACTGAGGATATTTGCAAAGCAATTTGATTCTGTTTTATATACAATAACACATGTGTACTTTCATAACAATTTTGTGCAAATAATGAAACACACTTACATAACAGGAGTTGCATGGAAACTTTCCCTATTAGTAGGAGCATTTTCTTTAAATCTAGGATATAAGTGTTCTCTTAATTTTCTAATATAGAAAAAATTAACAAAAGTAGCAAAACATAAAATTAATGAATCTATTAAGTATTTTGTACAAAAATACTCACAGAAATTACATGACTCAATAAAAACATGTTTTAGGAATCCCATTTTTAAATATTCAGTACACAATAATTTTACTAAATATAGTGTGAAAAATTGGAAACTCGTATTTTAATATGGCTATGAATTCAAAAAATATCTTACAACAGGCAAATTCTGAAGCAAATTTGATTATTTCAGTAGAATAGAAAACCTCCTTGATTTTATTGCACAGAAAAAACACTTGAACTCAAAGGTACACTAGAATATAATAAATCTTTGAAATTTAACAAAATATTAATTTTAAATTTTCCTTGATTATGTGGAATTCTCATATTTGATAACAATTGAAAATTATAAACATTGGTTTCGTACATTGTATTATGAAAATGATACAATGAAAATAATAGAATTACGAAAATACTCAATATTTATCTATAATACAAATATTTACAGAAACAAATGTGAATGCATAAAAATTAATTTCTATGCCTTCACATTTGTTTCTGTATTCAATTATTTCTAATGATATGTTTATTAATTATTGACAGTACTTTGAATAACTAAGCATATGTGTATAGTTAAAAAAATTCTTTTTATTTATTTATTCATTAAAATATGTTAAAGAATCATATTATGGCCAACTTTTCAGGGAAACAAAAGCTTTTTCCGCTTTAAAAAAATGGAATATATAAAGTTATTATCAAGATAGAGAAATATATTCTTGAATAATCTTCCTGGAAATGAAATTCAGCTTTAATATACTAGATATTTTATAATATTTAATTAAATTAATATTTTTATTTTGAAGGTTAAAAAAATATTATCTTTGAAACAATTTTACAGAGAACAATATAATATAATTGCATAAAATTGCATAAGCTTTCATTTTTATTTATTTATGCAAAAAACATAACTGGTAACTACACACTTTAATTTGTATTACAAATAATTAAATGTCATTCAATCTAACAAAATATGTTGATTAAAAATTTAAAATGAGGAATCCAGTAACAACTTGTATTTAGATTTTTTTTGTCTAAATGCTCAATCTTGCTTAACAAACTTTTTTTTTGCAATAAACTAGTTTTTTCTTGAAAATTTTTGCAAATAGAAAATTTACAAAATTATACAATAATTTTGAAAATTATGTTAAAATTTGAAATTTTCCACAAAAAATAAAAGATTTGGCAACTCTTAAAATAAATAAACACATATTTTGAATAATAAGTTTAAAAGAGAAAATATTAATTTACTTAGTTTTAGAATGAGAGTTACTGGTGAGTTCTTGATTCTTATGTACAGAACCTTTATAAAACCTTTTATTCATACCTTCAAGAAGAACGTCCGACCTTTAAGAGAACATTAGATAAAAATAAACTGCTATAAAATTTGCAATGAAATGAATTTTTTATATAAATAACAATTTTCTATCTCATCAAATATTTAAATTAAAAATATCTATGTGATGTTGACAAACATTTTAATTTATTATATTATACTATATAAGTAGTACACATATTTTTGTACAAAAATTATAATTACATTAAAGAAATGAATTAAATAATAAATACATTTTTACTAGTACATTAAGAACAATCCAAATGAATATTTATTGAAAATTATCTGTACCTTGTTCCAGTTGGCAATCTGTAACAAAAAAGTAAGAATCAGTACACAAAATACACCCATATTCATTCAATTAAACAATGAGTAAGTTTTGCAAGAAGTGAAAGTTTGTAGATAGCTTTCACATTGTAAATCATAATTAAAACATCATTTATCTCAAGCAGAATTAAAATAAATATATTAAAAAAAATGAAAGTTTCAAAACAGATACTGTGCAAAATTTAACCTTTTATTTATAGATGAATAAAAATTTATCTAATGTTTCATTAATTTTCAAAGATTACAGTATGATATTTTTTGTGATTATTAGAACAAATCACTTTAAATATTACAAAGATTTATTTTAGAATAAGACATTAGTATTTTTAATGGAAGCAAGACCAATCTCCTTGAGAATAAGTAATGTTGAATAATTTGTTTATTTAAATCTAACTGAACTAATTGTTTGGTTTGTGTTGTCTTCAGTTCAACAGTGTTCATATGGGATTTATTCACACTTAAAACGTGAATTTTTATACAGTGGTTATAAATCTTCTTTTAAAATTTTGATTGAATCAGCCTTTTTATGAAAAAGCTTTAGAGCCACAAAAAAAAAAAAAAAAAAAAACAAAAACATAGGTATAAAACAATTCAAGTTTTAGTTCATTATATAAGCTGATAGAGTGTACTGTGGTATGTAATATATTATAAATTGTTTTTAAGTTCAATGTGATTTTATATGTATATTTAAAAATATCTAGTAGTGAAAGTTAGAAGATCTATGTTTCTTATATTATAACAGTAACAGGAAATAATGCTATTTTGATAAAACCTGCATTTACATTTATGAAACAAAACTGTAATTAAAATTTTTAAGCAGTATCAGTTATTTGTAAACTAGTTAAATGTTATAACACAAATACAATTCCTGTGAATAATGGCGGCGGATTATACGCTGTTGCGGATTATGCGACGCTTTTTTCCTTTTGCTCGAATACAGGGGGCTTGTGGATTATATATAAAAAATACGGTAATTATAATTACCTTCTACTTTTTCAAAACTTAAAATTTATTTATTTATATAATACCTTTTTTTTAAATAATTTTTCAGAGAAAAAGGAACTTGTGAATACAGTTTTAAACATAATAACCAGCAATACATTTTGTGCAATAATGAAAGACATGTACATACTTCACTGTAGTAAATGAAAGCCCTTTCTGCTGAGCTTTAGTTTTCGTGTATTCACCAGCAATAGAGCGGCATTTGTTGGCAGAAAAAAATGTTTCAACTCTATATAAATATGAAAGAATATAAATAAAATGCAATAAATGATCTCTTAATTGATGACTCAATATCATATATATAATTACAGACACTAAGAATGGGATCAATGCTGACAAATAATAAAATTAGCAATACCATGTCAAATGTCAATCTTGGAAAAATAAAAACTAAGAAAATATTAGAGAAATAGTAGAATAAATGGTACATTTAACTGAAAAATATAAAAATAATGTAATTGCAAATATAATATTTCATGAGTAAAAAGAAAATAAACATTTCAATTTTTTATTTATATTATTACAAATGAAGTTTATACAGCCATGCATATGAGCATATTTTTTAAAATAAACACAGGAATAATTATGAGAATTATATTTAAAAAAAATTTAGTGATAATTAATTTCATCATAACTAAAACACTATCAATGGAAAAAAACATTTTTACAAATTGTTTCCAACATTCTTGCAAGTTTATTTTACACATTATCTTATTATCCCAGTACTTTTCCTGCAGGATTTATTTACATTATAGAAAGCTATCTCAGAAATAAATATTCATTAAGTTTGATTAGTTGAAGCGATTTATTTTAACAAAATGTAAATTTTTATAAACATAAAATATTTTATTACTATTAAAAATATAAGTGATTTTTTCCGAATAAGTTGATAAGTAACAGTATAAAGAGTGATTAAGTGATTAAAAACTCATAAGAGAATACATGCCTGTTACCTGCCCCATGTCTTCCCTATCAGAAAACTTTAGCAAAATTTTTACTCCCAAAAAAGAAATGTTGAATAGTTTTCTATGTTTCTATGTGCTAATTAAAATAAAACTAAAAAAATGGATACTTGTTTCAATATTTTATAGTAGTTAATATAATCTTATTAAATAACATACTAAATACTAAACAAAACTGGATTTTAATAATTCAGAATATATATATATATATATATATATATATATATATATATATATATATATATATATATATATATATATATGTATATATATATATATATATATATATATATATATATATATATATATATATATATATATATATATATACACACACACACAGATGTATCTATTTTCATTAAGTTATTAATCATTTAAATGTTTTTTTAAAAGAACTTTGTTATTGAAAATAAATTTCTGACACATTGAAATTAATATAAAATCCAGTAATAATAATTTTTGTTAGTAAAAATCTTCATGTTTCATTAATATATCATTAAAAATAGATATTTTTAATATAACTTTGTTATAAAAGTTTTAGATAATATAATCAAAGATGAATAAGTATACTGATAACAAAGATAAACTTTAATATAAAAAATTGAAAAGGAGAAATCTGAAATTTTAAAAACATTGAAAACAATTACTAAAAAATAATGTGCATTTACAATAAAATATTTTCTCAGTCAAACTATAAGTTATTAGAAATACAAAGTATTAAATAAATTATAAGTTTAAAATAAGCTGTAAAATAATGGATCAAAATGATTAGAAATAAATTCCATTGAGTATGAAGATATATAATTTTTTTACAAATTTTTTTTAATGTTATATAAATTTATTTGTGAACTGTTATTGTAGAGTGTTATGGTATCAAATTTTGATTATAAGTAAGAAAATGAATATCTAATTTTACATTCAACAATGATAGATAGGGTATATAGATGACAATGGTAAACATAAATCTTAGAAAAAGAGTAGTGAAAAATAATAACTAATAACAAAGAAGTGAACTTTAGCTATATTTCTGTTGTAGAGAGCTAGTTGAAGGGACATTATTTTTTAAAATATTAATTTTTCTTTTCATCACCATATTTTTTTATTTTTAAAGTATAATTTTATTAAAAAGCATAAAACAAAATCTATATTTATGGTAAAATTTAAGTGCATTTTTTCAATTAAAAATTTGCTGTGAAATGTAGAATGCATTACATATAATTATTTTATGAACATGAGCTGAAAATTAATCATTGCATACTACATCATTATCCCATGCCTTTTCATGGTATAACAATTTCATGCATTTACAGTGAAATGACATGAAAAAATACATAATAGATGCTAGAGACATACTAGCATTCATATAAATAAATAATTTTAGAAAATTTATTGAGACCTTTTAAATGATAGGAAAACAGCAAGTATTAATATTCATAATAGAAACTCTTTCATCCAGTTTAAGAAGAAAATATTCAAAACAGTAATAAAACTTTTGCCTACATCAATACTATTTGAAAAACATTCATATAAGAACATACTTTAATGTAATATTAAAAAATATGAAAAGAAATATTTGATAAATTCTTTGATACTTCAAGATAAAAAAATATGTTAGAGGTCATATTTTTCAAGAAAAGTAATGTCACAATTTATAAGTTAACAACAAAAATTAAATAAATGACTAAAAGTATATTTTCCACAAGAATAATCACAAAGTATATATATATTCCACAATTATATTTATATTTTCTACATGAAAATGAGTTTAATACAGTGACATTCTAAGCAATCACAACATTTCTAACTTACAATAGTAATATAAAATAAATATTTGATTATATCCTAAAAAACAATAATGCAAAAGACTATAATATGCAAAGAAGTATAGCAAAATGCAATAGCAATGCAAAGGAATGAATATGCTTGAGGCTAATCCAGGGCTATAATTTCAATTGAATCAATTGTTTCTAGAATGAATTAGAACCGAAGAGATGATCAATGCATGCAAATTAAACAGATCAATTTATATCAACTTGTTAAAATATTTCAAAGATGAATTTCCGAAAGCATTAATGATTGCAATAAAATGCAAAACACAGAATAAGATAAATTATAATGTGATTAATTTAGACATCTACAGAATATTGCATTTCATAGGACTTCACATAACTAATGTGCTATACTTGCTTATTTCTCTGAAGAAAACTAAAAAACTTCTAAGATCTATTCCAAAATACATGTTTATACTAAGCAGAAATGTCTTACACATCTCCCATTGCTGATCTATAACTAAAATACAATTATTTTATATGAATAGAAGAGAACTTTTGCAACAAACAAGGTTCTCTGCTATAATGGTGGCTCTTTTCCTAAGATAAATAAATATCCTCTTCAAGTTCCAATTTCAATAATATCAAATTATTACCAATAGGTAGCATTTTTTAGTTCACAATAAGAAAACTTTAAAAAAAATTAGAAATAAATAATTTTAAATTAATTTTAACAGGTTGCAATATAAAAATTTTTATATTGACTGAATATTAAATTTACTGAATATAATTTTTTTAAGATTTAATCTATTATTTTTATTATAAAATAATGAATAATTATAATATATCATCAAATAAAATTGAGAAACTAATATTAAACAAAATCAGTACATCAAAGCTCAAACAACTAAATGTGTGTTAGAAACTATAAAAATATTATTCCTGATCATTTTATTAAAAGGCTTAGAGGAAACTTTGGAATATCCACTTCAAACAAACAAAGGGACGGATGGATAGACAGAGAGAGAGAAAGAGTCACACTGAGATTTTAATTTATGCAGTAACAATTATGTTCATCTATAATGAAAGAAATGAAATTGTTTATACTCTTTATCAATATCACATCTTCTTTTAGAGTGAGCCAATCCAATATTAGGTTTTGCAGTAGAAATTAAGACAGGTAATATTTCAGCTTCTTGAATTCTTGGTTCACTTGGTGGAGGAATAGGCAAGCTATAAAATAAAACACTAAGTATTCAATAAATATACAATTATATAATGTAAAAATAATTAAATACATACAGCATTTTAGGAAGACTTTAAAAATATAAAAATTGCATGCAATTTTGACAATACACTAAATTTGCTAAAGGTAAAGAAATTTCAATTCTAATTATATAAATTACATAAATGTTAGCAATTATGATTGTTTATTCAAATAACATATATCAGCACCATGACAAATTGCTGTTTTGATATAAAATTTTTTAATACAAATAATTTATTTTGCAAATGCATTCATTAACATTAATGAATTAAAAGCTTCAACTTGCAATGTGTAAGCAGCTGATTTTCTTATGATTATAATAACAAAATATGCTGTATACAATGTTATAATTTTGATAATATTATATACATTTATATGTATGGGTTGAAGTAAAATAAATCAAGGAAAACTCTATGATATACTACATCTTACAACCACTGATTATCACAAAAACTCAAATTCTGAAAAAATAATGTTTATTTAATAAGTTTAATAAAACCGTATATTGAAATAAGCAATACGCAATTGTTTGCTTGTGTTAATCAAATTAAAAAAAAAACATATTTTTATAAGCCTAAAAATATTACCACAAATTTTCATTAAAATTATTAGCAGAAATAAAATTATAATAAATTTAAAACAATATTTATAAGTAATTTTATTAATTTTCTAAGTACTTTACTTACTTTTATCAATTTTCTAAGTACTTTACTTACTATTATCAATTTTCTAAGTACTTTACTTACTTTTATCAATTTTCTAAATACTTTACTATATTTTAAAATGAAGAAAAGTAATATTCCCAAATAATGCATTATCAGTATTGTGCTTTCATTAAAAATTTTTAAAAAATTAACAATTAAAAAAGTTAATACAAGTAATTCAATCAAGAATTAACATTATTTTCCATGACAGTTCTAAATCATTTATGATTACTACATTTAATAAAATGATAAAAAAACAAATAAAGTTATTAACTAATATGTATTTATTAAATTATAAGACAAATTAAAAATTATTTTAATTGTAAAAATAAATAGTATGAATATAATCAAACATACTTGTCCAATTCAATTGGAGGAAGCCTGAAACAAAGAAATCCATTTAGAATTTAGCAATTCTGATTGTTAAGGGAAAAGAATTAAAACACATCCATAAAAATCAATATCTTTACTATAAAAAATTAATAAAGACAGTTTTGCAAATTCAATTAACATTTTATATACTATGCAACTGATATTAAGTTTGAAATCAGCCTGTATCTGTTGTTGTTGTTGCTTATCCTCCATGTCTGACGGTATCTAAAATACTTTAGCATAACATAATTGAAAAAATTACATTATTAATAAAAAATTATTGAAGATATATATAAGTGTTGAACAGGAATATTTTATTCATATAATGTACATGATGCATATTAACTAAACTGAATAAAATTTTACGATTAAATTTGTATGCCATATTTATAAAAAACAAAGTTATTTTATAGCTGGAATTATAATTTTTCTTCAGATAAATACAGAAATTTATCTAGAATTTTTAGAAATTGCAGTAACCTAAACAATATGAATGGAAGTGCAGCAATACGTTGATGTCTTTTAGTTTAAAAATCATAATAATTTAAAGAATTTTTAAAAGGATGTCATAATTAAATATATAAACTCAGTTACAACATTTTTAATGCAGAAATCAAATATGGTTGTATTTTCAATACCAAAAATATATTGTAAAATGTAAAAACATAACTGAGAAAATCTTCCAAAATAGGATAGCAAAGACATTATAAAAAGACACAGAGTAAACAAAATTATTATTGTATATTAAAATACAATAGATTATAAACAAAATTAAAAGTTTTATAAATTTTATTCCAAAAAATCAAAATCAAGAAAATGTTTTTGAATTTCATAAAATGCTTATTATATTTGAAACTTATTAAACCTATATTAAATCAAATGTTTAATGAGTATCAGAAGTGATAAGTCATATCAAAATTAATAATCCTCACATAAAATGAAGAAAATAAAGTGACAATTTTCTAGAGAAATTTCAATCTTTATTGCAATTCAATATTTTTTTTAAACTCTTTATATTTTTCTTACACATATTTAAGTTTAAATAACTTTAATAACTTTTGTCACAACAATAATTTATTAAATAAAGCAATAAAAATATTGTGCTATATAGTTATTTGTAATTTTTCTGAAATTCATAATAATTTTGTGATATCAGATAATTTGTAATTATGTTATTCGAAACAGTAAAAAACAAGATTGTTGCATGAAAATTTTATAAAAAATATAGATTTACATATGCTAGTAGATTTTACAGTATAACTTTCAGTACTTAACAAAATTTCTTAAAAATTTGAATTTAAAGTATTTTTGCTTACTTGAATATTGAAAACAATTTAATAACATTCTAAAATTTTGAAAAATATTTGATTTTTTTCATAAAATATTAATAAATATAATATTAATTGTAATATATTGCAGAGATTTTAATTAGGTAGAATTTATTTAGAATGAAATTAAATTATGCATATTCATTTCAAATTTTTATGTGAATGAATCAAAAGAATTTTTTACTTTATACAATGTAAGAAAGAATTTGTATCAGACATAGATAATTTGTTTATGTGATTTTTGTTTGAAAATAAAATTAACTATTTATGTTAAATTCTTTATAGCAGATAATTAAGTTTGTATTTGCAATCAATCTTATAAAGAAATCAAATGAATTTAATGTGTTAATTTCTCAAAAACATAAGAAAAAACCATAACTTAATTATATTTCTAGCTATCAAAGCAATAACATTGGAATATTTCAATGTTAATTAAACTAAAAAAATATAAAGTAAAGTTAAAAAAGTCAAACAAGTAGGAATATGATTAAAGAAAAAGTAATGCTTCAAAATTAATTCAAAATAAAAACAACAAAAGAGCCTCATTCATAACTGAATAAAAACAAATAGAGTGATATCTACAAATAGTAAAGTGACAATATAGATTTTAAGTTTGAAATCAATTACAACAGATTAAAATAACTTACTTCACTGATTCTGAATTTGATTGACCCATTTCTAAAATATTCTCAGCATCATAAGGATATTTACTGAAAAATATTAGAAAGGAAATTCATAGTAATATAAAAATGCGTAAGTTATTCAAATTTAAATATAAATTTTGAAAAAGTAAATTTCAATCAGAAAATATAAAACATTATGTTCCTCAACTATGGTTAATGTACAAGCAAAAATAAGAAAACATTTTAATAATTGAAGCAAATTAATTATATTTAAAATTATTAAACAAAGGCTTTTTAGAAAAGGAAAGGGAACATTTGTAGTCAGCACATAATATTAAAAAATTAAGTTACTTACAGTCCAGCTAAGTTAGCACCTCTTTTACAAGAAAAACATCTGAAAGATAAAATTACATCTTATAATAAGAGTAGAACATATTATGAACTGATATTCTTTTAACAATAATCTATACAAATTTGATTAAATTATTTTAAACTCAACCTTTTCAAATCAACGAGTTTTTGTTTAAATGTTTACATAAGAAGGAATGGAAGAAAAAGGAAACTTCCTATAGACCAGTGTTTCATTTTATGAAAGTTAATTTAAAAAAATTCAGTCTTTGGTGGCCACATGATATGCCATATACATTGAAACTAGTGTATTTTTTAAACTAATTTAAATATTATTTTTTTTAATTTACAAGATAATAAATTGTTACCTTGAAGTACAAAGGACTATTCTAATTATCCCAAAGTTTCAGATGATAAAATATATTAATGAACTTGCAAATTAAATAAGAAGATGATAATTTAGAAAGTGAAATAACAAAATTAGAAGTAAATTGAAAGCTGAGTAAAGAAAATCTTGAAGAACACAGAAAAAGAAGCATAAAATGTGTTTCATTTATGTATTAAAGTTACTAAAAATATTACTTTTTAACTCTTTAGAAAAGAAACCATCATATTCAATTAATTCACTACTGGTTTAATTTATTTTGCAAGTATGTTCACTTTCCAATAATTAATGTTTATTCTTCATGATAATATCAAATCAAAGTTTTCCTATATAAGAAAAGAAATATAATTTTGGATTATATTTCTTTTCTTATATAGGAAAACTTTGATGACATAAATATAACAGCTAATAAATACTCCTAAAAAATCTATATAGTTGCAAAAAAGTAAATAAGTAAAAAGATGCATCACAAGAGCAATTGAAAATGCAAATGCTTATATCACATGGAAAATTAAAGAGCAAAATTATGCTAATTTACAATACATCAAGTTGATGAGTAAAATACTAAAATTAGGCTGAATATGAATAAACAATTAAAATTTCAATATAATAGATAGCATCTCATCAAGTGATCATTAAAAATTGTTTCAGATTAAATAGCATTTATGTACTAACTGCCTCCGGAGATACATATATAGTATCTAAAAGAAACATGTTTAAAGTTTTAACTATATTAACTTCAATACAGGTTAATCAATGAAATCAATATTTGAGAATTAAATAAAGATTAATATTAAGGTAAGAATACTTTCATCATTCAATGAATTTTATGTAAAGCGTTTTACAATTATGGATTTAAATAATCATTTAAGTCAATTAGGGATTTATGTTATTATCAAAGCTTACAAATACTATTTTTATTGTTTTGGAAAATTTTATGTTTTCAATTATTAATTGTGAGAAAAATACATTTCCTGATTTAAATCTTAATGCAAAAATATTATTAAAAATTGATTTCTCATCAAGTTTTTTCTAAACATTTATTCATAACAAATCGCTTTTAAATAGTTCAAGTTGAAGCAATTAAAGTAAGTAATGCAGATATAATGCAAATGAGCTTCAAATAATTTTTGCAATTCCAATATTTAAGATATTCCTGTATGATACTGATTCTAAAACTTAATATTTTAAAATACTTGGTGGCATATTTGTATATTCTTGATTACATATAGTTTTGCTTTTAAATAAGTTATTTAGAGCACCTTAAGCAAACTGCTATGTTAAATAAGATTTGAATCGCCAATTTTTCCGTTCTATCGTCATATTTATTAGACTATATTTTTTTTAGAAATAATCTTAGTAAAATTCAATAATCCAAAGCTAAAGCCTAATTTATCTGAATAGTAAATTTCTCAGTAATCTCAGTTCACAATTTTTAATGAAGTAAACATGAAACATATCTTAAGTATCACTGTAATATTGGAAAAACTTTATAAATTAGAATGAATCACCTTCTCAACCACAAAATTTTATTTTTCAATATTCACCAAAAGAAGAAAGCTGTTTACATTTGCAATTTTTTTAACAGAATAATTACATTTATTAGAAGTAATTACTGATATTAAAATGAATATAAAGTTTATTTTACTAATTTAAATAAGTTATCAATATCTTTTAATCAAATTCCTAAGTAAAATACTTTCAATTTTTATTTTGGTCTTACTTCACAACACCAGGTGCATCAGGGAATAAATGAAAGAGAGCAATATCTTTTATTTTTTCTTGCTCATGTAATATAGCTTTGATACGATTTCTAATTGGTTCTGTTGCAGTAATAAAATCCTCAGTGTACATTTTTAAAGAAAGCTCATGCCTAATTTTCCTAAAATTTTCATTCATTTCTTCTTCCTAAATATATATATACATACAAATCATGTCTAAAAATTGCAAACAAAATAGAAAGAAATATTATAAATTTTCGTAAATTCATTAACAGAAAAAATATACTTAAAAATTGGGAAGAAAACAAAGGAAAATATTAAAACATTCTAAGTAACATTGTTAGTAATTGATAAATTTATACAAAGTATTTACAAATATACTGATAATTTTAATTTTATTTCTTTCCTTTATGTATTTTATAGAGCTCTATTTAAAAATACTTCTATTATTTGTAATATTTATATTTTACTATTGTAACATTTAAATAACATCTTTTAAATTTATATTTCTTTGAAGGATAACTAGATTTTTTTAAGTAAAAATATGATAGGAATCAAATAACTTTATACTTAGAGACACAAAAAATGTCTTGATCAAGAAAGGCAAATGTAAAACCAAATAATGTGGATAGAAATTTATTTATTCAACAATATATAATATATATAACAACAATTTAGCACAACCGCATTTGAAAATGATATTTCAAAAATATTTTTTGAGAATAATATAAATTTCAAAGCAACATCTAAAATTTATTACCATCCAATATATCCTGTTTAGTGGAATAATTGGTACCTTCATTTGAATTATTGTTTAGAAATCAATGCAAATGTAAAGAAAGCTAATTCACTCATCCATTGATACTGCAATGGTTAATATGAAAATGGAAGATTTAATTGGAAGTAGTTTTATTATTTAGAAAATAATCATATTGTTGATAATATAATAGAATTCTATACTAAACAATAGTGCTGTAAGGCATGTCCTTGTCATATAATGCCATAGAGAAGTGATCACTAAATTTGTGAAGTTTCCAGGCTATCACGATATTTTAAAATTCTACTGTGAGCTGCCAACCAAAAGAATAACTATAAAAATAACCTTACAGTTTTATTACCCAAAAAATTACATTTTTGGTAGCATTAGTTTTTGGTAATAGTTAGTAGAATAAAAATGTCAATTTTTACTTTTAGAATTAATATTTCTCAAAACTATTTACTTGTACTGATAAGGAATAATATAATGCATAAGATTCATATAAATGATGTAAAGAAACCCTTTTTTGCTCAATCTGTGCTTATTGTTAAGAAAAGGAAGGACAAGACTTAAGGAAGGACAGATCCACTGGAAATGATGGTATAAGAGCTTAATATATAAAATTTTCTGAAAATCTTTTTGGAAGCGAATGTAGGAATTGATATTGAAGAGAAAGAAGTGATTAAAGAATGGGATTACTTGTGTTAATATGTAAGAAGGGTGATAAATTAGATTACAACTGTTTTAGAGGCATCACTCTACTAAATATCCAATAAAAAATTTTCACTAACTTAAATAATCAAAAATTAGTACCTTTTGTCGAACTTTAGTTGAGTACCAGTGTGGTTTTCGAGTTGGTCACTCAACAATGGAACAAATTTATACTATTTGAAAAATCTTAACATTAGTACTTTTGTTAATCATTGATTTAGTGGGTTTTTGATCAAATCAATAGAACTAATTTAATATTTATCTTAGCTGAGATGGAAATGCTAATTAAGCTATTTAAATTAATAGAAGTTTTATTGAAAAAGTCTAAAGCCTCTGTTGTCCTGAAAAATGAGATTTTTAAGGCTTTTGATATTACTGTTGGTGTTAAGTAATTCACCATGACTATATCTTCCCTTCCCTTGGTTTAACTATTAATGCTTATAATAGTATGAAGATTTTCTGATTCAAAAAGAATACTTATTTAAAAATAAATTTTTTATTAGAGAAATTAAAAGGAAGATTTGTAAAACTATCATTAGACTTGTAATAACATATAGGAGTGAAATATAAATTTTGACAAATAACAATGTGAATACAACTTATTAATCTTTAAAAAAAATTTAAAAAATGACTTGATTAGTAAAAGTTAATATTTCACAGCAGAAAAACAGAAACAATAACCAAATTTATAATTTAATCAAGCAAAAAAGCATCTTTTGAGTTATTAAATCTTGGCAATTACTGTGGATGAGTCACATATTGAATAAATATGTAAAAATAATGTTTAAAGAAAAATTGAAAACTAAAGACATTTGTAGAGTTGGTATGGATACAATTAGATAGAATTCTCGTTAATCTTTTGAATGAGATGTGTATCTCCATATGTAGAGGATCAGTAATGATTATATTTTAAGCAGTTGCTGTTACACTTTTGTTTTGTTAAAACCTGTGACTTCAATTTTTATTTAAGCTTTCTGAAATATGACATTTATCGAAATTATGAATTATCTCACACTATTAGCATTGCACAAGCCTTTGATATAGAAAATGTTGGTTGTTTCTTGACAAACATATTATCCTGATCTTTCACTAACAGAAAAAGTCTGTTTAGTGGTTGCCAAGCGACTTCAGTCACTAGAGTTAATTAATTGTGACACAGCATAAGCATCAGTAGTTTTGCATGTCATTTAAATCATTTGATTCATACTCAGATATGAGTGCAATTATAGCTTTCATATACGGGTATTCTGAATATTTATTTCTAAAGATCATGGTTACAAATTTCTATTGAAAATTTAATCACTTATTTATTCCAATGTAATATATTTTTTCAATATTATTTACATTTTTTACTCGCAATGCAATATAACATAATCATCAAAGTTTTCGTTATTTTTTTTTATTATTAAAGATAAAACTTGCATAAAAATGAGCTATTTTTTAATTTCTACTTTTTAAGCTTGGACGATAATATACAGTTTACTTTTTGCTAAAAATGATGGTTTGCAATTATTTCTTCAATTATGTTTGCAGATACTGTTTAATACATATTCTGATTTTTTTTTGCATTAAAATAGCAAAGATTTGATGTTAGGAAAAAACACAAATAAATTAAAGACATATATTAAAAAAAATAAAATCTTCATCGTATATATAGACTTTGAGATCATTATATAATATTGTTATCATAATTTGTGAAAATGAATTATAATTCAAAATTCTCAAGAGTATATTAAGAGGAATAGTTATTATAAGCAACTTTTATTATTAATGACATAAAAACTTTTTATTTTTTTATGTTTAAGGAACTCATGGAAAATATAATGAATAGTGAAGTTAATTTAATACCCAGTGCAAGAAGATAGCCTTAAAATTAAAGCAGAGAATCGATATAAAAGTGTAAACTTTATTGTTAATTATGTACTGTTATTGAAGATTTATATAATTTAATAAATTCTTATATAACATGGTTTTGTACATGTACTTTTAAGCACTTCTACAAATATTTATACGTACATATTCATTTTTAAGATAACCATATTCATACTGTTGTTTTGTGCCAGCTAGGCTGGCAATATGAGGTTCGCTGCTCCACTTTTCCAACTGAACCAAAATTTTATGTGAGGTCTGACTTCCTCAGTACACACATGTCATAGATATCTGTTTATAGGGTAGGCAACCATTCACAATCATATTCATCTTTGTCATGATAAGAAATACAATCATATTATTTTAAAAAAACTAAGATTTCAACATTTAAGAGCCCCACTTTCTGAAAATTATGTTTTCCTGAAAACTTTTCATAGCTTAAATATTAGTTTGTAAAATTACTAGCAGTTTAAAAAATGAATATAAAATAGTATATCACTAATATTTTGCACATTTATTATGTAATAAAACAAATCTTAAAAAACAGTTTTAGTACGAAATAAGATTAAAAAACAATATTATATTTTTCCATTGCTCATTAAAAAAAATTTGATAAGTATAAGAAGTACCAACCACATTTCTGATAACTATAAAAAGCATTTACATTTATTTTTACGACAATTGTTAATCTTTCAACATCCTCATTTATGTCTCTGATGACTGAGATAAATTCACTTCGATCCAATTTACTTGCAACCATTTCAACATCAGCTTTCTAAACAAAAAATGTTTCATATTTAAAATAAGATGGTTTAAATTTTATACTTGTAAAAAATTTCACATTTGTCAAACATTATTAAAGCCTGATACTTAACTTTCATATGAACAAAATCAATATTAAATTTCATATGTACAATTGAATGTATACAAAATCTTGAAAATAAATTTGTCTTTATTTGAAAGAAAACTGTCAAAGTGCTAATGTCATGTGTTTGATTTCATAAAAGCAAAATCACATGATTTTCAAAACTAATTAGAAAAAAATTATATTAAGTAATCATTTTAATTTCCTTTTTGTCACTCATTTTTTTGTTTTAAAAGAAACTTAGCTTTTTGTATTAACAAAATAAAGCATTTAAATAATAATGTTTACAATGGTACTATTTTCAGGTGTTTATTACTAGATGCTAAGTGCTATTAAAAATCAGTGTGTAGTATTTGAACTCAAACATATTTACCTTTTTATGAAAATGATCAAACATTTGATAATTCTAATTTATATATTAAATTAATGTCTAAAAGCATAAAATAAAAACTTCTAATAAATACAAATTATTTGTCTATTAAAATATGTAGATTTATAGAAATTTACAATATAAAAATCATGTACTTTAAAAAGAAATTAATAAATGAGATTTTAAAAAGTGAAATAATTTTTAAAAATTCTTAAGTTAATGAAGGTTAACTTTAGAACTTATATGTACATTATAATATATAAATATAAACATATATAGTGTGCAACAAAAAAAAAAACCCTGCATAAAAATTTTTTTAGTACAATTTTATTAAAAATAAATTAAGAAGATATAACAAATAATATTAATACACTTTCACTAATAAATAAATTTAATTCATATGACGTGGTAATTTTTTGTAGCAATGCAGAGATGGAAAAGCTAGTTGAAACTTTCCTCAAGAGGCAGCAAGTTTTCTACTTTTAATTTATCCCTTTCCCACTGAAGGAATTTCTTTACAGAATCTTAATATTTGTGTGGTTTAGTACAGGTTTTTGACCCCAAAATGAAATCAACATTATAATTCATGGAATAGAAATCTGATAAGCAGATGGCGATTTCTTTAGATATTGTGACTTGTAAATATTCTTTGATTGCCATTTTAGCCTTGTAAGCTGGTGCTTAGTCTTGTTGAAATGTTCAGTTCACTTGACCGAATTGTTTTCCCCCAATACAACAGCTTATGGAGTGCCTCACTGTTACACTTTTTATTGCCCTCATTTACAAAAACCATAGAATTTTGATGTTTGTAAAAATTCTGCAGTACACTGACTGATTTGATTTACAACAAAATTTAACAACTGCTGAGATGCTTGGAGCATACACAAATTAGAGCCTATCGTTCTGGAAGTTATGAGCCTGTAGAACATTAAAAAGCTCTTCATCAGTGAAAAAAATATCTCTCTACAGTGAATTGAGGACAGTTTAAAAATTTTTTGGCAGTTGCGCATTCACAGAAGTTTATTTTCTACAATTAGGGGCTAAACCTTTTGGAACTTGTGAGACATACAAAGTTCTTCCTATAGATTTCAGTGAACTTGCTTTTTGATGATTTTATGATTATTATATAAGTTTTGGTCTACTGTTTGGACATACATTGCCATATTGCCAAACTCTTTAAAATAGTACACTGCACAAGGCACTGTTTGCTGAGGCACATTAAGCATATTAACAATTTCACACTGTATTTACCTTACATAAACATCTCTAAAATAGCATATATCTTACGTAACATTTTTAAAATGTCAAAAACATATTTACAAAAGATATTTTATAAAATTTTTATAATAGAAAATCTAGACAAAATGAAGTGAATACGCAAATCAAAAAGAAATTAGTTAACTTTTAATCAACAATGCAATAACTTTTGAGTTTTTTTTTGCTACACCCTGTAAACAACTACTGAATAAATTTTGAAATAAAGTAAAAAATTTAATCAAGCTTTTCAATATACTATGGCAATATATTTTTAACTTTTACAAAACTATAACATTAGAAGTTTTTTTTTATATTTGCTTTAAAAGTATATTAATAAAAGTAAATAATTTTTTGGACAATAAAAATTATTTTGCAAATAAAATAACTAAATAAACTCTTCACAAGATATTGTTTGTATGAAATATCTTAAATATTAAGAAAAAATATACCATCACATGAACTCATTTTATTCTCTGGCAAAATTTATTTAAAATATCAATATCATATTATAGAGGAATAAATACCTAAAATGTTTGTAAATTAAATTTAGAAAAGTTTGGAGCTTCACAAATGATTAGTTTGAATATAATTTCTATATGGAAATCATAATATCTACATTTTGAATATGAAACAAAGCAGAGAAAGATCTGATGGTTAATAAGTTATGAATAATTATAAAAAGTTAAAAGAAATGAAGATAACATTTCAAATCACTTACTAATTCCAACAACTGATACATTTTAGATTTATCAGCTTTTGTTGATTCTAATTGATCTATCAAATTATTCAGATCCTACAGAAGAAAAGGATAAATGAATTATCACAAATTTAATTATTTTGATAAATAGTTTTAAACAATTTTTCTATAAATTAATGAATACAATTTTTCAGTACAATATTTAAATAATATTTTAATTGAAGAGACAATAGATTTCTGTCAGATAATTTGTGATAATAAAATCATCATCTATGTAGAAAATATTATTCAAAATATAATTTAATGAAACATCAATAGACAATCACCTAAGTGTTACTATTTTATACACAAAATAATGAAACTTCTAATACTATTCCTTTATCAAGGGAATATTGGTAACTTTTTGATTAACCAATTTGCAACACTTTTTTAACAATATTCAAAGCAAATCAAGATAGGAAAAGACCTTCATGTGGTAGTAGGTTGGTTGGTATATATATATAATGAGAAAACTAATTGAATTAACAAAAAAATGCAAAATATGTATTTTACTGTTAAAAGTTTAAAAAAATCAATATTCAACAAATAAAACAAATATTAATGAAACTCTTTAATTATCTTTTCGTGTGGGGTAAAAATTAAGTTAGTTTTACTTGATGCAATAAACTTTTGTAGCATAAATGCAAATTGATTAAAATTTTGCTTGAAAACTTATCTTAAAAAAATTGAACTGAAGATATTAACTAGTATCTTCTCTATCTCATATTTTAAATAAAAATTTAATATTGAATTTTATTAGATAGAATCCATTAAAACAGATTTAAATATAATATACTGCAAATTAAATATATATATATATATACGAGGGTCACTCTGAAATTTTTGAGATACAACTAGGTTTTTAAAATTATACTTACAAAATTTTAGGTGTGTTCAAAGTAGTCTCCTCCAGCATCAATGCACTTCTGTACACGAATTTTCCACAGATTAAATGCCTCAAGCCATTTATTTCTTCAAATAGATAAAAAAAAATGTATTTATAGCCACATCAATCTCTTCTTCTGAATGAAAATGACGTCCACATAAGTTCTTTTTTAGATTAAAAATAACCAAAAGTTGCATATAGCTAGATCAGGTGAATACGGCGGATGTTCGCTCACTTTAATTTGTTTTTGTTTAAGAAACTCAACTGTTAATCTGGCTGTATGTGAAGATGCATTGTCATGGTGAAGCATTAGTCCCTAACATTCAGTTCTTGTAGAATTTCTGGAAGACATTTAGTGGTATACCAGTTTGCTGTTACTGTCTTCTGTCTTTCCAACTTGATGGCTTTGACCAATCCCGTACTTCTGAAGAAAAAGGCATACATTACTTTTTTCAGTGCGCGTTGTTTTTTCACCATTGTCAGTGTGGGATCATCTTCAAAGATCCATACTTTGCTTTCTTGACGTGTTGGAACGTCAAAAAAGGGTATATACGTTTCATCACCTGTTACAATTTTAGAAATGATGTGGTGGCCACCATCATTCAGCATATTAAGAGTTTCTTTACTGATTCTGACACGCTCCTCTTTTTGATGCTCAGTTAGATTATGGGGAACCCAACGACAAACTACTTTTTTCATATGTAATTCTTCATGAATGATTTTGTGTATGGCTGCAGATCCAATGTTAAGTTCCTTCTGTATCATTTGATAGGTACAGTGATTATCATCCATTTACATTTTTCGTATGGAAGACACATTATCCGGGATTACTGCTGACGGCGGCCTTCCTATGTGTTCTTCATCCTGAAAAAATTGCGACATCTTCTAAATTCTCTAAGCCATCTGAATACAGTAGCACAAGCTGGAGATTCATCACCAAATGCTAATTGCAACTGTTGAACGCATTCTTCTTGATTTAATACTGCTTTGAATCTTAGAAAATCATAGCACGAAAATGTTTTCGCATCAACTCCATTTTCTCTTCTGTTTAAAATTTATTCCACACTAAACAAGTTGAAGTAAGTCAGTAAAAAATCGTCTTCTGTGTTAAAATACTTTGTACTTTAAAACTAAACCGTTATTTTTATTTTGTAAATTCTCGTCTGCGCGTATCTCAAAAATTTCCGAGTAACCCTCGTATATATATATATTGGACATAAAATTTTGTTTTTATATAATTTCATTACTTAATGAAGACTACACAAAAAAGTAGTATTTTGCTGTTTAGCATTTTTATATAAAGCTAGTATTAGATTTTAAACTAAATATTACAAAATGATAGTCATTTAATACAATTCCTTAATCATGGTTTATACATTATAATTCCATACTTCTGGATATTTTCAATGAATATTTAAGCAATTTTTAAGATTATAAAGGCATTTTTGAAAAGATAACAATGTTTAAAGCAAATCAAAATAATTTATTCAAATTTCATTTAAAAATGAGTCACTTATCACAACATCATCATACTATGACTTATTAACATCATCATACTTTGACAGAATTAAATTGCAGATGTTAAATTTTATAAAACTTTCAAAGATTGTGGTAATTTAAAATATGTGAGATATGAAATTTTTACAATTAAAAGAGTTTACTTTTAAAATTTTCAAACTAAGAATAGAGATATTTAACAAAATTGATGAATTATTTACTAAAATTTTCAACATAATATAAATAGTAAAAGTATTCTAAAAAATGTAAGATCTTCTTTATACACTTATTTAAAATTAAACTAACTTTTGCAACCAAATACTAAATGGAAAGTATAACTCAAACGATCATGGTTATTTGGCAGTGTGATCTGTACAATAGTATATATTATTATCTTAAATAAAATAAAATTGCATGAAAGACATAAGTATGACCTGCATTTTTAAATCTTGCAACAAATATAAATACTAATTTTTCTTACTATCACTTCAATGGCAAATCTATTATTATTATTATTAATTTTTAAGAAAGAAAGGTTTGGAATAAAAATATATTTATTTTTCAAATTAACCACACAATATGATGTTAATATTAATATAAATTACATTATATTAATATATATTACATTTTAAGCAACATAATGCTCAAATTAACCATACAATGACATAATGAAGTTAAAAATATATTATACATTTTTATCTTGGTCTGTTACTTAAATATTAGAAATATAAAGGAAAAAGAGGTCTTAAAAAAGATAATGTGCTCCCTAGATATTAAATGTTTAATAGTCCTTAATTAAAAAAATCTAATAGCAAAAATTAAAAAAAGAAAAATTTTCGTCCATGCAAATTTTTACTTTATTATATGACAATATTAAATTCAAGGACAAACATTTTACTATTTTTCAAGATTTTAAAGCATTTGAAAAATAACTTTTATGAACTTTTCAAATGTATAAACCATGTTAATTTTATTTTTATTTTATATTTAATACAGTGATAAAGAATATGATCTGTATAAATTCATAGTTTTTCTCAGATTTTAAGTGATAAAATAATTACATTTATAGAAGATTTTGTATTACTAACATCATATATATTTATAAAATTAAGTATATTTTGACTTCTTTTAAAAATCATTAAATTACAAATATATAAACAAATTTAAATAATATAAACTAATATATACATATATAGTAGGTTAAGAATTAAAGAATTAATCAAAACACAATTCCTTTTTGTTTACATTTGAATTTTCAAACAAACTTTAAACATCAGAAATTGATTGACACAATCAGTTTTATTTCCTCTATAGATATTACCTCCAAAATAATAACTTACCGAAATTTTATTGAAATTCGCTCTTGCTTCCTGCATATATCTGTCAGTGGAAATCTTTATTTCTTCTAATTGTTTAATTATATCATCAACTTGCTCTTCTAAATGAGCAAAACTATCATTGATCTGTTAAAAATACATCATTTTATGAAAATCTTAAACTTTATTTCATCTTCTAATTTGTTTAAGAATAACACTCTATTAAATAATGTCATGTTTAAATGAATGTAAAACTAATTTATGTTAAACATTATGTGACAATATTTTATTTTGATGAACACCTGATAGAGACTGTGATAAATTTTTAATTTAATAAGATAAACGATTTAATAGATAAATTGTGTAAATTT
This sequence comes from Latrodectus hesperus, assembly GCA_037975125.1. Lineage (NCBI taxonomy): Eukaryota > Metazoa > Arthropoda > Arachnida > Araneae > Theridiidae > Latrodectus > Latrodectus hesperus. The sequence goes on from CM075851.1 coordinate 85,260,546, forward strand.
AGAAAACAGCTGCTAAAGAAGGTGTCAATATAAATGTAAAAATTAGAATTGACTTTTTTTATGCAATTAATATTGACTTTTTTTATGCATAACCCAATTAATTGCATTAAAATTAGATAATACTTTGCAACAAAAAGTAATAGGTATAAAAATTAACTTTAACCATAATGTAAGAGCTTTTTTCTTTGAAACAAGAAATGGAGTTTTAATAAATAATCATAAACAATAAAATTTAGAGTTTCTGATAGTCCATTTGATTATAGTTTACTTCTTTGAAACTACCATTTCAGAATTTGATTATACCATTCGGGAAGACTAGTGGTCTACTTGTATTAGTTTGGTTTATAATTAAAAGAAAATGATCACTGTTATATAAATCATTTTCAACACTAAAATTCAATGAAAGTAGAATTGCTGGAGAGCAAATAGCAAAATCTAATGAATGAAAAGTTCTTGATGATTGGTGGAAAAAGGTTATTTCTGTGGAATTTAAGAGACAGATATTGTTATTACAAATAAACCGCTCAATTATGTGACCATGAGAGCTTGCATTATCACTACCCTATAAGGTGTTATGACCATTAAAGTCACTAAGCAATAAAAAGGGTAAAAATAGTTCACATCCGATAAATTACTTAAATCAATTTCACGGATGACAGAATGAGGAAGTAAATAAAAGGTAAATAGAAATGTACGTATACATACTGCAACAGCCTGAAGTGATGTGTTAAGGGATTGTACAGAGCTAGGAATGTTACAAGACACTAGAATGCATACACCTCTAGACATTACCTCAAGGTTAACATCTTTTCTCACAGTTTTAATCACATAATTTAAAACAATATTGAGGCTTCAAGAATTTTTCTTGGATGGCAAAGCTCATTGGATTAAACAGGTTAATAATTGTTTTGATATCTTCTGAATGAGTGTGAATACCTTGACAGTTCCAATAAATGAAGGCTACTACTAAGCAAACTGAGTGTTCCAGACTTGGAGCAAATCATCTGAAAAATCTACCTTCACCGCACCTGTTTTAGGGGAAGCAAGAGTTTTTTTTTTAAAACTTTTAAAAGGTAACTTATGGAACCCTTCTCATGCATGCTTCTATTTTTGGGATCTATGGGCTTTTGATTTTGCAAAAGACTTTGAGTAAATAACTTTTAGAATAAGTGAAAGATTTGTATTAGAAGTATTTGAGGACAATTTTGAAATAGGAAGACTTAAACAATATGTTTGCCCATTACAAGATCTAATGACTTTTTTGACTGCTTCTGAATAACTAATACCTTGTTGAAGAGTGCGAGAGGACACAGTTCACCTGATTTTGGGTAAGGTAAGTTTTGCTTTATTTTCACAGTTGTAATTTCTTGATCAACTATTGGGCATGACTGAGAGTAAGAGGAATGTTCACCACAACAATTGACACATTTTTTTTGTAATTGACATGAACATTTTTTTTGTAATGTCATGTCCAACTGAAGCACATTGAGCATAAGTCAAAACATGTCCAAAACATTGACATTTAAATAAACATAAAGAATTTGGACATAAAGAATAAAAAACATAAAGAATTTGGAACATAGGGTCGAACACTGCAATTTAGATAACCAGCTCTAACACATTGAGGTAGTGTAGGAGTCACAAATGTGAATTTGAGGTGTTTAGAATTAACAATTATGCCATCTCTCCTGATTGTGATGTGCTGTACATGTTGTATTTTTGGTCAAGAAGGTTATTAAATTTCTACTTTTGATACATTAAGCAAATTATGTGCTGAAATAACTCCCTGCATAGAATTTAAACTATTATGGAGATATACTATTACATCAATATTACCAAGGCATTTCAATTTTAAAATGGTTTTAGCCTGATCATCTGATAAAACTTCAATCAAGAAATCACCGATTTTATCTTGCAAACATTTTTGACATTTCCAACTGTACCAAGAAGAACTCTTATTAATTAAGAAAGAGGAAACATAACCAAAATTAACCTCAGTTCTTTTAATAACAAAATATTTCTGATCATGTATCATTTGTTGCTCCATGAGGAGTAAAGAACTAGAAGTACACTACATAAAAAAAGGTTGATTATTTTAGGCCTGACTGCACCATCTAAACTGAGCTCAACAAGAGGATGCAGAATAACTGCACCAGTTCTAGCTAGACCCTATACACTTTCAATATAAGGAGGCAGAGGCCACTTCATATATTTCAATATATGAAGTGGCCTCCACTCTTATTGAGTAACTCAGCATACATGTGATTGCTTGAGCCATTTAAGCCAATTGATGGGCTGAGGACCACAACATACCTCCCGTTTACCTGAAGCAGAGGAAAAAGTAATGTCTTGGTCTCTGGGAACCTCAATTACCAGGGTTACCAGGTTGCATGGCAAACACATGGGTGATTTAGTCCTCAGGAGATGCTAATAGCAACAAGGTGGCAAAAGCTACTCAAGAGCAGCCCTCAACCTTTTATAAAGCAACCACAATGAGGGAGGAAAGGAAGAAAAGCCAAGAAGAATAAGAAATGATGAGTATAAATCACTGGAGTACCTCAAGAATTTGACACCCATGTTTACCTAAAGAAAGTAAACCCCCTGATGAGGAAAAACTATCCAAACCATTGATAAAACTTATTTAATTAAATTAAATATATCTGAGCACACAGAAGAAAAAAACTATTTGAAAATTCAGATGCATAAATGTTTATTATAATTTATGGTTATAGTTTTAAAATTGTTTTAATAAAATGCCTTTATACTTTTGAATGGTTTCCCAGAACTTAACTAGCTATAAACAATTTTCTTTCCCTCATCAATTTTCAAATAAATTCAATAATACAATTTTCATAATATTTTCCAGCAAAATTTCAATATAATCTAGATTATAATATCAATCATATAGGTAATATCTGTCCTAAAAACAATAATCAAGTATAAACTCTTAATATATGGAAATAAATATAACAACAAAATAAACATAAACAAAAAATAAGAAAAAGTGAAGGAATTGTTAATATATTATGCTGAAATAAACATTAACAAATAAAATAAATTAAAAAGTTTTCTAAATGAAAATGACATTTTAAACAGAATGACAATTATAAAGTTTACTGAGGAACTATGAAAAATAAAAAGTAACTGAGATATGTTAAAGACATTTGCTAAGAAACAGCAGAACATAAGAAATGGTAAATAAAAATCATTCTTCCTTTCCGAAGAAAATACAAATTTTATGCTGGACAATGTTTTATACAATATAATATATACATAATTACATAGAATATACAAATAATTAATCAGAGCTTGTAAAATGAAATATTCAGTTTTCAAATTTACTTTTTAATTTTAGATCACTCCTTCTTTCAGGTTATAATGATATTTTGAGGAATTTGTAATTTGACATTAATAGGTATAGTATATTAAATTAAATAAAAAAAATAGAATTTAAATCGTTAAAGCTGGTAGTTTTTCTTAATACAGAAACTATTATAATAACTCTAGCTAAAGAGTAAAATTATCTACTTTAAAAAATTGTTTTAAATTTCATACAGAATTGATTATGTACATTTTCAATATATACTTAAGTAAATATCATAATTTATTTGGTTGATTATAATTGTAACAATGTTTAATTTATAGGATTCACACTTTTTTCTTCATGACAAATAAAAGGAATATATTATTGTAATTCAACAAGTAAAAATAAATGCATAATGATACTTTAGTATGAATATAATAAGGAATAGTCCAATAAGCATATGGGCAAGTCAGTAAGTATTTCTCAAAAACCCTCTGGTTCATACATACAATATTTTGTGCATCAATTTTGAATGCCTTCAACTAAAATCAAGGTTATATATAATTACTCTGTCATATTTTAAAAAGAGCCATTACAACTGAAATTACATTGTAAGTTGTGAAAAAGTAAGGGATAATAATTTGTTTACAAAAAAATAAAATAAAGTAAAAATGAACTTTATTTATTTATATTTTATTAATAAAATAAAGTAAAAATGAACTTTATTTTATTTTAAAAATGATATGAATTTATAATCATGCTAATAAAATCCAAAATGAACCAAAACAATTGAAATCAGATATTGGATAAATGGAAATTGGGTAATGGATAAATGGGAATTATAAAATAAAATACAGTTAAGTTTAATGAAGATTTTGTCAAATTAAATTTTATGGTTTAAAACTAATAATTAATTAATTAATACACACACACACACACACACACACACACACACACACACACACACACACACACACACACACACACACATATATATATATATATATGTATATATATATATATATATATATATATATATATATATATATATATATATATCACATTTAATATTTAATTTCGATAAAAAAATTTATAGAAAGTAGAAATGGCATAATTATCTGCAAACTTTTATTCTTACTGGAATTTTAAATATTTTATTCTATAAAGGTTAAGACTAATCCCGTAAATAATAGGGTAATATTAATTTCTTCCAATTAAATAATGAATCTTATTGGTAATGATATATGAATCGTCTTTATGTAGTGTACAATGAAGATTTAAATTTGTAGGCAAATAATTACATGACTTAGCTATATATCATTCATCAAAATTTTTAAACCATTTAATGTTTTAATATATCTGTTTTGATAAAGGTCATATTAACTAATAAAATGTAAATATAACAGTTACATCATCAGCATTTAGAGAATCCAGTTTTGCCTTCATGACTTCAATAACAGAGTTTATTTCTTCAATTGAGTTTTCAATATATTTCAGTATTTCTTCATCTATTCTTTTAAGCAATTCAGTGAAGTTATTTTCTAAATTTGTTAACTATATGAATAAAAGAATAATGATTTATTACATCAGTATTACAGTGTTAATTTCAATAAAAATATAATTTAAAGGAAATCCTACATTTAAACCATCTTTAAAGGAAAATATATTTCAAAAAATAAATTATAAACTATTTATACAACATATAGAACAGAGAAATATTCCAATAGGCATAATTTTTGAATTAAACTTTAACAAGAGGAAATCTGACATTCTTAATTAGATCAAATATGTATGTAGATATAAAATTTCTTTAAATATTTATCAAATGTATCTAGCATTCTAGCCTAGGAATTCTAGCATTATAATCTCAAAAGCCAATAATAACACCTTTCATGATTAATTTTTATATTGAATCAAAATATAAAAATATATATATATATATATATATATAGTTAAACTACATGCAAGTTTCTCACTCAATTAGAAGCTTATATTAATATTATAGGATAAACATGCAAGTTTCTTCAAATCATTGAAGTTATAAATGCATACATTTCTTTAAAATGCATTTCTTCAAAAAGGTAAAAGTGAAAACCTTATGATAAAAGTTCAAAATTGGTGAAATTTTGTTTGAGATCAATAAAAAGATGTGGTGATTTCATCCTTTGTGCAAGCAAAATGGAATACTAACCAAAAATGCAACAAATAAAAAAATCTCCATGTTGGTTAATGACATAAATAATTTGATAATATACAATATATATTTCTTTCATGAAACATAATATATTAATTTTGTGAACAACACAGTCAAAAAATATAATTAAATAAAGTTTTAAAACTATTTATTTAAATAAAACTGATTAAATACTCAGAAGTTTAAAACTATGAAAGAATTTGCACTTACTGGAAAAAAATCGCAGAATGAATATTAATAAAACACAAATCTGAAAGTAATATTTTAAGTGTTTTTTTAAAGTAATTTTTAATTTTTGAAATTTTACAGTTTACAATTAAACTTAGAGGCACTGATTGAATTTGATAATTAATCACAGAATTAACTTACTCTATTCATTTTTAATACAAAGCAATCTCAATGCTGACTTTAGGATCTTTTAGTTAATATAATAAAAATATATCACACATTTTTGTGGCAATGCTTCACCATCAAATATAATGTTTAAAGTTAACATGCTTATAGTTAAATCTTTTTAATACATGTAATTAAAAAAAGTTTAGGTTTCTCATTGTTAATGCCTATTTTCAGGTTATAATATGTGCAATAAATTTGAAATTTCGTAAAATAGATTTCTTGGATTAATAATGAAAAGTAATAAAAATCACAGAATTTTCAATAACCTATTAACAAAACTCATTTAAAATTTTCCAAGAATTTTTTTACAAAAATTCATTCAAACTTAAATAGTATACTATACTATTCAAGTTATTATAGTTATTATAAATAGTATACTATACTATTTAAGTATTAATATAATAGTATTAATTTTAAAAAATGCTGTTTTATTTTATTATTGTTATTTTTTATTACCAAATTACCTCTTCTTTCATCTTTTTTAAATCCCTTTGAAAATTTATTTGATTTTGTATGAAGTTTTCGATAAATCCTGGTTCCACTGTTCATGCAAATGGGGAAAAAAATCAATAATTACATTTTAGGAGGAAAATCTGTAACTGAGTTAATTTTTATGTCATTAAACATATATTATTAGTCAGCAAATAATATTGACAAAAGTTATATTCTAAAAATATTTTGTTCAACAATACAGCAACAATATAAATTTAAAAATGTATCTAACAATTATATTTAAAAGACAAAAGAAAATTAAATTTATAAAAAATTAATTAATATCAATAAACTATATTAACTGAAAAATTGTTTTTTTCACTGAATAATAAAATCTAATCAACTTACTTAATTTGCCTAGTTCTTCCCGATTTACTTTTATCCCCTACATTTAAAATAAGATATTTTAGAGACACATATATTGTCTAGTTAAAAAATATATAAATACAGTATAAAAATGTACTAACATCTAAAAGATCTATCCTTGCCACCTGTTCCATAAAGTCTTGTTTAGGAGTCAATTTCTCTTGAGCTTCTTGAACCTAAATAAAAAATGCCAACTTACAATAAAAATTTAGTTTTATTTGTATGAAACAATAGTAAAAAAATAAAATAAAAAAGATAACTTAAATTTTAGCTTAAATGCAATTAAATTTGAAATGAAATTATACTATGTTTAAACACATATGAATTGTTTGAGGTTCAATAAATATAAAGAGGATATATGAAAAAATAAATCATAAAGGAATATTTGAATGTAAATCTTTAGAAGACTATGATTCTCATGATGATTCAGATTCAAGTATAGAAATCAAAATGTTTTGCCTCAAACTTTCTACACCACCTAAGAGTAGAGTAAAAGTAAAATTAAAAATTTATATATGAAATGGCAGAACTTTTCCTAATATTATTTTAAAACTACAAAGAAGCATTGGTGACTTAAAAAACGTATGTTCAATAGGTTATTTATAGCAATTGTTTAATTACAGTATTCTAAACAATATTGTATTGTGTTCAAAAAATGTACAAAGAGTTTATAATACCAAAAAAAGTACTATAAAAAAATTCAAAGCATTAATTGGTCTTTTATACTTCAGAGGACTTCACAAATTGTTGCATGTAAATATGAAATATCACAGGATTGTGTTATCATATTTTTTAGCAACCTAAAAAGTAAACAATAACAAATAGTTGGTGAAAAATGGTTAAAAAATTTACTTTGGAAGTCATAAAAAAAAACATATTTAGAACAGAAGCACTTATAAAATACTTCCACCAACACCTGATCAAAAAACTGTTAGAACATTTTTCAACAAGTAAGGTAAATAGGACATCAAGGACAACTGAAAAATCTAGCCACAGAAAAATATAACATATTTGTTCGAATAAAAAAGTCTAAAATATGTTCAGCACATTGTGCTAAATGTGATAGAAAATCTGTAGTGTACATATCAAATATATATGCAAAAAAAAAAAAAAAAAATTATAAATATTTTTGTAATTTATTTTCAATACTCAAAAAGTATCTATTCTGTAAAAGAGAAAGAATGTAAAGTGATAAAAATAATCTTGATAGTTTTATTTCACAGAAATAAATGACCAGCTCTCATAGAATCATTGCAAGTTTCTACATAAATACATTAGCACGCATTCCCCTAGGTCAGAAATGGACAAACTTTTTTGGTCGCGAGCCAAAAATTGTAAGGAAAAAGGTTGGCAGGCCAAGATAAATTTTTCTGAAATTTTAAAAACAACCTACAAGTTTTACAATTTAGATATGTTAATGAGATGATTCAAAAGTGCAATTTCTCTTGTAAAAGTTCCTTAAATTAAGATAAACTGACTCTAAGGAATCAAATTCAATAACGAATCAGTCTACATATGAGAGGATTCTTTCTAAGGTTCATGGTTGAAAACACTTGTTAACATATATAAGATGAAGCAAATATAGCACTGATTTTCTGGGTGTGAGATCAAATTTGGGAAACTTACTTTCGAAAATGGTTTGTAAAACTCTAACTGTGGGATATTTAGAAATAGCTGCTTGAGATGATTGTTAGATTGCAATTTAGTAAATTCTAGCAGCAAATTTGGCCTCACTGTTTCACAATTTATGTTGAAAAGCATGATAAAAATATCGAACTCTGTTTGAATGGCAATGAAATCTAAGAAATCTATGTTCGAACTCAAAGTTGCAGTTTTTTCAAGCCAACTTAATTTTCTTCAAAATTTTTAAGCTTCTCTTTATTTACTGAGGGTATTGAATTTAACCTTGGAAAATGAGACAAGTAGTTCTTAGCTAACTACCCATCAAACAGATTAAGTTTTAGTTTAAAAGCTTTAAGATGAGCCCAGAAATCGTTGATAAATTGATTTTTCCCTTGGATCTTGACATTCAACTTGCTCATACGATGAAGATTTGTGAAAAGTTCAAAGTCTGAAAGCCATTCTGTATCTTCTAACATTTCACACTTCACAGATCACTGCTTCTCATGGAAGGGCGACACAATGTCGTCTTTCATCTGCCAAACTCGCCCGAAAACACATCCTGCACTAAGCCACCCTACTTTTGCATAAAACAGTTCATTAGTGTATTCAGACTGCACGGATTGAAGAAATATTAAGATGATATATAAGATAGAAAAGTAAATGGATAAACAAAATATAAATCATATTTTTTTAAAATTTCCGTCGGACCGACAAATTAAAATTCTATATGCAGGCAGCATAAAACCTTCCAACAGTCCAGAGTTTGCACATCTCTGCCCTTGGTTAAGTAACTGAGTTATATTAAAGTAAAAGAAGTGCAGAAATATAAAATAATTACATAATTAAATTAAAATTTTTATACTAATATATATACTAAAATAAGATAATTATAAAATTATCTTATCTCTCTTTCACACACACTTTTTAAATATAAACATACCTATATGCACACATATCATTTGTAGACAGAATGAAATAAATAGTGTAAAAACAAAGTCAACTTTATCAGAAAGTGTTGACTATGTTAATAGAAAGTTATAATATGTACTGACATATAGAGATATATATTATAAATTTATTTAACAAAATATTCATATTTTTTGAAAATAATACTGACAAATCTACTGTCTCATTACTTATCATCCAGCTCTGATCCAATTGATATTAACAGGAATTCTTACATGGGCATAATAGTTATTGCCCAGTCATTAAATATCTATGAGTAAATTATCAAGGCCAACATAAAAATGAGATGGGTCATTATATTCTGGCTATATATTAACAACTGTATGCTAGTTTGGTAGTAACTTTTCTTACAAAAGGTATTGGGATACAATAAAGGGCTCAAATCAATACAACCATTAAAACTTCTTATACTAAATAATATGACACTTTTTAGAAATAAATTAATTTCATAAATTCATTCATAAAATATATGTATAATATTAAAGTTTGGATTTTTATGGTGCAATACTATAAAAACACATAGAAAATATTTATTTCAATGGTTATATTTTCATCATTAATAAAAACATAATAAATGTTACCACACTTAACAAAGAGGTTCAAAGAGGAAAGATACCAAATTTATTAGTGTATTCAAATATTCTAAGTTAATTTTAATTACAAATTAGCTTGTCTGAATTACTGATGCTCAGCATTAGTTATAGCATTCAGGTATTTTTTCCTGTAACCTTTGATTCAATTTTCCATTTATAAGTATACCCTACTCCAAATAATACTTTAAAAACTTTTTATAAATACTTTAACCCTTTAACCGGCTATCCCGAGTACACTCGGGCAAAAATTTCTGTGCGTTTTCCGGCTATCCCGAGCCCCTTGGTAGGGGCAACTGGCTTCACTGCAGTGCTTTAAATTCAACCCCCGAATTGATGGATTGCCGTGAAATCGTAGATGGGGAACTTACTGAACGGTCATGGTTGATTTAACTAATGTGAGTGGAAATCGAAAGTATTTCAAGAAAGCAACAGTTTTACTTTTCTATAATTATTCAAATTTAGATTAATAAATTAAGGAATGTTAAACTAATAAAATTAAGGAATGTTTAACTAATGAATTAAGGAAACTAATAAAATTAAGGAACTAATTAAATAAAATTAAGGAATGTTAAACTAATATTTCGTAAATATAGTTTAAAATCATTGAATAAAACTTTATGTTTCTTACAAATTCCGGAAAATAGGAAATTTCCTTTTTTATTTTTCTAAATCAAGCATGTAAAAGAAACATTTTGATTTACTAATTTAATGAATGTATTTTAAGTGTTATGCTTTGTTTTTTATATACTTCAATATCTAACAGAATTGCAATTGCACTAAAGATTATACGTTTATATTCTTGAGACAGATTATTTCAAATAAGTTCCATAAGTTATGACTTTTTATTCCTTTCGTGTAAACACACGAAAACAAACTTCAATGTTACTTAATTCTAACATAAAGCTAAATAATTCAACCTTCAATAAGATTTTTTAATATAAGAAATAAATTTTATCTTTGTGGTAATAAATTAAGATACGTATTTTTAATGGGTTATTTTTTATGCAAAATTAATGCTGTCGAAATTAGATAAAGTATTCATTTCTGGTTAATGAATTTACTTTTAAAAATAAATTTTGTGAATATTTACTTCTTTAATAGGAACTATTTAAAAATATTTGTTTAATCTAATGAAAACTAGCTAAATAGTTTTATTTTATAACCATCAAAGAAGAAGGAAATCACAAATCCTTATATCACTAAAGTGCTTTGAAAAAATAGTTCGCTAAATTTGCCACTGTTAATGATTTGCATGTTAAAGCAGTTTTAGTTCAGTGAAGGAAAAAATATTTAATGCAGGACTAATTTTAATATTTGAAAAAATGTTATATTGACATGTTTTATATTAAACATTCAATTATTAGAATACTATTGAAATAATAGCATTAAGATTTCCTTGCTTTTATTCTCCTTCTAAAAATTTTGAGCGTGAGATACAACATTTTATTATTTGTGCAAAACAATTTAAGAAATATAAAATATATCTCATGATAACATGAATCTTATATCGAGAAATATTTTTGCATAGTTAAAAAAATAAATCTTTCTGTACAAAGAATTTAAAATGTATTTTAATACATGTTATTTTAATGCGTAAAAAATTTAAAGCGAAATTAATTCCCTAACATTAGACTTCAAATTATATTTAAAAAAATTTTTAATGTAAAATTTATATTAAAAAAATTTACAAAATTTAAACTGAAATGAATAGTTTACAATATACTCTGAAGCCTATTGTTAAGCAATTAAGTTAGCTTTTTATTTTTAAGCTATATTAAAATTTTAAAATTTTGTCGAAATTCTTCAATTTGTGTATAAAGCAACAAAGCTGTTTCTTTCAATAATTTTGATAATTATTTGATGATTTTAAAAAATAGTGTTTACTTTGAAAAGTATCGACAATAATTAAAATCAATTAATAATTAAATAGCAAATTAACGTGTTTTAACAGCTATTTAAATCATTAAAATTTTAACTATTTGGGAAATTTAAAAAAATTCTGATTTTTAATAAAAAAAAGATTTTATATATATATATATATATATATATATATATATATATATATATATATATATATATATATATATATATATATATATATATATATAATTATTATATATATATTTAATAAATATATATTATTATATATATATTATATATATATTTATATATATATATATATATATATATATATAATAATTTTAAAATGACATTTTGCTATATATATATATATATATATATATATATATATATATATATATATATATATATATATATATATATATATATATATATATATATATATATAGCAAAATGTCATTTTAAAATTATGATAATATGATATTCATTGAGTTAACTATCATATATATATTTTTTATTTAAGAATTTTAAATATAAAATTAAAATTATATAAATAAAATAAAAATATAATTATAAAAATAAAATTTATATTTATTGTAATTAAAAAATTATAATAGAGACTTAACGAAAATTTCAAGCTGAACATTCACAAAGAAAACTACTAGCACGCATGGGTTTCTTCAGCTGACAACGATTGATGGTCTCTCCCCACTGTAAGTGATTAGAATGTGATTATTGTGAGGTGGTCCAGGGTAAAACGGAAATACGCCTCATCAAGAGTTAGAGACTTTTGTATTCTTGACAAATTCTAAAGGGGGAAAAACTTGCATTGCAGTGAAAGCCAAAACTATGTTGCCACCGCGAAGCAAAAATGAAGCACTTTCTTCACTGAATCCCAGACGGTTAAGGGGTTAAAAATACTCCAAAATTTTATTTGGAGAAAAGAATAATTTTAGAGGCAATATAACCAATTAATTACTCTGCATATTAATTATTTTTTCTATAATTTTAGTACACATTTTTCTTTGAAATACACACATATTTGTACATGTAAGAAAATATAACATCCTTTTTAAAATCTAGTATTAATGATATTTTCTTGTAATATCAAGAAATTAAAAAAATTTTTGTAATATCAAAAAATTTAAAATTTAAAAATGTGTAACATTTTTAAAATATAAAAATTTTGAAAATATTCACAGATAAAATTTTAAATAAACTTACATGCATTTTCAATTCCTTCATTTTAGTTTCTAAGTCATCAGCTAAATTCCACTTAAGTGATTCTAAATCCTCTCGGTAAGCAACAGTTTCAGTCAACTCTTTGTGTTTTATTGACAAATCTTTCAAATCTAAATGTTATTTAAATTTAAACGATAATAAAATAATTCAAGAATAAAATGAACATTGAAGTTTTAAAGTTATTAATAATAAAAAGATCCATAGTTCTTCAATTAAATTAAACTCAGAAGTTTAATATTTAAGCACTTATTTTCAGTTTGTTATTTTAGAAAAAAATTTATTTCCACTAATTCTAATTATACAAAATGTTTTTTATAACTATGAAAAACAAATTATAAGTCAAATAATAAACGATAATACAAGCCCTTTTGATACAAGGAAAAACTATTTACACTTTACTGTAATTCAGCTAAATTGAGAAATTTTCTAAATCAGAGCACTTTTAAGCTTCTCTAATATACAAAACTTAAACAATAAAACAATATTTACTTAAAATGCAATTTAATATTATTTTAAAAGTTAATTAAAATAGGTAGTTTAAGAATTATAAGATGAATAAATTTACTAGATAAAACTAATTAAATTCAAAATTTTCTACACATTAGTTGATAAATATCTTCATCATATTGAATAATATATGTGTGCAACAGTGTAAATAGCTAAAAACACATACAGTGAATGATAAAGCAATACATAATGCTCAAAGTGGAAAGAGTTAATTTTTTATCCTACGTCGAGACAGCGGCCTTATCGGCCATAAATCCTCTTGCAGCCCAATAAAAATTGGCCTTATTATGAAAGTTATCAGGTAAGCAGTTCAAAAGAGAAAGCGCAGGACAGCTTGTCAAATGAATAAAGTCGATAAAAGCTCCTGAAAGACACAGGGTACAGTAGGGTGAGTTGACCATGACAATATGGCTTAAGTGTCCCTGGAGAAAGTCATGTCCAGTCAAAATTCTGAAATTGGCTGTGAAAATGGAGCGTGGAAGGCACATGGGGAGTGGAGAGTTCAACAGGAAACCCCAAGCCTTGTCTTTAGTAATTTCGCTATATGAATTATGAAGGTCCTTGAGGAATTTGTTTTTGATTAAGTTGCAGATTTGTTGGTATGATGGAATAAAATCAGGCTGTTAAAGTTTATATCCATTCTTTGCAAGGTCATCTGCTTTTTCGTTCCCATAGACACCACAGTGGCTAGGTATCCACTGAAGAACAATTTCTCACCCGATGGAAATGGTATGATTGAAGAGGGACTTCACTACTTCCACATGAAATGAATCGTTTATTGAGTATGAGGTGATGGCCACAATAACAGACTGAGAGTCAATAAAAAAGACAACTTTCTTTAGTAGAGTGCTCAGTCCAAGAAAAAGTGGAAAGAGTGCTTATAAGTTATCTATCATTCATTCAATAGAAAAGAAAGAAATTTATATAAGTATGTATATCATTAAGGATTGAAAGCTTTTTAATTAAATTTTTATTAAATTACGCATTACTCTACAAAATATTTTTATTTCTTATGCAGTATCATTTTTAGCTTCTCCCCTTCTCTATTTGAAAAATTGCTTAGCTGGCATTTGAATTGCTAGCATTCTGGTTTTTGGTTCAACAGTTATTAGACTTGAATTCCAACAAGGGCATGGATATTTGAAGTGGTTCAGGATTAACTTTAAATTGTAGGTCCCAGTCTAATTGAAAAAAAAAAGACTAACACACAAACCAAACCAATTAGAAAAACCTTAATTATTTGTAAGATTTATATTTTCATATATTGGTAAAGCACAAGTTTTAATATTCTGTGGCAAACAATGCTACCTTATAGAATTAGGTCAACTTTAATGATAATTTAAAGTATTGGTAGTTTTGTATTTTTAAATGTTTCTTGGATGAAAATTGGAAAGACTTACATTGATATCATAATGAATAAAAAAATGATGTTAGAGATTATATCAACAAAATGAAACTTATAAAATTATGATCAACAAATAGTTAATATTTTGTCATTTAATCAAAATACAATCTTTAAAAATTTTTCTCACTATTTTATTAAATAACATTAATATTATTCAATTTATGTCTGTTAATAGTAGTTATAATAGTTAAAAACCTTGCTGATAAAAATGTTATAAAATTTTTTACTAACTATTCACCTCAATAATGTACTCTGCTTAATATTTCTTCATGATCAGATCAAATGCTTCTAGTTGAAAATTTCAGCAATTGAAATTATGGTCAAAAAAAAAAATTAGTTTCCATATTAACTCAAACATGATCTTAAACTGAGTGATAGTCAAATATTTAGCATTGTCTTTTGGTTATTCATAAGTGTTGATGAATGTAATAATATACTTCAAAGTGTAAGTTCCATTCAATTAATGAGCAAAAAATAACAATTCAGTGACAAGCGAATCAAAAATTTTTATTATTAAATATTCATTTTTATTATCTTAGATATGCTTTTAAATTCATTGTATCTGTCATATAAAAAAATAATTTTCTTTATTCGAATATTTTTATAATTTATGGGTGCTGCTCTGGTCAAGATATAAAGATGAAACAAATTGAAAAATATATTTTGGATTGAATATTGAGATGAAAGGTTTTAGCGTGAAAAGAAAAGTATTATGTAACGAGTAAAATATATTCATTTAATTAAATAATTTTTTATAAACTATAATAGTGTGAAAAACTATCTTCAAAATCAAATTTCAGCACCTGTTCTTATATCTCATATTTAATATTGATGTTGCATTTGTCACCAAGTTATACAACACACTTTTATTTTATTTACCTCCTTTTTATTTTTTTAAATAATATAAATGATAAAGCTGGATATTATAGTGAGATATGAAGTCAAAATATTTAGTTAACATTTAATTAAAAACTCTTTGACTAATATTTAAACGATCTTCTTTTCATTTTTTGTATCTAAATCAGAAATACTAACAATAATATGAATTTTTCACTTTTATGAGAATCCCGTAGAAATGATTTTATTTTCATAATAGTAAAACCGCTTACCAGTTTCTTTAAAGTTTTATAATTTGAATAGTTAGCATGAATTCTATGGTATCAACTTTTATTTTTTTAAATTAAGTTAGAACTCATTAAAAAACTACAATTTTCTATTTTTGTGAAATATAAAAGTTCAAAATATAAAGATGTAATTAAACAAAAACATTTAACTATCAACCCGGTATGGTATGGTTTAGATATGAGGAAATGTGATCTGTTTTTAAATTTCAAGAATTTAAATCATTTAGTAGCTCCAACATGAACTATATCTTACATTTTTAGTAGTAGTAATATGATAGAAACAGTTTTGGTGCTTTAGGTAGGTAGGTAGGTTATGGCGGACACTTTTGGAGCTTTATGCTATGATGCTTGTAACCAACGACCAATATAGTCTGTGCTTGTAACTCTCATTGAATCTTTTTTGGAGCTTTATGCTCGTAAGCAAATTTCAGAGTTTAGTTATTTTTATGCGTTTCGGTTTCTTTCCGGCTGCTTGCCGATTGAAACACAGCCAATCGCTTCGTAATCTCATAAGTGACGAGGCCGACGACAAAGCTGGCACCTTCCTCTCTACAACTCATCCCACAAATAAGGGCCATCCTGATTAAGACATATTTTACCTGCCTCATTTGTCATTAGTGAACATGAGGGATCTTTGATCCGATTAAATATATAACTCATTACATGAGAACAACGCCTTTCTAAACTAAGAAACTTTAGCCCAAATTTTTAGGTAGTAAATATTTATTTATCAGAAACAACAGGCTAAAATGGCTTGGCCATGTTTGGAGAAGCCGGGAAAACAACTGTAATAGAATATCAACATTTAAGAACCCCGAAGGATCCCGTGCCCAATGAAGACCATCAACAAGATGGCTCGTTGACGCTGAAAATGACCTCAAGATACTGAAAAATAGGAACTGGCAAAGTGTCACTCAGGACTGATTGGGCTGGAAAAGGCGTGCTGTAGAGGCAGCTAAAACCTGTAATAAGTTGTTACGCTATTAAATAAGAAACATTTATTACTTGCTCTATTCTTTTTATGCCAATTAGCTTTAACTTAATATAATATGATTTCCATCACTAAGCAATAATTTACAATTTCAGCTTAAAGTATAATAAAATTATAACTTTTACTATTTAAGATTACATATTGAAAACTAATATGAAACATATCTTGATAAATCTACGGTTAAGTTACTCCATATTATTTAACCAATTTTACTAAATTATATAAGCGCAAATATGCATTGAGGCATTTAAACTTGTAAAACCTTTGCATTTACATTTAGCGGTTTATATAAATATTTCTTTAATTCATGTTTTAGTTAGTTTTATGTGTCGTTCTAATCTCTTTTAGTCCCAAAATAGTCCTTGTGTATCCTAAGAGGTGATTAATCAGAACACCCAGTGTCCGGGAGTATAGCTGAACCCCGGGGGGATACTTGGGGATATCTTGCTTTCTGAGCGTTTATAAATATAAGAAGGCTTAGTCATTCAGGCTTAGAGTTAAGCATAAAGTTAAATTCCCCATCTTGTAAAAACTACTAGTTTCGAAAATTATTCAACATACTGTATCTATTAACATAAATTACACCACTTCGTACTTTCGACGACAACGTTAAATAGCCTATAATCGAAAGTAAGTGACACCATTGTGAATTGAGCGTATATAAAGGGGATGTGAGTGCTTTGGAAATTGCAATCGTTAGCTAATGCAGAAACAAAGCGATTTATCCAATACTCATAAGAAATGATCATTAGCTTTCGAGAAAAATGTGGAAGCATTTCCGAAACGGCTTAGCTTGTGAAGTGTTCGAGTGCCGCTCTGGTAAAAGTATACGGTGCATGGCAAAATGGAACAGTTCAATTTCACCTATTAGTTTTAGCTGGGAACTATGGAATGACCTTCACACCAGGAGTGACCTTTCTAGATATATCCCAATGTAATACACACACACACACACACACACTATATATATATATATATATATATATATATATATATATATATATATATATATATATATATATATGTATATATAATTTATACAATTATTATACATGGTGTAAAATTGGTTCTTCAATTTATACTATTTTTAAATTATCTTCTTAGAGTAGAGATGCTTTTAATCACTATAATAACACAAAATATTCTTTATTAAAGATGAAAGAGTCTTGCTTATTAACTTTTTTTCGATATTTAGGGCAACTTTTGCTTTGCTATATTTATTAGGATTTGTATACACCCAAAATCAATTTTTAATTATTTTTCATCATAAAATCTTTGAAGTTAAATTTATTTATCAAAAAATTTAATGTATCTTGTAAAAATGTCAATAGTCTATAAAATTCATTTTCATTCAATTTATTATCTAAATGAATTGCCAAACATAAACTGACACACATTTTAAATACTTTTTTTACCTTAATCTGCCTTTGCGAAGATGATTATCATTAAATTTTAAAAAATAATTTCAGGAAAATTAAAAATAAATTAATCTTATATAACTAATTTCTATTTTGTTGATTGGTACTGATTTGAGAGCGTATGGTTTTGTATCAAAAGATATACAATTTTTCGTTTGTTTATTCCGCAGAGCTTTATAATTAATTGGATGGATCTTCAGTGAAAATAAAATTTTGTAACTATAAAATGTTCTTCAAATGTAAATCCAATCCCTTCAAATGCAATGTTTGCTTCAGATTTTTTCCTTTAAAAAATAAGAATATGGAAAACCTCAAAGTGTTTCACTATATTAGTTTACGATATTCTATTTAATAAATATGTTATGACAAAAAAATTTTGGATTGCAATTTTAAATATCATGTTAATAATCCTAAAGCGATAAAATGTGAAAAATTTGATTATTGTACTTTGAAATTACACATTTAAGCTAAGATATTTCCATTTAAAGTTTCAAATCATTTTAGAAATTAACTAATGATTTGCTTACTTTTTTACAATTATTAGCTACATTGTTTTTTGAATTTCACAAATGAATAATCAACATACTAGAAATGGTAGAGTCTTGTCTTTGTTCTATATCTTCAAGCATTTCCTAAAAAATTAAGAGTTTAAAGGTAAATAAAAATAACCCAAATTCTTATGCTTTCTTAGTTAAGAATGCAATTCCTTTCAAAAGAAATAAATACAGTGATCATTAAATAAAATTTGTTTTCTACGATAGTAAGCATTTTACATTACAATAAATAATCAACACACCAAGAAAAAGTAATATGACTACGGTGAGAATTAGTGCATATGAATAGAATAAACATAGTAAAACAAACCATTAAACTGTAATTGAATGCTTTTGTTTCCGGGTTTGTTAGTTACAAAGACAGGAAGTTAGTATGGTCTTAATTTCTCCGAAGCCTGAATGTCAACTTTCAGCTGACACAGCTGAAAATTTTCTTAGAAAGCGCGCTGTTTAATTTTCTGCAAAATAGTCTCCAATTGTTGGACTTAATCATCAGCGTTCTGGGACTGTTTCAATTGCATTCATGTAACGGGCTGTATGTGCTCTACAGGAGAAAGTTAAAGAAGCTTCACTGGCAAAGGAAGTATTGGGCAACTTGGTGGAAAGCTCATAGAAATATGTACCATATGTGAATTATCTAATAAGAAAGAAAGATAACACAACCAGAGCACGATGTTGTATACGTATCATCGTGTAGTAAATACATCAGAAATGACTACAAATTAGTAAGACTATCCAAAGCAAAGACATGCAATTTTATAATGCCATAATGTAGGTATATGTGGCGTGCGATAGGAAGGACTATAATCTACCCTGAATGTCTCATAAAGTAAGTCAAAATTTATAAAGAAGATGTTATATAGGAATACCATAAATTAATTTTTTTAATTAATTAGTTGTCATCAAATAGAAAACAAATACATATGACAAAGAAATGTTTTTTCTATGCTGTTTTGATAAATCATTCCTTAGGTTTCTTAACAATAACAAAGAGTAATGTTTTAAAAGCAGCTAAATTAAGTGAAGATATAATTGAAATTTTACGTATTTTGTTAAGAATATATTTTCATAAGTGATAGAAAAGGAGAAAGAGAGAGTAGCAAAACATTTTAGCATGAAGACTGCTTCTAAGAGAAACAGTATAAGCAAAATTTAACATCACTCAATAAAATTTTGTTTTTGGTGGTACAATCAAGAATGAGAATTCGCATTCAGGGCAATTTCAAGTTTCTTGAGTCTCTATAACAGAATTTGATACTATTCAGAATATTATATTCAAACCCTTAGCAATCATAATAGAACTAGATTATGCTCAAGTGCCATACCAATGGGAATCAATGCCAGACTATCAATCATTTACAAAGATCATGCTGTACTCATACGTCTAGAAAAATTGCTTAGTCGATAAAGGTGAATTAATTGTTGTGAGAAGTATTTTAACAATCAAAGTTTTTGTGTTCTTTTATTGCCAAAAGTCCATAGAAATTATTATGCCAACTACTGAAAGCATTACATTCTCATCTTCGTGAAATGTGAAATAATTATTAAATTCAATAAAAAAGTTTTTTAATTTATTTTTATCCAATCGTACGTTCTCTTTCAAGCATTATTATGTAGTATTCTAACAAATAGTGTGCCTAATTCAACATCATTTTATTTTTACATCTCTATAATTTTTGTATCAAACAATTGTTGAATTGGTCCTATTAGCGTCATTTAATCCAATAGCAGGACTCTTTTCAAATTTTGACTGATGTTCATAATTAATGTAAATATTCTTGTAAAGTATTGTATTCGATATATAATAGAATGTATTTCATTTCAAAATGACAATCGAATTGAAAACAGCTTATTATATATATTTTCTGGATGTGCAGTTCTAACATATGCACTGTAGCTTTTACTATTCATTCATTAGATGACAAATTTTAATTATTAATATTTTTAATTTTATTACAATCGAGCTTTTTCTTCTTGGTATGTGGATTTTGTTGTTATGAACTGAATATATATACATACATATCTATATATATATATATATATATATATATATATATATATGTTAGATTAAAATATTTTTTTCTTACTTTGTGTTGGATATACATTTATTATTTAATAAAAATTAAGTTGTTTATGTCGAATTAAAAAAAATGTTTGTTTTTAATAAGTTTTTGGAACGTAACCCCCGTTTTTTTACTAGTTCTGGGTCTCATACAACATGATTTCACACAACACGGCATTTTCTCGGAACCTAACTACCGTGTTATAGGAGGGTTACCTGTATAATATATATAATATATATATATATATATATATATATATATATATATATATATATATATATATATATATATATATATATATATATATATATATATATATATATATATATATATGAGACAGCCAAAAAATATATAAATGAATAAATGAAAATGATAATTAATAGAAAATAATAAAAATAAAACAGTCAAAATAAGTTTTAATTTAATTAATGTTCATAAATTATGCATTAAAACTAAGATAATTTTCGTAACTAATTTTGATCATAGGGAATTTTTAGTCATTTATTCAAAGTTTTGAATAATTTTTCAATAATTAAAAATATTGTCAAATTTATTTTGAAAAAGAATTTTGCAATGAATAATTTTAAATCTTACTTCAAATCTTCCTATTTCATTCTTGGTGTTTTCATACTAAAAAAAAATGAAATCGCTATAAATTTAGAAGAAACATATAATAGAATTGTTAATTCATAAAACACACCCACAAAATAAAGGAAAAATTCACATAAAATTGTTATTATTAATAAGAAGCTATAACCATAAGTTAATATGCTTTGTAATTGAAAAGAAGCAACCGAAATAAAACAATCTTCAAAAATACCCTGTGATTCTTAAAGACAGCTATTAGTCAGAGGCGTAGTGACGGGGGAGCAAGGGGGGGGGCTATCATGCCCCGGGCGCAGCTTCCAGGGGGGCACCAAATCATTTCAAAGATAAACAAAATTTTTCAGAAAATTTCAATTTTAGTTTTATTTTAATGTTTATTTCATTCGGTGAAATAAACTTTGCATTTAATAATTATAGTGTATGTCCACGGAAAAATAAAAAAAAGATCCAGGAAAGAATCAAATTTGGAATAAAAATGTTGTTGATAAAAAATATATGAGGAAGAGCTGCTAGAACTTGCCATAAATGAAACTCTTATTTCCTTATTAGTAATAATTTTTCAAAGTTTAATTCTTTTTAAAAATCGTGTTCTTTTAACAATGCTTTCGATTTTCATTTCTTAATCAGTTAGATTATCGGTTTTCATTCTTTTAATCCTTTCCTTTTTAAGTTTCATATTTTTGCAAAAGTTTGTAATACTATTGTTCTGCACTACAAATCTTGTAAATGTGTAAATAACGAAAATATCTTAATTTTTTCTTAAGAAATTTCTGGAATATTAGATTGGTCAGTTCCATTTTAATGCATATGAGCTGTTTTTATTTTTGTATAAAGTTTTTATACAAAATATATTATATTATATATATAATATAATATAACATTAATACAAATAATTAAAAAAGTTTTTAATTATTTTGTATTAATGTTATATTATTTTTGGATCTATTAACTTAGGGAGATTACAGAAGAGTAAGCTCATGAAAGACACCTATTTAATTTTGTGAATACGCCAAGATTCACAGTGCCCATTATGAGTCTTAATTGTTGTGCAGGTTATCTAAGTGAAATTAAAACAAAAACAAATCAGTTTGCTTTACTCAAAATAAAAAAAGCGTTCAATGAATATTATTTCCTTTGGCCCCTTCTAGATGTTATAATTATTCAAAAATTAAAAATTTTTTGTCGAAATTTCAGTGTTTTGAAATATTATTTGACGTGCTATTTTTAATTTCTCATAAGAGATTAAATCCTTTTATTGAACAAGCAGTATTTCATTAATATTTTAAATTTCTTTTTATGATGAAAAATGTGAAAAATTTAATTTAATTTTTACTATAATAAGTAATAAAAAATTATTTGCAGAAAAAGAAAATTTAATATAACTGAAATATTATTAATGAAAACTTATAAGAACTTATATGTGCTAATAGCATCAGAAAAATCAAATTTTGTTTAAGTTATCAAGAAGCGATATAGAAAGATTAAATTCAGTTGTTATTGAGACTTTGGGAAATTATATTATCCATTCTCCCACACAAAATAAAAAAAATTCTTGTATTTTTATCTTAGGCTATATTGTAGCCTTTTAGCCTAGTGTCGCGTTTTATACTCGTGAGAAAATCCTGCTGAAACGTGCTTCTCATTAGCGGTCCCCTTTATCCAAAATATTTTGTCGGGCAAGGAGGAAGGAACCTCCCTCCATGGTGTCCGGCATCAGGCTGACCTTCAAAGAAAGGGGGGAAACTTTTCACAGTATGCTTGAAATCACAGGGAATTGTCTTCCTGGAATCGAAATAGAGGAGATCGAGAACTAATTACCGCCAAATTCTAAGAAAACACAAACTTTCTTTCCTTTTTATGATTCACACGGTTAGTATTTCGTTTCTTCCCAAACATAGCTTCATTGGAAACAAAAATGTAAACTTTTGAAAACCTGGAGTATATATATATATATATATATATATATATATATATATATATATATATATACATACATTTAAAATATTATTGCCGTAAGTTGTGTGTATTTTCTGTCTACTATGTATTCTTTCGATTTCAATTTTTATTTCATATTTTAGCTAGTATAAATATTTACTAACATCAGCTTACAGAGCCTTGAAAATTAAATATTAAATTACTTATTAGTCAAAACTATTCATTTAAAAGTAATTTACTTAATGTTTAAATGTTTTATTTGGGGAAATAATTTTTATTTGACTCGTAATTCTGTTGGCTTTACATTAGCACCTTATATTAAAAAATTCTTTTTTCAAATGGCATAAATTAAAAAACTATGAATGTTTTCCTTTTTAAATGTTTTTTTTCTTTTCTGTATGCTTAAACAAACAGAATCTTCTTTAATAGCGTAACAGCCTATTACATGTCTTAACTGCCTTTACAGCACGCCTTAAATATACAGAATATATTTCTTAATTAATTAGTTTAATTTATACAAATTTAAATAAATCTTTTAACTTGAAAAATTCGTTCAAGAAATTTATAAAGAAATCATACTCATTTTACATTGTCAAGAATTTCTCATTTCACATTATAAAATTATAAAAATAAGATCGTCTTTAAAAGATATAAATTTATTGAAAAAGAAAAATAACCTCCTGCCATTGCATGAGCAGCACCTACAAAATGATTCTAAATAGAAATAAATTTTAACTTCATAAAAATTACCCCTTATTTTAATAATAAAATATATTTTAATATCTTAAAAAAAAAAAAAAAAAAACAGTTTTATTAAATGCCTTAAAAATACGAAGAAAATTTTCACTACTACGATAACTGAAAAAATTTCTTTAAATAAAATTAAGTGATATAACAGTTAAAATATATTTTTTATCTCAGCACTTGTAATTCTAGATAATAATTCTAATCAATGAAAAACTTGAAAGAACAATATTGAGTGCATCAGTTTGGAGAAAAATATAATTTTTAATAACATAATATATATTGTTTGGTTGAAAATTTCTGATTACATTAAATTTACATAATTTTACTTGAATTTGTGTCTTTTGATTTTTGATTTAAGAAATTTTTTGCAAAATAGTTTTATTTTGTCTATATTAGCGCTTCGTTACTTATCTGAAATTTGCATTGATAATGCTATGGCAGGATTTAGTTATCTAAATTGTAATCAGATGAAAACTTATTAACAAAGATCTTCTAATTTTAGAATAAAAAAATTGGTTTTATGGTAAAAAAATGAAATATTATAAATTATCAATATTACGTTTTGTGATTAAAATTTTTTACACTAAAAATAATTTTGGTTTACATTAATGGTCTGAATGATATAATTTAAAAAGCTATTTTAAATGCGAAATTTCCTATAAAGTTGCTGTTTTTCACTGGAATTTTTTTGAAATAAAAAAAATGAAATAAAAGTCAAAGTTTCAGTTGAATCTGTGGTAAATGAAATGTTTAAAAAATATCATTGTGAAAAATCAGGTGAGTTGATCCTAAATTTGGGGTGTAATGTCTTATCCAATTATTATTTTACAATAAATAGCCAAAGTTTGTGAAGTTAGTAATATTACAGAATTTTTGAAAATTTGTTAGGATAAGTTATAGCATATGTTCAACACATAATGATCAACTATTCGTAGAGTCTTTCATAACTAGGATAATGCACAATTAATAGGGACTAAAAATGCTTAATTGCTTCATTTGGTTAACAAGCTAGAAAAAATAAATTTAAAAATTTTAAGACATTGTTATGGAAATGTTAAATCATTATAATCAATTTTCTTAAAAGTTAAAAATTAATTGATAAATAAATATCCCGACTTCAAAATTACAATATCCGGATCAAGGCCTACAGTGCCCATATCCGTTTTCCTAAACGAGGGCCCTGGGGTGCGAAGCATATATCCTTGTTTGGTAGGCTTGGTAGGCAGCCCAAAGCGAAATCCCCGGTGTTTAGCTCCCAAGGATGATTGGTCTTCAGTTAATCGACCCACTGAAAGGATGAAAGGTTGAGTGGACCTTGAGAATCGACCTCTGCCTTGGGATCGCTGAGTCACCGTGTTTAACAAATGTAAAAATTTGGAGTAAATTTTATCATACAGATTTCCATGGAACAGAAGTCTATAGAGAAATGTGGTACTGAATGATGTTACTCAGCATTAGAAAAGAAATTAAACTTAAAACTCCATTAGAACTTCCAACATGCTTTACCTCATACGGTGAAGATAGAAGAAGAAGTTGCCATTCAAATATTTTTAACTATTTCTGCATCAATTGCAAGCTGTGAACTTTCATTGAGAAAAATTAATTTTGACTTATTTATGATCCACCATGAGTCAAAACCGTCTAAGTTTTTATCTTAAGTATAGAAGATTTAACAATCTTTAATGTAGAAAAAGAAAATTTTTTGAAATGATCAACTTTGATAACGTAATTGATCAATTCGCTTCAGCAAAGAGAAGAAAAATGTGAATAGTGTATTATATATTAGATTGCAAATAATTAAACATCTGCTTATATCTATGATACGCAATGAATTATTTCATGTTTAAAATTTTTTTGTTTTTTAAAATAATTGTATTAGTATATAAAATCAATAATACCTTTTTATAATTAATTCTAAAACACATAAGTCCGATTATTCTAATGACACTTTTCCGAATCCAATATAAGTGTTTTTTGTAAATTAGAATTGAATTTTGTTTAACTTTGTTTGAGACTTTAATAAATTTTCGATTATTTTATAGTAGGTACAATATTTTTATTGTATTCTTTATTACAATTTTACTCCATTTACTATAATGTATTATATATCGTTATATTATTATACATCTCTTGTTTTACTTAATACATTTTATTCCCATATTTATATTGTATTACTATTTTTTTCAACGGGGCGCCAAAAAAGGTTTTGTACCCGGGCGCCGATTTTGCTCACTACGCCACTGCTATTAGTTTTAAATTAAAAAAAACATTCTTCAAGTCATATTTAAAATTATAGCACAAAATTATTTTTACAAAAATATTTTATTAAATTTAAAACTAAAATATATCAAAATAATGCAAACGTAAAGTATTCTGGGTAACAATTTTAAGAACACACTGAATAATTATTATTTAAAGGAATTTGGAAAGTAATAAATGATATACTTAATTACAGATTCTTTGATCATATTTTACTATATTAATGGTCATACTTTAAAAATAATTTGTTTTGCTTGTACACTCATTGTAATTTTTTGTCACACAAAGATTAATTAGAGCATGAAATACATTTTCCAAGGTCTTCAAAATAATTTACATTTATCCCATTTTATGCACCATAAAGAGTTTTATTAAAGTTGTTTCTCATTGCTATAAATTTTATTTGAGAGTAGTCCCCAAACATTTTAAATTGCATTGAAATGTTGACAAGTCGGAGGCCAATTTAAAATGTTTACTTTATTTTGGCAAGTCATTTTTTTAAAACCCTAGATTTTTGGGAAGACTGGAATTTGAAGTTTAAAGCTTCTTGGTGATGAATAACAGTTGTTGCGGCAATACCTCTTTATACATCTTAGATGATATTTTTTTGCAAGGAGAAATAAATTAGTTTTTTCCCCTTATTCTACTCCAAAATATAACATAATCTCCCTTAAAGCAGCGATTCTATCTAATGTTCCTTTTTTCAACGTAATTCAGGACACTAGTAACTAAAATTCTCAGATTCGCTTTTAAATCAAAGTGTTTTTTTAACTGAAAATAGGAAATCTTTTCAATAAATATTTTCCGGTATCCCCTTAAAACAGTCGAGCTCCAGTATATCAGTAACTTCATGCCGTTTCCCGTTAAGATAAGCAAAGTGAAGCATCATTCGCCACGATCAGTGATTAGGAAAGTGATCACATTCTCCCTCACTTGGGTGTTTGAGCTCCTTGGACGGCGAATTGTCCACTTTAATATGTGACGTCCAAAGTCCTTCCACTGGTGTGGCATAGCTGTCGAGAGAAGGGTGCCAGCTCAGATTTAAGCTCGTAATTTGATAGTAGTTAAAAATTACGAGGAGCTTGGTCATGGGCTAGTATTCCAAATCCTTATGGTATGGACCGGGGATTACCTGCATTGTGTAATATGCGCGTAGCGATATAAATTTTAACGCATGAAGTTATCTTGGATTTAGCTAATCATTATTTTTTGCATGGATTATTAATACTGATTTTACTTTTTATTGCATTTTTCAAAACCTTTAATAATCTTATGATATATTTTGAATTAAGAAACCTTTACCAGTTTTTTATGTTTCTTATTTCAGTTCATTTAATTTTTTTCTAAGTGACATTCTTAAAACTAATGCGCTGATAAAAAAAGATTTCTTTAAAATAAATTGAAACTTTGATTTAAGAAAAAGATGTGTGGAAAATTAATTTTTTTTAAAGTTTTATTAAAAAATTGCAGTATTTTCTAATTTTTATAGACCAAAATTAATAACAAATATTTTAAAATTTGTTAAATTTATGAGATATGAGAAATATTTTCCTACTGAACATGTTACAATCAGCAATTTCTTAGAATAGAAGTCAATACAATGTTTAAACTTTAAGTTATTATTTGCGATTTAAGAAATTGTAATTATATATATATTTATATATATATTTATATATATTTATATTTATATATATATATATATATATATATATATATATATATATATATATATATATATATATATATATATATATATATATATATAATCTTGTTTGCGGTTCAAATTGCAAAAAAAACCCCTATAAATTACAATTTTTTATTATTACCTAAACCGTAATGATTTTGAATCTGGATCATTCGATACACACGCCCTCTAACGAAAGAATTAAAGACACTCTCATCTAATGAAAGTATTTGATTAAAGACATGAATTATAAATGGGCGAACAGCTTTAAGTGAAGTTTATATTTCGCAATTCCTATAAAATTCAAGTTTTGTTTGCATTTTTGCCTAAAGTTATAAACATTCTGCATACGTTTACGTTCTAGAAGGAAAAATGTTGAAGAATAAAACAAAGTACAGTCATGTTTTCACATGGAACATTGAAAATTTTAAATTTTGGTTTTCTAAGGAAGATGAGGGATTGCGGAGTCCTTTATTTAATCCCGATAGTATGGATGAAACAGCTTGGTGTTTAATGTTAGCTCATAGGAGATATTTAAATTCTACAGAAGATAATGTATCATGCTGGCTACACAGAACTAAAGATGATTCAAGAAGTGAAAGAGTCTGTTGCGAGTTCAAAATAGAAATAATTGGAGAAAATGGTGAACCAGTAGTATCTAAAAAAGTAAGAAGGTATTCAGAAAAGATTCTTACCACGGATGGCGTGATTATTCAAAAATCAGTGAGCTTCAGAATAAAGCTTTACATTCTCACGGTACTTTAAAAATTCAGTGCTATATGGAGGGAGATTCTATACCAATCAAAGGAACAATTTCAAAAGACATCGCTCGTACTAGAATTTGTGTAGATCGGTATAGTTTCAAGTGGTTATTAGTACGTTTAAATGGTGATCTTGAGTTTAAGATATTTCAATGTCCTGCGAAATCATATTTCGAAATAAATTCGCAATTCTTGGATGGAGATCTTGTAATACACATCACAAGACTTGCGACAAGGATTGCACTGCAGAAGGCGATATGCACAATATACTTGCTTAACAGAAATCATTCAGAACGGATAGGAGTAACAGCAAGTCACTTGTTCCAGCCCAATACTTGTATTTGGGAATTTCCATGCTTTGATAAGGCATTGCTGAATTCTGAAAGTTTTGACTTTATGGGAAAAAGAAGCTGTAGCCTGAAACTCGTCTTTTCTATTTCAAATGGACTTATTGAGCACGAAATTGATAGTCAATTAGTGCCTGCAGAAGCTGTTCCATATGTGGATACTTTATCATCTCTGCAGGATGATCTTCGAAAACTGTTAGAAAATCAGAAGTGTGCTGACTTGAAAGTACAAGTTGAAGACGAAACATTCCTTGTCCACAAAAATATTCTGAGCGCCCGATCGCCAGTGTTTTCAGCTATGTTTGAAAACAGCATGCTTGAAAGTGAAACCGGAATTCTCGACATTCCGGATGTAGATAAGACTACATTAAGAGCCTTTATAATATTTATATACACAGGAACTGTAGACATTAACAATGAGATTGCTTTAAAACTTTTAATGGTTGCTGAGAAGTATCAAGTAATTTCTCTTAAAGATAAATGCTGTTATTTTTTGGCCGAAAACTTGACTCATGAAAACGTGTGTGAAGCATTGCTACTCGCTGATATGGTTGGTCAAGAAAAACTCAAAGAATCAGCAATAAATTACGTACAAGTAAATGCAGCAAAAATTTTATTGTCAGATGAATGGAAATTATTGATTGAAAAAGATGTCAAACTCGCGACTGATATCATTTGCAAAATTTCAGTCGGTTTCGGTAGAGGTGCCTGAAACTCCGTACATAATATTTAATGAGAATTTCTGATGACTAAATCTAGGATTTTATTGCACTTAACTGAATATTTTTTAGATAAAACAGCGATTAAAAAATAAATTAAACGACATTAATGTATGACTCTTAATTTGGTGTCAATGTGTGTGTGAAAAAAAAATCTTTGTATTTTTCAGAAATTCATCGTATAATTCAGGTAACACAATTGAAGTAAATTAAAAAAAACAGATTTTGTACATTTCAACATTGATATCTGTATAAATATAAAAATTAATAACAGATTTTTACACAGCTTAGATAAGTTAATAAGAGAATTCATCTCTCGTATGGTATTTAATCAAGAATTGCATCTGTCACTTAAAAAAGTGATTATTTCTTGGCTTAAGAGAATACATTATAGCAAACACAAATTAGTAAACTAACTAGTTTAACTTTGTTAACGATTTAAAATTATCTCAGATTTTGTACATAAGGGTTAAAATTTATTTTTTCATTCACCTTCAGGTAATGCCTTTAATCTTATTTTGAAATTTCTAAGAAATAGATATAAAATATATTTAAAATTCTTTTATATTTTTTCTTCGAATGTTTTAAAAGTTTACTGAAAATTTGGTTCTAATTTTAGTGCTTATTACGTTAAATTTTGGTTTCTTATTTTTTTAGTACGCATCCTTACTTTAATTTTTTAAAATCTTTGCAAATAAAATTCTTTTTTTATTTATATTTGGAATCGCATTTAATATTAGGAAATGAAATCCCATGAAGTCAAAAATTCAATATTTGATATTACATTTTATATAATTTTCTATAAATTCTTTAAGCAATTGAATAATCATAGTTTTACATTTTGTATTGCTTATTATTCTGTATTTCTAATTAATTATTCTTAAATATATTAAGTATTAATTCTGTATTCCTATATGTATATTGAAAATACAGAATTAAGTTTGTTTCCAAAGTTATTTAAATAAGTGCTCATTTGAAATATTATAAATACTAAAAATTATTTCCTTTTCTTCACATGCAAATACCGAAATTTCATATAGAAATAAAAATTAGTTTAATATTAAAGTGAAACATTTTTGAAATTAGTTTATTTCAAAACTGATTTCATATTTTTTAATAAGATTCAAGTTGTTGAATTCAGGTGTTATTCATTAGATAAAAAGCAGATTAAGTTATTAAATACGAAAAAAATTGTATTTAAATTTTATTTGAAATATATTCAGAAAATTTACAAAAGTATTAGATTAATTGACATCTGCTCTTTCTCTATATATTCAATAAGACTTTTGAGTACAAACAATGCTTCGGAAAGTTTCAGCACATTTCAATTTTAAATATATGTTGAATCGGTTAAATTGCAAAATGTTTAGTATATTTTTAATAACGATATTTATTAGGGAAATGAATACAAATATTAAATTTGTTTTTCCCAAAAAAAGTTCAATATTTTTCTATAAAATATAATTGAACATTACACATCCAAAAAATTTTAAAAAATATGTTCAAAAAATCTTCGGCTTATTTCTCACTTCTTGATTGAATAAAATCTTTAAAATAATTAGATTGTTTTCCACCTTGAATCTTGTGTGTGTATACAACAGTAATGCCATGCGAAAACAAAAAAACTTATAGGGGTGAGATCTATAGAGAACTATGTTTTCAAATACATACATATTCATGGGGATAATAGTGATTTTTTGAATGTATTTTGATCAATCGGATCACACACAGTCATAATTTATCAGGTCGAAATTTAATGTTTATAAATTAACCTTACGAATTTATTAGTGGTTAATTTAATGCATGGAAATTCAAAATTTAGGTTGATACAAGTTTCATAATGGTTCTGTTTAGACGTAGTTGAAAGTGATTATAAAATGCAATGGATTTATATTTTTTATGATATAGTTGTATATAACGGTCACGCCATCCTTCGACGAATCCTCATGCTGTGGCGCCAGTACCATTATTTGACGCCAAAGTGACTGCGTGGTGCGGCATAACAGCTACATTTGTTCTGGGCCCGTTCTTCTTTGAGGAAACGACCCCGACTGGCCCTGCAACATGTTCTGTAACGGGCCCTCAGTATGCAGCCATGCTGAAAAATTATGTCTTACCGGAGTTGCGACGGCTGAATGCACTCAATGACATTGTTTGGATGCAAGATGGCGCACCTCCACATATAGCGAGGTCAGTTAAAAGGCTCCTGGATCAGCATTTTGGTGATCGCATCATCTATTATCCTTTTCCGTGGCCTGCGCGATCCCCAGATCTGACGCCTATGGATTTCTGGTTTTGGGGCTATCTCAAATCCAGAGTTTATCTGTGCAATCCTCAAACATTGTCGGACTTAAAGGATTCTATACGGCGTGAGATTGGAAACATCCCTTGTGCCATGTTGCGTGCAGCGACATTGTCCACCGTCTCCCGCATGCAATGCGTAATTGCCTGTGATGGCACTCATGTGGAAAATGTTTGAAATTAATAAAGATTTTTTTCTCTATGTGTTCTCATCATTGAGCAGTGTCTTGTCTCTGTCGTATGCATTATTCCTCCGTGCGCCTTGAAGAACTGTTTGTATGTGTATAACACGTCGGTTTTCGGACATATCGGTACCGTTTCAACGCTATTTAGGGTTTTCGCATGTGCTGAACATTTTGCGATGGTAAAAAGTAGGCGTTGTTATTCGAAAATTTCGAGTTTCTGTCACTATAACTGTAACCGCGAGGGCCACTGTGTTGCCATTCACAGAATCTCGAGCGCATATCTCAAAAGAACTATATTTGAAGTATCATCTTGAACGGTTAAATAGAATGGACGCTAGAAGTGCAGATGTTGGCAAAGTTTTTTTATAATCACCCTGTAGTTAAAAATAATGGTCACTGTACATTGCTTCCTTGTGGTTTAATGAGATTGATTTATTCATCGCTTTAGAGTAATTTCTTGTAATTTAATGGTTGATTGGATTGTCTTTTAGCTTAAAGTGGATTTTGAGCTAATACTTATGATGTATGAACTCAACGTATAAAATTGTCAAATTAGGGAGGATACATATGCTGATCCTTCAGCTATAAGCTCGGCAATAGTGGAATTGGTTCTTTTTGTGATGTACTTTCGTAAGTTTATAGAAGAAAAAGTTTAAAATATCTTAAAATATATGCTTGTTAAATAAATTTTTGATAGTGCTTAAGTTTTTCTGATTATATCAGAAAGTGTTCCCAAACACATGTATAGGATCCACATTAGATTACTGTTAATACATTTTTATAGTTCCCTATCATAACAAATAGAAAAAAATTAAAATAGAATTGGTAGCTTAATTGCCAGTTTTATCTTAAATGTTTAAGAGATTGACTTTTTACTCGAGTTTGATAAAAGTAGTGGTTTCTCATATAATCCACTTTAAACTGTATGTCCTAATCGAATTATCCTTTAAAAGCAAAAAATAACGATAGGGTGATAAAAGAAAATTAAACAATCAGGCGAGTCGAATAAAAGGTTTGCTAATATATTATTACTGCTGTTTCTCCAAAAGTGGCGCCTTATCGTAAAACCCGGTAGGTTAGTGATTTCCTTAGTCTGTTTTATATATTTTCTTCCTTTATTTTGTCTGATTTAATTTTAAAATCCTTCAGCGTAAACCTTAATACTTGTTTTTTTATTTTATTCGAAATAGTGTCAAAGATTCTAGCACTACATTTCAGCCCGCTAGTCGTAGTATATATTTAATTTTTTTTCAGTGTTCATTTCTGAAAAACATAAATACTAGCACATTCCACTTTTTTGATTGAAGAATGTTCGCAATTTGATGTTTATCGTAAATAACTTCTATGAATGTTAAAATGACAAACTTAGATAATCCCATTTTAAAAAGAAGAATATATTTCACTCGTATATCTGAATGAAGCAAATTAAAATTTTTCTGGAGGTGAAGTCAGAGGAAGTTATTGCCAAACATGACTTCAGAACTGAAAAATGAAATAAAAAAAAAACCTGAATATAAGAAAATTAACAAAATATTTTTATGAAAGACGGAAGGTTATTTTTATCTAACAACTTCTCTTTAACGGCTTCTACTATCGCTGACAAAAAAAAAATTGCATAATATAGCTGTGGAACATCAAAAATAATCTAGAGAACCCTTACAATTAAATTCTTATCCCCCAAAATTTCTACCTTAATTCTTAGAGAAACATCCTAGAGATTAATGGAAGAAAATCACGTTGCAGAATTAGAAGTTAAGATGTTCACTAAAAAAAGTAATGCAATTTTAAGTCGGGTATTAATTACTATTGGAACCAAACTGTAATTCTATACTTTACTAATTTTAAAAATCCTTTACAGATAGATCAGTGTATTAAACTTTTAAGTTCCCTCATTCTTCGTTTCATTATAAAAAGGAAGCTCTGTATATAAATTGTGGAGATTCAAAACATGAATGAAATGAATATTTTTGATAAAAAGAGAACAAATATAGTAACTGTTTAGGAAACCATACAGCAAATATTAATTGTAGTAGAGTGCGCAAATTTTTTTTTATTTTACGAAGCTACAAAAATTTTTCATTTGAAAGCTTAATATATTTTTATTTATCAAAGTAATAATGCAGTTCAAAAAGTGCAAATACTTCTCATGGAAATGAGGTTTTAAAAATTATGTAGATTGTTTTAAAAATACATTTAACTCCACATTAGAATCAATTATAATTCATCAATCTGGAAACTAACGCTAAATCATTATTAATAGTAATATAATAGAAAACATTTCTGAAATGATTAAAAACCCATTCAAAAACGAAATTTCGCATAGAAGAATTTGGTTGGTGTCTTTGAGTCTTCTGGCAGCAGTGACTGCTATCGTCTCCAATGATCCCAGATATATTACTCTCTACTATAAATTGATCAATGTAACAAAAATTTTGAAAAGACTAATAGATTTATGATTTCTTACAATAATTCATTGACACTGTTTACGGGGCACATTTTTATCTGGTAACATAATAGTTTTTTCAAAAATTCATTTCTTTGATACCGATATTTATGACAATGAAATAAGAAATAGTTCATATTATTTTGGGTTTTACATGAGCTGCTTAAGTAGGAGTTAATGAAGTTTAATATAGAGACGCAGGTGTAATTAGCATTTGAGATATGAATATAGTAAAAGCAACATCTTCTTTCTTTGATTTTAATGACACTCTGTTAAATCACCTATACTTCTACATAATACTTACTTGAGTTACATTTCAATTTGTAGGAAAGTTGCAGTTTCTTTTTTATTAAAGGCTGATAAATCTTCTGACGAGATCCATGAAAAGAATAAACCTAAATCAGCAACTGATTTTGCAAGTTTTTCTCCACTTTCCTTATACAAAATATCTTTAAGAGTTGGAAGCCATTTAATTTCTTTAGAAGGATAAAATTCAGTGGTTTGGATCAGTTTATTTTTTAGCCACAAAATTACTTTATGCTACCCGTTAGTAAAATAAGAGAGTAGTAAGAATATATTTACTGTCAGAAAAGGTATAATTTGGTGCATCAGAAATCATTAGATCATCAATAGCTTGATATATTTCTAGAGCTTCTTCTGTGAAGATAGAATTTATATTGTTGATTCGAAATTTAATGTACTGTAACGGAGACCATGCAGAGATAGAACTCGTATGACAGGGTTTTGAAGCAATTGTTATCTGCTGCAATAAGCCAACAAGCCTCGGAATGATAATTTAGAAATACGGACTTTAATTTCATATGATGAAGATTTATTTTTTTGGAATTCAAAATCTGTAATATAGATAGATACTGTAGAAGGGGCAAAGATTGGAGGAAGTATACTAACTGAATACAATAATCCGGATTGGGATCAAATTACTCAATGATTTGTAAAACAGTTGGCAATGAAGGTTATTGAGTCGTTTAAGAAAAGAGATCTTCCACTATATTTGAATACAGAGTAGAGAACTTTTTTAAGGAAAGGTGCTTAAGAGCCAATATTTGAAACAAAGTATTTGAAGTTTATTAGATATGAGAACTGCAGCTTCTATTTCTCTACACATAAGATTGGATGTCCATCTAGGAAAACTCAAAGCAATTCTAGGGGCAGTAGTATGACAGACTTCTAGTGGATGGAGATAAGATTTATTGAGAAAACATAAAATATGATTACTGTACAGGAGAGGTTACATATTGAAGAATTAACTAGCTGGATCGAACACCATATTTTTTGCTTGCAAACATTTTTAGAGCATTGTTCCTTTTAAGACTTTATTTTTAAAATTCTAAATAAAGACATTATGATTCTCACTTTGAGATGTATGGTGGTTCCCAGAAAAAGAATTTTATTATTCCACCGGATAATTCCTCCATTGATACTAAAATTAAAATTTATATCAATTTTTCGCTCAGAGAGTTTGCCATAGTAGAGCAGTGAATTGTGGCAAATATACAATTTTCTATAGGAACACTACTGTTCTATGTTGTAAATAATGCAAAAAAGTTTCGTTTTAATAGACTCAAGATGGATTCATGTATAAAAATATTATCTGCATATACTAAACATTTAATCCCCTAAGAGATAGCCTCAAAAAATTTGACATAAAAAGAGAAAATAATGTGAGAGACAAAACTGAGACTTAAGGGACTCCTTTTTTTAAGGAAACCTTCTGAGGATAAACAATTTTGCCATTTAAATTTAAAATATTGATCTTGAAGGAAATTGTGTAGCCATCTCGCAATATTACTATAAATACACATTTGTAAACATTTTAGAAGTAATAAAAATCAATATAAGCTGAATAATAAGTCGAAGGAATATCGAATGAATGAAATCTTCTTGTATGTTGAGATCAACTAGAGTTGCCTTGATAAGACACCAATTGCTTTATTTCTTCATATACTGAACATAGCCTAGAAATTGGACCTCCATGAATTTTTCTGTTGTATTGTCATAATCAAACACATTTTTATTTGTTCCTTTTCTCCATTCACTGTTTTTTTTTCATGCCTTTCTATGCTAAAATTTCTTTTTCTTATAATCCGCAGTTCATCACTTTCTCATCGTTATTTTTCAGAACCATTCAAACTATGAGCTTAATAACAATGTCTTATAAGAATCTTTAACTTTCTGTTTAAGTGTGATGTTATTAGTAAAGTTTTCTCGCTGTCATTTTTGCTATGACTTTGATAAACACTTAATTTTTTTCATTAATTTTAGATATTTAAATATATTACCACTTCCAATGATATCTAAGCCACATTCGAAAAATAAACCACTGTTTTATTCCTATCTATATTAATGATAAACCTACCAATCTCCTTTGAGGGAAGTAGCAGATATAAACTACATTTGACGAATGCAACCAAATAAGTGAACGTTGAAAACATTGAAATCGGAACTGTATAGACCACTCTTCTACTCTATCTGATATATAACAAACAGATATTAAACTTTATTTATAATCGCAATTCTTGCACAACTATAAACAAGTCTTCGGAGAATTATTTAGCTGAATTGAATTTTTCATTCAATCGGAAAATGATGGAGTAAATAATGGCAAAAAACCGAGAAATATCAGCAACTGTTTGCTCTGTTACAATACCTCAGTAAGTCAACGGTAAGAATAGTTTTCTCGAAGAACTAGAAACATTGTTGTTTCGGAAACGAATCGTATGAAAATTATGAAAACCTTATATATAACACTTATAATAATATATATATATATATATATATATATATATATATATATATATATATATATATATATATATATATATATATATATATATATATATATATATATATATAATGCTGACTTCCTTTACGATATATTTTACTGCATGTTTCTTGACACGAAACAGAATAATTGTTGTTACAAAATATATTTGTATTTATTACTTTATCTCTGAAGCGAAATACAATCATACTGATTCTGATTTGCTTCCTAAAGTTAACATTTGCTTCTGTGTGTTTAACTGGAAATAAGTTCATATGCTGAATATGTATTGTTAAGCTGAAAATATATAGTTACTCTTTTTCAATATATCGGTGGAAAATTTAGATGTGTGGTTACGTTGACAATGATAATATTTCCTCTATCTCTTTAGGCCTTTTCTGATATCATGATTCTTTTCCTCAAAAGTCACTATTATTAAATTGTAGTGGATTCCTTTTGAAATGACTGTTTCAGAAGAATTTTCTTATTAAAATTTATTTTCTGAAAAGTGGATGTGACAATAAAAACACTAAAACAACCGTCAGTGTGCGATAGAGAAATAGTGGAAGAGATTTAACTGTGTGTAACATATGTAATTTTTAAAAAATAATTTCTAAAAATAGTGAGTATATTACTGGAATAGCAAATATATATATACAACATCTTCATTTAATGACTCTAGCACAGAAATAAAAGTATAGAAAAAAGTTAGTTTCTGTTAAATATAATTCTTATTATTGGATAAGATTCTGGCTTAAAAAATGATAATAAAAGTGTCTATTTATGAATATTCTCTGTTACTAAAACAATTATTTTTCGTGTATAGGTTGGATTGTAAGAATTTGTCTCTAGTAAACATATTTATTTAAATTAACGCGTAACTATAATTATCTCAAATCTATACTAAATTATACTGCAAAAAAATCTAATCTTACCAAATCTTTGATTTGTTTTTCGAACGTGATATCTTTTTCTTCACACTTGCGAATCCGATCAATGTAAATGTCCTGCTCTCCGATCATCGCTTTCATTCTCGTGAGCGCATCTTTGCTTTCGTTTTCCATTGATTGAACTTTATCGAGCATGACGTCAAGGATGCTAGAAAGCTAAGAATATAAATGCTTAATTTAAATATGCAGCATGCACAAGGAATTTTAAATTTAAATGAAAAAATTAAATTTTGTTAGTTAAAATGTGTGTGTCAGAAAATCTATGGTCCCAATCAGTTAGAAAACTTTCTTAAAACATAAGAGATACTTATACATAAAGTTAGCGTGATAAAAGATACTAAATGCTTTTACTAGTCAGTGTAGACAATAAAAATGGCTACATTTGTTTTTATAATATTCTCTATAAGCCTCAAATCATTCTCTTAAATGAGATTATTATATTCCACACAACGGTAAAGGAATGATAGTGGCAAATTAGATGTGTTAAAATATCTATTCTCAGGACTTATTTTGGGTTTTGAAGTAACAGATTCTGTTTTACCACTTCCCGATTTAAGTGACAGCATTTGTGATAACTATGAGGTCCGAACGGCTAATTGCAGCACTTCGTATTCAATTAGTCAAGGGCAGGAAGACTCTTCTGGGTCGCGAGCTACTTTCAATTTTTTGTTTCACGATATCAAGTTCAGGGACGATCGGAGGTTCGACAAGCTTATTTTTAGAGTTGCATATCATAAAAGTTAGCATTGGTGACTACCCCAAAAGATCTTTTCGGTCCATTGATCAATCGCAGTCTGTTTAATTCCCACCCTTGCATAGATCGAATAATGAATACGATAACATTCTGCTTAGCAATGACTGCACAAGCGACATGCATTTATCATGGATTCAGAGAAAAATACACTTGATATATTACAATGCATTTATATTCATTTAAAAAATGTCTTAAGTTGCTTGATCATTTGGTTTCTACAATCTTCATCAATATGTTATGTGAAATATTTTTGTTTTTTTAAATCCCAAATAATTTTAACATCTTTAATACAATTTATTTTATCACAGCATAGGCTATTTCACATTAAGAAGCACACTGTAAAATAACTTTCTGAAAAAGATATTTTATAATGAGAAAAAAAGAAAGCCTTAAGTACTTCAGATTTGGCACAATGTCAACTTTTCGATAAAATTAATAATGAAAATTGTATGAAGAATGTTGACGCTATTTATACGTATGGTATAGAGCTTGAAATTATGATTAAGTCATTTTTATATTGAAGATTCAAGAATAGTAATTCTTTAATTACATTAAGAGACCTTGTAAAATTCGTAAATTTCTTTCAATTAAATTAATATTTTCGTTATTTAATTTTATTTTACCTACTTTAGAATTTTAATACTAAAAATTACATCACATTTTCAGAAAACAATTTAAATACTTGGTATGAAAAAATAAATTAATTTTTTTACACTATTTTTATGTCTAATATATATATATATATATATATATATATATATATATATATATATATATATATATATATATATATATATATATATATATATATATATATATATATATATATATATATATATATATATGAAATTGAAACATTACTTTGGCTCTTAATGATGTTAATAAAATCACCAGTATTTATTATGTATTCAATTTTAGCAAATTAATAATGCATTTCCAGTTAAGTTTAATCGATTTAGAATTATATTAAGTTTCATAACCAACTGTAGAAACAAATTAATGATATGCCAATGATCACCAAGTTTAGTTCCAATATTTGCAATATGTGTTTACTAATCAAAAAAGTTTAATTTATTAAAAAATAAAATATCTCTTTCTTTAGCTTTATATTTATTGAATTATATCGGGGCTCTCTCTCTTTTAGTCTTTAATTTTAACAATCAATGCTTAAGCAGTAAAATTGATCAAATTCTCTAAAAATTAGCAAAGCTAATTCTAATAATTCTAGTGTAAATAACTTAGATGCCAAGAAAAGTAATCATGCTTACTTTAAAATCTGTAATAAAAGTCTTCAATTTTAGAATAAGTAAATTCGTTTATTGGAAGTTTAATACCTGTAATATTTGTAAGAGATTTTTTGCTAACGTTTTTATATTAATCAAATTATCAGATATTATGTGATTCTATTCTGATTTCAATGAGTTTATGAAAACTATTCAGACTTTTAACTTCAGTCTATCATCTTCTAAATTAAATTTATCAAATCAATTATTACAATTTAATTCTGATTTCTTTTGTAATTTCAAATAAATCTATTAAAAGGAAAATTAAGTATATAATTTCATTTATTCAATTCGTTATTGGGGCTAATTTTCCGATTTAATACTAATAAATTTTCTAATTTGAATAATAAATTTTTTTGAGCCGAGAAACTCTATGAAATTCTTCTCATAAAGTCCTTTCAAAGATGGTTCATTTTGGATGATTA
This sequence comes from Latrodectus hesperus, assembly GCA_037975125.1. NCBI lineage: Eukaryota > Metazoa > Arthropoda > Arachnida > Araneae > Theridiidae > Latrodectus > Latrodectus hesperus. The sequence continues at coordinate 85,301,825 of CM075851.1, forward strand.
CCTTTTTTTAATATCGTAATGGAAGTCTTATTAAGGTTTTTGAAAAATTGTTTTTTGCTTGAGAAATTGTTTTTTGTACTGTTCAGATTTATTCCCTAAGCACTCCTTTTTTGACCCTGTTGTAGAGGAGTTCTAGAATTTTAATTATCACAATAGAGTACATGTTTTTAATGAATGCTTTCGATAGTAATAATAACAAAAAGTTTTACTTTTTCATTTATAACTCTACATAAAGGCTTTTGTAATGCCTTCTCCTAATTCACATGATGAAAAAGAACATGTTTTTCTAATTTTTCTCAATTTTTTATTATTTTTCGCAATTTTCCTGTTTTATACAAATTACCATTTTTATTTCTGTAATTGTTTTCAAACAAATATTTATATTATCCTTATTATTTGCGTTTTCTATATTTTTCTAAAGCCTTTTCTACCTACTTTATTTTTTCATTTATTCTGTTTGCAATTTCTAAAAGATTTGATGTAGGTGGGATAAGTGTGACCGAAACATCCGAAAATAAGAAGTTTCCAGGAGTAAGGTGGTTAAAAGTCATAACAACATATACAGAGAATGGCAAGGTAAGCTGGGCAAAACAAATTAATATACAAATAGCGAAGCTCAATGAAAGAGATCGATAGAAAAATAAGTGAATTGTGATATTTAAAAAGCGAATTTTTGCAGAAAAAATTATCGCAGAGCACAATCAGTATCTGGATTCTCCGGAGTCAATGATTTCAGTTAGAAGGCTCAAACATAATCAGAACATTTTCGGCAGAGCAGCAATTTTCAAGCCATTTGTAATTCCAAATGTCCCAAATTGGTAATTCCAAATCCCCATTGTTAATCCCAAATGTCGCCCATAATTGCGTGGCATACTCACAAAACCTGGTCGATTGATAAGAGGAAGAAAGAAATATGGTTTGATGAATCATCTTCAATACTTTTCTTTATAGCAAAACGAATGGATGTTTGGGGATATCTACACAAAAAATGTTTTGGAAAATTTAAAAAGAAAAATAGATAAATTAATTCAATAGCAATGTAAAATCTTTTATGAATTTTTAATAAAATAAATGAAAAAAATAATGTAACTTAAAAATAATCAATTGGGAAAATATTTTTATTAAATTATAAAAACGTTTCTCTTATAAGAGAACAATATGAATCATTTAGAAAACAAAGAAAAAGGTTTAATGTAATAAAAATAAAAATTAATGATGAAAACAGAAAAATTGCGGAAATAATAATGAAAATGATGGGAAAAGAATAGACATAAAAATTTGTCTTTCGTCTTCAGAAGAACAAGTGACAACGGGTTGGTATGTCAAATTCATTCTGCAGATTCGGGAGAATTCCCGACGTCTTCGAGTTAAAATAAATTAATAATAGAATTAAAAAGAGAGAAAAAACTAAAACAGTTCAAACACAATCCCAAAAAATAATCATATTTATATTTTTAATAAAGTTATATTGGATTATCTAATCTATGTAAAAGTTACCTCTCGTAAGCCTTTCTCAGCTCCGTCCATCCTCCGGTTGATATTTATGGCCCTCCACATTTCTTGAATAACTGTGGAAGGCTCTGACTCGAATACCTCTTCCTCTGCCAAACTTTTGAGAGCTTGGGTGGCTACTGCCTCCGTTGTTTCTTCTGAGGGACCTTCAAGTATCTCCTTAATCTCAGCTGGGTCATCTGTGGTCTTCTCCAGAATATCTAAGGCCACCTCTTTTACCTGTTCTGCCTTTTCGTGGTCAGATGCACTCTCCAATTCATCAAGTTTACTTTCTGAAGGGAGAGTGACTTTCAGAACAGATTCAGGCTCTTTTTCTTCTTCAGCAGGTTCTAAGGAGAACAAAAATAAATGATTTAGTGCAGAACAATTTTAACTCGCAAAAATTATGGTACGTTTGAAGACTCGAATTTATAACAATATTAACGAAATAGTAAAATGAATAGAGTAATTGCTTTCAGCTTGCATTGCCAAACTTACGTTTTTCTTCTTTTTAAATCATTTAAATTTCCAATACTCTTTGTGTCATAATTAAGATATTTTTCATTCAATTGAAAGAAAAATCTTAATCAAAGTCAGTATTAAATTTATAAAGCTATTATAAATTAAAGATGTCCAAATCATGGGGAGTTAATGAATAAAATGATAAATAAAACTATAAAGATGTAAACAGCTAACAGGTAAAAGAAAATGGCCAAATTTTGCTTTATATAAATTACAAAATGAACATTTTTAAGCATATTTTGTGTAACGGTTTTAAAAAAATGGGATTCACACGGTTTCATTGAGGTTTTAATTTTTTGATATAGTTGACTTGATAGGATATATATGAATCGAAGAATAATTTTAATGAAATGAAAGAGTGTGTGGAGAAACCTCTTCGTGATTTATTACCATTAAGCATTATTACTTATGCATGAGATATTTGGTATCAAATATTGATTTTGCTATGCTAATTTTAAAAAAAATGCAGAGTTATTTAATGGTAAGAACAAGACATTCGGAAAGGAAGGTCGGGTGTAATATAAGTCACTATTGAGAAGTGGGTCTCTCTCTTTCTCACACACAGAATTAAAGCACTTTTATCAATTAATAATTAAGTATAATAGCTTAATTCATACAATTTCATTTCGTCAGGAAATGCAGGTAAAATTATTTCACCAAAAGGAAAATATTCATTTCTTGATGATGTCACCATATTAACGTCATCGCAGTCAAGGGGATGTCATTGTAATCTGATATTTGGCCCTTGAGAGTCTTTGTGAATCTATTCTGTACTGTCTTTCTTACTAGTTTAATGTAGTTTATACTTTTTTCATGTTTTTTTGCTAAAAAGAAATAAATTATAATTTTTTTCACTACATTTAGATTGGGATGATTATAAGCAATTTATAGTTATTTTCTTTGCATTACTTTATATTTTAACAAAATGAATGTTACTAATTTGGTGAAACATGCAAAAATACACAGTATCATATATACATTATTTATTCTTGTTAGAAATGAACTATAACCCATTTTTTTGCTTTATAAATTGTTGCATAAATTAAGAGCTTTCAAAGGAAATATTTCCACTAAGAGTGGCCGCTTAAAATAAGTCAACCATATGATATTTTCTGTATTGAAAAATCAAAACATTATAGAAGTTTAATATTATTTTTGTCATTATTAATTATTATAATTTAAAATTATTTATTATTTTAATAGGATAAAATCAATCAAACAAGTTTTGACATAAATAAAATCAAGCTTATTTTGATGTTGAGTTAAATATTCTCTGCATGAAAGTTCGGAAGAATATGATCTAATATAAAATTAAGCTAAAAATTGCATTCAAACACCCTCGAATAATTGGCACAATTGCTTTATAACCATTTTGAAATATTTAAATTTGGTGATTCTTTTGGTAGGTTTTACCGCGCGTTTTATGGTAATCTGGATTTTTAATTGCATCTGCAATATCGATAATGCTAACGATTCAATCAATAAATTTTTTTTTGCAATCCTAATTTTGTGTCATAACAGACCAATTTAATTAAACATTTTACTAGAATTCTTTTGAAGATAATTCAAGTGAATTTTGTTTTTAAGAACTTGTTTCTTACATGTTATGTCATCGACCATATCTGTGAATCATATGTTTTTTAATGATGATTTAGCATCATATAAATTGCAAATAAAATTTTAGTCTATTTGCTCTGAAGATGTGTCGAAATTGTTTTGCCTTTTTTACATTTTGAAATAAAATATTAAAATTTTCGAAATTTGATGTATTTTTATGGTGGAAAAGGTTTATAGGGTAGTATGTAAGTTTCAAACATTTTAATATTTCATAATTTTATTTTTTACTATTAATCGGATTTAATTCACTTAAGAAAGAAAAACACAGTTGCTGTATAATCCAGGGTCTCAAATTTTGAATTTTTTGGCAACAACGAAATGTTGCCAAGATAACGTAAAGGCGCGTGAATATGTTGTAATTGTACATAATAAATTCGTTTTTGAAAAACTTTTCATATCTAAATACTAAATTTAAACCTGATAAATAAAGAGCCTGAATATCTATTTTTGAAATTATATAAGGTTTTTAAAAAATTGAAATTTTAGAACAGAAAGTGAAGCATTAGAAATATATAATGAAACATTAGAAAATACGAATATTTTCTTTATTTGTATTTGTTTCCGAAATTACTCCGAAAATTACAGTTAATTAAATTACTTCAGAACTTTGAAAAAGTAAATACGAATTCTAACGAAATTCCAGAAGAATCAGAGCATGAACACTATGTAAAATAAAGAAACATTCGCAAGAGAATAAATATAAATTATAAGGTACTATTTAAGCTGTTAACTATAATAATTTTAAAAAATTAAATAAAGAAACAATAATTTTAAAAATGTATATAAAATTATATAGTATTTTATTTTTATAAGATATAAAAACGCCATATATAAATTAAAGAAAGAATATGCCGACATAATTTCAAACAGTAACTTTAAATTCATCCCAATTAATTTTTCCAACGATTTCCCAAAAAAACATTAAATGTCTTTTTCACATTTCTTTTCTTCACAGGATTTATGGAATAAATAAAATGCCAAATGAAATTTAAAATCCGTTTGACGATTATTTGTCGGCAATTTGCTTTTAACTTGTCTCCATATGCTTTCAATAGTATTAGTATGGCATCCTGAAGTTGCATCCACGAAAGTGACACTGTAATTAGCAGTCAAATGCTCATAGCTCTCGCTTCCGAATGAATCATAAGCCTTCCAGGAATCGGAATAAATGGCCGTTCCTGGCTCTATCCACTGTTTAATATTAACTAAAGTTTCCCTTGTTCTATGATGCACTGCTACCAAAAATAAGTTTCCGCTACCTTTGTCGACACCACCAAACATCCACTGACCTTATGTAGGATGCCATTTATGATACTTACTTCCTCTTTCCAAATTTTGACTCATCAGTTTCAACAATCTTACCTTCACCACCTATATTCTCTGAAGATGACTCAATTGAGTAAAGCATTGCTTCATTTATGAACTGCCTCCAGTCTAGTAAAACATGTTTGCTACAAGAATATTTTTCTGAATATCAGTTGCTTTACTACCACGAACAATTTCATAAGTCAAAAGAAAAATCTCTTCAATCTTCAATTTGCTGCAAGAAAACCAAGAACCATACCTAATAGACTTCTGGGAATCTTAAGACTTTCCTTCAAAACTTTTGCTGTAGCAGAAAACATACCCATATGAGAGGCTTTTCTTAGCCGAAATTCTCATTTGACTTCTGCATTTTAAGCACACTGATTCTGATTTCAATACTCCAATTCACGTAAAAATTCTAAAATAATTTCTTTTTTCTCACACAATATAAAACAGAAAAAAACGATTAGTTTCTCCATCCTGATCTAAAATCTGCTTACCACCGGAGAAATTGAAATTCAATCCAGAGTTAAGAATATCTTGGTATTTTAAAACGATATTTTGAGCTACAGACATAATTAATCGTAACAATTTTGACAAATGCTGAAAAAAATAAATGCAGAACACAAAGATGATTATTTAAAGTAATGAAAAAGAGCAATACAACCTGGAATTTAAGTATCCAAAATGTCAAGCAAATTGTAAAACCCACTAAAAAATTCTTAAGAAGTTTCCTGTCAAAAATTTCTCACAAAATGAGAAAATGGAACAAAATGTTCTAAATCTCGTCGCAATGACGTATAAACATTAGGGTTCCATCATCCACCCAAAACATCACCAAACTTAAGGATTTGGCATCCTGGATTCCTGGCTCCTGTGACGAAAGAAACTAGGACATAATAATTGCATTAGTTTGGCGACGTTGTTTAATATGTAACGAATTAAAAAATGTACAAAAAGGATTGCACAGCGTCTGTGCCAAAATATTTAATAATGTAGCATATGTTCAAAAAATGTTATACAGATTAATTATTTTGAAGTATGGTAAACTACAAAGTTACTGAAACTACCACGTAAATTTAAATTAGATTTCGGTTCTATGCCAGATGTTTACATGAGTCATGTTTTTAATACACTTTGGGTTTCATTTTCATTTCATTAACACGAAAACATTTCTATTATAACTTTTAATTACTCACCTTCCGGTTCTCCATCAATTACAGGCTGTAAAGTAATATCTTCTGTTTCCTCCTGAATATCAGCTTGTTTTAGCAGTCTTTTCAGTTCACCAACAGACTTGGCTGGTCTATGAATTCTTCCCCTGATGTTAGGGTCTGAGATTCGACCTTTTGTGATAGCAGCTTGAGCTGCAACTTCATCCTCAATATGACAGAGTAATTTTATTGAATCTAGTCCTAACTCAATGACAACATTCGTAAGAACAGTATGTAAGATGTTGAAATTAACTGCGCCAACTTCAGGTACTCGAAGAGCTAAATCTAACAGTTCAAGTATTGTAAATTTGTTAGTAAGCATGTTAATTGGGGAAATTTCTTAAATTTTTAGAATACATTTTCTAACAATTAATTTTATTTCCCTTAATTTTTTTATCCTTTTGGATGTATAGCTTTAAAGTTGTTTAAATTTTGCAAACCTTTGATATTGGCTTAACGTTTGTTACGCTCTTTGCCAGCTTTGAAAATTTAGTATATTTCAAATGTAGCTTAACTTTCAATTTTATTATATTTTTTCTATCTTAAAACTTAATTTTATCCTTATATAAGCATAAGCAGTTTATTTCTGATTGTATCAACGTAAAATGTTCTATTTTACATCACGTCATTCTTGCAAGGTTTAATTAGCGTTATATTAGTTATTTCTTACTCCTAAAGTCAAGTATCGATAAAACTAAGAACAGAAAGATAGTTAAGAAAAATTTTACACAATTTCTGTATTCATGAGGGAGAAATTATGTTTGACTTGTAACATTTTTTTTGCATTTATGAAAGGAAAAAATCTCTTTTAGTAGCTTTCAAGAGGAATCAGAATATACACACTTGCCAGAAAAAGTTTGTGTACAAACACACAATAAACATTCTGCAGAGAATAAATGTACATTATAGTGTCAATACTAATTCAATTTTTATATAAAGCTTTTTTTTTAATAATTCCTTAAATATCAGAAACAATTTCAGAAAGATAACACACAGTGTTTAAAAGTAATAATAATAATTAAAAATTACGTAAAAAGTTATCAGAAAAAATTTGAGTACAGGTACAAATTATAAAAATATTTGTAAGTTAATCTAAAATTTTTTAGCTTTCGTGCGCTTGTATGAAAAAAGAAATATTATCTGCATTTATTTTTTACTACTTATTCTTTTTAACTCTTGTGGCAATACAGCAAATAGAATAAAAAACATTGTTTTGTTGATTTCATACATAAGTAGTTACAAACAAGCAAACTTAAAATGAATTCTAAAGGAGAACAGATTGCTCTGGACGAAAAGAAAATCATCTTAAGACAAAGGAATGAAGGTAAAACTCTTCGAGCAAATGGAAATATAGTTGGAAGAAATCAATCTTCTATCCAAAACGTAATCAATTACAACAAGTAATCGAAATTTGTTATCTTAAAGCCTCGGAGTAACCGATTATCCAAGCTGACTTTACGAGAAAAAGATGTGCATCATGAAATCCTTACGTTTAAATCCAAAGGGTACAGCACCTCAAAAAGCACTTGATATTAGACACAGATTAAAAAAATCTCTTCATAAAGATATTATTCGAAACATTCTTAAGAAATCTGGCTGTAACGACCGTGTAGCTCGTAAAAAGCAATACATTTAAACTGCCAATTAGTAAAAACATTTAAATTTTGCCAGCTAGTATGTTAATAAATCTTCTGAGTTTTTTGAAAAAAGTAAAATTACATGATGAATGAAAGTTTTGTATCTTTGGCATCAAAAGGCGTAAAAACTGGAGTAGGGAAAACAAGGAACGGCTTTTGAGAAGCAAAATTTTGTGTCTACAGTTAAACATGGTGGAGATGGCATAATGATTTGGGGGAGCATGACAGCAAGTAGAGTTCATAGATTAACTTTTATAGACTGCACATTAGATCACATGGGATATCTAAATATATCAAAAGAAAATTTGAAGCACCGTGCACAAGATTTGAACCTAGGGGATGACTTTTATACTACTGGCCATTAAAATTGCTACACCAAGAAAGAATGCAAATAACAGAACGATATTTATTGGACACATACATTATAGTGGAAAGAACAAGTGATTAGATTTACAGGAAATTAGGATGTATAGATCTTGAGAAATCAGTACCCAGAGCAGTCACCTCTGGCTGACAATAACAGCATTTATCCGCCTAGGCATGGAGTCAAACAGAGATTGTATGGCATGTACGGTGATCTCAGTCCATGGAGCTTCAACACTTTGCCACAGTTCATCGACAGTAGTGGATGGTGAGTGATGGTGTGCCAATCGCTCGGCAACCATTGACCAAACGTTCTGAATTGGTGACAGATCAGGAGAACGTCCTGGACAGGGTTACAGTCGAACCTCTTCTGTATCAAGGAAGTTAAGAACAGTACGGGCAACATGCGGTTGTGCAACTTATTAAACAAAGCATTAGTCTTATGAAACAAAGCATTAGGGAGGTCTCGAAGATAGGGCAGAGCCATGGGCCTTAACACATCGGAAATGTAACGGTTGCTGTTCAAAGTGCCGGTAATGCGAACAAGAGGTGATCGAGACGTGTATCCAATGGCACCCCATACCATCACTCCAGCAGATGGGCCAGTATGGCGATGTCCAATGCAAGCTGGCAATGACGCGTTCTCCACGATGCCTCCAAACATGGATGCGGCCAGCATGGTCCCGTATACAGAACCGAGATTCATCTGTAAAGATGACGTGATGCCATTCCCACGTCCAGGTTCGTCGGTGATCACACAATTGAAGGCGCCCCTGTCTGTGACGCAGCGTCAATGGTAGTCGAAGCCATGGTCGCCGTGCAGACAATCCATGCTGCTGCAAACGTCGTCGAACTGTTCGAGCAGAAACTTGTTGCCTTGCAAATGTCTCCATTTCTCGACTCAGGGTTCGTGACGTGGCTGTACGATCCCTTGTGACCATGCGGATAAGCCACGGCTGTCTTAACTCATGCGGATATGTGACGGTTGCTGTTCACTGAGTTCCGGTAATGACGTTCCAGAGGTGATCGAGACGTGAATCCAATCGCATTCCAATACCATCACTGCCAGCAGTCATGGACCAGTATCGTCCAATGCAAGCTGGCAATATTGCGCGTTCTCCACGATGCCGTCCATCACGGATGTGGCCATCATGCGTCCTCGTATACAGAAGTCAGACACGTACTAATAGGCATTTCTTCTTCTTACACGAGGCATTACAACAACTTTCTTTGCCGAAAACAACGTTGAAACGGAAATTGAGAATGAGAAAACTGCTGTCAAATCTCTGGTTTTATACACATTGTAGATGTCGCTACTATCGCCTAGCTTTGTATGAATGCGCTGAAAATCTAATCATTTGCATATCACAGCAAGTTCTACCTGTCATGCAAATTTCACGTGTGTGGTGTGCCGCTTTCCTGGTGTAGCAATTTTAATGGCCAGTAGTGTAGTTTCAACAAGACAATGATCCAAAACTACGGGCCCACAAAGTAAAGATCTGGCTGTTGTATGATGTCAAATATCAGGTGCACACTCCTTCACAATCATCATACTAAAACCCCATCGAACATTTATGAGACTCATTGAAACGCAACATTCGGCAACATAACATAATATCAAAAATATGCAAAAAAGAGTAATTATGATGGAATGGAATAATATTTCCTCTGCAGAAACAGCCAAGTTAATTCAATCTATGCTTAGACGTTTGGAAGAGGTTCTTAGACACAAATGTTTTCCAACCAGACATTGAAGTTTAATTTACAGTTCATGGAAGCTATTTTTAAAGACTTATCTCATCTGTACGCAAACTTTTTCTGACTGCTTTTTATGATATTTTTAATTATTATTACTTTGAAACAATGTGTGTTATCTTTCTGAAATTATTACTGATATTTAAGAATGGTTAAAGAAAAGCGTTATGTAAAAATTTAATGAATGTTGACTCTATAATGTACTTTTATTCTCTGTAGAATGTTTACTGTGCGTTTGTACGCATACTTTTTCTGAAAAGTGTATATTTCTCTAGAAGAGTCAACAATTTTGTAGGAAAACTTGTTCCAAAATATGATTACATTAGACTATAAATGCAAAATTATTGAAGATGCAAATTAATTTCTGGATGCTTATTAAAAATTCAAGAATTTTAAGAGGATTAGAATTAAATTTTCATAAATAAAATAATTACTTACTTCAGATGCTAAGGGAGTTAATTATTTGATCTGTGGTCATCTTTTACTTACGAGAACTAATTTGATTTGAGACAACGGCTTAAAATTAATTTTAAACCACTGCACAAATAATATTTGGTCTCTAAATGGGAGTTGAATTCATGAATTACTGAAATGAAATTTATTTTCGAAATCGGCAATGCATAGTGGGTTATTGGTGACAATGTAGTGATAAGCTTTATATATTAACACTGTTCTTGCGATCTTGATTAAAATATGTTATTTATCAAAGTAGTTGACAACATATTAATAAAATTTAGTTGCTATATTGCTTTAACACTTTCTGCTATTGCTATTTAATCTATAGCTTAAAATGAGTGTAAAAACCATATGAGAAATAAGAATTTTTTGGTACATTTCCATTATAGCCTCGCGTTTGATCCAAAAGATATATCATGCTTTTTACGGAGAAGCGAAAATAACATAACATAGATGTGACGATTTTACTGGCTCAAACATTTATTTTAAATTTAATATATTCTAAATCGAACTTTTTTGTACAAAAATTGACTAAAAAGCTATAAAAATGATAAACAAGCTAAATTCTAAACCAAGTTAAAGCTAATTTGTGCAAAAGATTTCTTGGTGATAATTTTGTCGGTTAAAAGAAGCATTGCGGTTTATAAGTCACCAAAGGGAAAAAACAATCAAATACAGCAAAATTTAATTTTGTCTCATTGTAAAAAAGGTACTATAACATTAAACTTACGTAATGGATCAACGATGCAATTGCTAAACAGTTTTCGCCCGAAATAAACATTGGCGATTAAATATGTGTTATCAATAGGTAATAATAGTTTAGTTTATAAAATGTAAAAATATTGTATCATTTTTTTAGTAGTATCTGAAAACATAAACATTTTTCAACAATACATGATGCAAATGGAATATTTATGACAACAGTTTACGATTTCTTTCTTTCTCATTATGGTGGTTATCAAAAGCGGGGATATAATGGAAAAGTACCGAATTTTTTAAAGATATATTTAGATTCAGATACTTTAATAATCATGTAACAGTAGCGATCGAAAGATGTATTATCCGGATAAAAATTCAAATTCACCAACCCAAAATATGAAACACTTAAATTAACAAAGCAAACAGAAATAACTTTTTTAATATTTGTATAACATTAGAATAATTTTTGAAAACCAAGAGAAAGAGTTTTTATTTTAAAAAAGGTAATGTGATTAAAGGATTTCTTACATTATAATGTCTTAAAAATATCTCATGGGAACTTTCTACGTGATATTGAAGTGAAATTCTTACAGAATGCTATTGCAATTTGCAATGATAAAATAATGGTCTAAGTAGAATTAGACAAATGGATAAATTTAAATGATTAAAAAAAATAATGTATATGAAGATGCTTTGCATCACATATTTTAGTATAAGATTATGACCACTCATTATACTTTTTATAATTTTTATACCATTTTGACACAGCATTGTACTTAGAAGGGGGAAAATCGCATAGTCAACAGATTGAAAATTGGACCGCGAATACTGAAAGATTGAGAAACGCTAGTTTAATTTGTTAATTTAAATTAATTTTTCCTTTAAACATCTTACATATTTAAAATAGAAGTTAATATATATTAAAAACATGTTTTTGCTTCTCTTTAACTTTTAGCATTGTAACGAATGGATAAATAATACATAAGTATATGTATATTTAAATCATATATATATATATATATATATATATATATATATATATATATATATATATATATATATATATATATATATATATATATACACAGATTGTCCCAAAACGACCGCATTTGCTCTGCTTAGCTAGATTCTTCGTTAGGAGTACATAAAAACTGCCCAAAGAAGCGTTCCTGTACGGTCCATAGTTTACGAGAAAAATATTAAAAACAATGTATGACGTCACTTTCCGGTTCAAGAAAAACACTTTATTGTACACTGACCTCAAAAAGTTAAGGTACAACATGTTTTTCGAAGTTGACCATAAAAAATGACACTAACAAAACAATTTATAGTTTATATAAATGTTAAAAATGAACTTTATGCAAATTTATGGAAAAACGGTAGCTATCACTTTTTTTATAGTTAAGAATAGCTATATATGAGTGAGAGAAAAATATGCAGATATAAGCCTTTAGTAATTAAGCGTGTATTTTTTTGTTGATTTACAACTTTTGTTAGCAGTTTCCTTGACAATAGGCAGTGGGGTCCCGCAATGTCTGAGAGAAGCCGTTTGCCCGATTCGTTAAGGTGGTGGGCGGTCGAATGGATGGAAATGGGGTTATTACAGGCTGATGCTGCTAGACGCCTTAATGTGTCTCGCAGTGTGATCCACCGTCTCTGGATTCAATATCAAGCTGAAGCTTCTGTATCCAGAAGACATGTTCCAGGCCGACCAAGAGTCAAAACACCTACAGAAGACCGTTTTATAGCTCTTTCGGTTCGAAGGAGAACTTACTGTTCCACAACTTGTTGCAGACCTCTCTGTAGTATCGGGGAGAAGAATATCCGCTAGTACGGTACGATGGTGTCTTCACCATGCATGTCTCTATGCAAGGTGACCAGTTGTGTGTGTACCCCTAACCGGACGACAAAGAAGGGCTCGTTTATCTTGGGCAAGAGAACACGTTTCTTGGATCAGACAGCAATGGGCTTCTGTACTCTTCACAGACGAATCTAGATTCCCATTGGAGAGCGATTCAGGAGGTCTTCTGATCTGAAGGGAACAAAACACCAGATACCACCAATCCAACATTTTGTAAAAAGATAGTTTCCGCGGTGGTGAAATGATGGTTTAGGCTGGGATCTCAGTCGGTGGTCACACTGACCTGCATGTGTTCCAGGGAGGAACTGTGACTGGCGTGAGATATAGGGATGAGATCCTTGATCTATATGTTTGCCCATATGCCAGTCAATTGGCAATGATTTCAATCCGATGGATGATAATGCACGAGTTCACCGAGCTGTAGTGGTTGAGGAATATCTTGAGGATCTTGGTTTGGAGCGAATGGAATGGCCAAATCGATCTCCAGACCTGAATCCAATAGAACATGTGTGGGAGTATCTTGTTAGACAGGTTGCTGCTTTAAATCCTTTTCCAAGGTCTTTAGGAGAGCTGGAACAAAGCTTATTCCGTGTCTGGTCTTCGCTTCGAATTTCGGTAACCGACAACTTAATTGACAGCATGGAATTTCGATGCCGCCAATGCATGCAAGCTAGAGGTGGGCATATCCCTTATTAAAACTCATTTTGCTATGCTTCTATTACTTTTTACCACATAAAACTGTCATTATTCTTTCTTCCAAGAATGGGCTTTTCCAGCGAGATTACATTTTTTTGTTGTAAATCCTTTTTGCTTTTTTCTTATGTAAACTTCTATGTTGCAATACCTGTTTTGTGCACATGTCATGCAAATTTGGTGTTTCTACATTCATTCATTTGCAAATCAGGCACAAAAAACCGGTTGCACCTTAAATTTTGGAGGCCAGTGTACATATCAACAACATATTCGATTCGGGGCTTTGATTCTTATAAGGCAATCATTATTTTCAGTATTTCAGAATTTTTTGAGCAATTGGATTACTCATAATAAACTTTATGAGCAAAAATTTTAATTAGAATAACAGTAATTTTTTTGTACACTACTGGCCATTAAAATTGCTACACCAAGAAAGAATGCAAATAACAGAACGATATTTATTGGACACATACATTATAGTGGAAAGAACAAGTGATTAGATTTACAGGAAATTAGGATGTATAGATCTTGAGAAATCAGTACCCAGAGCAGCCACCTCTGGCTACAATAACAGCATTTATCCGCTTAGGCATAGAGTCAAACAGAGATTGTATGGCATGTACGGGGATCTCAGTCCATGGAGCTTCAACACTTTGCCACAGTTCATCGACAGTAGTGGATGGTGAGTGATGGCGTGCCAATCGCTCGGCAACCATTGACCAAACGTTCTCAATTGGTGACAGATCAGGAGAACGTTCTGGCCAGGGTTACAGTCGAACCTGTTCTGTATCAAGGAAGTTCAGAACAGTATGGGCAACATGCGGTCGTGCATTATCCTAGTTGAAACAAAGCATTAGGGAGGTCTCGAAGATAGGGCAGAGTCACGGGCCTTAACACATTGGAAATGTAACGGTTGCTGTTCAAAGGGCCCGTAATGTGAACAAGAGGTGATCGAGACGTGTATCCAATGGCACCCAATACCATCACTCCAGCAGATGGACCAGTATGTCCAATGCAAGCTGGCAATGCGCGTTCTCCACGATGCCTCCAAACACGGATGCGGCCATCATGGTCCTGTATACAGAATACACGTGCTAATAGGCATTTCTTCTTCTTACACGAGGCATTACAACAACTTTCTTTGCCGAAAACAACGTTGAAACGGAAATTGAGTATGAGAAAACTGCTGTCAAATCTCTGGTTTTATACACATTGTAGATGTCGCTACTATCCCCTAGTTTTGTATGAATGCGCTGAAAATCTAATCATTTGCATATCACAGCAAGTTCTACCTGTCATGCAAATTTCACGTGTGTGGTGTGCCGCTTTCCTGGTGTAGCAATTTTAATGGCCAGTATTTGCTAAATGCATTATTTTTCCTTATTTTGGATCGTTAACATACATTTAATGTATTTAGTTTATGCCAGAAACTGAAACCATACATTAATTATTAATTAACGACTTAAATAAACCATTAATTAACGACTTAAAATAGAGGTTTTTTGAAAATCTTAATATCTACGTTTTTCATATTTTTTGACTAAAACCTATTTTAACATTTAATGTTTGCTATAAAAAGCTGCTTACGATTTTCTATTTTTGTATGTTATTCGGAGCATAAATTATCATTCTTAATCCCTAAATTAAATGAATATATAAAATTTCAATTACTTCAATAAATGGGTTTCTATAAATTCAAAAATATTAAAATTTTACAAAATTAATTTAATTTCTACTAAATATTAATAATTTGACTTCCTAATACTATATATATATATATATATATATATATATATATATATATATATATATATATATGTATATATATTTTGGAAAACCTTAGTTTATTTTGTATTTATAATAATTATATTTCTTATGGAGAAAATATTTATATTTACAAGTTAACGGCATTCCCAGGGTTCCAAATTTTCAAGTATATTAGCAAATTTATTTTTAAACTACTATGAAAAATCATTTATTATACAAATGCCTTTTGCTTACAGCTATATTGACGATTTTATAAATTTTAATTGCCTAGAATTTGATAAAATTCACAATAATATACATCCTAAGGAATTAAAATTAATTAAAACTAATATTGATAACTTAAAAACTGAATTTCTAGGTATTTCAATTACGATAAAAGATAACCACACATTTACTGACATATATGATAAAACTAATAATTTTAATTTCAAAGTTTAAAAACTAATTTTCTGGAATTCAAACATTTCAATTAAAATTTATAAAAATATTATTTTTAATCACCTTAATAGAATATACAATATATGTAATAATTTAAACAACATCAATCAGCAAATAAATAGACTAGAAAATATTTTAACTCATAATGGCATTCCAACTAAATTTATTAAACACTTTTTGGCTAGTAGAGCATTGCTTATAAGAGAGAAGTAAGGCGCAGTTTTATACTACAGAAAGGTCACCCAAGCCTTGAAGGTCTTATAAGAAGCTTGAAATGCCGATAGTTTTTACACTTAGTCGCTTATTTATGTATTTATTTGGTTTACATATAGTATTTGGTGAGGTTCTTGCAAACTTGGACTTGTATTTGGATATGGTTTTAATTTGATTAGTATAAATTAAATGTAATTTGGCAACATTGGATTTTGACTTATATATTTTAGATTAAATTCTACTTCTTTTATTCTGGCTTGATATTTTGGTTTGAGCTTTTGATATGGCTTTTGGGTGTACTGGCTTCTTTAAGACTACGTCATGGGCCATTGCAGAAAAGCCATAATTTGTGCCAGTGTGGTCAACACACCCTGACGAAGATGGCCATATTGGTACTTCATTCGCTTTTATATTTATCTTTCTTTGATATTTTCCTTGAAATTTTTCCAAATATTTTCAATGATTGTTTCCATTATATTTTCAATGCAATGTTTTCCATTTAGTATTTTCAATGCATTGTTTTCCATTTAGTATTTTCAATGTACTATTCTCCATTTGGCATTTTTCATTGTATTTTATAAAATATACTATTAACTACATCTTAGTAATACTATTTTAGCTGCTTTTGCGCTAAATGTATTGCTAAGCATAAATGTTTTTATATATTCTTGTGCTTTTCAGTTCTGTATCTAACCTTGCATTATATATATATATATATATATATATATATATATATATATATATATATATATATATATTTCGAGTCACGATGTATGTTCCCGATAAACTCCAAAACTACTGAACGGATTTTGATAAAATTTTGTAACCATTTATAATATGGTCCAACTTAAAAGATAGAATAGTTTTTATCTCTTAATTATTGATCTCAATATTTATTATACGACATTAGTGTTTACTTATTGGTTAGTTCTGTAAGTTCCTAATAGATGGCGGTTTAGAATCTAAGTTGCACAGGTATTCGGCAGATGGCGACGCGTTTATTTTTCTAGATTATACCATCTTCGAGAAAATTAACGTGCACGCGACAGCGCGTGGTTAAATATAGAATTTACATATATTTTCATGATGTATAATCAAACTGTAACAATTTTTCGTGAATCATTTTCATAATTATACTTTGTATTGTGTTATTATTGTGCAGTGTTCAGTTTGAATATATTTCATATTATAAATAGTAAAATAAAATTTTATTTATTACTGTTTTTCTCTACTAATTTTCATACCACCTCGAAAACATGTTAAGTATTTCTTGATAGCCTTTAATTTTTTATTTTTTTTATTTTATCATTTGATAATTATTAATTTATTCATCAGTACATTTTGATCTAATTTATTTATTCAAATCATAAATTATTTTAATTTTTTTATTTCAGTATAATGCCACGGAAAAAAGTTTTAGTTTTAATAATTTGAAATTGAAAAAATAATTGTTCGATGTCAATGTTATCTACCTCATTTATAACAATTTATTTTTAGATGTTTTTAATTTATATAGTATATTTTATAAGTAAGTCACTGATTGCAAACTATAATTTAATATAAGATGAATAAAATGTAAATTCAGAAAGTATATGTTGATTTGTGCTTAATTTCAAAATTTCGATACTTTACCTATTACATTAAATTTTGGTGAAACGTATTATTTTTAATCTCATATGAATGAACCTATTTTAAATTTTTTTAGAAAATATTAATTTGATTGTACCAAGGAGTTAGTAAAAAATTGATTCAATATATTGTAATTACTCAGCCACTGCAACGCTTGGCTGGGCCAGCAATTCTATATACATAAAAATTTCGTGTGTCACGATGTATGTTCGCGATAAACTCCGAAACTACAGAACCGATTTTGATAAAATTTTGTAACCATTTATAATATGGTCAAACTTAAAAAATATAATAGTTTTTATCTCTTAATTATTGATCTCAATATTTATTATACGACATTAGTGTTTATTTATTGGTTAGTTCAGTAAATTCCTAATAGATGGCGGCTTAGCATCTAAGTTGCTCAGGTATTCGGCAGATGGCGACGTGTTTATTTTGCTGGATTATACCATCTTCGAAAATTAACGTGCGCGCGCAAGCGCGTGGTTGAATATAGAATTAACATATATTTTCATGATGTATAATCATACTGTAACAATTTTTCATGAATCATTTTTATAATTATAATTTGTATTGTGCTATTATTGTGCAGTGTTCAATTTGAGTATTTTTAATATTATAAATTATAAAATAAAATTTCATTTATTACTGTTTTTCTCTACTAATTTTCATACCACATAGAAAACATGTAAGTATTTCTTGATAGCTTTTTTTTATTTTATCTTTTAATTTGATAATTTGCTCTGTAATCGTGCTATTTTGGCAGCAAGAAACGTTGATGTGAACGAAATTATAACTTCCATATACAATAGATGTTGCCCGGTGATTTGATGTCTTTTAAATCAAATGACACAGTTGTTGATGAAGAGGAAGCCGTAAACTTTCCAACTGAATTTTTGAATTCTCTGGATATGCCAGGAATGCCACCACACAATCTTCAATTGAAAATTGGTTCACCAATTATTCTTCTACGTAATTTAAACCCACCTCAATTATGTAACGTTACACGCTTAGTCATAAAATAATGACCGAAAATATTCTCGAAGCAACAATTTTGACGGGAAAATTTAAGGGAGATATCGTCCTGTTTCCACGTATTCCACTGATAGCTTCAGAATCTCCAATACCGTTTAAAACGCTCCAATTTCCGATTTGCTTAGTTTTTGCGATGACCATAAATAAATCTCAAGGCCAAACAATGTCTATTTGAGGTTTGGATTTCAAAAGCACATGTTTCTCACATGGACAGCTATATGTTGCCTGCTCATGTGTAGGAAAACCATCAAATCTCTTCGTGTTAGCGACAGACAGGTTAACCAGGAATGTTGTACACAAAGTAGTACTTAGATAATTTTTAGTTTTAATAATTTAAAATTGAAAAAATAATAGTTCGATGTCAGTGTTATGTCCTTCATTTATAACAATTTATTTTCAGATGTTTTTAATTTATATAGTATATTTTGTAAGTAAGTCGCTGATTACAAACTATAATTTAATATAAGATGAATAAAATGTAAATTCAGAAAGTATATGTTGGTTTGTGCTTAATTTCAAAATTTCGATACTTTACCTATTTTTAAATTTTGGCGAAACATTTTATTTTTAATCTCATATGAATGAACCTATTTTAAACTTTGTTTAGAAAATATCAATTTGATTGTACCGAAGAATTAGTAAAAAATTGATTCAATGTATTATAAAAACTCAGCTACTGCAACGCGTGGCTGGGTCAGCTTATATATATATATATATATATATATATATATATATATATATATATAAGCTGACCCAGCCACGTGTTATATATATATATATATATATATATATATATATATATATATATATATATATATATATATATATATATATATATATATATATATATATATATATATATATATATATATATATATATATATATATATATATACATATATATATATATGTGTGTGTGTGTTGTGCGAGAGAGAGTGAAAGAGTATGTTCAAATGAATGTGTAACACATTTTATTTCTTTGTCCAATCAAGAGGAGAACTGAAAAATAGATATTGAAATCAATATTTATTTATTGAGAATATTTGATGTAGAGGAACATGGAATATCTTATAGAATGGAACATGTAGAGGAATATCTTACACTCTGATAACAATAGTTATATCTTGCCCTTCTGTAATGACAGTTTCAAAATTTTCCTTATTTCCTGCACTGGTGAGTGAAGTTTGTGGTTGCAGATTTCAACAAAAGCCTTTTATTTTGTTTTTTTTTTTAATTTTTAATTATAAGAATACATCGATACTTTCAAATTAGTTTTTATAAAGGAGAAATCTTAAACTTCACAAGTAAAATCATTCTTTTTGAATTTTCAGCTTGAGTTAAAGATAAAAATTCTGCACTAAAACCAACGGCATTTCGCATTCTTTAAAAATTTTCAATATTCTATATTTGTGAAATTGAATTTTCTGCAGTGGCTTCATTGACGAAAAAATATAGAACTCAGCCAAATCTAGAAAAAGAACCGAGAGTGTCTAATATAATACTAAGCCATCATTTTTTTCAAAAAACTTTGCTCTGCGAGACAGGCCCAAGGAAATCAGTAATAATTATTAAATTTGTTTTTAAAAGTAAGATTTGATTTAGAAGTTATTTTAATTTATAAGTTAATTATTAAATATTAAATCAAAGTGTATTTTGTTCTGCATGTGTATGCATTCCTTTGAGTCAGTTAATACTTTTTTTCAAAATAATATTTTCTCTTGGATAATCTGGCTCCCCCTTTTAGTGTGCACACACACCATTGGTTGAGAACTGTTGACTTAAGCATTTTACAATAAGGTAAACATTTTAAAAAGAAATAGACATGTAGGAATAGGCATTCATCAAAAATTATCATTACATTAAGCAAAATATTTTTGCTGCAATATGACCATCACAATTACATACACCTGAATAAAAAATTATTGAATTTTTAGTTATGAATATATCACAATTATTTTTTTAACAATATATATATTTCAAAGTAAAAAAGCTTTGATTTTTTGTTTTAAAATTCCTTATATCAAAATCGTGATAAAAGAAGATATAATATGAAAAAAAGCTAGCAAAAATAAAGAACAATTGAAATGGGAAATATCCTCAGTTTTCTTCTAAGAGATCTTTCAAACTTATTAAGAAGGTGAGTTATAATAATAGGAAATTAAAATGAAATTGATTTCAAAAATGTGTATTTTAGGCTATTTTATATTTTATTCATTATAAAAAATAACTCTTTGATAACCTAATTATTTTAAATTTTACGTTATATATATAAATTAGATATATTGATTTATTAAAATTATATTATAAAAATATAAATTAGATATTGTAAGTCAAATATAAAAATCTTTTTATGTTTCGTATACTGAATGTAAGATTTTTCTACAAATGTTTTCTGAACATTGATTAATGAAAAGTTATTAAATTCATAGAACAGTTATCTTTCTAATATCAATTTTTAGCTTATTGTAACAGTTTGCTAATCACACGTGAATTCAAATTTCATATTCTAATGTGGGAAAACAGTTTTTTAAATTCAGTATATTTTAAAAGCCATAACTTATGTGTTTAACAAGTAACTATAATTGATTGATATATTTTTGAAATAAGAAATAAAGTAACTAAGCTTTTATCAAAACATAAAATATGATTTTAACTTAGGGTAAATATAGTGTATGTTTAGCCAAAATGCAACGATACAAAACTTATCCTATAAAAGCCGAGTTGGTATTCGTTCAAAAGTTTGTAAATTCTTTTCTCACCTCGGAACTCATTTCAAATGGTAGATTTGTGTCTAACGAGATAAATCGTTAACAAAAATTAGCTGTTGCGTAAAGAACAAACCAAATAGTCAGTGCATCATAAGGAATTTTTGTATTTATATTTAGATAACATTGGAAAATTTGTTCACTCATTATAATTCACATGCGTGTTTACGTCATTCCCATCGAAATATTGTGTGATTCTTATCAAATTCAGTTTTTAAAACTTTATTCATAACTCAATGATTTTCTTATCATGCAAGAAATCAGGCAAAAGCAAAAATGTCATAATATTTAAAAAAAATGATATTTTAAAATGAGGAAGCAAAAACAAATTGAATTAAAAATAGTTTACGTTTTAGACATTTATTTTTCAATGATTATAGTTTCTGCTTTATCATCCAAAGAATGATTCACCCATTTATTTAAATCATTTAAGATAGATAAGTTTCAAGAACTCACAGACATAACTTGGCATTGAAAGGGATATTATCAAATGATAAGGTGGCTTTTATCTTAAGTTTTATTTTAAAGAATTGATTACTCTTCGATCATATGACAGCTACCCACGACAGCTTCGCATAAAACAATGTACACTACTGCTTATCTTTCAGAAAGAGAGTTAGAAGTTAGTAAGAGTTGTAGCTGTCAGAAGTGCCTGGATATTAAAAGGTATAAAATTTATGTTTTATATAAATAAGTTTACAGTATTTTTAGCATTATTTCTTTAATTCCTTTTTTTTAAATTTCGTTTTTGTTGTTCACTAGAATTAATCATCTTAAAATTTATCTTTTTAAAATTGATGAATTGAGTCAGAATTATGTTTCATCGTTACGATATTTAATATAACTAAATTAACATTAATAGATTCAAATAATTAAAAAAATATTTTTTCTTATTAATAAGAATTTGCGCTTTTAATGATAAAAAGGTATATGAAAGGATATTACATCGTTTAGTCAACTTTGGATTAAGCTAATACTATAAATGAAATCAATTATTAAAAATTAGTTTAAACTATTAATTATTTTTTATCATTATATACTTTTGAGATACTTATGATTATTTAAAATAGATTTTTCTGTCTAAAATTTAAGTAGGCTTTAATAGTTTTTAAACTAGTTATTTTCTTAAATTAATTAGAAGTTCATTATTTGTATGTTCTTAATAAGTTACTGCTGTCCTAAAAATCCTATATTAGTTCAACATACTTCGACTTATCAGAATTATGTTTTTTTATTTCATAAGATATTTTGCTTTTCATATCATGAATTGAATTTTAAAAATACTTAATGAAAAAAAATCTTCAACATTCAAATGTCATTTTTACAATTTGTCCATAAAACACAGTAATATATTAATATACATTATATGCTAAAATATTAATTTAAATGAAATCTCATTCCATCAGTTAAGTATATGTTCTAGCTAACCATAGAGACTTGCTTAATCTTTCCAGTCATTAAGTTTTATTAAATTTAACATTATATATACAAATTGTTTTGTACTTAGTACTTGGAAAACCTTCCTTGTTAATGATGTATTTTCACAAATGAGAAAATAATTTATATATATTTTTGTTTTTTATTTCGATAGTTATATTTTCTAAATATAATTTAATAATAAATTGTTTAATATCTGTTACTTAAACATATAGATCATTTTCATTATGTACTTTTTTCAAACATATAGATTTTTGTATTAAGGAAATTTAATATATTCTTCAAAGTTTGTAATTTTTACGTTTTACAATTTATGGCATTTACATTGCTTTCTTTTGAGTTAGTCAGTACATTTGTTAAGAATATAAAATAGTTATCAAACTAAAATATTATAATAAATTATTGTTAAATATTTAAGAAACTAATTTGTACACTGTAATAATTATTTTTTTAAATTACTTTTCATGATATATGTAATTGTTTTCCCTTAATGTGAATTAAAATTTGAATGTTAAGAACCTTAAATGAGTTCTATCATCGATAAAGTAAGAATTTGAAAAACAATTATGACTTACATATGATCTGAATTTACAAAAAATATTAATTAATTGTATTTATTTTATGATAATCTAATTGATTTAAAAATAGAAAGTGAAATGAGAAAAAGCAGAAAATAATTATTTATCAGTTAATAAGATTATATTTTTTTGACTTGATAATTTTATTAGATTTAAAGAAACATCTTACAAGTTAAATGTAGTACTTATCTAGCAAACACACAAAAATTAGTAAAATAAAAGTATCCATTTAGAAATTGTGTCACTAAATTATGCTTTTAATTGAGGTTAATTGAGGTTTAAAGTAATGTACTTTATACAAACTGTCATGACACTTTTAATAATCAATTAATTTGAAAATATATTATTATTTTCTTCAAATAAAATTAATTATTTTTATATAAATTATTTTTTTACCAATCTTGAGAAGTGGAAAAAAACTTATTTCTTTATAAAACACATTGCTTATATGATATATTATTTATAATAAATTAAGCGCATAATTGTGTGTCACTATATATTTTATAGTTTTTACATATATTTATCTAATATAAACGCCACATTATTTTGTTATTAGCTCAAAAATGACAACAAAAGAAAAGAAAAAGGTTCTTCCATTATATCAAGAAACACCTTGTGGTTTCTTGATACCAAAAAGTTTTTCTTTGGATGCTTTCAAATCAGCAATTGCATACAAGCCTCGACCTGATGATCTTTTCATTGTCACCTA
This sequence comes from Latrodectus hesperus, assembly GCA_037975125.1. Classification (NCBI taxonomy): domain Eukaryota; kingdom Metazoa; phylum Arthropoda; class Arachnida; order Araneae; family Theridiidae; genus Latrodectus; species Latrodectus hesperus. The sequence goes on from CM075851.1 coordinate 85,326,009, forward strand.
TCCTAAGTGTGGAACAACGTGGGTTCAGAACATAGTGGCATGTATCTTTAGAGAAGGCAAGCCTTTCGAAACTGCCCTCGAATTCCTCACAAACACTCCCTTTTTAGAGCTAGCGGGGGCGGAAGCAGCCGAAACCATGAAGCGACCAGGAGCTATCAAGCTACATCTTCCCTTCAATGTCACTCCATGGTCACCACAAGCAAAGTATATTTATGTAGCTAGAAATCCCAAAGTAAGTAGCAAATTAAAGTTGATTTTTGCAAATTACAATTGCTAAGCCTACTTAGGAAGTCATAATATGGAGGTTTACTCTTATATTGGCATAAAGTTGGTTCAAATTTAGGCCATTATTTTAAGCATTTCATTAATATGGAAAAGAGTACTAATGTTAAATGGCATTTCATATAAGAACAATCTTTACATTTGCAAATATTACATACATAAATAATGTTAGAATAGTAAGTTAAAGGATGTTTATTTTCTCACACACATATTGAAATGTAATATAAGTTTCAAAATAGAAAGTTAATTCTGTATACAGAGTCTTCTCAAAATAAAATTAAATATATAATCTTATTAACAAAGCTACAATAATACGAATTACATTCAAAATGTCGCAATCTAATTTTAATCAATGTATAAGAGTAAGCTTAGACTAATATTATTGATAGTATTAGCGTTTCTACTAGATTTAAGAAAGAATATACTCGTACATTTTTATTCTGTTCTTAATTTCTTATTATATTTGAAATAAAATTGAAAGTTATTTTTAAATATAACGATTCCTAGATATTTATTTATATGGATATTTTATTAGGTTTCCTAAGATTGTTTTTACTGATAATCTAAAATCTGATATTTACAATACATAATTCAAAAGATATTGTTGAAAAAATATAATGAGAAACACAAATATATGAAAAATATATATAAACAATAAAATAGCTAAAAAAGAGAAATAGTATTTTGAATATATATATATTTATCATTTTTTAATATTCATTCATTGATTACATGGAGAAATTTAGTGAACTTATACGGTTTACATACTATTAATCGATAATTTAATTTTATGGAGTTATATATATTAGTAAGCTAAGTAATATAATTTTGATTTTAAATTAAAACTGAAAAATAACTTATCAAATATTTAATTGTATAATTGATTCCCTTAATTTTAAATAAGGGAATCAATTATACAAGTAAATATTTGATAAGTTGTTAAATAATTAAATTTTAAATAAGCAATGTAATTACTTATTCACAAAAAACTTTTCCTTTAATAACATACATTTATAAGAAAAATTGAAATATAAACTATTATTCATGGTCTTTTTTTCAAATTAATTAATTGCAACAATATTTGTACTTGTTAATTGCAGTGAAGAATGCCAATTGTTTGTATTTAGTAATTATATTTGACATCATTTCTGAAAAAATGGTTTAAAATCTATCCCCAGAAATCTCACATAACTATTTATCGAGTTAATATAAACAATAATAAACTGTTGAGTCTAGTATGACTTACTAAAAAATTTCTCCTCTCATTACATCATCTGAGAGGTCATGACCGTTTATCGTTCATGAATCTTATCATAAGAAAAGTTTTCATTGTACATGTACCTTATCATAGGTCGTAACATGGTTTCTTAAAGAAGTTTAACTAATTTAACCTCCAGACATAACAACTTAGCCTTTGTACCATTTTGTGCATTAAGACTGATAAACGCTTATTTCTTCCTTATTTTGTAGTTATTTTCCTTAACAAACCATTCATTCTAATAGGTCATCCTAAATAGTTCGATATAATTTCCTCAGTTTAAGGACTATTGAATAATCCACATATTATTCAAGTATTAAGATGAAAAGTAATATATTTTATTCGAAGGATTAAATAAAGCAATTCATCTAAGAAATGGCAATATTATATATTTTGATGAATAGCTTTAAAAGATTTTTCTTATAATTCATACTGGTCATTTTATGACAGAGTGTTATATTATACTTTTGTATATTATAGATATTTAGTATTAATATTTAGTTAAGATTTACAAGTAGGAATAAATATATATAATTTATTGTTTAAAATTTCTAATCACTTTTCATATATTAATGCTGATAATAAAATGTTTAATATTGTCAAGATGGCTCTGTCAGTACTTTAAATTAAATCAAGTAATTCATTGAGGATATTCATGGAATGTTTATATTATTATTTGAACAGGATTGTGTTGTTTCGTTCTTTCATCACACCAGGAACATCATTGGATATCAATTTCAAGACGGCGAATTCGACGATTACTTCGACTTATTTATGGAAGGAAAAACTGATTTTGGGGATTATTTCGATTGTTTAATGTCCTGGTATGAACACAGAAATGATCCAAATGTTCTCTTCATTACTTATGAGCAGCTAAAAAAAGATACCAAAGGATACATAATGAAAATAGCAGAATTCATTGGTGAAAAGTATAAAGTAAGTATGCATATTTAAATAAGTATCTCCTTTTTCAAAGTTGCTTATGTATGTATATTTTAAAAGTGGGCCAACTAAACAGAAATGTTATTTTGCGTTATTACTATAGAACTGAATTGTTCAATTTAAGAAACAATCTAGTCAATGCATATAATAACAGAATATGCAGTTATATATTACAGTCTTTGCAAGGATACGCAAGTGGAGCAAGTCAGCTGTAAAAAACCCAATTTAATGTAGATGACACCAGTGAACTCCCTTATATCTAATCGCTAAGAGATTTATCATTTTAATGGGAATCAAAAGATTTGTAATGAATGTCCAAAAAAATTCCTTTAAAAATAGTTCAGACTGTATTTGGCGAATTTCTTGTTTGTGTCTGGAGCACATATTAATTTAATTCAAATAAAGTGGATTTCTTGCTATTTTGTCGACATACTATTGTCTACCAAGATGTCTGAAATGCTAGTGAACAGGTAAAACTATTCAGATGTCTTACTACTTCGAAGAACATGTTCAGCAATCTTTATCTACTAAAAATCAATTTTTAGCAATTTACTTTTAACTGCTAAATATTTCTTTCAATTGTTAAATATTTTGATAATTTTCTCAAATCATAAACTTTTTAAATTGCTAATGATTTGAGAAAATTATCGAAATATTTAGCAATTGGAAGCCATATTGCATACTTATACTTTCATTTTTTAAATCATTTTCTCGTTTTCCTAAGTTTATGAAATATTCAAGATGGGAAAAAATTTAATTACATGTAAATGGTACTTCTTTCAAAAAAATTGGTTGTAGTTTACACAATGAAATGCAAAAATTTTGCTTTTTTTAAGCATTTGAGCTAAGCAGTTTCGATTTTTATTAATTTTAGATAATATTTATTTTTTGATAGAAAATATTAACTTGAATTATTTTTTATAAAAAAATAAGTATATAATTACTTATCGAAAAGTCACAATAATGCAATATTATTGTCATTTAAAGTTTTTAAATATTAAACTTTTTTGGTATTTAGAATTGTCTGTAATATTTTAAGAAAATTAAAAATTTTTCTTATTTTATGTTATTTAAGCAGTCATGAGTAAGCCTGATTTGTATGTTTCGGAAAAATAATTGTTCAATAAATCAATGTGTATTTTTTATCTGTTTTAAGAATCTTTACAATTAATATAAGATATATAAAAGAGGGATATAATATATATAAAATGGGAGAGGGAAAGAAAAGTGTTTCGAATTTATTTGTGTTGATTTAATAGAATAAAACAGTATGCATGTTTTGTCTAACGACTTGGAACAGTTTAGAAGTAAATAGTTAAAAAAATACATAAATTAAAAACAAATTAAAAAATTAAAAAATATAAAAATAAAATCAAGCAAAGGAAATGCCAAAGTACAGTTAACAGAGAAGTGTCTCTAAAGAGACTGTTTAAATTGCTATTATGTATTGTTTTTTTTCATGTTTATTGATTTCGAGATATCTTTATTTGCTTTAGAAAAGTAAATTTGTCTGGAAAAGCAATATCAAAAAAAAAAAATAGTTTTCTTATAAATACAATTTTACATTCATCATAAAGGATACCATTAGAAATAAATGATACCACTTGGAATCCTAGAGTTATAACAACAAATATCTAACTTGCTGTAAAAAGAGTTATAGTCAGATGGTACATTTAGGAAGTCAAAGTAACAAAAAACGTGGTCATATATTTGTTAATAGTTAGTACGATATATATAGAATATCTGAAATCAAATTATGTTAGTTATCTTTTACAAAAGTCATGCTTTGTTACAGAAAACTTAGGATATTTATTCAATCGATGTCACGTTTCAGTATTAAGTTCGTTAGAAATAAATAAAAAAATGCTTGAAAATCTAGTAATTCCTTCTTAGGGTGATATTTTTTTTGCTGTATATATTGCGCGTTTTATATTATTATGCACGATTTAGTTTTTGAAACATCTTAATATGGAGATAATATGATTTAGGTCTTTTTGACTGAGTTATTAAGTAATACAAATGAATAAAATGAAACTGCAGTCTTTATAATAAAATAATTATTTGACTGACTTTACCTCTATTAAGAAAACTGCGATATTTTTCATGAGTGATATAAAAGAAAGAAAATTACCTTATTTTTCGTTGCATTTGACTTTAAATCTTTCAATTATCTATTTGCTTTTATGGTTTTAAAATAACCTGACTAAAATTTCATAGAAAATGTTGGAAGAGGACGAAGAACTTCTGAGCAAAGTCATCAAATATAGCAGCTTCGATTTCATGAAAGAAACTCTGAACAAAAAAGTTGCAGAATTGGCTGCCTTGCCTCGAGATGTCATCTTGAATCATCCCGATATCCCTCAGGGTTTGAAGACACTTCTCGCAGGGGATAGTAACTTCTTCGATGCAAATCCAAATGCCGTTACTTTTGTTCGAAAAGGTAAATTTTTACTTTATATTTACTTGACTTTATGTTAAATCAGTTGCTTTTTTAAAACAAAAATAAAAAATAAATCTTTTTAATTTTAACAACACAAATTTGAAACCACAAATAGAGCTTTCACCACTCTTTCCTTTTGCTATTTTTTTCTAAAATGCTGCAATGAAATAAAATAATTTGATATTTAGTTCAATAATTTATTAACATAAAAAATTTATACATGTAATATTTAAAATAATGCGTGACATTCTATTGTTTATGCTATTAATTTTCCAAGGGAAAACTTCAAATCTTATTTGATAACTCTAGCTGTAATTATATTATTCTATATTATTTCAAAACATCAAGTGCTCTAATAATTGCATATAATAATACCTTGCAAACTGAAAAGGAACACAAATGTTTCGAAAAAAAATTTAGAGCAGACAAAATATTTGTAAAAAGAAAAATTCTGCAAAATTTTCTTATTCAACTGATAAAAAACTCAAAAATAATACGAGAAGTTCCGGAATTTGAAATAAATATAATTTATGTGCTTAGAGCAGATAATATATATATATATATATATATATATATATATATATATATATATATATATATATATATATATATATATATATATATATATATATATATATATATATATATATATATATATATATATATATATATATATATATATATATATATATATATATATATATATATATATATATATATATGTTGTAAATAATGAGATGTATCGGGGACATCTAAATTCATCATTTATCATAACCTCTTTTAGTGACAAACGGTGCAACTTGATTTAATATTGACTGAAGTTATTAAAATTTAATTTTTAATCCATTTAAAAGGCAAAACTATTTTACTGAATGGTAGTTAAATTGGCAAAATTACTTTCATAAATGCTTTTCCAAAAATGCTACATGTAATGAAAAATTATATATCAGGCTATTGTTACAATTAGATCAATCACTGGAAAAGTTTAAATATTCATAAAACCATCGTACGAATAATCTTTTAGGTTTATAGTGATGTAAATTTATTTTTCACCTAAAGTTATGATCAATAATCTTTCGTGTGTGAAAAGACTGTAAAACCAAAAGCCAATCAATCATTCAACCAATAAACCTTTAATAGAAAATTTAGATATTAGATATTGAGTATCGTTAAAGGCTGAGAATCTCACATTGGATTTTTAATGTTTCTCAATCATACTCCTATAAGTGAGAGAACATCTAAAATCTTCTGCTGCGCTGTGATTACTACTTTATAAATGAAAGCAATCGCAAATAACATTTTCATAAAAATTAAATCAGTGACACTGAAATTTCTTCTAGCTTTTTTGTTTATCTTATTTCGTCTCCTGAATCTATTTATAATCATGTGTTGATATATAATGTGTTGATATTGATTATAATCCTACATATAATTATAATCATGTGTTGCTGCCATGACACCGTCTATTCTGAAAAAGCTGAAGATGTGGCCAGGGCAGTGCTCCATGCCTTTCGTCCCATATGACTTGTCTTTTTTTTTTACCTTTTCTTTTCTTTTTTTCTCTTTGCACTTGTCCCATGACAACAACAACAATTATAATCATGTAATAATCTCTTCACATTTTAAAGAAGCTTTTTTAAATCTATTTATTGATGCTGTAAATAATTTTCAGAAAATTTAATTTTTCAGAATGTTCTTTATCTTTTAATTTGAAGTGAATTCCAATTTATAAATGTATATTTTTATGATAAATTACTTATTTTGTAGAAGTAACCCATGTTTTTAATAACAGAACTATTTATACCAATTTTAGTTGCTATGATCTTATACTTTATTAAAACCAGATATAAGTCATGTACTTTATCACTGACAATGTCCATAATTTTGAACAATTATAACAGTAACGGATATTGGTGGAATCTTTTTTTATTTGGGTAACCTTTTTGACACCCATTAGTGAATGTCTTAACTGCTGAAAGCTGTTACAAGATAACTCAACACTTGTTGAGAATTTTAAGAGAAAACTTTGAAAGAAAATGGTGTAAAGTAAATAAATTTAAGTTAAAAAAAGTAATTTATGACGGCTGCAAAATATTATGAATTTACTTTGCTTATATTTCATAGCTGTTATAAATCTGTTAAATTATAAAATTTCCTACAACAGTGTATAAGAAGTACTTGGTACATAACATTTGGAAAACTATAAAAGGAAATTTTGGAATCTGATTTGATAACATTTATTAAGATTGTAACATGCTACTTATATTTACTAAATTTAGATAAGTATTTTTTAATTCTTCATTGAAATTATCTTTTATTGATTTGGAAATGTAACGTATTAATTTTATTAATATTTTCCAGGCATTATTGGCGACTGGAAAAATCATCTTTCTCCCGAGCAAAGCAAAAGATTGGAAGAAAAATTCAAGGAACGAACAAAGGGAACAGATTTACCTGAGTTATGGAAAGAGTTCATTTGAAACAACACAATAAATTTTGTATTGAATATTTTTAATTGCGTTTTTTTTCTATTATACACATTAGAATACTAATATATATTACAGCAGCTTTGGCTGATATAAATATTATGTTTTTAATGGATAATTGTCTACTGTCTTCCACTACACACAGTGAAGAAAAGTTAATTTGTATGAGTGTACACAGATATTTGACCATAAAAAATTGGATTATGAATAAAATGTAAATAAATTATCGATGCACAAATATTTAAAATAAAAACATATTTTGACACTTTTACTAAATTTAATGAAAAAATAAGGAATACCAATGAAAATGCAAATTTTAACATGGAATGAATTATTATAATAGTATCTATAATGTGGAATGTTTTTGTCTTAAATGGTAGTTGTATGATATGTGGTTTTGATGTGATTATATTTCTTCTGTTTTCCTTTATATTTTTTGAGTTTACAAGTTAATTTAAGCAGAATAACCAAAAATTTATATTTATTAGGATAAAATAACACGGATTATTATCAATATATTATTGGGAGAAATTTTACAAGTAGTCTAACAAAAACTTACCTTATTCCTAAGAGAAATAGTATTAATAAAATGCTAATAATTACCCGTAATTTCATAAAAATGTTAGTCGCAGCTAATTCCTTTGGAAAGGGGACTGACTAAGTTGGGTCAGAAGCAAGATATTGTATATTAAAAAAATGATAATTGGTTGTTTTTATTAAAGAGTTAAAGCAAAAAGCAGTTAAATATTTGACTTATAAAGTGCACTTGGAAATAATCATTTAAATAAGGAATTCAAGAATAACAACTTCAAGAAAACTTAAAACTTTTTTTACTTATCTTTTATTAATTTAATTTGAATTCAATAAATTAAGGAAATATTAACATTTCTTTTTACTTTTTTTTTGATTTATTTTAAATAATGAGGAACACTTATTTAATTTTTATTTACTTTCATATGATTTCGTTTTTTTCGTTAATTTTGTTTTTCTTTAATTTAGTACGATTCGTTACAAAATATGATTCCCGAATCTATATAGGTATCCCGATTTTACTTAATCCGATATTGCTGAAGATAGAAAATTTTACAGTCATAGATAATTTCTTAAAGTGATGTTATTTACATTACTTTAAGAAAATCTTGCCACAAATTTGTCGAATTTCATTTGAATCCTTCAAAAATTAGTAATTATAATTACCTTAGAGAAGAAAGAACTTATTAAATTCTTTGCTGATCTTTCAAAATAATATGCAATGTATTTGTAAAATCTCATTTAATTCTTTTAGCTCATATAAAACTACATAACATGAACTTATATTAATAACTTTCATTTCTTAATAAGAAAGATTTTTAGAAACTCATAAACAAACATAGTTAACATTTCATGAAAAAGAGCAAAAAGTATTTCAAGTTTTACGAGAAACTGTCTAATGTGAATCACAAATTACAAATGTTCTTTAAATTTTCACCATTTTTTTGAAAACAGAGATAACAATGTTTTTAAACGTAGTCAACTTTTTATACCTAAAAGGGAAATTTTTGGGAACTTTTTACATCTAAAAGGGAATTTTTTGGGAACTTTTTATATCTAAAAGGGAATTCATACTGTTAAGGCCTAAGGAAATCACATGACACGCAATTTTATTTCAATTATTTTTTTTTGAAGGTAGTAGCTGCTTAAAATATAGGAAATTATTCATGATTGAAAGAAGAACAAATCCCAAATTCAGTATTGATTTCGGTTGCAAATATTTAACTAATTTTACATCTTAACTCATCTAATCTGCATACAGAGGGAGCTTACATCTTTTATTAATTTAGTTATTCCTTCAATATTCCTTCTCCATCAAAACTATCAAGTTGCATAACAGTTTTTGAATTTAGCACTAGTACAATATATATTTAGAATTGTTATTTATAAGCATTTTAATAAAAAGCATATGTGAAATGTGAAAATTTGAATAATGACAATATTTTTTAGTAAATGATTACATTAAAATAGTCAGTTAACATATGTTCAAAATATAAGATAAGTATCCTTATTTCTCACTTATACTAGCAAACGTCGATATTTACCATAAACAAATGATGAATATATTTTTCTTCTCCGTATGTCAAATGCTATAAAAAGGTGAAAATATTTTAGCCTCTCTTTGTGAAAAAGTAATCTATGGTGCTATGTAGAGGGGTACTGTAGTGCATACTGCAAGGGAATTTTCACTGTAGGATTAACTCTGTATTATAACGAACTAAGTTCCTAACAAAATAGTTAAAATTATTTGATATATGCGAATAATGAAGATTAATTTATGAAAGAATGTTTTATTTTTGAAATAAATAAACGATTATGATTCATTCAATTCTTTTATTGAAATAAGTTAACCAACAACTCCATTTACACTTTATTTATATAAACATACATTTTATCATCAAATAAATTCTTGAATAAATTGAGAACTTTGATTAGTTAACTAAGCATTAATAATTTGACACATAAAACAAGGGATTTCAGGTAGGATTGTATTTCTTCGAATATTATTTGGACTTGTATTGCCTGAAAATGTATAATAAAAAAAATTATTTAAATATTTCGGTAACAATACATGGATCAGAAATAGGAAACTCATTTATTTATATATAAAGTATATTCATTATATTAAATGTGTGAATGCCGAGCAACTTGTCTAGTGGTCAGCGTGCCTGACTACGGATAAGGATGTCTTGGGTTCGAATCCCGGTTCGGGCATGGAAGTACTTTCTCTCTCTATCTATCCTGTCTTTGTCCTTTCCTTGTATGAATGAGGTGTGAATGGTTGCTTACCCTATAAACGGGTACCTATGGCATGTATGTAGAGCAAAGTCGTACTTTCACCTTCATAGTGCTCTGATTAAAACGAAATGTTCCCAATTGACTTAATTCGCATAGCATAGCGAGCTTGGCTTGTCCAAGTGTCATTAGTAAACAACAACAACAAATGTGTGAATGCGAGAAAATTTAAAATCTGATAATAAGTAGTTCAGTTTTTTTTTTAATATTTATGATAGAAAATTCACGAATAGGAATATTTGTTAGTATTTTATATTATACTGAATTATTAAGGAATAATTTTAAAAAAGTTTATTGATACTTCAAAACTATTTTTTTGGAAAGTTTTGAATGGTTATTTATTTAAATTAACGTTTATATCACTAATCTAATAAACGTGTACTTTTGAAGTTGTTGTTTCTGATATTATGATCACTATATCATGCTTTATATTTTTTATCAAAATTTGCAAAAATAATCTGATATCACAATGCTATGAAAAAAATCACATACTTATATTAATAAAAATTTTATCCTTTTTAAAGATGCTTACCAGAAAGAAGCAAAGTTTCATTGAATTCACTTCTCAATATTGACATCATTTTCTTGACACCGTCTGATCCCTGAAATAGTCATAATCATAGTATAATGTACATAATCTAGAAAATATAATTAATAAAATTATGAAATATTATTTAATATATATTTTTTCACAAAAGTAAATTTAGATCTCGTTATTTAACACAATAATTTATGCTTTATATAGTTAATTTTGATGTAGATTTCATTAATTAAATGCATCTGAAATGCTATGTTAATTTCAAATAACAAAAAAAAAATAAAATAAATAAATAAATAAATAAAAAAATAAAATATAAGTTTTCAAATAATTTGCATCAGTTAAACCTTTCGATATTCATTGACCCCACGTTTGAATATTTGTAGCGTCTTTGACTTTCACTTCCTAAGAATTTAGTACAGATAGAGTGGTCTGCATTCCCATGTCACAACAGATAAAATTTGGAAAATTCATACCTGACAAATGCAAACTCAATTGATGTCAAGTAGAAGCACAACATCCATTTGCTCTTGTTTGATATCGGTTGAGATCTAACTTGAGACGTTTTCCATTAAAGAACATGGTCTTATAGCCAGAATATAAGGACTTATAAAATTAAGTTAGAAAACAAAATTAAAAGCTGCATAAAAAGTTATTAAGATAACAGAAAACACCGGATTATATGAGAATTAGCAATCTTCGTTGCTAAATTTACTGTTATAATTATGATTATCACGAAACCAGAATAAAGCAACATTTTTAAATCATAAATATTTTAAAGAAATTATATTAATAATAAAAATTTGGATGCTTACTGCAAGAGCTAAGCCCCATACAATTGGTCTGCCCACGAACACCATCTTCGCACCTCTAGCTAAAGCTTTATAAACATCTGAGCCGCTGCGTACACCTCCATCCAAATAAACTTCTCTACGAGGAAACATCCTGTTGACGGCATCGACTACATCAGGCAGGGCATCTATCTGTAAGTTATAAATGGCATTTATTGTTTTTAATGATTTTTTGCATGATTTATTGAATTGATTCAGATGATGTTGGAAATCAATTTCTAAAAACTATAGTAATGGTAGCAGTATTAACTCTTATTTTTATATGTAATTTTTATTAAAAACTGTAAATGGTAACTACGAATTACAGAAATCTCGCACATATTTTGATCATATATTTTATTTAGTTAAATAGTACTATTTTACTGAAATATGTAAAATTTGTGGTGATAGTTATAAAGCATAAGAAATCATATCCATCTTTTGATTCCAAAATCAATGCACGTTTTGTTAAAAAAATGATTCTCTAATAGAAAACTGAAACATAGAAATGAGTTTTTAGCTTTTCAGTCTCTTTTCCAATAATTTTTTCTTACACAAACTTTTATTTTAAATTCAATTTTTGCCAGAGAATATTTTTACACGTGTGATATAATTAAATATACGTGTGATATCATGATACGTGTGATATAATTAAATCAGAATTTACAATTTAAAGAGAATTTGGAACCATTCTCAATTTCCTCTGTTACGTTGGAGGTGATTTCCGAACTACTAAACAAAAACAATGAGATTAAAGCGAGTAAATTGTTAAAATAACATCTCTAACCATTCAGCAAATAGCTTGGCTTTCATTTAAATGAAAAATAGTTATGTTGTAAATACTAATTTTAATTGAGTCATATTTTTGCGATGAAAGTAACACTTTAGAAAATTTAAGTATCTTTTTCTATTTCTCTGTTTAGGTATCATTAAATAATTACAAGTTCAGAGGAATTTCAAAAGCAAAATTATCATTACAATATGCTATTATTAAATTTCATTGTCATTTAGCACAATGCAACTATATAGCAAAATTGTCAGCTAAAAATCAGTTATAATAATACTTATTTGTATATGATTTGATTTTTAATAGGTGAAAAATCAGAGTCAAAATATTTTTACTTCAAACTCTACACATGCATGGATATTACACAATCTATCTGCTATCAAACACGAGCATAGTTTGCAAAAAGGATTGTTATTAATAACGCACCCATTGACATATATTTTTTATGAGCACATAGATAATATATACTTTACCGTCACCATTTCTTATGAATCTGCAGATAACATGCATCAAAGACAGTCAACTATTTTAATAGTATAAAATAACATGTGCGGAATATTATCTGCTTTTCTGATGAATCTGTTATCATAAATATTGTACAAATTGTTCCCTAAGCAGTTTTGACAATGGCTATTCACAACAGGATCTCTCATAAACAGAAAATTTTTTTTGATCAATTATCTTTGTATATGAATGGAAATGTGAGTTAAAATGAATATTGTAAAACAATGCTTTTATTTTAAAATGTGGTTATTGTTATTATAGCTGTAGATTTTAACTGGCATTTTTATATATCTATTTATTTAGTATAATAGTTACTAAAGAACGATATAAACTATAAATATGGTACAACAATAATTCTTAAAACCTTATTACAGATTTGAAAGTAATATATAATTTTAAGTAGTACAATTCAATGTTTGCCTATTGTTGTATGAAAGGAAACGACACTACTTCACTATCTATTATTTGATTAAGATCTTGATTCTTTGGTTACAAAGCATCTTTAGAAAGGATAAACAATTTGACTACATATCTTCCTAGGATTCTTTCTCCATTAGGACACTATCTAATAAAATTTTTAGGATAAGAAAAATTTATATTCACAAAGTATATTCGTTACAATGAGAAAAATTAGTGGGGGAGATACATCAAAATTTTAACCCGATTCAAATTTCATGAAAACACAGGTATTGAATGACAGCCATAATATGACATATGCATTGTTTTCTTTAAGATACCTTTTTTACTTTGTTAACTCCAAGATGTACAGGTTAAGCTAGCCCAAGTGTCGTGTTTAAGGATAAAAATTAACGAAACGTTCTTTTTTTTTATTAAATTTCTTTATAATTTAATATAAATTTTTAAAATAAATTATTAAATTAAAAACGGGTTTAATCTAGAGAGAGTATTAATAGCCTCTTTGATACTTTATTGCAAAACTAGAGGAAGAAATGTTCTTATAAACAATAAATGTAATTCATTTCATAAAATATTCTCGTCGTTTTACATCGTAAAGAAGAGGCTTTCCTCTATATTATGTAAAAATATTACGCAAATAAGACTTTAGATTTCATCTTGGCGTCTCTGTTTCTTAGATTTCATGAATAATTCATATTACTTACTGTTGCAGGAGCTCCATCTATTTGTCTTCCTCCATGATTGGAAACCAAAATTGCCGAAGCACCAGCTAGGATAGCACGAGTTGCATCTGCACCTATAAGAAAATTTTTAAATTTTACGTGTGTATTTCTTTTATTCACTGCCTAATTTGTGCTATATGAAGACATTTTTACTTTTGCTGTCTGATAATTCTAGGAATAACAATAAGATCTGTAGATGTTTTTATTTTAATACAGTTAATTTCCTCAATTATATAGTAAAAGAAATTTTTGATTAAGATTATATAATTAGTAAAATGCTGCCCAATCATTCTTATAAACCCATTGACAATGTTTGAAATTATCAATTTAGAAATTATTTTTAATTTAGTGCAACTTTTGTGCACTGCACAATAGCAGTGCACAAAATAGATAGCATCAGCATCTCCGATTACAACAATGGTAAGCTTAAGAGAAGTAAAATACTGATTTGATTAAAAAATACACTGGTCAACATAATTTTTTCACAAGGAAACTAAATAGTGATTTTAATGTAATTTTACATACTGACTTCAAATATGTAATTTAATTCTTTTCATCAGGCATAACATTTTTGTGAATATCATTTGTATTTACTTTGATTCTAGCAAATAAAAGATAATTGAAATAGAGTAGAAAGCCTAGCAATACGTATGTAGTTTTTTTTATAAATTTTTTAGTTTGCTAAGTGTTTGAATAAAAAAAAAAAAACAAATTTCGTCACATCTGTAGATAGATGATACTCAGTGGAGAACGATAAGTCTCAAAGACGAAATTTCCCGCTAGTTATGAAAAACTGTTATGAGCTGTACTTCGGATGCAAAAAAAGTGATTTTGATAAAGACTCAGTAATAGACATGATACGCTGAGCATCATTCGTTAGGCATTTGCTGGAATTGAAAAATGATATTCATCATATGCCGTTTTCAGTTCCTATGATTTAGAGGGAACAGAAGGATCATTCAATTGACTGTCACTTTTATATAACAGACATTAGAGGAATAAAGTTTAAACACAATATACAGTAAAATATCCCAATTTTATATCTGCCATGAGACCTGTGCCTCATAGTGAAGAGTATCCTGAACAAAGTTTCCAGATTTCATATTATAAATGATAACTCCGACCAAACTCATGCTGAAGACGAAAGAAAAGAAGAGAAAAAACCCTACCCTTGAAGTAAGTAATTACTCAGGACCTCAGTTTTTTCTTAAAAAGATCTTAATGACCTTATCAGGAAGTTAAATTTGTGTTAACAATTGGGAGAGATTTTAAGTTCTAGGCTCAAAAACTGGAATGTACTTAAAGAAAACATACACATATACATTTTTTGTAATCGACCGTGACTTTAAGAATTACTTGTCTAAAGTTGATAACGTAGATTTTTGTAACAAAGTTCAGTAATGGAGGATTTTTGACATCAATAACAGTCAAATGGGTGGCAATTGTTCATACACTCTTCAAAAGTTAGTTTGAAGGCTGTATTACCTCATAATGAGAAAGAAGTACTATCAATACATGTCGCGCATGAAGCAAGAAATATATGATAATCAATTGTTGTTAGAAAAAATTCAGTTCACTAAATAAAGCTGGAATATATGCGATGACTTGAAAGTAATAATTTTATTGTTATGTTTCCATCTTGGATAAACAAAATTTTGTTGTTTTATGTGAGAATGTGATAGCAGGAAATGAAAGTTTCACTACATAAAGAAACAATGCCATAAACGCGAATCTCTTATTACAGGACATAAAAATGTATATTCTCCTTTAGTGGTCCAGTAAAGGTATTTTACCTATCTTTCATGTAAAACTGGGACCGATGAAAATTTTTGTGAATAATATGGAAAGTTCTGATTCCTTTATGTATCTTGACATCGAAATTTCCTAAAATAAGTAATGCAAAATTGAAAGAAAGAATATTTATAGGATCGTAAATAACAGCAATAATATCGCATAATAAATATTTTGAGGAACTGTTGAATCCATCGGAAAACACAGCGGAGAAATCATTCAGAAATAGTTGTAGATGTTTTGACAATAATAAAAAAGAAAACTATGAGGGAATAGTGAGTGATCATCTGACAGCAAAAGTAATACGCTTTAACATGTCCTAAGAATTTCCTTTTTGAACTCCCATTTAGATTGTTTTTCTGCAAATTTTGAGGATATCTCTAATGAACATTGTAAATGTTTTCCTTAGCGAATTGCTGTGATGGAAAGGAAGTACCAAGGTAACTGGAATCCAAGTATGGGAGCCGAATGCTTATGTAGGATGAAGAGGGACAGTCCTAATGAAAAATAAAGAAACAAATCAAAATATACAACTTTTTATGTATGCCAGTATTAAATGAATATTTATCATTATGTATTTACTAAGTATCAATTCTTTTAGAATTTTACAGATGAGTTACAAAAATGACTGATGGAGAAAATCTGCGTACATATTTAATACTCATTGGAAAAAGTTAATAAGTTTCCTTTTACATAGTTCCTGTAAAAGGAAACTGTAAAAAGTATTTTTTGTAAACCAGTGTCAATAACAACCTGAGTTAGTCTGTTATTTTACTAGAGAAAAATTTTAATATATGACATTAAAAATGAAGTTAAATAATACAAATAGCAGAAAAATAAAAAAATATCAAAATTAAAGTATATTTAGAATAATTTTATTTTTTAGAAAATTATTTGTAAGGATTCGAGTAACTCTTGAAAATGTCTGATATTCAACTATATTAAGCACTTTAATTTTTAGATAGGTAATCACCAAATACTCATATGGTATTGTTCTGCTCCATCCGGATTGTTAAGTGGCATTTGTCACACACACAGAACTATTTTGATATGAGTTTCATAACCTAAAATAATATCTCTAATCTTATGATAGAGACAATAAAAAGCTCCCAATTAGGAATACAAATCTAAGCCTTCATGTGCTATTATCTAACCTAATATTTTAGGTACCACGTGCACTTAGAGTAATTAGAATTTTATTCAAAGATGTCCATAATTGTCGCATCTGGGTAATATTTTTAATTTCATCAATTAGGTTTTAACCTTTTGAAACTTCAGAAAAGTGAGCTCAATCTGCTAATAAAAGAGCATATTCTTGTTTTTTTTATTGAGGTTAGAAGTATTTCGATCTTGGAGTACTTTATAAGAAATTTCATGATCTGATTTTTTTCTTAAACTTTAAAAATCGTATTCTAGAGCTATTAATTTTAAAAGGAAAAAAAAATATGTATAGCATGTTTATTAATAAATAACAATATATGGAAAGAAAACCCACCTGATAAAATTCCCTTCGCTATAATAGGTAGAGATGTTATGCTTCTTAACCATGAGATATCTTTGAAAGAAGCTGCTGGTGAAAGTATGTCTCCTGTTTCATTGCCAAGATTAACCAAACTGGAAAATATATTTTAATTATTGCTGATAATAAAATGATTTTTATCTTTACATTTTAGATAAATTCATAAGATACACAGAAATTTTTAAAAATGATAATAATATCGACCACTCACCTCAAACAAAAAATGAAAACATAATTTAACTGATAAATAAAACAGTTATATGTATAAAATAAAAAATTAGCAATATAATAATAGAAAATTTAAAAATATCAGATAAAATATATTCAATAAAAAAATACACGTGACAGTGTTTTATTATTAAATTGTTATTAAACGTAACAAAAAATTCTAACAAATTAATTATTAAAATTTTATTTTTAAGATAAATATTGTTGAATTTAAAGAGTGTGTAGCATGAATTTTACAATAATCATTATAATATTTTCGATATTGTGTTAAAAGAATTTTATTCTTCAAAATAAAAGGCCCAGTGTTCAATTCTAGATTCTGGAGAGCCATGGTAGATGTATTTTTTCTGCAAACATATCTGAAAGAGTATGAGAGTTTTATATCCTTTGTGTGAATATAATTATTATATACAATTATTTTATTAAGAAAGACAACTTTTTGTGGTTATGAAAAAATGTTACAACTTTCAGCTGAAAGGCTTATGTCCACTATTAGGGTTTATCCCTCTAATTTATGTGTGAAAAAAATCAAAATTATTTTTTTGAAATAATTAATACCTGATTCCCGGTGGCGTTTCCATGTGTGTTCGAGCACGGCAAGTGAGTGTGGCATCTATATTAGAATCAGATGTTAAAACAATACCTTTGAATCCATTCTTCTCGGCTCTCTTCACAAGGTCTACAGTTAGGCTACGGTTTCTAAATATGTAGGTTTGCATCCAGAGTACCAAAGGCGTATTTTTAGCTCTATTTGCAACATCTTCTATGGAAGTAGTTGCATAACTGCTCATAATCATAATGGTTCTCATGGAAGACAAACCTTTAGAAAAAATTATTAGAATTATTATAGAAAATTTAGAATAAAATATTTGTCATCAAACTAAATAAAATTTATGATTGAAAATGGTTTTTAGAACAAACGAATAAAATATTGAATTTTAACTTTAATTTTTCCTATTTAAAGTGTTGAGCAATTTTATATGGATTTGAAGAAGCTTACTAAACAACAGTGAAAATGGAATAGAAAATACTTATAAAATTTTAGTGCAAATGAATCAAATAAGTAGGGAAATATTTAAAAAATTAGGAGAAGTATTTCTCTGGAATCACACACAAATCAGAAGAATTGTATTTTTCTGATTTGTGTGTGTGATTCCAGTGTATATAAGAAGAAGAAATATAATATAATATATATATATATATATATATATATATAAATTTTATTCAAATTGTCCTCCGAAATTTTGTCAAGGGTTGAATTGAGAATGGCTAAGCGGAATAATATATATCAAACTGTTAGTATCCAACTAACTTAAAATAAAAACAGAATTTGTTTTCAAAATTTCATTGAAGTAATTTGTGAATTAATCTAGAACACAACTAACACTGATTTGAGCTTCCTGTAAGGTTATTAAGGAAGCAATCTAGTTAATATAAGTGTGATGCAAAACATTCCACTCCTGAAATTTTTTACTTTAAAGGTAAAAAAAATTGTGTTTTGCTTTCTTCATTATGTGTTATTACTCAGAGAAAAGAAATAAAAATTCCGGAGTGAATATCTTCTTTTTCAACATTCCTACAATATAATGTTTTATAAAAATAAAATTTAAAGTTTTTTTTTATTTTCAAAAAATATTGTTCTTTTTAACAAATACATTTTCGGTTTTTTCAATACTCTGCACTTATATAATTATTCAGTAACTAAAATTTTCAAGCATAATAGAACTTTCGTTTTCTTTTTAACTAATCGATGCATTGATTCGAAAAGCAAAACATTGTGAAGATGTTAATTTTTTTTAATTGGGAGATGTGAAGACGTTAATTTATTTTTTAATGTATAATTTTCTTGAGTTAAACAGTGGAACTATTCACATTTTCACACTGAAGTTAAGATTTACGTCAGAAGAGACTTTCTAAAATCTTTGAGTTTTTGCTTATTTTGTACAGAAAAATATAGCCGTATACATACATACAGGTATGCAGTATGTAAAAATGTACATTGTAAGTTCTGCTTATTTCTCCATTTCATTAAGTGAATGTTTGTAATTAGCTCATAACCTAAATATAATTTACATTAGTTTAGTAATATACATACTTTTATGTATTAAACATCAAAATTTTATTTCCCCATTCAAACTAAAATTTTAGTCACAAGGGATTTTTAATTCATTTTTATTTAATTTAGTAAAATGAATACAAAAATGTCTAATGGATGTTCATCTTTTATTTTTATTGTAATTAATTAATTTTTTTTTCAGTTTATAACTAGGCAAGATCTCCAAAATCTAAGTACACGTTTTCTATGAGTAAGATCTAAACCGAATAGGCATATGCACTAAATCTTGGTAAACTACAAATTCATTGAATAATATATGAAATCATTTAAGGGAATTGCAGAAAGCGGACAAATTCAACTGATAGTAAATCCCTGTAAACTTCGCATGTTTCAGAAAACAATGATTATTTTGCCACGCAATCCCTCTGAATTTCTTTCAAAAATTCATAAACTACTTATGTATAGAATTTAATTAAACGTATCTGGAGCCGTAATAGAGTATTATATTCTATTTTTCTTGAAAACATGCTCCATTTCCCTTTATAATAAAGGGAAATTAAAGTGACGATAAAGTTGAAATTTAGTCATGATTTTATATAGATTTTAACTAAATAGTATTTACATGATCTGAAATAGAAAAAAATTGACCTGTCATTATATGCATTTGAAATAATTTTCCTTGTGAAAAAAGAACAAATCTGAAAAACAAAATTAAGTTTTGACGTTATTAGAACTAAATCTTTAAATCTAAAAATAATATTTTTGTAATACAATAAGTTAAACCCGTAAATAAATATTTGTATAAAAATATTAAAATATTTACTTTTTGTTTCCACACGTTTTTTGAAAAAAAAATGTAATACTGCATGCATATTTTATTTTATTATGTATTCCAAAAATCCTTTCACATATGCAAATTTATAAGCATTTTAATTTTAAAATTGATAATTAGACTCAAGCTATACTGCTTTCAGTTCAAGAATTAATGAATTTGAGATAACAATCATGCAAATAAAAAGAAATATTTCATTAATTTGCGTTTAAGAAATGCTAATAAATAATTTGCGTTTAAGAATGTACGTATTTTAAATATACATCGTATTCTAAAAGGTCGAACATATACCTGTAACTGTAGCTAATTCACCATCTGGATCCGCCAACTTCTGAACACCAACCGGAGAAAGACCAATTGGAAAATCAATGTCGTTTCCAAGAATGGATGTTTTTAAATCGAACTTCGATATGTCTCTCAATGCTTTTGGCATGATCTTTATCCTAAATGTTAAGCAAAATAAAATTTCTTTCAGATATGTATTTGACATAAACTTTACTTGTTCTAAAATCCCAAAAAACTACTCGTGATTGAGTAATTACAATGCAAGAGCAATGAATAAAATTAAAAGAGTAAAAAACCTCTATTTAAATAGAAACATAACATGAAACTTAATTTAGCGGTACAAAAATTGATTTCGAAAATTTTTTTTTTACAATTTCTAGGTAGCTTTTATGTTGTAGAGGTTATGCAAGATGTCTATAAAAGGATAGCATATTTTAGTGTTTATTAATTCATATATTAATCATAACATATTGAAATTAGTAAAATCAATGGTTGGCCTGGCGAATAGAATTTCAAAAATCTTGTCAATAAACTACAACATGGCATCCATCGTTTCTACAAAATTTCAAATTCATATAGAATTTTGTGTTAAACACAATCAAATAAAGATAGATATTCAGGTTGGAAAAAGATTATTATAAACAAACGCTAATGAGTGAAGACGATATTTAAAAATCAAAAAATATTTGAGATAAATGATATTCAAAAGGAAAAGAAGCTCATACCAAAATATTTACACTTTAAAAAAATGTGAGAATCATTCTATTAATAAATGTTTAAATTTCGTTTTATTTTTAATTAAACATAAAACTAAAAAACTCAACATCATTATAAAAACTAACATCAGCTTTTCTAAAAATAGTTTGCATTTTCTATGTTTATTGAGTATAGATTGAAAACCATGAACATTTGCATGCCTGTGTGTGTAAAATGCTTCACATATTTAATAATTTGTATACATACTTTTGTGATATTTGCGTCAAATAAACTAGATGTGATAATGATAGTTGCAGTAAAATATTTTGAATTAATTTTTACTATTTCTTTCTAAAACACTACATTGAATTTTAGAACATAATAAAATGTTTTTTTTTTATGAAAAATGATAAAACATACAATTTTGTAATCTATAAATCTATAAAATTAGCCACAAGCATATCATGTCTGATCTGTAGATTTTACTTTTTTCTGGTGACATTTAAACCATGGCATTAAATTGTGAAATGGAGGCATAGTTTGCTTACATCAAACACTCCTTTTTGAGTTTTCCTTAAATGATGTTAGTGGTCTATGGCTTCTTTTTACAATTTCAAAATTATCTTGTGTATTTGTGTCAGTTGTGTCTTACTTAAGAAAATGTAGTCATACACACAATATGTTAAATTAAATAACTTCTAAAAGTTCGTTCTAAACTATTATTTTACACTTCGTGAATATCCATAATACTTATTTTTAAAGATTGATTATCCTAAGAAATCTTAGAATATTTGCAACTTTGGATAAAATAATACAAGTATTTATTTTAGTATATGAAAGAAAGAAAATATTAAGAAAATTTATAGTCATCGCGTACCGCCTGAAAGCACTCTTGTTTTCCTTGTAAGTGTACCTTCGTCCGGATGCACCCAAGTAGTAATTTCTTGCATTCAAGGTTAATCTTGCTGGTGCGCATCGATCGAAATCATCCACTGTCACAGGATAAAGTCTAAAAAATAGATATTTTAAGTTTAAGAGAGTTTATTTTTAACGTTTTGAAATGGACAAAATATAGAGAATGGAAGTGGGAAAGTAAATTCCATGTCTAAAAACATTTAATTTTAGTGTCTCAAATGATAATAAAAAAAGAAAACAAAGAAAATAATGATCCAAAAAGAAATACACTTATTTTCAGAATAGACATGTAAATAACATGGTTTGGATAAATATAGGAGGTGGTAATAGTTAATTAAATTTTCAAGAAATGTGGATGCATAAATTCAGTGCATCAAATCCGTGCCCCTAACAGCCGTCTCTAATGGCAATAATATAACTTATACCTCTAGGCATTGAATCAAACAGGGTTTAGATGGTACTAACAAATACGATTTCAACATAATGTCTCAATTAACCGACCATATTTACTGGGAGATGTGAGGAGAAAATTATCAGGCTACTATTTAACAGACGTTTTCCATTGACGAGAGAGTTAGAAAAATGTTCCCCAATCTTTTCATCAAAGTGGATGAGTCAACTTTTTATTAATTTTCTCCTCGCATCTCCTAGTAAATATGGTCGGTTAATTGAGACATGTTGAAATCATATTTGATACGAAATATACGAAATAAACTTAAAGAAGAGATTATTTCCCTGTTCCCGCAGTAAGGAAGCAATCTTTTCTTTGCTCAGGTGAGTGGAAAGAAGATTGTTTATTTTAGAATGTTTCTATTTAATTGCTTCAACTTAATTGTATTCAAAAATGTCTTAAAAAACGAAATATAGTTACACTGAAAATGAAGAGATTTTTTATTCATTAAAACGATAAATCAATGAGAGCTCTGAGTTAGTTTCCTTGCAACGTAACGGTTTAACGTGGGAGTAATGGGGGACAATGACAACCGAAAAAATATAGCTTATTTTAAGCTTATTCCGTCATTTCATATGATACCAATGTAGAAAGCCCATCGTTAATAAGGGAAACATGTCTAAAACCTTTGATGATATTAATCAATTCTCTAGTCAATTCCGAAGATATTTTCCGGCTTGCCAGTAACTTCCTAGAGACAAGACAATGTATAAATTCATTCTTAGATGCATACTCCTTAATCAGTGCAAATAAAGCAGATAATCGTCAAACCATATCAACATTTTCCTCTGTACAAAAGCACCATTACATTGAATGTTATCATCTAGATATGTTATGTGATATGCCTGTGGGAAGAAATACACCACAAGAAAGACACTATAGTAAATGAAAAGGAGATTTTTCAATGTTTCTTATGTGATCGGGTACCATTTGATGCACGGACTGGTTCTGGTTACACGATGTTGTTCCTGGGGACCATTGACTTAAAATGCGTGCTGGTCAGAGAAAACAGCTTATTTCTTGTGTTAAGGAAGCTTAGTATTATGCAGACAACATGGAAATTATATTACCATGTTGAAACATAATGCAGAAAATGTAACAGTTCAAAGTCAAAATTTTCAAAGTAAGATGACCTATACTTAGGTCTAAGAGTACTCCATACCATCTTTAAAGTTGAATAATAAGTATATCGATGCTGAATACACACTGATTATATGACTTTTTGCCAAACATGAATTAGCTATTTTGCCATACATGAATGCGGTCATTTGATGTTGTATAATTTGTTGTCTATAACTGCCAAATCAGCGACATTGGGGAAATAACAGTGCCCACTTAATAAAAATTTAAGCTCAATGAATTCAAATTTTATATCTCTCTGAACCAATTTCAGTAAACTTAACAAAAATTTTCCAACTTCGACTCTGTCCTTAACATGAATCTGGATGCATTATAATTTTTAGAAAATCCATTCCTAATTTAATGTGTTTAGTTAAACACAATAGCCCTTTTTGTGAGCTCAGGGATCCCTTGGTTATAGGTCAAACATACATGTAACTTTCGTTAGTCATGATTTAACATGACAACCAGGATTGTAAGTTTCTCTAGAATAAGTTTCTCTTGTAATAAGAACCTGATGGGAACAGTTTTGAAAGTGCTAATGCTTTTCTAAATCAAAACTAAACACGTACATTTTATCAGCAGCACTTAATCGATTGTAAACCATACTATTACGTGCAATTCAGTATTTTGCATTGTTAGTCGTAAACTTCAACAGCATTTTTTCTTCATCTATTGTAGATTGTTTTTTATTACCAAATAATCACACTTTGCACAAGTATATTTTGAAGGCTGCTTAATGTGTAAGCTAAATTTGTCGAAAATATATCGTAAATTTTTTTCCTTTATTGGTACAATTTGCTTTTTATTACATTGTTCGACATACAGTTTATACAGTTTTGCAATCGAAAGGTCTCAATTAATATATTGGTCTCTGGGATTATGAGCTCTTATATGATGACTCGAAGTAGCAGAAAACGAGCTAATATGTTTTATTACATAGGAATCATCTATTTTGCTACGTGGAATATGCTACCTCCAATGGTCCCTCAGATCTTCCTTGAACTACAATTATATAGTCGCCAATTACTTATTTGATTTGTTTCTTTAAAATATGTTATGTAAACACCAACATCTTGGCCGTTAGGTCTAATAAATTATTCTTAAGACTAAGACCTTGGTCCTTTAGTGTTATTTCTGAGTCGTTGAATTTTGAGGTAGCACGAAATATAATGAATTCCATTAAAAATATTTTGATTATGATGATCATTAAACTTGTAAAAATATTTCATCACCTTTTTTCTTTGAGAAAAGGTAAACAATTCCGTAAACACAAGGTTACAAAACCGTATACAGTTAAAAGGTTTATTAACAAATTTCTTTGTAGAAGTTATTTTGTTATTTCTACTTTGATATCGTTTACTTTGTAACCTTTTTTGTTTTTCAGTATTTCGAGACGATTTTCCAAAATTCCTGCTGCGTTTTTCATATATATATATATGTACCAACCTTTCATCTTTTTTATTATTTTCTACATTTTTGTTATCCGATGATCTATCAGAATCAATACAATTAACTTTCCTAGAATTAGATAAAGTAGCGTATCACTTTCACTTTCTCTCTGTTCTTTTTCTCAAGATATTTTTATTTTTTACACCCTTACAATGATTCTTTTTTTTATTATTTTAAAAAGTCAGAGTTTTTACAGTTATCAAAGAAAATTCATTTAATGTTTTTGATAACTCAATAATTTTCACAAACATTTCAATGTAATATGTAATATTTTTATGTTTTAACGAAATATTTAAAATTTCAAATTAAAAGAAAGCATGCTCACAAAACTCGAATAATTCTAAATAGTAAAAGACAGTTACTATAAATTTGCTGCTTTTCAGTGTTAACAATAAATATACAACGAAGAAGAAAAATTTTATTTTTATTTCAAAGTTTATATAAAATAATATTGATATATGGTGAACAGATTCAAAATGGTTTCTGAAATTATTGTACAATATATTCAGAAGCTATAAAAAGGCTGCCTGACCCAGAAAAGAAGGAAGCAATGAGTAATTCCTTTAACAACTATATGAAAATTATTTATTTCATCAAAATTTATAAAAATCAGAAAATATCAAAAAATAGACTTAACCACATTGTATACTGAGCGATTCATATGATTTTAGTTTATAGCATTCTTAACATAACTTCAACTATTTAACTGAATATAACAATGTGAAAAATTACTTTAAAAATATATCTCTTAAAATATTTCTAAAATATAGTATTCTGTTATTAAAGGAAATCAGGAAAGGATTTTAAAAGAAGAATGTATTTTGGTACGAGTCTCTGGTCTCTTAAAAGTTTTGTAATAAAAGAAAAAAACACTTATATTAATAAATTATTTGCAAGGTTACATTTTTGAAGGATCAGTTAATGAAATTCTCAAATTTATATCAAATTCTAAGAAAGAAAACAGAAAGGTAAAATACTTATCGAAATCACAATTTTTTGGTTCATATTCTTCTTCGCAGGGAATCTGGAAAAAATACTTAATTAAAAAAATCTTTTTAAATTATTCTAAATTTGTATATATATATATATATATATATATATATATAAATTTCGTGTCACGATGTATGTTCCCGATAAACTCCGAAACTACTGAACGGATTTTGATGAAATTTTGTAATCATTTATAATATGGTCCAACTTAAAAGATAGAATAGTTTTTATCTCTTAATTATTGATCTCAATATTTATTATACGACATTAGTGTTTATTTATTGGTTATTTCTGTAAGTTCCTAATAGATGGCGTTTTAGCATCAAAGTTGCACAGGTATTCGGCAGATGGCGACGTGTTTATTTTTCTAGATTATACCATCTTCGTGAAAATTAACGTGCGCGTGCAAGCGCGTGGTTAAATATAGAATTTACATATATTTTCATGATGTATAATCATACTATAACAATTTTTCGTGAATCATTTTCATAATTATACTTTGTATTGTGTTATTACTGTGCAGTGTTCAGTTTGAATATTTTTAATATTATAAATAGTAAAATAAAATTTTATTTATTACTGTTTTTCTCTACTAATTTTCATACCACCTCGCAAACATGTAAGTATTTCTCGATAGCCTTTTATTTATTTTTATTTTATAATTTGATAATTATTAATTTATTCAGCAGTACATTTTGATCTAATTTATTTATTCAAATGATAAATTCTTTTAATTTTTTTTATTTTAGTATAATGCCTCGGAAAAAATTTTTAGTTTTAATAATTTAAAATTGAAAATATATACGTTCTATGTCAATGTTATCTACCTCATTTATAACAATTTATTTTTAGATGTTTTTAATTTATATAGTATATTTTATAAGAGTAAGTCACTGATTACAAACTATAATTTAATATAAGATGAATAAAATGTAAATTCAGAAATTATATGTTGATTTATGCTTAATTTCAAAATTTCGATACTTTACTTATTACTTTTAAATTTTGGTGAAACGTTTTATTTTTAATCTCATAAGAATGAACCTATTTTAAATTATTTAGAAAATATTAATTTGATTGTACCAAAGAGTTAGTAAAAAATTCATTCAATGTATTATAATTACTCAGCCACAGCAAAGCGTGGCTGGGTCAGCAATTCTATATACATAAAAATTTCGTGTGTCATGATGTATGTTCGCGATAAACTACTGAACCGGTTTTGATAAAATTTTGCAACCATTTATAATATTGCCCAACTTAAAAGATAGAATAGTTTTTACCTCTTAATTATTGATCTCAATATTTATTATACGATATTAGTGTTTATTTATCAGTTAGTTCTGTAAATTCCAAATAGTTGGTGATTTAGCATCTAAGTTGCACAGGTATTCGGCAGATGGCGACGTGTTTATTTCTCTAGATTATAGTATCTCCCAGAGTAAATTAGCGTGCGAGCGCAAGCGCGTGGTTGAATATAGAATTTACATATATTTTCATGATGTATAATCATACTGTAACAATTTTTCGTGAATCATTTTTATAATTATACTTTGTATTGTGTTATTAATGTGTAATGTTCAATTTGAATATTTTTAATATTATAAATTGTAAAATAAAATTTTATTTATTACTGATTTCCTCTACTAATTTTCATACCACCTCGAAAACATGTAAGTATTTTTATAGACTTTTATTTTTTATTTTTATTTTATAATTTGATAATTGGCTCTCTAATCGTGCTATTTTGGCAGCAAGAAACTTTGATGTGAACGAAATTAACTTCAATATACAACAGATGTTGCACGGTGATTTGATGTCTCTTAAATCAATCGACACAGTTATTGATGAAAACGAAGCCGTAAACTTTCCAACTGAATTTTTGAATTCTCTGGATATGCCAGGAATGCCACCACATAATCTTCAATTGAAAATTGTTTCACCAATTATTCTTCTACGTAATTTAAACCCAACTCAATTATGTAACGGTACACGCTTAGTCATAAAAGAAATGACCGAAAATATTCTCTAAGCAACAATTTTGACGGAAAAATTTAAAGGAGATATCGTCCTGTTTCCACGTATTCCACTGATAGCGTCAGAATCTCTAATACCGTTTAAAAGTCTCCAATTTCCAATTTGTTTAGCTTTTGCGATGACCATAAATAAATCTCAAGGCCAAACAATATCTATTTGTGGTGTGGATTTGGAAAACACATGTTTCTCACATGGACAGCTATATGTTGCCTGCTCACGTGTAGGAAAACCATCAAATCTCTTCGTGTTAGCGAAAGACAGGTTAACCAGGAATGTTGTACACAAAGTAGTACTTAGATAATTTTAATAATTTAAAATTGAAAAAATAATAGTTCGATGTCAATGTTATCTACCTCATTTATAATAATTTATTTTTAGATGTTTTTAATTTATATAGTATATTTTATAAGAGTAAGTCACTGATTACAAACTATAATTTAATATAAGATGAATAAAATGTAAATTCAGAAAGTATATGTTGGTTTGTACTTAATTTCAAAATTTCGATACTTTACCTATTACTTTTAAATTTTTGCGAAACGTTTTATTTTTAATCTCATATGAATGAACCTATAAATATTTTTAGAAAATATTAATTTGAATATACCCAAGAATTAGTAAAAAATTGATTCAATGTATTATAAAAACTCAGCCACTGCAAAGCGTGGCTGGGTCAGATTATATATATATATATATATATATATATATATATATATATATATATATATATATATATATATATATATATATATATATATATATATATATATATATATATATATATATATACTTAAATTGGAAGCATATCGCATAATACATGTTTATTGATGTCATTGATAGATTAAATGTATATTAATTATTAACAGCTTTTGTGATTTGTATAGAAATTTATTTAATGATCTGAATATTATTCCGCATTTACGTAATGCACCAACCAAAAGAAAATTGTTTGCCAAATAAACATTTTAAATTATACAAATATTTCTTAATTCAATGTTTATTTTGGTTACTAGCTGTGCGAGTGACTACTTGTTTTACAGAAATTCTTTGACACAGAAATAAGAATAAAATTATTTGAAATCAAACTATTAAATTTAAATTGTTAATTTATTGATTTGGGGAATAAGTTCGTAGCGTTTTTACCTAAGAATTTTATTTAAACAAAAAACAATAATTATATCAATAAGTTAATCACTTATATATTCACCGTTGCTGCTTACAGCCTCTTCCCATCTCCCGACCAATTTGTTGATGCCGTTCCGCCAAACATCGACTGGTCTTGTGTCAAAGAAGTTGTTGAGTCAGTTTTTAAGGTCCTCTTTGTTATCGAAGGTAATGCCCTTTATATGGTTTGAAAAGGAGATGAAAAGATGGTAATCAGTCGGTGCAAGGTCCGGAGAATACGGTGGATACGAATGGGACCTCCCATTCGAGCTCTTGAAGTACTGCTTTGATGACTTGTGCAACATGGGACTTGGCATCGTCGTGAAGGAGTATGGTTGACCATGTGGATCAGGTCTTTTCAGTCGAATAGAGCCCCTTGTTGACTGTGTGGCAATCTTTTCGAGCATTTCCCAGTGCACTAAGAGGTCCTAAAAAATTGGCTCAACAGCTTCTTACCGAACGATTATCATCTTTTCCGCTCCTTGTCAAACCTTATGAAGGGCGTTACCTTCGATAACAAAGAGGTTCTAAAAATCTGGAACAACAACTTCTTTGATACCAGACCAGACGATTTTTGGCGGAACGGCATCAACAAATTCGTTGAGAGGTGGGCAGAGGTTGTAAACAGAAACGGCGTTTATATAATTGATTAAATTGTTGATATAATTATTATTTTTTGTTTAAATAAAAGTCTTTGGTAAAAACGCTACGAGTTTATTCTCCAACCTAATAGTTTTATATAATGGCAAAGTAATTTTAGTTTGACATAAATTTTACGAAAATTCTCTACTACAGATAAAGTACGTTTTCTGGAATTGTATTAAACGTTAAATTTCGTAACTTTGAATATGAATAATTTAAAGCTTTGAAGTAATTGTAATATAATGGAGCTTTTAATTAAATGCACCGCTCTATCTTTATTATTTATATAAATGCGTGACTAAAACACACACACATTCATACATACATACATACATACATATATACATATATATATATATATATATATATATATATATATATATATATATATATATATATATATATATATATATATATATATATATATATATAGGAAATAATAAAGAAGACTAGTTAAGAAAATAAAACAATTACAATGATATCAAACAATATAATTACACGAATCAAGATAATTTTTTTCACAAGAAAGAAAACTAAATAGTGATTCTAATGTAATTTAACATAATAAATTCAAATATGTGTGTGATAAGATTTCTTAAATCAGGCATAGTTTTTTTTGTGAATATCATTTGTATTTTTCTTCGATTTTTGCAATTTAAAGATAAATTTATTAAGAATAATCATGCGCCAAGTATACGTATCTAAATTGATGTATACGTTTAATGTTAAAATTACAAAAATTCTATTCAAGGATATTCATGTCTATACATGTTCTTAGAACTTTATACCTATTCATGTTTTAACATCCTAGTTATAGCTTTGTTTTACTAAGCAAATACTAGTAGTAAGTGTTGAAATAGTAATGATCCTATCAACACGTATGGGATAGTTTTTAATTTTATATTTGCAGTGGATTTGTACAATTTTAATTTTTCTTTAATTTCTATAAACTTTTCGTTTTGCCAAGAAAGTGCTTAAATCAATCAAACAACTTATATCAACTTTATTTGAGGAGAACTGACATTCAAGTCTCAAAGTAAAATTTAATGCTACTTACGAAAAATGAAACGAACTGTACTTTGGTTGTAAAGTTGATGATTTTATAAAACACTTGGCCACAAATACGGGCAGTGTATAATGGGTTAGGCTGCTAACAGAATGAAAAAATGGTAGTCATTTGCCTTTTTCTTTTTCTATGATTTGGAGGAAAAAGGAGATCCACTCAACTGACTGTTACCCAACAAAGATTAAAGGAATAAAGTCCAAAATAAAATACTCTGTAATATCTAATATTTTGACTTTCTGCAAAGAGACACCTGCCTCATAGTAAAGAATATTTTATAAGTGTCCAAGTTTTATGACTATAAGGGATAACTGCAAAACCAACCAAGCTCACAAAGAAGAGAATGGGAATTGAGAAGTTACCTTACTTTTGAAATTGGTTATTCATCAGAACATCACTTTTCATCTCCACAAGATTTTAATGACCTTAAAAGAGATTTAAATTATTCTAAATGCACATTCGGTGGAGCTTTTAAGCTCCACACTCAAAAGTTGGAATCTATTTAAAGAAGATGTAAAAATATACGTTTATATTGTAATAGACATAATGCTTTTAAAAACTACTATTTTAAACAAGGAAATGCAATTTGAAGAATTCATTATTTCAAAATGGAAATGAATTACATCAATACTTGTCACACTGGCGATGCAAGAAATATATGAAAATATGAAATTGTTGTTAGGAAAAATTTACTACACTAAATCACTAAATAGAATTGGAATACATTCGATGACTTAAAAATAATGGCTTTATTGTTAGATTTGCAAACTAGGATAAAAAAATCTTTTTGTTTTTGATGGAATGGGAAGCAAGAAAAGGAAGTCTCATAACGTAAAGAAACAGTAGCTTAAACGAAAAGGTATTTTTACCTCCTTTATATAAAAAACTGGGGCTCATGAAAAATTTTGTAAATAATATGGACGTTCTGATGCATTTATGTATCTGAAATCTAAATTTGCTAAAATAAAAGATGTAAAATTAATTGAAGGCACATATATATGGGATTACAAATACGATCACAATAATATCGTATGATGAACATTTTGTGGAACTGTTGAATCCATTGTAAAAAGCAGTGTGGAATTCATTCAAAAATATTTGTTTTGGCTTTCTTGGCAAAAAGGTGGAATATATCTGAAAGTAAAATATTAGTAATCTCCTGGCTTCATATAAAGGAATTGATTGTAACATGTCCTTAAAATTCACTTTTTGGAATCTTATTTAAAATTTTCCCCTGAAAATCTTGGGTCTATCTCTGATTAGGATGGTAAACGTTTTCATTAGCTGATTGCTATCATGCAAAAAGGATACCAAGACAAGTGGAGTCCTACTTTGCTGTCCATTTCTGAAGGACTATAAAAACATTCCTAATGTAAAAAATAGCCGAAAATCAGAATATACAACTTTTTAAGTAAGCCAGAATTAATTGTACATTTTTCATTATGCTCTTCCTAATTAAAAATGTGTCACAAAAAATCTTGACTAATGGAGAAAAATTTGAGGAAAAAAATGAAAAATTTGAGAGAAATGAGGAATTTTATAATTTTTTTAAAAATAATTTTTATGATATCTTTAGTTTAATTTACAAGAATGCTTTCTGATCTTTTTGAAATCTTTAAAAATGTGTTGAGATAAGTAACATTTTTTAAGAGAATAAAAGTTCCATTTTTTGTATCTCACTCTAATATATCTATAGGTATCATTTTATTAAGATGTTAATTTTTCTTAGCTATAAATGAGTATTTTATATAAGAGTAAATAATATCTTGCATTAAACCAGAAAGATAAGAAAAACGAATTTATTTCCTTTTGCTTAGTAGCATCCAATATAATTATTAATAAAGATTATAAATTGTATTTCATATGAAATATATATATATAATAATGCATAAATACTTAAACACTTATAAAGTTAGAACAGCCAGTGAAAAATCAGTGAACTCTAATGCACTTTAAATACTTATTATTTTCACTTCCTAACTATTATCGAAATTTTTGTATAGAAATAAACTGCTCTATAAGTAGTTATTTAATTATTTTTATAAACTATGCTGCCAAAGTTCATGCATTAAATATCGTGAATAGGCTCTGAAATAAAGCATTTCTTAACTGCAGAAGACATTTTGTTCAGAAACATAATTAAACGTACTCACCTACCGAGAACTATCTATGTTCACGAAACAAGGAAAACTGCTATCTTGTTAAATGACATTGCAAAGCATTTTAAAAAATGTTCTTTAGATGAAAATTTGTGTTTTGTATTAAAAAAATAACATTCTTTTTTTTTAAATTTTTTGCTTATCACTCACCATTCCTCCCAAACGTAAATTTTATCTTTTTATGTATCTTCATGGTGAATTCATGTACTTTCTCAATTTAACTAAATAATTCACAGGCAAAGTGAAGATATTCTCTTACTAATAATGAAATTGTGTACAGCCGGGTAAGCGTTTTAATAATCTTAGTGACTTTGACGAAATTTTTGGTTACAAAAGCTTTATATACCTTGTTGAAATATAAAGATGTTTGCTGCATTAGCAATATGAATACCTGAAAATTCCTGACAGTTTAACTTTAACTTTTCTTTCAAGCAAAATAGCGATACTTATGTTGATATTTCATCTGTTTTATCAAAAATCTAATATATTTTACATATTTTCTTGATAAATTTGTATTGTTTTTTAATTTAATTAAACCAAGTGCATACGAAGTGAAAGACTTCTCATTGATTGTGAAGGCTATCACTATTTTAGTAACACTTTAATAGATCTTGTGATTTTGATGACATTATTGGTATGATAAAGCATATTCCATTCCAAAATTTTGAGGCTCTAGCTGGAGAAGAGATATCTGAAAAAGTACAGAAATGTGTTTGCCGAATTTTCAGTTGAAAGCATTTTCCTCTTTCTCAAAACAATGTAAAAGACATGCTAGCTGTGGGAAAAAAGTTTTGTGAGATCAGGGTGTTTTTTTTTATTTTCATGTGTCCTACTCATTTTAAGCTGCTGATGCAAGTATTGCAAGTTAAAAAATTTTAGTGATCTTAAGTGTGAAAATACAAATATTGTTATGACTCTTATATTCCATTCAATGTACTTTAATATTTCATCAATGTAATAATAAAAAGAATTTATTGTGTTATTTGGGTAGGGAATTTACATTGAAGTCTCAACATAGTTTGTCACCATTAAGCTTTGAATTGTATATGAAAGATTATGTGCAATATTTGAAATGTAATGTCAGGGATCAGGATAAATTTCAAATGCTACTTATATACTGCCATTCATATTCCAGAAATCTGAGAAAATAGTTACAAAGAAACCTTAGTAAGGGATAATATTTTACAGTATTCGTGGTTAAATGTGAAACCTTCAATCATATAACAACCCTTAACCTTAACGTTTTTTTTACCAAATGTCACGAGATTCAAAATCCACACATTATTTTCAGTATTCAAAATTACATTTCCTAACATAACCAGAATTTTATTTCGGAAATTTTTTATATAGCTTCTGATAAATACACACCAATAGATTCTGGTAGATGCATTGTTAATTCAAAAAAAAAAAAAATAAATATCTGTGATTCAAATAATGAATAGCTTAACTTCGAACCATCTATCTGTATTTAAACACGTCTACATAAAATTTATGTTTAATTCCATTTCTCGGAGTGAATAAAAAAAGAAGACAAAAGAAAAACATAATATTAAAAAAAACTATTTTCTATTTAATTTGAAAGTTGTATATTTACTTATAAAATATAAAAATAATGCTTCCGATTAAAATACTTTAGCCAAATTATCAAAATAAAAATTAAAAGGTATTTTATTTCTTATCGGTTTTAACTTCTATATCCAGAAAAGAAATTCACAACAGATGTACATTAATGCTGCCTTGAATTTATTTTTCATTTCTGTAATCCTATACTTAGTACTGGAATTCTTTATTAATCATATTTGAGCTATTTTATGATTGATCTACTTACTAAAGAGTGTGGCTTTTTTAAATAAAGTGGTTTTGTAAATTTGTAAAGGGAAAAATAACCATATTAAAAATATTTTTGCTATAGATAAGAAAATTTGTGAATAAATTTGTGTGTTTGTATCTAAATAAGTTATTTTATGAATGTAAGTAAATAAAGATAAATCGGAGAACTCTGTAATGCATTGAATCAAAAAACTATGATGTCCAAAATTAGAATCAAGTTTTTATTTTATTAACAGCCAGGATGAAAAACATAATATTTAAAATATATTTATAAATATAACGCATACATGTTATACGTCGTTAAGAAATCTGATATGAAGAAAAAATTTAGAGAGAATGCAACTCATTTATTAAATGTTAAGTAGTTATATGAAATAAATATTAAAAATAGAGTGTATAAATGTACATATTTAAATATCTGAAATACAAGAGAAAAACTAATTAATTTTGTTATTTTATTAATGTATTCGGATTATATTCTTGTAATCATTTAACTCTATCAAAATTAAAATAAATTAATTATTTACAATGCAGATAACTGACTAGTTGTAATGAATCAAATAATAATTGGTTAAATGTTTAAATTAATTTAACTAATATTGGATTGTAACTTGATTAACAGAGAACAGACATGCGTTATAATATTTTAAGAAAATTATTCCTGCTGATATTAAAAATACTTATATTAAAATAAGGCAAACTTCAATGTAAATAAAAGTTCATTTAATCAAAGTTTCCTTAACTCAAAGCATTAAATTTATTAAAAATTGATGATGTCATTTTTTCTATTTCAGCACATTTTTGATACTTAAAAATGAAAACAAATTAAGAAAGAGTTAAATTGTTATGCCTTGTTACGTTAGTTAAGAAATATACATTTAAAACTGTGATGGACAAATATGAAACAAAGAAAGCTATTATTTGGTTGTTTACATTTTATAAAGAGCCACATTTTGATACGCAAATTCAGATTATTTTTATCCAATGTAATTCACACTTTCACAACTTACAGACAAAAATATGTGAAATAGATTTTAATTATTTCAAGCTTTTAGTAATGAAATATAAAATTAATAAAATATAAAAACATAATTGCTTCAAATGACATACCATCTTTGGCCAAATTTTTATAGTCAGAATAATATTAGTTAAATATCCGCTTAGAAATTCTATGATAACTCATTTGCGCAGCATTATTCATTGCGTTTAAGGATCGGCGAGATGCGATGGCAATTAGCGATTTAATTTTTTCGGAGGAGATTTAACTCAAATCAATTAACTAAAATGAATTAAATACATTTCATTAGATTTTTTAGAGGAGTCTTTCTTCTTATTATTTTTGTCAATTTTATTGAAAAAGCTGAAGTCGATTAAAATAAATATAAAATAAGTTAAATTTGAAAAAAATCGAACCAATGAAACGAAATTATTATAACATATGCACTAAACAAAATTATAGCATATGCACTAAAAAAACTATACCAGTTTTGAGAAAAAATAGATTTCTCAATATAATTCTTTCGTTTGGTATTCATAATATCAATCATCATTACCTTAATTACCTTCACATATTTGGTTTTTATGCATTTTAAAAGCGTGCTCAGCTATAACAAATTTCCACAACTTACATCTACAATATCTACGAATAATATGTGAGTCTCAAAACAAAAACAAGTATTTTCTTTATCAGTTTCAAGAGTAAGGCATCGCATGGCGTCTGTTTGAAGCAGAATATTTAAGTTAAATCGAATAAATTCGATTGAGTAAATGGTTTGAAAAGCGCAATTCGTATGAGCTATGAGATATTGATTGCTCAATTATGATCAATGGGCATATGCGAATTACAAGCAGTTCAATAATAAAACAAAAATTTTAATAGACTCCACATTTTACTTTATGAAGAGCCATATAAACCATCTGTATATGCCTACAATGTATTGCTATATGATGTATAAATTGTGAAGGTAAATTGTATAAAAATTAGAACATATAAATCATTGATGTAAACTTACTTCATTCCAAATATCGGTACTTTGAATTCCTGGAATATACAATATACTTATCAAACATAGTATAGAAAAAGAAAGCCTATGTAATAAACTATGCATTTTCCACAGTTGATAGTTCAGAAGCGTTTTTTGGGGTCTTTATTTTGGGATTGCCCTCATTCGTAATGTGAGGAATCGGAATAAAAAGATTTGGTAAGTGATAATAACCCGCAGGTCTAAAATTAATTTTATAGGTTGATGAATTAAAACATGTCATTGACTTTTGTAAATAAGTGCAATCACGTAAACATATAATTCTTGGGAAATTAGATTTTTGTTATAAGGTGGTAGATTTTTATGTATAGATAATCAAGTATGAAGATAAAAGATCTTTAGTAAGACCTTTAAACTTAAGCATTCACTTCTAATAATAAAAGATTGCTTCGATATACACGCTTATAATTAATTTAGAGGTAAAATTAACTGCAAGAAACTTAACAATTGATTTTAGAAAATTTTATTTATCATTTTTTTATTACTGAAATCTTAAGGAATGAAAATGAATATAATAATTTTTTAAACTACCATCACGAGCTATCATTTCACTTGGAGGACATTGTGATTACAAATTGTTTAATTTACCCCTGCTGCCTTTAGTGAAGACTAAGGATCTTCGGTTAAGTTGGGATTTAAACTCACTACCTTTTGATAGCGAGAATGAACCAACCAAGCCTCATAACTGATGTGAAAAATTTTTCCCCGGAATAGAGCACCCCAAACTAGACACACTCAACCATAAATTGTAAATTTAATTAAAAACTAAAACATGCTTATTTCTTGTTTCTTTTATTAGTAATGAAACAGAAGCGATAAAATTAAGGTCTGACAGAGTAAAAAGTATCTTTCAAGCATCAAAGATGCTGAACATTCACAATGAAACATAAAGTACAACTCTAATAATTTATTAAAATATTTAAAAAATGTTTTTTTTAACAATTCACTGTTTAAAAGGAATGAGGAAAATATATCTATATTTACATGTTTATATATTTATTTTTTAAAAGATTGTTTATATTTAATAAAAACTTCATGGTGTCTCTGAGGTTAAAATTAAGGAAAAGAAATAAAAAGGACTCAAATATATTAATGTATGACAGTAGACGTACTGTAATACATTAATTGTACATTTTATGTACGTACGTACATTTTATGAACCTCTCTTTAAGAAAACTCGTGATTTTATAAACTTGTTGCTAATTGCAAAAATGGTCTCATAGACCCAATGATAATAATTCCCATTTACTAATTAAAATTTTGAAAAATATCTTTTCTTTGAGCACATATTCATGCAACTTTCCCTTGCATTTATTTTTGGTCATGTGATTTTACCTATTCCTTTTTTTATTTTATGGTTGAAAAATTTTAATCGACATTTTCTTTGAAAATTTATAAATATTTCAACTGCGGGTGTGGCTATCAATATTGTTGATTTTTAAATCCTGGATATTTTAAGTAACTACACGATAGTCTGCTGTATTCATTTATTTATATATTTTTTATTGCAATATTTATCAGTATAAAAATCATTTTGGATATTATTTATCAAATTTTAAAGGGAAATAAGAAATTTACTGTTAATTTTAGTATAAATACCTAATATTTTTGAATAAAATAGATTCAGGCTTTTGCAACATTATAATCATTCTTTATAATCATACGAGGTAAAATCAAATAGTTTATACAGCTTAAAGTAAATTTTGAAAATTACAACAAAGAATTAAATTCATGATTATAGAGGTTCCTGGCAATTGTTGAAATGAATTATAGAAATTTTTAATTTTTCCGTTACTATTTCAGCTTGAGTTTATTTGAAAATTTTAAATATATGCTGTATACACATTGATTAAATCAACATAAAATATATGTATTTATGTAAAGTTGTTTGAATTTAGTGAAGAAACAGAAAAATCATAATAGACCTTTCCTTTTGCATTATTATATAATTGTTTTGAAAAATGTTAACTTTATATATTAGGCTTTCATTGTGACAGTGCAATATATTTTAAAAAATATTAAAATTATATTATACAAAATATCTCTATATTCTTATGAAAATTTATAGCATAATTTGTGTAAAATACACATTTAAAAGCATATTTTGAAAGAACAATTTCTTTCGTCCCATCTTAAAAGAAATAATTTCAAATATTACTGCTTAAGACAATATTGCTACATTAAAAAAGGACTTCTAACAATTCCAAATATTCATAAATGAGAATGAACGCATAAGTTACTTAACAGACGCCTAGAGCACTAACCATACTCGGTTGCCAGCTCACCATAATGAATATTTTAAAAATTTCTGAGTGTAATTTTTATGAAAAAAGAAGCAGTTTAAGGAAGGATATAGGAAGTTATGACTCGATTGTAGTTATTACAAATTTTACGAGGTAATAAATAAAACATTTTGTGGCATTTGCGCTTTACTATTGAAGGAGATGAAAACATATATTTAATCTAATGCATCACATGGTTTAAAAATTTGCCGGTTCGAGAGCGGAAATACAATTCATTATAAAAGTAGGAAAATCCCGCACTTTCATCAATCATAATCAGAACAGAAACAAAGATAAATAAAAGTATACGAGAAGCTCACTTTGTGTTGTTTGCTTATTAAAAGCTGCCTCAAGTCTATTATCAAACGCTACATCAATTCTATTTTTAAAAGCTGCATGTGGTTAATAAGCATGTCAAGCGCTTGAAGATGGTGTTGTGAATGAATGTTCTTTAAGAAAATGGTTTTGAAAATTCAAGTCGAGAGATCTAAGCCAATGGAGCAAACTTATGACCCGAATTATACTGTATGGGAATTTTCAGAGCCAAAAATACGTTAGTAAATGACGCTGAGAGCCAACGGAGATTACTTCAAGGAATAAAAAATATGCTAAATTTTTTGAGTAAATTTTTCTTTTAGCCATCAAAACAAAAAGAATATTTTTGAATATGTCGTATAATTTGAGAAGAGCATATAGAACTTTTATAATGATGTGAAAGGAACTAAAATATGAGCTTTTTCATGCAATGTATCATTCACTACTTTCATGCAGTACTTTTGGGAAATACATTTATTCTAAATCTCATAAATCGTTTGCAATCATTCTACGTTATACAAATGCTAATATTCCAACAAAGAATTCCGATCAATAAAGGGAAATGATTTCAATTGCTGTAATCACTGTTTAATCTTCCCATTGTAAAATAAAAATGCATTATATATAGATATAATCAATATAGGTATTTATTATAACGTAATATTCATTGCAAGAAACAAATTGAATTTATATCTTGCCTAATCTTAAAGATTATTAAGAATGTTAATATAGAAGAAAAGGATTTTATGTAATTCTATAGACTTATTTCATTTATTCAAGAGTTAAAGCTTTTAGCATATAAAAATTAGCAGTTAATTAAAATGATTCGTTTTTTATATATCTCCTGTTATCATTGAATTAACAAGGTGTAAAATATCATAATTCGCTAGATAACGTAACCATTAGTTATATGGTTTGTTATCACATATTATGCATGAAAAAAATTAGGGTGTGTGTACTTTATTTGTGACGATTCAGATAAAAGGATATATTTTCATTAAATACAAATGGGGAGGTGTTTCATGTTTTGGTGCTTTTTTCCTCATTGTGGTATAATTCTGTAATTATTAATAATTATGTTGTCAGTATATTTTTCGTACCAAGAATTAGGAAGATTGTTAAATATGCACACTATAAATTTTATTTCACTTACGATAATTATTTATTGATTTTCATTAATCATTAATAATTACTAAATAAATAAATTGTAACAAATAATTTTCAATAATGTGATTTGATTAGTAAATAATGTTCTATCACCATAGCTCATTGTAAATCGTATCAAACACATGCATATTTGGTTAAAGAGAGATTAAAACTTGTATCTTGAGGTTTTATGACAAATAATTTTAAATTCAAAATGTCTATAGATTTCCAAAAAATATTTGATGTACATAACTAATTGAAAGTCTCAAAAAAGTTCAAAAGAGAATTTAAGAATTAGAAATTATTGTTGTGCATTCTAATTAATTATATAATGCATAGAAAGTCATTAATACAAATTTTATTCACAATATTTACTTTCAAAATGATTAAAAAATAATGTATTTTACTAGGATAACATATATGAGTATGAATTTCATTCCTTAATCATGCATTGAAATTAAATTTCAGTTTTTAGTTAAACGATTATCTGTAAGAATTACATACAAACTGAAAAATTATAGATAATAAGTTAACACATTCCAACTCTGCAGCATTAAAATACTTGAATTCTTAGGAAAAAGAGCATTGAGTTATCAAACTTGGTTCTCCTGTTTCAATCGATCGTATACTGGTATGACCTGTAATTAAGAATAGTATTTTTTGAATGCTTTTGATAAATTTTTTATAAGCATATTCATTTTAATCACATTATATTTTTAATCTTTCATTATATTCATTTTTAATAAAAAATAAGACGATAAATCAAATTGCTTATTTATCAAGATTAAAATGATATTCTAAAAGAAATCTTATTTTAAACATATTTTGAGGACTCGGTATATATATTTCTCTCATTTTGTGTAAATTACTTAGTTTTTTTTTTTGCTACAAACTTGAACACATTTAATACTTGTATGCTAAATTACCTAGCAAAATATTTATTTGAATGTAATGAAAATGGCTTTCAAACATTTCTTATGCAGAATATACACACAATTTACTTAATACAATTTATAGGGGTCACTATTATAACATTTGTTTTCTTGCTAGGAATTTCTTTTATGAACTTTTATAGTCTTAAGACAATTAAAATTGAAAGAACCCTCTTTGTCTCTTTACACTGGAAAATATTTTAATTTCATTATATCTAACAATATATAAGTAAGTGAGCTCATTGAAGCTGGGAACATTTGCTAATGAAAACTAAATAAAGGCTACCATTTTTAGTTATTAAAATTTTTGTACATAAAATTTCAATGAATAAAAATGATAAATTTAAATTCTCAATAATCAATAAAACAAAAAAAATGATTTATTAAATGAAGCGAAAATAAAAATAATGAAAACTCTTCAAAATAAAGGAGCAACAAATATTAATTTAATTCGATAGATTTTATTTATTTATTTATTGTTCAACAATTTTTTATACTGGTATCATTTTGATAAAATCTTTTTAAGTAAGGAATAAATTTGGGTGGCTTATTTAATAATGTCTCAAACCGAATGGAGTCAACTATTTCCCATTTAGGTATCACTATAACATCTTCTATTCACATGACAGTCCATTGTGGGCCAGGGCCTTTATCAAAAGATTTTTCCATATTGTTCTCTTCACCAGAGAATTTCATTCAGTAACTACTGATATTTAAAATCTTCATCAACATAATCTGCTCATCTTAATCTCGGCCTTCCTGAACTCAATTTCCCATGGGTTTGTAAGTGAAGTTCCTGAATGTCCTGCTGG
Source organism: Latrodectus hesperus (assembly GCA_037975125.1). Taxonomy (NCBI): domain Eukaryota; kingdom Metazoa; phylum Arthropoda; class Arachnida; order Araneae; family Theridiidae; genus Latrodectus; species Latrodectus hesperus. The sequence goes on from CM075851.1 coordinate 85,368,796, forward strand.
AGGGATGCATCGGGCAGATGCGAGTAACAAATTTTATATGAATAATTTTAATGTGATTAAGTATACCATCCTTCCCGTACATTCTGTATAACTCATTGTTATATCTGCATCGTCATACACAGAGTGCACCAATAATCTTCCTCAACAACTTTCTTTCAAAGATAGTGGGCAGATGTTCATGCGATCTTGTCAATGCTCAGGTTCCGGAAACATATGTGAAAATAAGTCTAATACTTTTAAAAATTAACAATATCATTCCACTGGAGTTTAATATAACATGCAGCAGGGTAACTATTTTTGTTTATTAAAATTTGAAACCATGTTTTCATGAGGCAAGATAAGCAGAAGTTCATTTTCACAAATACATGAATTTCCTCTTTATTATACATTTCTATACAGCATTTTTATATTTGCAATATTGTGAGTTGAAAAGGAGAAACTTAAGCCATAATTTTGAGTGCAGATAGAGATGTGTTTTTCATCTTAATATTTGAGTACTATACAACGTTAAAATCTATATACACGTGTCAAGCACTGAGAAAACATCAAGATAGAATTTTAGATTTACTTAGGTTTGTATTTAATGTTCCATAACTCACTGTTGATTCTGCTTAGTTGCTATGAAATTTTATATGTTTCATTCCATTCTATTGAGTCATATTTTTTTTATATGAGAATATTTTCAAAATACACTTTGGTTCTAGGAAATATCTGCATTAACTTTACTTTTCGCTAATAATAAAATACGTAAGCATAACATTATTAGCGTAACTTAAGCATAACATTTCATAAATTGCTTAAGTTAAAGGTGTTAAAAATGTATTTGCCACTTCATAATATATTAGGGGTGAAACTACAAAGAACGCAGTATCATTTTTAACTTACCAGCTAACAACATAGTCTGATTAAATTCCTCTTTCAGAAAATTTATCATATGTTCAACACCTTTGGCCCCCTAGAAAACAAGAAATATTTGACATAAGAAAAAATGTTTAGTAAAAAATTGATTTTTTGAAACAAGAAGTCTATAATTTGTTGTATTTATCGTTCATAAAAATGTGTGTGTTTTAAGTAACTAAATATAAACTAAATCTAAACTATAATAAATATAAACAACTAAATAACTTGCGGAAAAAGGGAAAAAGGAAAGGAAAACGTTGCATATCTATTACAAATATGCAAGAAGTGAAGACTATAGTTGTGATAAAAATATTAAAGAGAAAACTTGCATGGGAACATTTATTCTTTTTCAGAAGAAAAAAAGATATCAATGGATGTTTCTAGGGAACAGTTTGGTTGCTTGCAAAGAAAAAATTGTTTGTAATGATTCAAGTAGATGTAGCAAATAGAAGATCAAGTATCCATATTTTTTTCCATAGGACCAAATCCACAATCTTGAACTGATTCTTCTATTAGTTATTAACTGCTGTTGTGTTTTATAACTTGGTATTTACTGAAACTCAAGTTTCTCAAAAATAGATAAAAATAATGATTCCTGTAAATTGTATTTTCATGTCATTTTTATTCCATTTTTTTAAACGACAGTTTAACAATTAATTAGTAAAAACAATTTCCATAAAATCACGATTTTTGCTTAAAAATTCCATGAAATCAAGAGTTTTGTACTTTTTTTCTGATATTTAGCACAATTAGCAGTGACTTGAATGTAAAAATATCTTTTTTATTTTTGGGAATTAGAAAACAAAAGAAGAAAACTTGCATGAATAACTATTTAATCCAGGAAGTTAAGTAAAATTTCAATTATGAAAACTTCGTATAAATCGACTGGTGTAAGAATTCCAGTAGTTTTGCTTAAATTATATTCATTACTAATTGTTTTGAATCACATGTTCTATATTACTGTGTGTGTCAGTATTTCTATACATTAATGATTTATTTTTATTGATAATTTTTAAGTAAAACTAACAATCTGTTTTGAAATAATTAAATATTTTAAATATGAAAACTAATTCAGTACCGCTAATGCAAGTCCCCATACAATAGGTCTACCAACAAACACCATTTTAGCTCCAAGTGCAATAGCTTTGTATACATCTGTGCCACTTCGAATTCCACCATCCATATATACTTCAACGTTAGGATTTATTTTCTGAACTGTCTCAACTACATTCGGTAAGGCATCTATCTGTAAGAAATAAATTATACAAGTTAGATAAAATTCTATGGAATAGTATATGATTTTATTTTAGCAAAATATATCATAACCTTGTTACTTAAATTATTTTTTCATTATTTCTATTTGTTGTTAAATCTAAATGTAAAGTGTCATCTATTTGAAAGGATCTTGAAGTACGAACAGAAAACAAGCAAGGTAATCATAAATCTAGACATTTACCATTTTATTTCCTTATTTTTGCTGTATAATGATTTTTTAAATGAAATTCAAACGAAATTGGAATAAATTATTACAAGTCTTGATAATTAAATTTAATGCAAGATTTTAGGTTCCATTTAAACTATTTCTTAATATTTTATGAATAACAAATTTTTGCTTTGCATAACAAAGGTGAATAGAAATATTTTATTTATTGTATTACATTTTTAAAATACTTATAAATTAAATTATGAGTATCATTTCTATCCTCACTCTTTTAGGTTAACGGAAAGCATAATCAGTTATAAAGTAATAATGGAGAAATGTGATACAGAATACACTAATGGAGAAATACAGTTGAGTTCTTAACTTCTTATAATATTTTATGTTAGTGAGTTGCATTTTATTTAAAATAAGATCAAAATGATTGTTCTTTCATCTAAGCCGAAATCAATCAGAGCCTGAAACACATTTCTTCAATGTTAGAGAAATCACTTGGAAGAAATAGGGGACACACTATAGAATAAGCCCTGGGGGAGGTAGTAACGTTGATGAAAGATTCTGGAGAAATAAAAATTTTTAAACTAGTCAGTTCTACGAATTTCAAATGCTTCTTAAATTTGAAGAGGTTGATCAATATCAACATATTCTTGAATTAAATGTTAAGAGCTCATCGTATTTTTGCAACTCTTGTAAAGTGTAATGATCTTCTACGGAGTGGAGAAATACTAATCTTAAATGACAACATAATATCCCTTTATCAGAAATAAATAAAAAATAAGTATTTTTTTGATTTAAAGATCATATTTCATTAAAGCACCACGCTTTAATAACAAAATGAAAATCCTATATTTGAGACATTATAAAACAAGGAATTCATAATAGTAGTCGCCATCTTATGATGTGCACAAAACGAATATTTAAAATAAATATGCAATTTTAGATCGACTGTTTATAATTATGTTAAGATAGATGGATTGAGGGCTTGAAGATTTATTGAAGGTGCACAATTTTCTGTGTTCTTCACCCAACCACTAATGCTTCATTTTGTTATACTAAAAAGAATCATCATCAAACCATTTTGTTATGCCAGAGTCTAAGCAAACTGAAAAATAAAATTAGAGAGTTCCGAAGAGATGACTGTTAATAATTGCTGTGGTGAACAACATGTGATCCTAATTGCTATTATTTTATATAGGCTTCCTCAATTTACTTATTTTTTGAGCCAATATTAGACATAGATCGTTAATATTTTACGGAAACTGGATGAAACTCTAATATAGAAAGTTCAAGGTTAATAAAAAATTACATAATTTTGAGGTATTTTCGATAACAAAAATATCATAGTGTTATTTAAAAAGTTGGAATCAATTATAACATTGAAGAAGATTTTAAGTTGGTTTGAGTGAAGAAGTTATAACAAAAGTTAGAATAAAGAGGTACAGAGCTGAGGAATCAATTGAGTTAATGGATAAAGAGCAGGATATACTGCAGTACAAAAAAGATTATGGTTGAGTTAAATGATGATGAGATTAAGTTTATTAATTCCTGATTTAATTACGGAGTGATTAAATTACAGTAACCATCTTTCTTGACTCTTTTTTTCTCATAGTTGAACTGACAAGCACTGCTCATCTCAAAAACAGGTAAATTAAGCAAAATATACATAAAACTCCAGACATTCATCAAAATTGGTTTGATATCTAGTCTCACAATTTTAAGCTATGATTTTGAATAATGAACTACAAAGGAAAACACAGCTTGTAATCATACTTCTAATTGTATTCATAAAGTCTGACTCATTAAAATCAGGGTATCCGAGTCAATCCTTTTAGTCAATCATTTATGCACTAAAACACATGTTTATCTGCATAAATATAAGTAAAATAGCACAATAGCTGACAAAATTATGGGAATTACAATAATACCCCAGAAGATACAACTGCACATAGATGATGGGTTGTTTCCATTAGTGAAACATTGGTCAATAATAGATCCACACTTATATTATCATCTAACTTGTCTTGAGGTCCTTTTTACAAGTTTTAAATTTAGAAAACATTTTAAAGAAAATTTTAAAGTATCTCAATTTGGAAATTCAAGTGGAACAAGGAATAGTTCCCAGTGGAATGTTATTTGTATTTATATTCATTTATTTAGAACATTTCAGGCAATTCGCATCCCCAGAAAGATGTTTTTCAGTTGCTTAAATGCTTTTGAAAACAATAAGTAATATATCAACAAATTTCTTGAAATTTATCTATTAAAGTGCTAGTTATATTTTATTTAAAAATTTAAACAATAAACCCTAAATTTATTAAGTATCATGATGAAAAGAATTGGAATATCAGATAACTAGTCTAAAGTGTAAATGAGTTAAATTTGACGAAGCAGAAACATTTTTAATGATTTTGCATTTCCTAATACAGCTAATAAGTAATTATTAATTTTTAATTACATTTATATGTGATGAAAATACTACTTAAAAGTTATAGTATCCTTAATATTGGAAATATTATTGCGAATTATGGATTTTAGATGAACGATATTTGGAACAATGTTGCCACTATTATCATAAGAACTTCTGTTATTGTTTTGGTGGGATATACTTTCGCTCTAATCAATTATTTGAAGCAGTATCATGATGCCTTAATCTTCATGTTCTAAGGGAATGAATATTGTAGTTTCCGAACATCATAAAATGCAGAATATTTAAACTAGAAGATTCTGTCCTGAAAATGTTTTTGCAATTTTAAGCCAATGACCAAGAAGTAAACGTCTAAACTTTGTCAACGATTGCAACGGTTACATTGCATTGAAGGACATTTGTACTAAGATCTATTTTAAGTTCTATAACTTCTATCAGTAAACATGAGGGATTTTTGGTCAGGATCAGAAATCAGGTATAAAACCCTCACTATTCTAGTCACGAGAAGTATTAATCAGGTCAATGCGGATTTTGAAAAATCTTGTGACACATTAAGAGGTCAACATATGCCTTTATCTTGGCCATTAAATGTTGCTAAAATAAAATGTTAATGATAAGTAAATGCTAAATTATACAGTTTTATTACATGGAAAGCTGAGATGGATTTATAAGTTTTTAATAATTTACTAATTGTAAAAATATTCTTCTTCTTTCACATGGAAGTTCTTTAGTTATTTATTTGTAATTAAATTTATTTTTTACCAATTATACTGGAGAACAGTGTGAAAATTAATCTGATTTTCATATTTTGTAAAAATCTCTCATATTTTGCGAAATATATTAAAAATTTTAAATTCCTAGCAACGTAATACAAAAAAAATATTTTTCACACTCCCATGAATAAGGTAAGAAAATTTTAATGGCTGTTTGATCGATAAGGAATATTGATTTCCTGCATTCTGTCTCTTTATTTTTATTCATTAATAAGCATTAATTCCCAGTATTACTAATAAGTTTTCATTAATAAGCATTAATTACCCAGCATTACAAATAAGATTTCCTAAGCAAGAGTTTCCAGAGCTCTTGCTGCTAAACAATGCTCGCTAATGTCTGTCTGTATTCTGGATGAGGAAGCTAACTCTAAGAAAGCTGAGAAGATATATAGAAAATAAGAAAAGTAGTTACTTTCCATCTTAAAAGTGTTTTCATTAAATATATTTGATTAGATAAAATGAAATAATAACAGAAAAATGTGCTAATGAATTATTTAAAAAAATAATTTTTATACAACATTTTATTACTTTTCGATCGGACTGGCAGAAAAATTCAAATGACAGTTAAAAACTAATGCGAGTTCTTTCTGTAAAATTTATAAAAATAAAAAAAAAACTCCCAATAAATTAATAAATGTATGTTTTAAAAGAGTGTCTACCGTTGCTGGTGAGCCGTCTAGTTGTCTACCTCCATGATTGGACACTATTATTGCATCTGCGCCAAAATGAATTGCCCTAGCAGCATCATCACCTAGAAAATAATCAGTAATACAATTTAATTACATTTAAAATTTGAAAAGTTTTTATATTAGACTTTAATGTCCATTTTTAAGTAAAGTTTAAACACTAAGTCCCTTAAACATCTTACAAGTTTCTTTTAGCTTGTTTGCTTTAACTTTATTATTATTTTTTCTGTGCAAGTTCTAATCCAACAATTACCATTAGTTTAGAATGGACTACGAATCAATATAAGAAACTACGCTAGATGTGTTTATTTTGATTATTACGGAACGAAAGTGAACTGACAAACTGTTGATCTAAAAATTAAAGTATTAACCATTCAACAAATAGCTTGTCCCTAACATCGTAAATTTGTGTTTATTTTTGTTTCATTGTCTTAGAATAACAACACGATTCCTAAGTTCATTATTTTTCCAATAGCGATCTGAGTAGTGAGTTACTCTTTTTGAAATTTTTATCATTTTTTGTCATTAGCATTTAAGTTTTTGAATAGTTGATTATTTAATATTTAGTTAGCACTCAAGTTATATAAGTATTAAGTAGTGTTTAATATATAAAATTTAAGCAGTTGAAGTAACTAATTCTATTTCAAGTCTAACACCGTTATTTTGTATATATTGATGGTTTTAGATTCATAACTTGTAATATACAATGAGTATACTCATAATAATTATAATATAGCATCTCTCGTATTATATTTATTAATTTTGAATACAAAAGAAATGATAGTTCTTAAAATTAATACATGTGATTAATTAGTAAATAATTTTTTTATTGAAATAAGCCTGATGAAGAAAAAAGGACAACTTTTTTCTACCAAAAAGAGTTGTCAAGGTAAGGAAATGTTCCTATTCTTAAAAGTATCATTAACTGATTGATGAAATCCAATGATTTTTTCTAAATCAGTGATTCTCAACCTGTGAGACGCGATCTATTAGGGGGGCATGAGCACAATAAAAAGAGGGTGCTCTAACATCAATATTTTGTATTTAACTAATATTTTGTCTTCAAATAAGCCACTGCAGAAAATGTAGCTTCACAAAAATAGGAAATGGAATGCGAAATGCCCTTCGTTTTTAGAACAGAAAACTTATTATCTTCTTCTGTCCAAAATTAAAAGAGTTATTTGCTATTATACTGTCTTTTGGTTTTCGTATTGGTAAACCCAAAATTTAAGTATTCTTGAGACACATTTCTTAATTTTATTTTCTGAACAACGTTTGTCCGTGTACTTGTTGATGCATGATTATCGTCTCATGCTTGCTTACGACCCCTTAAGAATTTATCTATTTCTCTAAATAAATCTTCTGTTATGAATATTACATACGGTGAACAACAATTAACACAAAGCATGTATAGCATACACATTTAGATAGATTCGATAGCAATAAAAGGTTCAACTCGAGTTAGACTGCCAGAAATTAAAACTGGCATTATCAAAAATCCTCCTTCTTCTTATAAGAAAAAACTTGCTCACATCCGTGAATGCTCGAAACGGAATGTTTTCGATAATCCAGTATGTTCAAGGCAAATCAGAATTTTTCTTAAAACTATGAAAATGTTCAACATGGTGGGCACAAAAACAGATTCTGGTGTAAAATGACAACGGATCCTTGTTTTGTCAATCCTGAAATTCTATGTTATAAAATTTAAAGAAAAGTCTGCATTCTTGGTAGTTTTTAAGGTTAAGCTCGATTTAGTGCCAAATTACTCATTATTATTCTAGACATTTTACTGTACATCGGGTGAAGGGGGCCTGATCGAATAATGAAAGGTTGAGAAACGCTGTTCCAAATGATTGTACTTAATAAATAAATAATTATTTCCTTTCATAACTATCAATGAGTTCTGCAAAATATTTTTCCAATAGTTCTTAACTTATCTGAATTCATCCCTAAAGAACACCTTACATAAATGCGTACGAAATCAAAATATATTACTGCATTTGAGAAAACTTTTTATCAAAGCTGTAATATACTTTTATTACTACCCCATTAATAAAACATTGCATTACATTTTTATAATTCAAATGCTAGAGCAGTGTAAATAAATGTTCAATATACTGGGAGTTCAGTGCTCGAAATATTCAATGAATGGTTTAGCAATCCTTCATCGCAGGCATATTAATCCTGTTTCAAAAAGCCAATTTATCAGCCGAATGTGTAGTGCTTTGGTTTTCAGCTTAAACATTTGCATGTTTGATTTCCATCTCAAACGTGGATATTTGAAGTGGTTTAATGTCTTCTTTAGCAGCAGATTCAGCAGTCATGATTTGACTGGAACTGCAGATCTATAGGTTTTGGTCAAATCAGCCCTAGTGAGCAAACTGTAGCAGTACAGCAAACAACTAATCAACCAAGCCACATATTTAAAAATTCCGAACATGTAATAATATACTGTCCTTAAATTACTTAAAGTAAGCAATGTAGTCTTAGAAAAATTTAATGAAATGTAAACTTTTCAAGGTCCTTTAATTGATTTTTAGCTAAGATTTCATAAATTACCAATCAGAAATAACAAAATTTTCTGCTTTAAATAAAAATAACACACCTGTGAATATTTAAGACTCAAAACGTTTCTGCATAGGAATGGCAATTAAGAACTAAATAGTTAGCTTGACAAAAAATGTATAATTACTTCTTTGATTTTTGGAGTAAAGTTATGTAAGTAATTAAGTCTATTAAAAATCAGCAGTGTCACTGCTTTCAGGGGAGACCTTTAATAAATAATGGTTAACTTCCAAATGTTCACCCACAGAATGAAAAAAAGAAGCGCATCGTCAATCCATTCGTAGTTCAGTTGTGACTAATATCAAACATGAAGAATTTCTTTCCAACGAAAGTATCCAACGACTCAACCACGGGGACATAAATAATATGAATGTCATACAATTATTAAAATATATAAATTATTAAAATCTGAAATATTATATTGCATTTAAAATTTATTTAAAAATGATAAAAGAAATTAATTAATTAGTTATTTTTTATATTTATAAGGCCATTTAAAGATAGCCTCAAGTAATATATTTTCAGAATATTGGTTCAGATACACTATTTAAATTTTTACAGATTCTATAATTTAGCAGCACAAATTCGAAACCTTTTTAATCATAAAAGATGCACATGGCATCATACTTCTCTTAAATATTTATTATAGGATATGAAAAACTATATATACAAAAAGTAAATTTTTTCATTTGAAAGAATTGATACAGACAATGAATTGACAAATTAGGAATAGAAGGTGATCGTTATACCTTTATGTTCATCTACCAGTAAGTTCAGTTCGTAGCTTCTTCAGGGTTATTTATAGTGCTTAGTAATTCATTTTAAACATTTAGATTCCAAGATAATTAATACAGGTATGCATAAAATAATTATTCAGCGAGAAACTTGCCAGGCAGTGTATAATCTTATTGTAAACTTGTAAACACTTATGTGGTTGAAATTACTTATCTATGATTAAAGATATCGAAAAAACTATTAAATCACTTTCAAATTGGAAATGTTGTACATTTAATTAATTTTATTTCATTGAGTAAAGTTTTTATTTCTATAGCTTTTATACTAGTGATCACGATATTATTATCATTTAATCCTTAATGTTTTAAAAGAAATAATTATTTTTTACTATAAAATAGCTAGAAAGTTTCATTTATTTTCCAGATTAATTATTTTGTACATCTTAGTTATCCACAAAGAATTTATGAAATTATTTAATACGAAAATTTTCATGCATTGAATTTTAAATTAATTAAAATATTTTACTGTACAAAAGAAATATGAAATTTTTGTAAACCTGTTAATATTCCTTTTACAATAATAGGTAGAGAAGTAATACTTCGTAACCATATGATATCATGGAATATTATCTCCGGAGTCATGGCGTCTAAGGCGTCATCAAAATTGGTAAAACCTACATTCTCGAACCTAGAATTCATATTTACATCACTGATTACCATAAAATGAAAATTCATCTCACAATTAACTTGGAGAATGGTTATCAAACAGGCACAGATTATATATTTTGCTGCATTAATTTTTATTAAAAATAGTAATGCTTGAAACATTGAAATAAGATGCATTTGAAAAAAATTGTTACAATATACTTGCTTTTGCATTGTTTCTAACCTTAACACGTAAAATTTTCTTATTACAGTTACTGCTTAAGAGTTAATAATTTTGAAAAACTAAAATTTATTAATATTTTTTCTATGAAATCAAGATTTATAAATATTTTGTCTATAAAATAAAGTTTCCTAAGAAATATTCACGAATGTTAAGACTATAATATAAGTTTTTTTAATTAATTATATTATAATATAGATTTTTACATAAAAATATAGAACTTATCATAAGTATTACAAAAGAAGACTTTCTATAAAAATATTTATTACAGCATTTTTTATTTTTTCATATATTTCTTAACAAATACTTAACATAGAATGTCATTTTCTTTTAATAATTATAATATCTTTTTATAAATGCATTAATTAATATAATATATTGAATATAATACCATTAAAACATACGGTTATTTTTAATAATTTTTAAAGAGTATGTATTTTTATACTTGTGATAGTATAATATTTGTTATAACCCAAATTTGTTAAATATAAAATTAAAATTTTCTGCATCATCAGTTATCGAAAAGGGGTGAACGAGATGAAGTTGAAATTAATTGTGCTAATAATTTTTGTTTTTAAGTACAAAATTTCTTAAATTGTGTTTCAGTTTGTGGATTGGTTCTTATTGACACTAATCTCTAATAATCAACATATATTTTTCTAAAATTCATGCATAAGAAGTTTGTATTAAACTTTTAGATGTGTGAAAAGTATGTTAGGAGATTGTTTTAAATATTTTATCACATAATATGAGAGCTTCCCTAATTACTGTTTTTAATAAAAATAAAGTAAATATATAATTATAACTTTTGTAATTTATAGAGACAATCGCCTATGTGTGTATGCAATAACTGTATAGTATTAAGTACATAGATCATTATATGTACTGTTTGCTAAGAAGATGTTTTTCAAAATGTTCAAAGAAAACCCTTAATTCAATCACGCCCAAGGCTACGGTGGCTTCGAGTTTCCTCGTTAACCCTCATATGCTTGTAGTGAAATTTGGAAAAGTTAAGCTCAGAGGTTCATCCTGGACTAATAGTAAATTCACATTCTTTGAAGTTTAAGTTTCTTGGTTTAATGTCAGCCATTGTTAAACAACAAAAAATGAGTGTTGTGTTTCTACATGACTATCTTTAGGAGTGAAACTAGAAAATTTTCAAGTTTTCCCCTCACTTACAACAATTGCAAAATTAAAAACTTTCAATTCACATGAATTAATTACTGTAAAAAATGTCTTGTACAGTTTAATTGATAGATAATATAGTTAAAAATTACATAACGCTCACACACATAATTTGAAATGTGCTTTCATTTAACAATTCATTAGTTTGAGAAATTCTTCTCGGAAGGCAATAGTTTGCGATGGCTTGTTAAGAGCTTTGAAATTGTCTTTGCTACTTATGAGTGTATAAGTTAAAAGAAGAAAAAAACAAGTCCATTTTGTACAACATTGAGGTTTGTTGTAAAATTGGATACCCCTTTGTTTGGCAAAAAATTTGGTGATAAAATTTAATTTCTGGTAACCATGGTAATTCTACATTTGTATAAGCTTTTGTGTTTGCATAAGTTATCGCCATCTTGTTAATCACATCTTGGCATCAAAAAATTCGCCAAAAAATCAAGGAATACCCGATTATAAACTTTCACCCAACAGTGACATGATTTTGATTTACTCAATGATAGGTGTCAGGCTCAAGCTCAGCTGTTGAACAATGTAAAATGGATTGTTGAACTCATTCTTTCTGTCTCTACATCGTTTGGGAAAAGTTCTAAGGAAGTTTTTAGTTCGATTTTTTTCGGTGCACGAATTAAACAAAAGCGTATAGAAGTCATTTTAAAAAGAAAGCATTGCGGTTGTTAAGAAACATAAAGACGGCTGTTTGTTATTAGTTTGCATATTACATATTGACAAATGAAAGTCCAGTGATTCTTTATTTTTCGTTCTAACACTTGTTGGATATTTAAAATAACATCTACAATCAACTTAAACACGAAGTAGTGTAGAAAATTTGTCTGCAAGTGATGTTTGGTAAAATTTCTAAAGTGGAGATCACATTGATGCTTTTAGAAATTTTCATATTGCATCAGTCACATATCTATTTATTACTAATTATTATTCCTTTTCAGAAAACTAACTCTTGAGATCAATCAATCTTTCATCATAAAAATTTCGCATGCGCAAGGTTGATTCAATTTTGAAAAAACTGTACAGCTAAAAATGCAATATGACTTGAATATTTTAATTAAATCAAAAGTCCTATTTGTTTCTTGATTAAACACTGAAATAATTAATGGTTTAATCAAGATTAATTTTTCATAAAAATATATATTCACTATAATATCATAAAAAATCACATTTTCCTTAATTGTTTTACTTTTAAATTTAGGGACTATAAGAACATAATTAAATATGTATGTAAAGGAATTGTTTTATATAATTTTTTATGGAAATTATATTTAATGTTATATCAAAAATATTTAATCTCACTTTTAATTATTTAGATTTTTTGCATTTCATCATTAAGAAAATTTTGAAGGAGTATGTATCACTAAATAAAAATCAACAATATAGCAAATTTCTATTTTTTGAATAAGAAGAAAACTATATACAATATGATTAGAAATTCAAGTATTTTGGGTGCATTACTGTCTTATTAATTAATATAGTATTTAATCTTGTGTGAGTGAAAGTAGTTCCATATTTCATAATGGTAACTTAATGTCTGGAAACAATTATAAAGAATTTTATAAACATTTAATTTGCATATATTAAGATTTTTTTCTTAAGGTTGAAATCGAGGCTTCTGAAAGAAGGGAACAACGAAAGTATTCAATCGTATATACAGAAAACAGAATTGAATTGTTATTTTCTATTATTCAAAAAAGACTAGGATCGAACTTAGGATCAACACTTTGGAAAACGTAATTCGATGAGTTACGTTTTCCAAAGTGTTGAATAGGAAAGGTTCCAATAGGAAAGGGTTTTACTGAAAATAGTTAGATAAGGTTTTTGGTGAATGTATGTGTAATAAGCTTTATTTGGTTTGGTATTTCATATTCATATTTTGCACGCACTTAAAAGAAAATTGAATTGGGATTTTTAGTTTAAACTTGACACGAGACAACATTATGCATCCACACTCGGAAAGGAAAAAAAATCGAAAAATTATAGAAAGGATTATATATAGCAAAAAAATTAAGGTAGTTATCTATACTAGATGCTGCTCCATGCTCTTCCTGTTTCATATATTTATTCAATACACGGAATATATTTTTTTTTACAAAAGATAAAAATATTTTGAATATTTTTAGTGCTAGGAGATTATTATATATTTTTTAATTCTTGAATGAAAAAATAAATTTAATATGAATGTAATTATTCTTTTATATACATGTATATATGTATTTGTGTACATAAATGTAGGATCTGAGCTCCCGTCTTGGGTTGACCCACTATTTCGAGTTGATTGTCTCCAGTCTGGAAAGTTCTCGAGAGCCACGGAAATTTTTTCCGAAAGTTTCAGTAAGTTGAGAAATTAACATTTATGATGTGACAGGTGAGGTTGATTTTGATAGCAGCCAATCGGCTGTTCTTTTTTCCATAGTTTTAAAACTCGCTTTTGTGTGACGAAGTGTTAATTAAATCTGAATCCAGATCAGAGAAGTTATTTAATAAAATTAAGTCTTGGTTTCTAATCCCTTAAATATATGTGTATCCGTATATTATATATATACCCTATATTATATATATATATGTGTATATACACGTATATATATATATATATATATATATATATATATATATATATATACATGTATATATATATATATATATATATATATATATATATATATATATATATATATATATATATATATATATATATATATATATATATATATTATAGAAGTAGCAACGTCATGAATTAAATCAATTGTAATGAATAATATCAATGGACTCTTCTATATAGAGACAATAATTTAATAAATAGACTTATATAAATTCGTCAGTAAAAAGAATTAATTTAATATTTTAAAATACTTTATTTGTCAGGGATTTTATTAATATTGTTAATTCCATAGCATAGACATAAAGAGATAATATATTAAGGAATTATTAAGGATACACAAAAATCAGCTATCCTTCTGTTCAATATTGTAGAAGAACTTCCAAGAGAATCATAAAGATATGTATTTGCATGTCTCAAGGAAGTAAAAATAGAAAACTCCTTAGACTTTCCAGTAACCAGTTGTATGCAAGAAAACAGATATGCAGCGTTTGTCTCATCTTATTGAACAGTGGCAGAAATCAAAGTGATGACCCATTCCACTGCACAGAATTCGTTCAATAAATGAGTCACTTGAAAAGATTTGTACCAATTTTTGAAAAATATGTTGACTGAATAAAATTTTTTTGTTGATCGACGGTAATGAGAGTAAGAATGTTCGAACCAACCACTTTGAAATACGGCTACACGTATATTGGATAGAAAATACATGAAATGATCCAATTATAGCATACGCGAAACATAAAATTTTTACTTCGGATTCAATACATGCAGATTCATGGTCTTGTTAGAAGAAAGCTATGTTCAGATCTGTTAAAGTTCAATTTCCTTTGTTGTAACATTAACTAATCATGTGCAGAGTAATATTACATCAGTTAATTGTTACATCGAATTATGTATTTCTGCTTTCTTGAATTCTGAATAGTGATTTACTTTTTCTTAGCTTACAACTTGATTCTAAGAATTATGAAATCAATAGCCTGTTTCATCCTTTTATCTATTTCTTTACAATTGCTTGGATCTAACTACTGGGTAATTTTATTTAATAAGGTTTTTTACCTTCTTAAAAACTATCCAGGAGACTAATAAACCATGGAAAACATTTTAAATAACATTGAAGGGTATTTCAAAACTTACATATTTATAAAATTCTTTTAGAATTGAAGTTATAGTGAAATTTCATAACATAATTACGTCTAAACATAAACATCGGAACCATTATAAGAATTAAATATATTATAAGAACATAAATGTTACCTCACACCTGCTGGGAATAATAATCCTCTTTTTGCATTGCATGTCAGAGTTGCTACAATGTTCGAATCAGCTGTCAGTACAATTCCCTTAAAACCGCTTTTTTCTGCTTTTCGAATGATATCGACGGTGATGTTGCGGTACCTGAACATATAGATTTGCATCCAGAGAGTTACTTCTGTCCCCGCAGCTGCCTTTCCCACTTTTTCAATTGATGCTGATGAGAAGGTGCTCAATATCATGATAGTTCTTAATTTTGACAACGCTAAAACCGTAAATAATTAGGATCATAATAGTTATTGATTATTTGTTTTCATAAATAAATATAATTAATTTCTTACTGAAGGTAGACAGTACATTGTTACAAACGAAACAAAAGAAAATATTAGAAACCCAAGGATAAAATTTCAAGGCATGTTTATAATGCAAGAATTTCCAATTTTTGTCATTATAATGTTGTGATAGATCCTAACATATGATACCCATATCTCATTTCAGAACTTAATAGTTAAATCACTCCTTAGCAATATTATAATAATCTTTACATTTAACCATACTGGAACAATGCACATTAGAACTATAATCATTATATAATGATATTTTTATGGTATATATTTAATACAAATTAATTTTTCAATAAAAGTAAATAAGTGGGTTTTTATTAACAAATTGAAAGGGAAATCATAAATAAGCTTAAACAAACTGAAATTTCAAGCCTACAAATGAATTCAAGCTACAATTAGAAGAGAATGCGAAATTTTAAATCCTACACTGAAGCAATGGAATCTTAAGATGCTTACCATAGATGGTGACTTAATTCTAAGGAACTAGTATCCTTGCACTGGTGTGGTGGGCAATGTAGGTGCAAATAAAGATTGCCTTTTAATATTGACAAAAATGTACAAGACAACAAGACAAGTATTAGTGTGGATAAATCATTCCAAATACCTAATTGTAGGAAGACTTGTATTTTTTTCAGTACTAAATTATCTCAAAATATCTCTAACGATAAAATGCTGAAAGAATTTTATTAAAATAGACTTGATTGACTTCTAAATAGAATTGAGTTGAATAGAGCAGATGATAATTATTTTAACACAAAAATAACCTTGTTTGCACATTGACAATGTATATAGAAATAAGAAACAACGTAGGAAGCGGAAAAATAACTATCATCTTATCTAAAAGAAAAAAGAGAAAATTCTTTACCTTGAGAAATTAATAGTGAAAAAAAAAGTACAAATCATAGACAGTCAAAATTTTTCCCATATTAAAATTATACTAATTTAAATTTGAAGGAATTTTATATGTTACTCCATTGTTTAAATAAATAAAGTATTAAAGTTATATAAATGTGCATTTCATTATCAAAAGTATAGTAAAATATTAATTCAGATTGAATCATGCTAAAATATTTAAGAGTATTTACCTGCAACTGTAGCAAACTCTCCATCATGATGAGCTAACTTCTGAACCGCAACTGGTGCCAGACCAATAGGAAAATCAAGCTCAATTCCCAGAATGGTTGTTTTTATGTTACTACTTGACACATTTCTCAAAACTCTAGGAATGATTTCTATCCTACATAAATTCATTAATAAAATTTTCGTCAGTGAAGTACACTTGAAATTTAAAGGAAATTATGAAACTATTAATTTTCAATGATAAGCAAGTGCTTTTTATTGAAAATACATTTTAGTTTAGATAAAGGTTTACTTGGGAATTAATTTTAAATGAAAATATATTATTTGAAATGATAATAAGTTTCAATATATCGTTACAAAGAATACATAATTATAAAAAGATTTTTAAAAGAGTTTACTTTTATAAATAAAAATAATTTTGAACATTAAAAAAAAAGAATTTTTTGTCTATTTTTCTTTAAATAACAACACAAATTGATGATATAGGAACAACTGACACCAATTCTTTTTAAGCAATAAAGTTGATCAAATGGTTATTCCTTTTTATTAAAAATTTTAAATGTTATGCCTATTAATTTAAAAATTTACTTATGATGGCGAAGCAAATTATTAATGTCAAGTAAAGTTTAAATTTTAAATTTATATTAATAAATAATATTTAAACCTAAAAATTTCAATTAGTATGAAAGTATTTAATAGAAAGAGAAACAAAATAAGAGAAAAGATTGCACAGTCATTGTTGCTTTGCAAACAAAGGAAATACATTTTAAATTATATCTTATAAAGTAAATTTAGATTATAATTTTTTACATCAGTTAAAAAACTTGATTCTTTGGAATTGTAAAAAAAATTTAAGAAACAGTTAAGCATTTCTATGTTGTATTAGAGCAAAAGAGTGTTTTTAAGATCAGAAACATTTAAAAAGAGAGAAAATAAGTTTGGAGAGAAACAACAGATTTTCATTACGATTACACATATTTGACATCCATATATTTATATGGACTGTTATCAGTCTGATTATTTTTTTATATTTTTGTATGCAGATATGTCTAACTCATATGATTATTACGAGAACATACGTTTTATTTTAGATTAGGATGTGTCCATATGTTTTTAATGGCCAAGAAATTATATATGAAATAAAATTTTTGGAATATAATTATATTATACGCAAGATAATATGTATTATGTATTTATTAAGCAAATCGTTAATATAATCATTTTATAAACTTATAATTATTTTAATCATTACACATACATAGACGTTTTATCGTAATTCATTTTATTTTTTTACATTTAAATAAATATTTTATAACTTTTATGAAAACAAGAATTATAATAAGAGATCAACGAAGTCACTTATTTTTTGGGATTATATGCCATCAATTTTACCAAGGAAATCATCAAAATTTGGTTGAATACTTAACTGGTGCAATATTTAAATTGATGATATAAACATTGATATGTTAATATCGAACTTTCTCAGTTTTAAAGCATAGCTGCTTAAATAAATAATGATTCCAAACATAGCCAGAATAGCACGTAAAGGATATCATTTTGGATTCCAATCAACAATTCATTCATCACTAAATATTTTAAATATTTCAATACTTTTAGTTTCATCGGTTAATCATATTAAGCTTTAATTGATTTTTTTCAAATTTTATAAGCCACTTCAATATTAATAGATTAGACGTCAAATGAAAAATATTAAGTGAAACTATGTGAGTGAAATGAAGAGGGAAGTTGAAATATGATGCCGCATGTCGACAAAATGCTCAGAGTTTCCAATTCGAACACCAAAGCTTGATATGTGAAAGGTATTTAAATGTTCCGATATTAATATGTTTAACAACGGTTTTCGGCTATTAGGTAATCAATTTCATGGTGTCTTAAGATCTGGTTTCAGACACTAATAATCCCAGACACCAATGAGCAATGGAAGATAGATGCTCGTCTTTTATTTTATCCTTGCCTGAAGGGTTGGTTACGTAGGAGATTTCCTGGTTCTCTTCCTAGCGACAGATGAATACGGTCTGTTACCTAAAAAAATTTCTCTGGGAAGGAAAGTTACATTGTGGAGCTGAAAGGCTCTCTAACTTGGTCTTATGTCGTTAGGCTGTCTGCTGTGCAGTGTGAAAACGTTCCAGTAGGCCGCAGTTAGACTCTTCTTGGGCTATGTGTTTCACGTACTTGATTTTACGTATCAAAAGTCATTAGAATGGAAATATTACTTTAAAAATTGGAGGCTAGCTTGAATTTGGTGTATGGAATTTTAATTGCATTTCAGTTGGCAACTATCATTAGGGCAAATTTTGTTTAATGGATTAACATAATGCTTAGCTTCATTCATTACTTACATGATGCTCTACAGTGCTTGTTTTTCAGTAATAGTGCATTTTCACTTCATCAATTCACATTCATCAATTATAATTATATTTATGTTATTGTTTAACATTAGTCACAGATATTTTGTAGCACTCCTACGTAAATAATTCGCAATAAATTATAAAATATAAATATTAAGCAGACAATTTCATCAATAAATTGCTCTTTAATTAGAAAATTAAGGTAGGAAAATAATTTTGTAATTTAATTTTGTTTCTCAGGTTATCTCAAATAGTTTTATCAACAGAAATCATTCGATATAAATTTGCACTACTAATACAGTAATTTGGACCGCAGTTATCAATCTTAAATCCTTATAGGATCCTTGATTGTTCGTCAAAGGTAACCTATGGAATTCTTATATAAATATATTTGTTAAAATGGTAGGAATAATGACTACATTTTCTTTTTCTGACATAAAAAACATTTCTGAGCTGTTTAGCATCTCAACACATTTGGCCGGGTCTAACGTGGGTGAAAGTTACCCGCAAAATTGCACATGCCCATGTCTCACATGGGCACGCTTGCATCTCGTATTATTTTAAATCTAATGGCCATCTGCGATCTGTTCCATTAAAAATAGATAAGATAGCTCATAATTAAACTAATTTAACATTGATGGCAAACTCGATCATTTTTAATTGTTTTTCCAAATAAATAAATAAATAAAATAAAAAATATAAACAAATAAATCGTGCTTTAAGGGGTTAATAATTACAAGTTTCATTTCACTAATTGATCATCTCAGTAAATGAAATTAAAAAAGACATAATTGGGTGATTCATCTAATGAAAATCTGGATTTAACAGTTCGATAAAATATTAATATAAATCAAAACATTTCTTTATATATTCATTTTTAGTGACACATATATCTGGCGTTTACTGTTTACATATATGTAGGTGTGTGTGTATAAATTACGTTTCTTATTTTTGTTTTATTCGAAATCATTTCGTTTGTTAATTGAAATCATTAAATAGATAAACAAATGTATTGAACAAATTACATTAAATTCAAAACTTTAATCAAAAGACTGTTAATATTAATTTCATTGAAAAACAACTAAAAAAATATATATGCGTGCATTCTTAAAAAGTTATTAATATTTTATCGATCTAAAATTTAATTAAATTTGATAATGATCTTTTTTTAAAACTAACAATTAAATTTTATTATTTTAAATTCAAGCTAATTATTAAAATTAGGACATGTATAAAGCCAAAATGTATGAGAAATATTTGAGAATGATACACAAAAATTTTAACTAATTTATCTCATTTAAATTTATTGCTGGTCAATTATTAAAAATGTCATTATTAAGGATTGAAATAAGTGAAACAAGTTTTTTCCTGTACAATTTAAAAGCATGCAAAATTAATATCAAAAATTTATAACCAGAAGCTGCATTTTAAAGTGTGTCTAAATAAATGTTAACAGTTATAACTAGAGCTGTATTTAATAATTTTTGAAAATTATTAAAGAAAAATGTCAGTAACTAAAGAAGTTTTATTTATAAAAGTTATATTAATGTAAATTTACGAATAAATTCAATTTAAAGAAATTAACAGTTGATTTATGATTAAATTTACAAATTAAGTACTTATAGGAAAAAAAAAACAGAAAATGATATTTATTTTATGTATGCCAAAAAGGAATATCTTTCTGTTGGTAATATTTTATCACTTCTTAAAAATGTGAATTTTTTATTAAGACTTCATAATATTTTCTATATTTTTCTGCAGCATAAGTTAATGATCATAAATTTATTTTAACTCATTTGAATTAACAAAAATTAAATTTAAATCAAAATATGTTGGGTGTTACTGTCTTAATAAGAAAATTTCCAAAACATCAAACAAATTTCATTAATTTTCTATTTTTTTATTAAACCTGATAACATGTAATATCATACAAGTATAAAAAACGAAAAGCTGTAATAATTGGAAAACAATTAAGAGAATAATGAAAATTATATTGTTTAATTTTATTAAAAAGGTGATACATATAAATACATTTTATTATTATAATACCTTCTAAAGGCTTTCAGGTTCTCCATATATGTGTATTTCCTTCCTGATCCTGCCAAATAATAATTTCTGGCTGAGAGTGTTAGTTTAGCAGGTGCACATCTATCCATGTCCTCGACAGTAACTGTTTGAATACTAAAAACACAAATAAACACTAATTACAGAATTATGATTATTTTTGGTACTTGATGAAAAATTTCCTATCAAAAAAGTATAAAAATAATTTTTGTTTGTCACTCTATAGTCAACCTTTACACAGTCAAGTTAATTCTATCAGGATCTACATCTAAAAATGAATAAAAAAAACAGCTATGAACAGCCACTGCAGAGAAGAGAACGGAATCCGCAAACTATTTAACTTCAGACCAAAGATTAAATTCTTCATCTGTCATCGTATAATCAATATGTGTGAAACCTATATAATTTTGTAGCTATTTAAAATTACGAAATAAAGTTGAAGTTAACGATTCCGTATTCGTACGTATCAATGAGTGGAGCGATTTAAAATTTAGATACAGATATTATACAAGACAGTAAGTTCGATTTTTTTATAAATATAAATAAAATGACACTTCAGCAAATATGTTCCAACTCCAATGATTAGTAACTTGAATAGAAGCATATTTGTCGGAATATTGTAGGAATATATTTCTGGATATTGCAGAAAATATACATCTAATATCGGAAAAAATATAGCATCATGTTTGAAAGTATTTAATGAGTGCTTAGTTGTGTTTCATAAATGTTTGGAGTTATTTTGATTTATCTAGAGTGATATATAACAAAAACAAACATGAAGGGAGAAAACATACAGTTTGAGTCAAATCTCGATGTTACTATGTCTCTAGTTTTTTAGACTACAAATAATTAATTCTCATTGCATATTCAAATAATAAAACGACTTCAATTCGCTTATACAAGTTTGAGACAAATTTTACAGAGATTATATTTGATAATAATAAAATTATTTTTAATTATATTTGAGTATAATAAATATATTTTTAACTGTAATTATAGTAAAAATTTTTTTAATTATATTTGATAATTTTATGAAAATCATATTTGCCTTCTAGTATTTTAGTTTTAAGATTTGTGATCAATTAACTTAAACATTCAAACAATATTTTTAAGGCATTAATATTTTGTTTTAGCTGTATTATTTTAACAAACTGCCAAGAAGTCGAAACCGCTTAAAAACCATGGAAGTTTAAATGTATTATAATGTGTAAAAATAAGAAAAAAACTAACGCTCTATTTAGCAATACAATAAACGGTGTTTCATATTGATTGGACAAAAAGAATAGCGCAGTGTGACTGACGTAATGTATTTATTAAGCCGAAACAAAATTATTCTGCAACTACAATTATGCAAGTTTTATTTGGCAACAGGGAAAAGCATCGAATGACGAACTCGTTGCTAGAGGCGCTGTTAAGCAAAATGGCTTCCATGCAAGAGAAAGCGTACTGTGTTTTTGAATCTGTCAAAACCTCTTCGTTCACCGTCGTGCAAAGACATTTTCGCACAAAATTTCGTAAAGAATCACCTCATCATCAAAACATCAACAGGTGGGTGAAGCAGTTCTAGGATACTGGCTGCTTACGCAAGAACAAAAGCCAAGGACGAAAAGCAACAGAAACCAAAGTGCTTGAAAGAATTCGAGAATCATTTTTACGGAGTCTCTCAAAATCAACGCGACGAGCAGGTGCATCACTGAATGTTCCTCCCACAACGGTGTGACGTGTTTTACGGAAGTGTCTCCAATTCAAACCATAGAGATATCAAATGGTTCAAGGTTTAAAAACTACTGACAAACCATTGACAAACCAACAGACAAACCAAACCTACTTGACAACCAAGGACTTTAGTGAGAATATTTCAAGAAAAGTTCGACGTGAATGAATTCGAGAACAGGCTGGTGTTAACAGATGAAGCCACGTTCCATTTATGTGGCAAATTTAATAACCGTAATTTGCAATTTTGGGACACTGAAAATGCCCATGTAATTTTAGAGCATCAGCGTGATTCTCCCAAGGTGGATGTTTTCTGCGCTTTAACAAACAGTTGTGTTTTTGGTCCATTTTTACTCTGCAGAACAATCGATTAATGGGGACATTAACCAAGACATGCTCTCTGAGTGGTTGCTCCCCCAGTTTAAGAAAGCTGTTCCTGCTTTCATTTTGCTGCAAGATGGTGCTCCTCCACATTGGAATAACAATGTACGTGAGTTCCTGAACGAACTTCTACTCCATCGCTGGATTGGTCATGCTGAGCCACAGAATTTGACATTGCTTCATTAACGGCAAGATTCCCAGATCTAATACCCTGTGACTTATCTCTCTGTGGTATCGTTAAAGACAAAGTGTTGGCGCCTTCCCTTCCTCAGGACTTAGAGGAACTTAAGCAGCGGATAACTGCAGTTTTGAACTCCATCACATGGTATCTGCTATCATGAGTGTGGCAGGAGCTTGACTACCATGTATTCATTTGTAGTGTCACCGGAGGGGCACATATTGAATATCTGTAGAAACTTGAATAACTGTAGTTTCGAGATAAATTTGAATTTTCTAAATATATTAATTACAACTTTCACAATCATGCCTTTTGTCCCATTCAATATGCAACACTCTGTAGTTGCTTGAACGCAGATTAAACATCAAAAATACATAATAACCAAATAAAAATTGTAATTTCTTAAAAATATGCTTTCTTAAAAATATCGAATTTGTATAAACAAAATTTTAAATATTCCCCTGCTAAAGAATATTTAAGTTTAAACAAGCTTCAAAGTAAGTGAGGCATGTTTTATTTTATATGAAAATATATAATGAAATGGTTGTATTATTCACCTGCTGGTAGTGATTAGGCAGTATTCTGGTAAGAAATATTTTTCACAAGGAACCTAAATGAAAAAAAAGCAATATTAAAGGTAAAAATTATCGATTTTTTCATTCTTAATAACTTTTCTTTTGACTTTGTAAAGTAATAATGAATATTGACTTGCATAATAAAATCTATATTCAAAAATTTAGCTGCAAAAATAATGAATAAAAATTTATTTTAAAAGGAAAAAATTATATACATCATATATATCATCACAGTATATACAAAATCACATTTATTATCCTTTATAAAATTAAAAATGAATTCGTATTAAAGCATAATACAAACTTATCTGTATGTTCAATAAATGTTTTTAAATTCGATTTTAATTACTGTCAAACAAAAGATTGAGGAATTAGAAGAAAAAATTATGTTTGAGAGATAATAACTATTCATTGAAGAATGTATTTTTAGAATTATTTCTAAACGAAATCTACAAAAACCACTTATTACATAAAAGAGGCTTAATTAATTTAAAGAGAAACGTTTACATTACCACAGTAAATATTACAACAGTTTATTTTTGTTTTCAATTTAAATTATAAATTTTACAACTTCATTGCTGAGTAGAAAAAAGCTTGAATTAACAGTGAGAGAGGCTTTAATCGCAAATATAATTAGGACTACACATTTTTAAGAGGCTAAAAATTATGTGTGTGACCATTCTTCTTTTCAGTAAATTAAATATTATTTTGCTACACTCTGTGGAAAACTCTCACAGTTTCACGACAGCTCATAAGAAGCTAAGGCCTACAGTGCCCATATGTGTTTTCATGACTTAGAGTCCTGGGATGCCAAGCATACATTATGGTTAGGTGGTGAGTCTAGCGTAAAACCTTTGGTGTTTAGTATTTTAGATTATTCCCCTAGTATTATAGACTCGAAGTTGCCAAGCAATCTCGACCTTATGTCTAGGGATTGCGAAGAGCTATCACTATGCCACCGGGCTTCACATACACATCAACGCAGATGAATTTACTTATTACAATATTAAAACCAACTTGCCCATATGGTTGTTACTAAAAAATGCGACTTGATTGATTTTTATTTTATGTATGATTTTGAATGTTTGTATATGCTAAATAAATACAACTAAACAACTGTTGTTATTAGTATTTCTAAGAAAATAAGTCTTGTGTTTATAAATTCTTTAGTCTTAGTATATTGATAAATTTATATTATATTGGTGAAATTTTCAGTTAAAAGAATGATTTTTTCAATATTGTTTCTCACTAATCTGAGAATGGAAACAAATTCTTTAGTTCTTTTAAAATTAATCTGAAAGTGATACTGCTACAAATTAAGGCAAATGTTAATAAAATATCATCGCTAAATGAGTGTGTGTATTTAAACAAACAAAAATTCCTAACTTATGTCTTCAGTTTAGACAAGTCTGCCAAGTCAAAGAATTGTCTGAAAAGTTTATTAGGCAGATTTGCAACAAATTTAAATTGAGATTTAATTGGAATATATAATGATGTCTTAATAATCATGATTTTGTTAAAATCATGAAAATGAAAAAAATATGTATTCTGAGAAAATAATATGGAATTCTGAGTTACAAATGAATGGGAAATCATTTATAAGATGACAGGAGCAGTGCTTTAACTTTTGTAATGTTAACTTGACATACTTTGATTAATCTGTGACTTTCTCTTTTCAGTATCTTCCTGCAAGAATAGATTAAACTATATCGTTACGGAATTGGCCCATTTTGGAAAGTCCATTGCTTAAAAAAGTGGATACAGTTCACCGAAAAACGTTTGAAAATCTGTAGTAAAGATATTATGCAAATTTGTTTCAAAGAACAAAATATTTATTACTATCTTCTACTTGATTATAGTTTTATTAGATTTATAAAACCCAATAAATTTAATTATCAAGAGCTACCATGTATTTTGAAATATCAAAAATATTTCATTAATCACGTATGAATTTTAATATGTAATTATTCATGCAAAATCATGTGGGGATTTTATAATAATAAAGAAAATTTAAAATAAATTAACAAACATGCTCTTAAAAATCTTAGTCGTTA
This sequence comes from Latrodectus hesperus, assembly GCA_037975125.1. Taxonomy (NCBI): domain Eukaryota; kingdom Metazoa; phylum Arthropoda; class Arachnida; order Araneae; family Theridiidae; genus Latrodectus; species Latrodectus hesperus. The sequence goes on from CM075851.1 coordinate 85,395,005, forward strand.
AGAATTGAAAATTTCTTATTTTTTATTTTAAGCGGAGAATGTCTAAATATAATACATACTAAAACCATTATCATAAAAATGTATTTAAATGATATCCAGCTTTCAAGGGTCAATAAATTTTATTTATTTAAAAATTGATTAATAATAATTTTTGTACTCGAATTCAACAAGATTGAAATTTTTTTTAACTCTTTTGCAATATTCTGGTATTTAAAACACAATCAGAACAAGATATAACACTAACTTATATTGAGAAAATAAAATATTAGATAATAAAATATTACATTTAGAATATCTTATTGAATAACTTATATTGAGAACACTAACTTATGTTGAGAAAAATAAAAGATAATAATAAATCAAGAAAAAGCAGAATTAAACAAAAAATTCATTATTGTTATTTTAACGCTTTATGAATGGTTTTAGCTTGTTTGTCATTTTCGCACATGAAGGCTAATCAGACCGGGACCAACGGCTTAAAGTGGATTCCGAGCCACTACAAACATCCATGCCCACTGTGGGATTCGAACCCAAAAACTGTAGAACCGAAGGCAAGAGCGCTAACCATTCGGCTGCCAGCTCGGCTTTATGAATGAAAGTGATGATTAGAACTTTGGGGAAAGTGAAAGAGATAAAGTATTATAGGGCAAAATATTAAGTAAATTTATTGTTGGAGTATTACGACGCAAAACAAAATATAAAAAATATCTAAATTCAGGAATTTTTAAAATTAAGTAATGAAAAATATATTCAAAGAGAGAGAGAGAGAGAGATTTCACATACAACAATTAACAAACTGTGATCAGATTAGTAATTATCGATTAACATACTTAAAGAGTATCGTTTCTATATGATATGGATATTTTCAAGCATCGTTTATTCATTCTTATGGTTAAAAACTAAAATATCATCACAAGATTATAAAAATTTGAAGTTAAAAATGTTTCTGAATACAGTATTGTCTTTTTATATGATGCACATCATATTTTTGAGTTAAGTATTGATGAAATTATATACTTGCTTTTCATTGTTTTTTAAGTATTAATATAGTATACATATACACAAACACGAACGCACGCAAACATATGATTCATATTCATATCTCTGTCAGTCTATCTATATATATTTAATAAATATATATATTTGTATATATATATATATATATATATATATATATATACACACACACACACACACACACATACACATATATATATATATATATATATATATATATATATATATATATATATATGGATATACTCAATATTTATGGAAAATAATATAATATTGAAAAGGACTCTTTGAATTTAATAAATTTAAAGTGATATGGTGTTAAAAAGTATTAAAGTTTTTAATATTATTTGGCGATAAATATTAATAAAAAGAGGAAAATGTTCCGCTTGTATGATCGATTTCTATTTTACACACAACTATGCAATCAAATAGGCTTAATAAATCAAATAATAAATAAATTTATAGACTAAATTCAAACAAAAGGATTTACCAATGCACTTACTTCGGACCATATTTCATATGTTTGATAGAAATAATATCCTTTGATGAAGAAAAATGTGGCAAAAATGATGAAACAGGAAACAATGTGAATCATTATCTATACCAAAGTTGATATTGAGTCTTTAATATTCAAATATGATATATAAAAACTTATATATATATCAATGAAAAGATTTTTTTATTAGATTATAAATTCAACAGCTATTTTTTCTCTCTTGTAAAAACTGTTAAAATCACAAAGAACGAAATGAAATGGAAAAATCTTTGATTTTAAGACAATGATTTATATACGTTACAAGGTCATTACATTTATTACATTTATTGGAATCATTACATTTATTGGAATTTCGGGATAATTTAAATTTTAATCTAATTTCACAAAGACATTTTAAATGTTTCGTAAATACTCAGTAATAGTTATGAAATTTGCTTTTTATATAACTTTTTCATAATAAAAATTGTTTTCTTATTTGGAAAGGATTCATTGTTCTACTTGAATGCTTGTATAGGAATATAATGAATTACGCAATGATTTAAAGAGAATGAAGCCAGGATTCTAAGTATTTTTGAATACTTTAAAATATAAAAGATAATTTTTTTGTCTTTAGCATTAATGTATTAATTATTTTTATTTTAAAAGTTTGTTATTTTTTAAAATATCAAAAGTGTCAATATTGGGAACATAATCTTTGAATTTTAAATTTTAAAAAATAGACCATATTTTTAAGACTTATAAAAGTAATTTAATGTATGACAATATTTTTATTTATAACCATTAAATAATAGGTACGTTATATTACCTTCACAACTTTTTAAATGTTTTATAAAAAATTACTAAACAATTCAAGTGTTATAATTTTAACAAATAATAAATTAAATTAAATTAATTAATTAAATCAAACTGAAATCATTAATTAAAAATTACAATTTTCTTAAATCAAAAAGAAAAAAGGAATAAACTATTTTGAAAGTTTTATGTATTAGACCTTCAAACTGTTTTCTAAATATATATATATATATATATATATATATATATATATATATATATATATATATATATATATATATATATATATATATATATATATATATATATATATATATATATATATATATATATATATATATATATATATATATATAAGAGGGAGAAAGAAAGAAAAACTTTCAAAAAATTATCATTAAAATGATTCACAAGAAAATATTATTTTTTTATTAATACAATAATAAAGGAACTGGCTTAAAACTCTGAATAAAAAGGGTAAATTTAAAAATTGAATATAAAACACCGTCTTTTAAATTGCACTGTTTTCATTCATTTATAAAAGAAATGTAATGTTTTAACGTAACGTTTACCCTCATTTTATCTCCTCTGTTTTCTCAAAAATTTGTTTGATGTGCGTTTTTAAGAAATGATTTTTTAATTAATAAAAAATATGAAAGACAAAATTAGAATACTTTATGATTTAAAGGAACTCTTATTAAACTCCGTGAACTTTAAATAAATAATTTGAATAAATTTATTCAAAAAGAGTTTGAACCAAATAATAACGGGAATTAAAATATCTGCTGAGAAATTTAATTTTTAATAGCTTGTATTTTCCTGAGGAACGCGTAAATGAAAACTATTTTGCTAACTTTAATCAAAAATATGTTTGACTTATATTGGAAAATAACAGCATAAAATGTCAAAAAATAGAATGAAACTTTACATATATATATACTTTTGTCCATGTATATATAAATATTTTTCATTGAACAATTCAAAGGCAAGGCTCTTTTAAAGATTGTTATAATTTACTCGAAAATTATTTTAATAAATATTTTGAATGAAATTAAAAAACAAAACTTTTGTTTCATTGAATCTAATTAAAATATGAATTGAATGAACTATCCAATGTAAACTCGTTCATTAAATAAAAGTTAAATAACTTTATTTAATTAGATTTTTAACAATTTACAAAGGGTGGAGTCACTTTAGTATATTATTTTCATCATATTATTGACATGTTAAAAACTTATGGCTTATAATAGCAGCAAGAATAAATGCAAATTTTTTTGTTCGTGTGTTAAGTAATAAAAATAACATCTGCATTTCAAAAAAGAAATGTATACATTCTTAATTTTAAATAAATTAATTTAAATTGGAACTTGTAGAGAAATAATGAATTTTTTTATTGTTTTGTTAAAATTTAAAATCGAGAGAAAGACGACTTTGTTAAAATTACACACACACTCACACACACACACACACACACACATATATATATATATATATACATATACAATACATATATATATATATATATATATATATATATATATATATATATATATATATATATATATATATATATATACATATACAATACATGTATATATATATATATATATATATATATATATATATATATATATATATATATATATATATATATATATATATATATATATATATATATATATATATATATATATATATATATATATATATATATATATATATATATATATATATATATATATATATATATATATATATATATATGTATATATACATATATATATTGAACCATTTGACAAATTAACTTTTGTAGATAATGAGAAACAGTTAAAGAATATTTATCAATATATATTGCATGAATTCCAAACTTTTATCATTAATTACACTAATTACTATTTGAAAATTTGATTTGCTCTTGTGTAAATTAATTGATAAAAATTGAAATAAACAGTTTTATCAATTATGAAAATTTTTGTTCATAAAACAAATATATAATTAATAATGCAATAGAAGAGATGAAAAAGAATAATATTACTTTAACATTTCATCAATCATTAATGTACTAAAAAGTTTGTTGTTACTTTTAATATACTAAAATACTTATTTTTAAAACTAAATTACTAAACATATTTAGAACAATTCCTAACTAAACATATTTAGAACAAACATATTAGAACAATACCTCTTCGATATCAAATGCAAGTATTTTAACAGATTTTAATTAATAAAATTAAATATTTTCTCCTATGTGCCATTTATTATAGGTGTAAAAATCAGTCAGTTAAATTAATGTAACGTACGTAAAAACTAGAATAATTAAAAAAAGTTATTACTTTTATTTACAGAATTTTAATGAGAAGCTATTTAGTCATTTGGATATTAGCAATACATTCTCTTGTGACTGGTATTTCATTGAACACTTCAAAATTCCTGTGTAGATAAAGTTGAAACATAAGCTAAAATTTTTTTTTATATTTTTCTTTTATTGTTTTTTGTATTGAAATCTTGTAAGTTTCAGCTTACTTAATGTAAATTTTTTTATTTATTTTTCATACCTGTTTTTTCAATTTTTTAATCTTTAGTAATATGTATAATTTTTTTTATGAAGTTATCTATTTCTTACTTGGCTGGAATATAATAATATAGATGCCCAAAAAAAGAAAGAAATTTCAAAAATAATTGTCTTAACTTTATTTCAAAAGTCCAGATTTTAATTTTCTATCAGTTATAAATGATTTATAATTTTCGGTTTATTAAACTCCAGTGTGTTTGAAAAGAAATTTCATGTGTAAAGATGTCTTTTTATGTTTATAGATGTAGTGATATAAAGCATTATGCGATAATTTTCTTTGTTTTAGAGAGCTATTAAAATGAAATGAAACTATAATAAATAAAATAAACATGTAATCAGTAAGGTTTATTATAGATTAAATAATTTTATTTGAACACATTCTTTCTGTTTGGTTTTCTTAGGTAATGCTTGTTTTGTGTTTTATTTTAGAGTCAATATACGTTTTATATATTATAATATAATACTGTTTTATGTTTAAGTATAAGTTTCAAATTTGAAAATCATTTAATTCTCCCTTACCTATCTTTATTTTTTATCTTTGCATAAAAATAGTAAATTACGATAATTAAAAAAATAATAGGTATTTAATTATTGAAAATTATGGGATTACTTTATGCCACACTTGAAATTAAGTTGTGTAGTTCTAAATTATTTAAGTTAAAATATATATTACACATTTGACAAAATTTTATTTTGAACGATTTAAAGAGAATTGTATTTTAGTAAAATATAATTTTACTTATCTATATTAAAATTGTTTTGAAGACATGTTAAAATAGACTGATCATAGACTGTTAAAATATAATATCTGAATTTCCAGATATTTTTATGATTAATGAAAATAACAAACTTTGTTAATTTAATTAGGAAGACAAAAAATTCTTTGCACTATATCAAAAGAAAAGAATGTTCCTCCGTGCTATCAAAACTTCATGATATTTTACAGATTTCAATTTGATAAATACTTAATTGGAAGGAAATCAGATTAACTGGTTATGATGAATTATATAATCCTCATTTGTATGAATAATGTTAAAACTATGAAACTACAAAAATATATTTAATTTATTTTCATATAAAATTCTATTTTAATCAATTCATATAAAAATCATTCATATAATGATTAAATAGTAATAACGTATCATAAATGTCATTTAAATTAGTTTTTTACAGCTTCATGAGATAATGCGGGGAATTTTTATTTACTATGTTGATTTTATATGATAAAATAACATGAAAGGATAACAGAAATAGCCAATTATTTTTTTAAAGATTAAAAAGGAAAAACCATTGAAATTAAATTCTTAAATTTTTCAAAAACACGGATAAAAAGTCGAGTCAAAAAAGTATTAAGGATCTGAGGATTCTTTTAAACATATTTGAAATTGCAAGTATGCTTAAATAATGAACTTGGATATTGAAACTCAGGTTCTGCTTTTAACATGATTGAAACAGTTGATAAATTTTGCATATTAGAGAAGTTTAAAAATATATTCACGTTACAGAACTAAGTTGTTTAAAACATAAAGAATGTTCTTGGTGAAATTTGAGCCCTTAAACTTATGTTTGATTATGTAAAAATCACATAGAATTCTAAGAACGTTAATGACATGGGATTCAAAAGTAAGGGCTTATAATCTTTTTATTTAAAAAAACAAAAACTTATGGAAGAAAATATTACTATGTTGACCTACTTTGATAACTTCGAAAACATTTAAGTTCATTGCTTGAGAATGACTTTTATAGTCTGGACTTGCTTGTATAGTAGTACATATTCTCCAGTCTGAAAGCTCATTGGATTTGGTTACTTAAACTTTGTGATTTTGCAATCTGTAGTATCCACTAGAACGTCAGACTTCGATAACGACGAGAGTCTTTTCTAGCGGTATGAGATTTAGACTGTCACATAGCATTTTCTGTAACTGCTTCTTCATCCCCAACATCCATCTCTTCAGTTTTGCGCCTTTACTTGTGTCTGGAACCGATTTTTCACAAGTACTTTGCTAGGGAACACTACTTCGTAGAAGGGGAAAAAGAGGAATAATACGAGATGCAATCTTACGAGAGAATGATATATAAATAGAAACTTCCAGTCATGGAAAAAAGGGGTAATTTTACAAAAATAAAAAAAAAATTACACAGTTAGTGAATATAACATAAGTGTGTTCAACTAACCTTTCTTTAAAATAAAAATATAAGGAAATATGTGAGTGCTGCTATTTTGAAATTCACCTGTTGGTTTACAGAAAAATTTACAACAGTTTAATTTATCTGTACATTCAAAAATTGCATGGGAATATCTTTACAAAGATTATTAGCAAAAATTAAATATGTAAAAATATCTTATTTTAAATTCGTGACTGTCAAAATCTTTCCATATTAGAAAAATTCTACTTTTGTGTAATCCTTCGTTTTATTATTGAAAATATTTTTTTTTGTAATATCATCTTAATTCTTGCTTAGTAACTTCAGTAAAAAATTTAGATTATTATAAAGAAGTATGTAGTCATATGTATTTGTAAAAAATTTAATAATTGTTCTACAGTGTTGGAAACGCTCAAAATCCACTAGCTTTACTTAGATAAAAAAGTATTTTCTATAATTTGAATCATACAGTCCTCTAGAATACATTTACTTTTTATCTGAATTGAAGGAAAATTCTTTAATGTTATATTTTATTGATGAATTATTATCTTATTTCATTTATTTCTTAATGAATTAAATTACAGTGTTCAGTTTGTAGAATTTTTAAACGAAATAATGGAATCAGTTGTTGTTGTAAAATGTGATACATAGCAATATCATATTCCTTACATATTTTTAATAGTCTATTTGATTCTTGACAGTAATTCTGGAAAAGGTCCCGCTGAGATGTGAAACATTTGATAGATTACTGGAAATCACTCGTAATTTGGAAAGTGTTTGGGAGTAATTCTTTTATTGGTCAATTTATTCAGACTGTCCTAGGAAACTGCCATTTTATATTATTGAATACCAAAAATTCCTTCAAGGATAAATGTTAAGAAATGTTTGCTTTAACGTTAGTATTTTTTCTTTTGAAAGATATCTTGTTTCATTTCCCTGAATGTCAATATGCTTTTGGTTAAAAATCATTAAAGAAATTGCAATGCACGTATGCTACTGTTTTTAATGTTTCTTGAACTCATTATATTATAAAAGATTTAGTTTGGAATCTACTGAATTGTGTGTGAGCAAAAGTTTAACAGGGTAGAATTCCAATGAAAATATAAGGATAAATTTTGTTAAATGCCTTGTAATTGAAATTTATTGCTTTGAAAATAGTTTACGTTCCTATATGGAAAAGCTGAATTCTTGATTCTTTTTTAAGATGGCTTGTACTGTGTTTGGAAGATAATTTAATTTTGATCTCTATTTTTCTAAATTACGAAGATGAAATATTATAATCAATTTAATGTAACATAAATATTATCCGGTGAATAAAATGATATAATTGATAATGGTGAATAGAAAATATAGTAATTTTTTTAAATGATTTAAAGTTTCTTAAATTATTAATTTTTTTATTCTTTATTGAATTTGTTTTTAACTAATAGGATCTTCTTGCAATAGAATGCCAACGTTTCTGATATTTATAAAATTTATATTTTTAATTTAATAATTATTTATTATTTAAAAGTATTATAGATATCCCTATATTCTCTGAATAATGTAATTGACCCCGAAAGGGAAATAGTAATTTGTCTGTGAGTTATAAAGAGAATTCCCATCTTAAATTGAATGCTTTATATTATTTGAAACAAAACAAATTCTAAATTATAAAATAAGGTTCATAGTGATATTATTAATATGTAAGTTTCTGTGTCACTATCAATGTATTTATTTAAAAATTATAAAAATTTAAAATTTAATTTTAAAATATCTATTTTACAGAAACTTACTAAATAATTAATTTTATTGAGTATTATTATATTATTACGTATACATTCTTTTGGTGATTATATTATTATATTATATATTCTGTTGGTGAATACAAAGTTCTTATTTGCACATGCAAAAAATATACAGATTGAAAACATGCTAGATGCTTCTATCAGGAAAATTATAAGTTATCAGACTTGCCTTAAAATTATATTTTTAGCTTTATATTGGACATTTTTGTATTTTCAAAAATAAAAGCAGTACAATGCCCTAATAATATGTATTTCAACTGTTATTGGAGCGGATATAAATAAAGCTTTTTATAATATTTTATTTAATTTGAATATCTTTATGGACATAATTCCAGGAATCATTCATTTTTATGAAGGAAAGCTCAATTCTATTGAAATAATTCAATACTATTACTAAGAGTTACGTTATAAGTGGAAATTTATTGAAGTGAAATTCTGCGTGAAGTTAACAAATTTTAATTAATTATACCTATTGACTTTATTATAGTGAAATTCAATTAAGACTTTTTTTAAATTGAAAAATAAGCAAGGTTTAAATTCAATTTGATTCTTTCACAATTCACTTTACATTATTAAAATCATTTCTCATGCTATTCAAAAAACAATAGTTCACAAAATATACAAAGTATATGCTTTTTTGAAATATATTTAATAATACTATATTTGACTGAAATATATTTAACTATTTAAGTGCGATATTTACAGCTAAAAGGTGATTCTTTAAATGAGTTTGAAGTGATTTTTAAAATGATAATCATTATAATTTTTTTCTAACAGTATTTAAATATACTCAAACACTGTATTTAAATAACTTAAAAGCAATACCTTAGTTTACAAGAAAAATAATGATTGCTTATACATGGTCTTCATTACTCTTTCATAGTTATTTAAAATATGTCAGTGATACTATATATCCTTATTTATGGAAGAATAAAATTTACCGCTGTAATGCGTGTCTGAGTTTATGTGCATATGCACACGACTTTTCCATCATTAATAGTAAAATGATTGGAATTTACTTAATTAAAATATAATTCTTAAACACAAGTGAGAAAAGAAACTTTTTGTTGCGAAGACACATTTTTCGAGTTTGCTGATAGATTTTTGTTTTGGGAAAATAGATAATCACATTTCATTTTGAGCTCATAACATATAACAGTTCCTTGAATAAGTCAAAAATAAAAAATTAAATGCTCTGAAATTCAAAGAAATTAATGATTTAAAAGAATAAAAAAATAAATTCTAAATAATATGAAAAGATAAATTATTTTTCAATTTTGTATTAAAATTTAATATTTTTAACACAATTAAAAATATGTAATTACTAAATTAGCTATACTGCTACAGAGTGTATGAAATGTAGTAATTTAAAAAAGGGTGTATTTAATAACTATGATTGAATACTGATTAAAGTGACAATATTTGATACAATTAATTTCAAGTATAGTCGTTTTAATAACTATTAAATTTTGCTTAAGTCAAAAGAAACAATTATTTTCTATTTAAAGTGAAACAGTTTCTAAAACATTTGTATTCATATGAATATTTGGCTTTTATGATGTCAAAATTGATTTTTTATAAATATAGATCATCTAAAGTAATATCGCATTTTAAGCCAAGTACACTACTGACCATTAAAATTGCTACACCAAGAAGGAATGCAAATAACAGAACGATATTTATTGGACACATACATTATAGTGGAAAGAACAAGTTATTAGATTTACAGGAAATTAGGATGTATAGATCTTGAGAAATCAGTACCCAGAGCAGCCACCTCTGGCTGCAATAACAGCATTTATCCGCCTAGAAATGGAGTCAAACAGAGATTGTATGGCATGTACGGGGATCTCAGTTCATGTAGCTTCAACACTATGCCACAGTTCATCGACAGTAGTGGATGGTGAGTGATGGCGTGCCAATCGCTCGGCAACCATTGACCACACGTTCTCATTTGGTGACAGATCAGAAGAACGTGCTGGCCAGGGTAACAGTCGAACCTGTTCTGTATCAAGGAAGTTCAGAACAGTACGGGCAACATGCGGTCGTGCATTATCCTGTTGAAACAAAGCATTAGGAAGGCCTCGAAGATAGGTCAGAGCCACGGGCCTTAACACATCGGAAATGTAACGGTTGCTGTTCAAAGTGCCGGTAATGCGAACAAGAGGTGATCGAGACGTGTATCCAATGGCACCCCATACCATCCCAGTATGTTGGGCCAGTATGGCGATGTCCAATGCAAGCTGGCAATGTGCGTTCTCCACGATGCCTCCAAACACGGATGCGGTCATCATGGTCCTGTATACAGAACCGAGATTCATCTGTAAAGATGACGTGATGCCATTCCCGCGTCCAGGTTCGTCGCTGACCACACCATTGAAGGCGCTCCTGTCTGTGACGCAGCGTCAATGGTAGCCGAAGCCATGGTCGCAGTGCAGACAATCCATGCTGCTGCAAATGTCGTCGAACTGTTCGAGCAGAAACTTGTTGCCTTGCAAATGACTCCATTTCTCGACTCAGGGTTCGTGACGTGGCTGTACGATCCCTTGTGACCATGCGGATAAGATGTCTGTCTTCTCTGCTGTTAGTGATGGGGGTCGCTGAAATCTTGCATGACGTTCCGTATGATCGTCCTGAACCCATCGATTCCATGTTCTGCTAACAGTCATGGGGTCTCGACCTACGCGAGCGCCAATATTGCGGTAAGATAAACCGCAATCAAAATAGGCTATAATCCTTCCTCGATCAAAGTCAGACACGTGTTGATAGGCATTTCTTCTTCTTACACGAGGCATTACAACAACTTTCTTTGCCGAAAACAATGTTGAAACGTGAATCGAGTATGAGAAAACTGCTGTCAAATCTCTGGTTTTATACACATTGTAGATGTCGCTACTGTCACCTGCTTTGTATGAATGCGCTGAAAATCTAATCATTTGCATATCACAGCAAGTTCTACCTGTCATGCAAATTTCACGTGTGTGGTGTGCCGCTTTCCTGGTGTAGCAATTTTAATGGCCAGTAGTGTATATACATTAATAATATAAATCTACAAAAATTTACCTTTTTTTCCTAACAAAAATGGATTTAGCTGTCTGTAACTAATTTTGCAATGTAAAATTTAATATTAATAATATTAAAGCTGTATCACGTAAAGTGTTTGCTATTAATATCTTACCAGTACTAAAAGGAACTAAAAAAGCTTTTAAAACGCACATTTTTTATTATTAATTTCATTAATTTATCATTCAAAGCTATTGTAAGTAAGATTCTATACATATTTAAAACAAAGTAGAAGACCAAACCATTAAGCATTAGTTGACGAAAAGATGTGTGTCACTTTCTTCTTTTATGTGGTGTAAAATATTTTTCCTTTAGAAACCAGCAGTAGTCACCCAACATTGTTGATTCCCAATGACTTTGCTATCGAGTTACTAGTGTCCTATTGTCCCGATGCAATATTTCCTTTTGTTTGTCACTAACCATGCCAAGATTTTCTGGAAAAAATATCCAAATGTGATTGTAAGAAGTGAAATTTTAGTGACATTCGATGACCCATGGCTTGTTAGAATTTAAGAAGCTCTTCTATCAGGATTTTATCATTTTTGTCCTTCTTCTTTCCTAAAAATCCTCTTACCACTTTCACAAATGATTTCCAAGCTGCTAATTCCTTTTGATTTTGTTTTCCCTTCAAAATCAGAGTCGCAATCTTTTTTGATTTTAGGTCCAATAAAAATGCCTCTTTAATCTTAGCTTCACTTAATTATGGAAAAATGTTTTTAAATATTTAAATTACTTACCTCTTTTGTCCATAAAATTCAGATAATTTTTCATAAGTCCTAATTTGATGTGCAGAAAGAAGAACTTTTACCGATTTAATAAGGGCAGTATATTTAATTTTCCTAGTTCCAGGCTGAAAAGATGTTCTGTTTGGCAATTTTTCTAAATGATGTTTGGTTGCACGGTTATCCCACAAACATAAAAAGTAACAATATTTTGTAAGCCTCTCTTGAAGACTCATTAACTGGCTATGATTTTTTATACTCCATAAATTTATCAATTGAATTGCTAATACATAACTGCATTTAGAATAGTAACCATATTTGTATATGTTTTTCTCAACGAAGCTGAATAAGCAACTGGTATGGATTGCTTCTTGTTTCCATTATGGAGCAATACAGCTTTTAAGCTATATTTGAAAGAATATATAAAAAGGCACCAATCACCAATCTGATGGTTAATGATCGATATCTAGTTCCTTCATTAATCATCTGTATCAAAACAAACACAAACGTAACCTTCTGTTCTATAAAACCACATTTAATTTTCGAAAACATGTAATACATTTCCAGCTGCCTACAGATTCTACTCTTACAGTCTAGAACTAAGAAATTCCACCCTTTTGTTTGAATAAGTTCAGATTCCCCACCAAATCATTGAGTTCATATTCACGAATAAAATGGGGTTTGCTCGAAATCTCAGGCCTAAAATTAAGAACAAAAATGTCTTCTGCTGTATCTGTTTCGGATGCGTCTTAAGTGTAACTCACTTCTTGAATGCCAATATATTTCCAATTCAATGTTGGAGCTGGTATTGGTAAGCCTTCGTCAGGAGGAACACGTCAGAGTGCAGATGGTATATTAGGATACTTAATTTTAGGGAGTTGCTTTTTTGAATATCCTTCTGTGTTTAGCAAGAGTCACCAAAATGATTTGAAGGTTCCCGTCACACCATAGGAACAGCAAATGTCATAGAGCTTCTGTTGCCTTTCATCCAATGAACAAGAGACATATTACATTTTATACAGCACATGCGACGAGCACACCTTTTATCTTGGTCACCAACTTTGCACCCAAAATACTGAATATAAGCATTTTCACTTCTTGTGATAAATGTCTGCTTTGTGATTTTAATACAAAGCTTCCACAATTATAGCAAAATCTATCAGGCGTAGTTTTGCAACATTTACGCTGAGAACATACCATTTTTAATATGAACTTTTATAAAAGCACCTAACAACACTTTAGAAAGAATTTTAGTATTCTGGGATGTCAAAATGACTAGAAGCGAAATGACTTCGGCGGGTTTACGGTGTTGCCAGCAGGGGTTGGCTTTGGCATTTGGCGCAAAATTATAAAAATAGTGGAGGATTCTATTTTGTGTTACAGAAAATGAGACGCAATGGAACTCTTTACTACTCTTTTTTACTCAAAGTTATTTAAATAACAATATGAAATAATTATAAAGATAATAATTTGGTTGTAGTTAGAGTACCATTGTAGAATTTTGTGATTAAAATATAACATATATAGTGAAGAAGCAAAGTTGGCTTCTTAAATTACATCTTTACTGAGTTAAAGGCTATAATTTTAGTCTTTCCTAATTAAAAATAATTATGTTATAATTAAAAATTTGGAATGAATATATATATATACATATATAAATATATATATATATATATATATATATATATATATATATATATATATATATATATATATATATATATATATATATATATATATATATATTATTATGTATTCATTCCGTATTTTTTGTATAATAGTTATTGTGGCAGATATTTCAATGTTACATTTATCTAAAGAACCATAAATGAGAAGAAAATTTTCTTATATATTTTCTTAACCTATGTATTCAAAATAAACTTTTTTCTAAGATTTGTGTGAAAGATATATTGAAAGTATTAAAAGTATTAAGTAACAAATATGCACTATGCATACTAGCATTTTTATTTAATTTCAACTGACAAAGAGGAATATGAGAATTTAGACTAATGAATGATCAATATACATAGAAATGTTACATCAAATATAATTTATAAATGTTCCTCTTTTCTCCCTTTTTACTTCTGAACGGTGGCTATATTCATAAAATAAATACCCAGATATAGCAAAGTAATATGTTTTGCTGAATAAAACCACCTTTGGATATAGCATTCTCCTCTTGAAAACTGAATGATGTAGGTAAAAAATTTCTCTGAAATTTATATGATATCATTGATTTAGTATGAAGAAACACCTTGTGGACGTATCACTACTTCTAACAAATAACAGAAATTTTCATGTTAAAAATAGTGCTATGATACGTCCTTCTAAATTCATTTTTGTACTAGTGTTCTAGCGTTTAAATAGGACTTAATTATTCTGTTTAAAGTGAACAGGGAGTCAAGTTCTCAGCTAAAAGATTTTTGACATAGAAGGAAATATGTTGACCCCATATATCATCATTAAAAATTGGGATTTAGTCCTTGATCTTATCCCCCAGTGGTATTTTGTTTCACACAGTGGTTAATGTCACCATTCACGCACAATACTTTAATTATTTATCTACGTATACATGTTCGTTTTAATGAGTTTCATTTTAAAGAGTGTCTTAATTACATTTGTGTTTCTTAGCATGATTTTTCTTTGAATTAAGTATTTATTATGATACAGAATTATAGAATAAATCTGAGTTAGATCAATACATTGAAGTGTATTAAACAGTTCAAGTATTTATCTTCTAACTATATATCTTGTTTAAATTCTTAACCGTCTCTCCAATTCGGAAGCAGATGGTTAATTTATAACCACTTTTCTTCCAAGTTAGAAATTGTATTCTTTGGAATTTTGATTTTAAAGTAAATGTGGTAACCACCCATTCATTTTGCGTAATAGTTGTGAAATGGAAGTACCAGATAATTATGGATAATTCAATTTTTTATCAGGCATATCTTAATTTTTTACTCTCATTTACATGTTCAGTTTAATAGTTTCATTCTTCAAGCTATCTTATTTATATTTGCAATTCTTAGAATTCTTTGCTTATGACACAACAGGATTAGAGCATAAGGCAAGTACTTTTGAAGTACGTTTACCTATGAAAAATCATGATATATTTACTTGATACCACTATCTTATTTATAATAATAAAGAACTTTGTGGATTGTATCATAAAGTAATTTGAAAATTCAAAACTTGCACACATACAAACTTTAGTCACACATGTTAAAATGTATTTTTTACATACACTCTAAAGAATTCTTTTTTACGAAATCGAAATCATTTTAAGACATTTCAGTAAACAAGGGCTTTCTAATCAGTTTAGCTAAAGGAATCATATATAAATTCTTTCTAACAATTCTTTTTTTTTCCTATAATAAATACGTTTGTAAGCATAAATTTCATAGTAATACGACATTCTAATATATAAACTATATTAAAAATTTATCTCCCACAGAATTGTTTTTCTGTTTTAAAAACATTTTTTAATAGAAATTTATAGCAATACAGTATATTTAGGAATAATATTTATGAGATAAACTATAAATTTTTTACGGAAGAAATATATCCATTTTCGATGCTTTTATACTGAGTATTAATTGAAAACTGTATTTTATGACTACGTGAACATATTTTATTAAATAAAGACTCTTGATCAAATTGAATACAATAAATAAAATTTATTTCAATATATTTTTTTTTCAAAATAAAATTTCATTCCTTTAGGGTTATCTACATGACTCGCATATTGAATCTCCGTGTAAAAAGTTTATGGGCTTTCATTCATATTCAGATCATACAATTTGAATTTTACAACAGAAATATTTAGTGTACTATGATTGAATATTATTGCAAAAATGATATCAGAAAAATTTAATAAAATTCCTTTCATAAAATTTCAAATGATAGACAAAGGTGGTTGATTTTTGTTCGCATATATTAAATAATTGAAAAAAGTTTTCTATTTTATTATTACATTTCCCAGTTTTGCTATTCGAGAATTTTCTTCATTATTGCATATTTATTTAAATACGCCTGAATGTATTGTTATTTTATGTGCAATTAACTTTTAAATTTTTAAAAATTTTCAAGTTTAAAACCTTTAGTCATAAGTTCAAGAAAGTTTAATTCAATTTTTCAGCATAATATTCAGACAAAGGATGTGGACAAAGATATGCAGTCAGAAAAAAATTTTTAAACAAGCTTATTTTTATATTTCTAAAAGTACAGACATTTTGCGTATAAACTGAATACAGAAGTTTCAGTTTAAAAACTTTCTGTTGTCAGTTAGGGAAACATGTAACATTCACAATTAATGAAAATATGAATTCACAGAGGATTATATGAATAGAACCCAAACTGAGCGAATTAAATGCTTGAAAGTACGCTTATTAATATCAATTTATATTTTAGCTTTTAATACGCATTTTTATTTTCCAAAAATAGTTTACTCAGATGTCTTTAAAAAACGTCAAAGATTTATCTCTTACAATAAATATAAAAGGTGAATAAAAGGAAACTTTTGTATAGGCATACAATTGCAATCATTTTATAGGCTGTGTAATTACTTAGAATTCTTATAAATCTTCTGCAGTAAAATAAAACCACCTACATAGAAATTAGAAAGAGCAACAGTACTGTATTCTTTTCAGAAATTTATACTGAAAATACTGTCAAAGTAGATTATAATTCTAATAATGGAATTCTTTAAATTTACGTATTCAGTCTTATCAGCAGCTTTCTTATTAATTTTTATCGTCACAGGTAAATTATATATATTTTTCAAATGTGTTTTAATTTCAGTATAATATTTTACTAAATTTACAATCTTTAAAATAAACACCAGAAAATTTAAAATATTATATTAAAAATATTGCTTATATGAGTAGACACTCATTTGAAAGGAAAGATTTGTTTTTATCATTAAAATGTAAAAATAATTGTCAAAAAATTAGCCCTTAAAGTATTTTATTCAGCTTGTAAGAAGATTATATTACCAGTTGAAATTACAATACAAGAATTCAAATCAAAATGAATGCCACACTGTAGCCTTTAACTAAAAGCATTAGTATTTTTATATTAAAATTTGAATTTAAACAAATGTTGATGGAAATTTCAAAGAAAAATTATTTTTGTCAAAAACAATGAAAGTATTAATTCATATTTAAGTATAAAATCTTATCAAAAATAATGAAGTTCTCAAAATTAAAAAAATTCTTTATTTAAAATTTAAGTTAAAAATACATGCAACTATATTTAATTAGAAACATAAGGCATTTTTTTAAAATTCTGAAGAATTATGAAAATCGTAAATTTTTATTAAAGAAGCAAAGCGTCTTTCAAAGAACATTTCAGTATACTTCATTAGATGTAAAAGATTTGTTTTAGAAGATATGAGATGATCTAAATTTAATAAAAGCATCAAGTTAAAAACCTTTTGCTATAAGATAATTTTACTTTAAGATATTGAGATAAAAAATTTGTTTGAGAAAATTTCAAACTTAAAATCATATTT
This sequence comes from Latrodectus hesperus, assembly GCA_037975125.1. Taxonomy (NCBI): domain Eukaryota; kingdom Metazoa; phylum Arthropoda; class Arachnida; order Araneae; family Theridiidae; genus Latrodectus; species Latrodectus hesperus. The sequence continues at coordinate 85,413,108 of CM075851.1, forward strand.
CAAGATATAAAGATTCATTTATAGAATAACACAAATATATTTTTATTGAGAAAATTTTCCTCAAAATTATCTTTTGTCTGATTTTTTTGTTGTATCTAGTTCATAGTTGATAGGAAATTACATTTTATTTATTGTAAATATTATTAAAAACGTTTACAAATATTCTTCCTAAAAGAAATAGAGAAATTGTCTGTAAGCAATTGTAGAGAATTAAAGAAGCTACATCTTACTTGTAGTACAATAGCAATTAGAAAAATTGAAATAAATTGTTCACAAATGGTCATTGAAATGATAAATTCAGTGAAGCATAAATGATAAATTCATTCAACATAAATTCAGTGAAGAAATGATAAATTTGATACGTCTAATTACTTTTAAGTAGATTATCATATCAAGGACTTTTCAAGATATATCCATAGTTTATATAAAATATTATTTTGTAATTGTTATATAAATATTTTTATCCTTAATTTAAAATATTATATTTCTTTTAGGTAGCAATGCAGTAAGTAAAAAATGTTCATAAAATTTTTTTAATCAAAACTGTATTAGTTTTATAATATTAACGATTTATTTTAAATTATTATATATTCTTATTTTAATTTACAGTTTCATAAGCATTCTTTTTATTTTTATATCGCGTAAATTATCAATGAATAAGCGAATGTTATGAACGAATTCCGTTATATTTTAGTGAATCGCAGGGTTTTATTTTGAATTAAGTATTACAGAATTCTATTAATAAATTCTAATATACATGCAGTAAGTCTAATTATTAATTAAGAAAAATGATTCTGAATACTATTCTAATATAAAATACGTTAAATATTTATAAAAGTAATAGATTTGTATAAATCATAGCTTAATTTTCAAAGATACATGAAATAGTTCATAATCTGTTTGATACAAATGTTTAGATTTTCAAGTTGCTATTTTATCTTAAGAAAGTGAAAAAAGTAAGTGATGTGTAGTTAAAAGCTATGGGCTGGAAGTCATACCAAAGTCCAAATTTTAACAAAATTCATGAACTTTTTCACAAATCCCACAATCATGTATTTTGATTTTCTTTTCAATTCTGCGTAATAGCTTTTGCGTCTAGAAATTTGAGGTGTGTATTAATCGTACCACAAATTATAAAGTAAAAAGATCGGAGCAACTATACTTATCTAGATTTTTTATAAAGGTTAGTACAACATTAGCATAACTGAGTTATAAAAAAATGAAGCTTGTAAAAATATTTCAAAAGAGAACTTCAAAACATATGAAGTTCAGAACATATAGTTAAAAGGATTTTTTAATTGTAATTTAAAAATGTTAGATCAAATGAATCCTTTTGCTTGTATATGCATAATTAATATAATAGTTTCAGGTTTGTTAGAAATGTGATACATTTATTAATGAACACGAGAAGGTAACCGCCTTTTTTGCATTTTTCATTGTAAAGTTTTGACGATTGGTGATCATACGTATTTTATATATTAACTTCCGTCTAGCAACAGAGCATATGGCTTCATTAAATAAAAATCCACGTCAACGGCAAGTAGTTGAGTTTGATAAAAGGTTTTTCGATTGTTTCTAGTTATAATTGATTTGTATTAAATTGGTGGAAATTGAAATCTGTTCATTAAAATATGTGAAATTATTGCTCATTGATATTGCAAACCTAATATCTGTATTAAATTAATACGACCCAATATTTGTATTAAATATCTGACCGAAAACTAGTATAAATTATCTGAAATGACCAACATTTGTATTAAGATTTAGTTGATGACGAAATTTTTATTAAACGAAATACAAATAACTGGAATTATTTTTGAAAATAATTTAAATTTATAAAAAATAGATTTTGTCTATATGAATGACTATTTTTTAACTTTCTCCTTTCTTTTGAAATAGGATCCTGTAAGTATTACTCGATTAATTAAATTTTTAAATAATAAATTCAGATATTAAATATTGATATGTTACAGTTTATCGTAATAAAGTAATTTTATTATTTTAGTTATTACTTTTTTCAGACATTAAAATATTTATAAAACATTAAAGTATTCATTGTAAGATATCTGATAAGAAAAATAATTATAAGAAATGAATTATTCTTTTGCATTTGCTTTCTTTTAATTTATTGTTATGAGTACTGAACAAAATGTTATATACAATAAAGTCATAAAATACAGGAAAAACATTTTTAAGTATTCTTATTATTTTCATCCAGGAAGCAGTAAGTATTGCATTATATAATTATGTATTTATCTTTTGCATATATTTAATAAATATTATAGCAAGTAAATGTCAGTGAATAATTCCAAATTCAAATTTTTTTATGTGCAGGATCCAGTAAGTATCATATATATTCAGAATATTTATCTTTTTTTAAGCCGAATATAAAAAAATATTCATTAGTTGTTTCTGTGATTTGTTTTGCCCACATAATTTACTATGTCTGCGCTTAAATTGATAGAACTGGGTAAATCATGAAGCAGTTGCATTAGAACTTGGTACTTCTTAAGTCTTAGAATATGGGGCTCTCTGTATTGTAAATGTTTTTTTTTGTGACCAATCCCCAACAATTTGTTATAACTTATTACTAATTAGATCTTACTTCTTAGACTTACACATTACTTTCTGAAAAATTATTGTGATTCAGTTGTTAGTTAATAAAACATTAATGATATAAACTTGATATTATGATTTCTCTACATTTAGTAAAACTCAAAACATTCGCCATCAGTGTTTGTTTTACATTTAACTGCTTTACATTTTCTGAACATTAAATAATATTAAATGGGCACCATTAGACATTTTATCAACACATCGAAATGCCTTTTATTATATTACAGCAACTTGAAAAGTAAAGCAATATTTTATTTTAAAATTTAAAAGAATATACAATAATATTTCTTCTACATCTTAAATTTAAAATTTGTCTATTAAAGCTAACGTTCAATAAATTTTTTTACTTTTAACATGGGGCATTAATGTATGTGAATTAATGTGTGATTTATTAGATACCACAAGCTTAATACTTTTTCTGAAGGATATAATTTTAATTTAAGTTATTTGGTGAATTAAATTATTCTTAAATTTTTGTACTGTACAATTAAATCAATTATAAAAATTATAAAATAAGGTTATAAATATTAAATTTATTTAATTTCATTAGAATATATGTTTGAAGATAGATAAATCAAAATAGGGATTGAAACAAGTTGAATCCTTTTTTAAAAGCATTAAGCAAACAATATAGGTGTCGTAAAATCATTGATAAGTTTTACCAACAAGGTGGCATAGGCGCTCATATCTGTTGCTTCTGAAAAATATACTTTAGCTATATATAATATGTTCAAAAATTGTCAAATAACAGTTAATTCTAAAATTGTGAAACTAAAAAAGTATGGAAGACGAATCCGTTCTAATTGCTTCGTATGAATACCATATCACTCTTTCATAAGACTTCACAATATGTCTTGTGTTTTTTGAATGAATTTCATAATCAGAGTATTGAATATAGATTTGTTTCCATTTGCAAAATTCTTGAAAATAAAATGTTGATCCATCTAAAATATTTGAATACATGAGTTACCTTAAAATAGAATTTTTTTGTATTAATCTGAGAAAAATATGTGATAACCAAAATTGTCATAATGAATATACATTATATGTATATATAGGAAAGTTTTAAGACCATACATACATTCCAATGAAGTTTACTGGACAGTACTAACCTAAAGTTAACAGTTCACTAAAATATATATTTTTTCAGATCTTAAGTAATATCTTTCAATATTAAAAATTTTCAATATTAAAACTTACATAATTTTAGTGTTTTTAAAACGTTTCATCAATAATTCTTTGCTAAGATTTAAATAATTTATTGAGTTATTTCTCTCTCTCTCTCTCTCTCTCTCTCTCTCTCTCTCTCTCTCTCTCTCTCTTTATATATATATATATATATATATATATATATATATATATATATATATATATATATATATATATATATATATATATATAAGGATGTTAAAAACAAATAAAAAGGCTTACAAAATATTCCCTAACTTTTTATAAAACGACAAACTTTATTGATTACAGTATTACAGTTTGTAAAATGAAATTCTTATATAATAAATATTTACTGGAAGACCACATAGAAACTTGGATGATTTTGGCAATATATTTATTAAAAAATATTAAATAATTTAAATGCAAAACAGTTCTTTAGTAAATATTGGTAAAAAGCATTTCATATTTCACAATAAAAATATTTGGTTAAAATAAATTTGCAAATATCTTAAGAAAAACTTTTATATTATATTATTTGTTTATATATTATTTGTATTAAAAATATATTATTTGTTTAATACTCGTTATATGATGCCTGTTAATAACAAAAATTTCTCCGGAACATTTCACTATTTTGTTTTAACGGTTTATCAATTTTTTATTATAAAATTATGCTTATTTTAGGGAAATATGAAATTTTTAGCAAGGGGTTTCCTCATTATGAATCTTTTTCTTTTAAGCATTTTTAAAAAGAGAATTTCAAAAAATACTTAAATTTGATGATTTGATATTTAACACATTCTTAGGAACATTTATTTATTGCTTAAGGGAATCTCACGAAATTAAAATCTTTTTTTTAAACTTTAAAGTACTCGTGCGTATTGTGAAAGGGAGTTTAAATACAATCAAAGCTATTTTTGATATGAAATATGAAATGCAGGTAGAAAAAACTAATTATTAATCTATTAAATTTCAATTTGTTCAGATTCATGAAATTAAATAAACATTCTTTGCATTAAGCAGATGCATTTTAGTTCCAATTACTTTTATGGATTTGTAATATATAATAATCAAATAACATATGCAATCAAGTATTGATATATTTTTATCTAAACAGGGCTTAGTAAGTATTTATTTTTGAATTCATAGTACGCCTACTTAAATTTCCTGACAAAAGTTTTCAAGTAAATTTGAAAACCCTTTTTCTTCTTTTATTAAATTATTTTTAGGTAATTTTTTCATAATTTAATATAATATTTATTTTTAAGTGATTTATTAATATTTAATTTATCATAATTTATTTTCGATTAGAAATTATTTACTTAAATAAATATTTAATCTTCTATATTAAACTGTTTTTAAATAAATGGAATTATATTATAAATAGCATATTTTTTAATAAATGACATTATAGGATTTATTCTTTTCTGAATGTTTGCAAAATATTCTATTTTAGAAACAATGTCATTGCGTTCAAATTTAAAGGTTAAATTATTTTTAATTATACAACTAAATATTCTTTAATTAACGCACATTAATTATAATACAAACGAAACACTATAAATCTACTTTGTGATTTTATTGCTGTTATTTAGAAAACATACATTAATTTAAAATAAGGTATTTTTAATAACATTTTTCTTATGACTTCTATCATAAACAACAGTGTCAAATCATTTACAAGTAATATTTACTATGCAATAATAAATTTAACATTTTTGGTAGTGATTTTAATAATTTTCTATTAAAGCTATCGGATATACTCTCAGTAAGTATTGTTTTTTTTTTTAATTGTTAAAGAAACATTTAAATAAACTGCTATATTTACTGCACACTATTATATACTGAGCAGATAATATTATTCTCCATAATTTTGTTGTATAATAATGAAAAAATAAATCTAATGTTATTCATTATTAACATTTTAGTGATAAAAACAGAGAAAATTCTAACAGTATCATTTTTTTAATTAAAAATTATATTTTTCAAAAACTAAAATTGAAAAAAACTATAGTTTAATGAAACAGTTTTACCAATTTCTCATAAAGCTGGAAAATAAATGAATTTACGTGGTATTACTCCAAATATATATGAAGGGTATAATTCCAAGTTTCATGTTTTATAATTTGAAAAGATCATAAAAAATCTTTCATGTCTGCTAATTTGTATCTTTTTATGTATGCTTTTGTCTATTTACATATCCAGTTATCTATCCTTGTTTCATTCTCGTCAAAAATATTACATTTTCTGTTTCTTTTATATTTACGATATACACACTTTCAATAGATACACTTCAGTTTCATTTAAATAAATATTATAAAAATATCTTATATAAAAATCTTTATTTATTGAAATTTTATGTACTTGTTCATGTTCTACCCATTTGTTGATTTCTGGATTTATTTTTATTTTACGTAATTTTTTTAACACTACAATTCGATTTGAATAAGCTTTTGAAATAATTTAATATTTTAGTAAGGCTTATATCTATAAAATGCCAATTAAATACATAAATAATTAAAAATCAGATTCACTGCTCCTATTTGAATTATATATTGATAAGTAAAATTAATGTTTAAATTATAATAATTAAAATTTCTTTATAAAATAGTTGTTATGCATTAGAAATAATTTAAATCAGAATATCTCAATAATTCAGAGCGATAATTTTTAAAAAAATTTGTGTATTCCTCCTTGTTCTAAAATTTTTCCTATTTAGCATCTCATTGAAAATATTTTTTAACATTTTTTAAATTGTAACTTTAAAGGAAAATTATAAAAATTTAATTATTTTCAGAAAATATAGAATTTTAGATTTTAATATTTTCGCCAACTTTATGAATAAAAAGGATGATATAATAACTGAAAAATCAATACAACGTGGTTTTGAAATGATTTTTATCAAATATGATAACAATTGGGAGAGTTTTTATGAATAAAGAAATTTCTATTATGATAAAAGTATATTTACACTCACGAAAAATTCATTGAAACCCGTCTATTTTCTTAAACATGTTACTTTTAAAGTATTTGTTTCAAGGAATTTTACTAAATTCTTTGTTGAAAAGGGTTTTTTATAATTTATGGAATCTGTGAAAATATTGTCTTATAACAGTTATGTTGTCATTTTATCAGTCAAAGTAATACATTTATAAATCAAAAATTTATTTGTGCAGATTGTAAGTATAATTTTTACACATATGTAATTAAAAATAATTATGAATTAAAAGTAGTTTAATTCTTAGAAAAATATAAAAACTGTAATGATTCAAATAACTTTAATGATATAAGTTATAATAATCTTTATAATTAGTGTTTCTTGGGATACATTTTTATTAAATTGCATAAAATGTGAATTTAATTCAAGGAAGAAAATGTATTTAGAGATTAAGATTTATATTAATCTTTTATTAGTGGAGTATTTGAGAATTAAATTCTATCAATTTAACTTAAAATGTCTCTTTACTTTTTATTTGTAAAATAATGCTGATAATAGTTAATACAAAGTAAAAAATTTGGTTTACATCTTTATTATTACTATTTATGAATTAAATATGATAATTGTTTTATAAAATTTCATCTTTTAAAATTTTACTTTTTAAATAAAAATATTAAAAATTCCACTTTATAAAGGTAAAGATAATACGCTATGATTACTTAAAAATTTTTAATATGTTTGCGTTTTTATTTTATATATTGGATGTACATATTCAAAGTGTAATCAGTAAATGTATAAGCATTTCTAATATTAATAATATCTAAAAACTGTACAAAAACTAATTTATAGTATAAAATAATATGATTTTTGTAATTTATACATAAATCAAGTACAGAATCATAAATCAAACGTGATTTTTCTCCATGTTTCTGATGGAATGCTAAATACCTTTTAAGGTTGCTGAGAGTTAAAATAATTTTTTGTGTGTCTATTGAATATATGTTTTAATAAAAAATATCTTATTTAATATTAAAAATTGTTGTTAAGAAAACTTTCGAAATTTATAGTTACATTTGTTGTATTTGTTACATAATGTTACTTATTAGGTGTCTATTTTCATTGCTAGTAACCGGAAGGGAATTGCTTTCTCATCAATACATGGAATAAGAATTTTACTATAGAAATCTAACTATTTTTGTTCCCTTTAATCATGAAATTAATATGAAATATTTATCTATAAATATTTTCTGACTATTTTTTCTTCAAGTCGACCAGGTTTAAAATTCTCCAATAATATTAAACATACTTTACATCTATTATAGTTATAAATTCTGATTTATTTTATTGTAGAACATTTTGTAAAGAGAAGGTCACATATTGATAAATCCTTTAGCAAAGAGTACTTCATAAATTTTTTAAATATGCTCATTAACTTGAAAAATAATTTACAACCTATGTACTTAAAATATTTTATAATAATAAAGATTTGATAAATTTGCGAAAATATTGAAGTTATTCTGCAATCTGGAAAGCTAACGCTTAAATACGAAAATATCGGAGTAAAAATATATAGAAAAAATGATTTATTAAAAACTACAACAAGCTTATAAAATTTGAAAGGTCCAAAACTTTATCGAACAAAATCCATATGATAAATAAAACTAATCATAAACAATTTAGACATAATCAAAGAAATGATGGTTTTTAATGAATCGCCAGGATTTTTAAATTATATGTGAAAAAAATTATTGAAGTAATTTCATACAGTATTCTGATATTTTTCTGAATCTTTATAACAGAAACCAACTTTATTTCAGCTCGTAAGTATAAAAATTTATATTTTAAGGCATTTGTGATGGGAATTATTCATTAGTTTTTCCAAATTTAGTAAATGAAATTGGAAATTGTGTGTGTTATTAATGTTCTTGAGCATTTATTGCTTTGAAATATTTTTGAAGTTAATACCTAAATTTTTTTGTTCAATACAATAGCTATATTTTTTAAGAATTTTAAAATGTGTATGAAATCCTTAACACATTTTATTCTCATTTTAATTAAAAATATTTATCATTTAATTTGATTTATTTGATTACACGTGAACATATACATTATTTTCATTTTCGTTAACTGATACCAATTTTTACTTTGAGTTATTAAATAAATAATAAAACAAGAAATAAAATTTAATAATTTAAATCTTTTAAGTCAGCTACTATAAAATGTTCTGTTAATTATTTTGCTAATTTTAGCAAATTACTTTTTGATAGTGGTTTAATAATTGACATTTCTTTTTGTATAATTTTTCTTTTTTCTGGAATATTACTTATTATATCTTTTAAAAAACATTGTTAACTTTATAATTACTCAAATTATATTTAAGAATTAATTTCAAGAAAAATGAATGGTTTGAATTAAGCGCACTTTGGAATCAGGAACTGTTATATGGAATTTAAACATCATAATTAGTACAGTGATAGCATATTTGGTCCAAATATTACTATATTACAGATAGATTATAAAACTGGTTGACTAAATTTCATGTGATAGCTTTAAATATACAAGTGTGCCTCACAGTCAACCAGAAACAAACATCAATAATGATGAATAAATGGTAACATGTGATTTTGACTTATTCCAAATTAATAACAGAAAAAATATTCTGCAAAATTCAATCTTATCTTTGGTTTACAAACTATAATCTTTTTTCATGATAATGCCAAATCATATTGAAAGTTATCTTATTTCAAGATAATTCTAAATCACCTATTACGTAATGATTGTGGCAAATTTACGGGTTTTGAAGTGAATATTTCGTTATCCTCTTCCAAGGAAACCAGAATTAGTATTCTCTAACAATCACTTCTTAAGCAACCCATACAATTTTTAAGAGGAAAACAGTTAAATTGCATCATTGATGTGAAACTCGATTTTTAGTAATTCATTGATTGTAGTCCCTCGGTGTTTTTAATCACAGGCTTGTAATAGTTACTAATCCAATAACAAAAGTGTATAAAGGGTATGGATTTATAATGTGCTAAATAAGACAAATACTTTTTCCAACAAATTTCACCCTCCACAACTTCATATTTTTACGGAAAGAAAGCATCACGTTTTGATTAAATAAGATTGGAATGAATTTATGAAATTATTGATTTTTAAATATAGAGGTAACTATTAACAGTAGGAACTCTAAATTTTATAAAATAATATTAAGTGGATTTTATTAAGATATAAAAATATCTTTTAAAATCTGAGATAACAATTATAATTTTTGGTTTGTTTCTTGGTAGTCACAGCAGATCTGAGCATAAAACTTTGTCTTCATTCGCCATACAATTTTTATATAATAGATTTTGTGACTCAAACACACTTCACTGGAATGTAAACTCTTCTAGGTTTAAAAATGCTTTAGAATATTTTTTGGTTTCTTACTAATTTCTAGGTTTAAGCATGCAACTATTTGTGTTTGTTAAATTTTTTAATAATAATTTCGCAATAACAAATTCTTCACAGAAGTGAGATTTTATTGCTCTTTTGCCTCTAGTCACTTATTGTTCTCGATGACAGCTTTGATAAAAATTAAAAAAAAATCAAAATAAGAAGAATTAGAATTGTAAATAAGATTCTGGGTCAAAATGGTTGTTGAGCCTTTCATCTGTATAAATTTATATTGAAATTTCGTGTATTCAGCTTAAGTCACCATTGCATAGAAATAAGATAAATAAATTATATAATGTTCATTCTCTGAAACACAACATTATGAATCTTAAATTAATCACTGATTAAAATACTGTCAATAATTAAACTAAAATGCTATTAATTAAGCGAAAAATAAAACAAAAAAGTATTATTCCTACACTGACACATACTTGTTTTGGGCTAAGAGTTTGCAGATGTGTCATAGGATTGAGTTTTCCATAGCTATGATATCATTTAAACATAAGATATGAACAAGGTTTTACTGCATGAATAAATTTTTCACCACATTTGCCTTAGAACAAAATATAATTTAATTTCAGTTATTTTATTACAAAAGTAATTTTATTTATTACATCATATTTTATTTATGATAAAAATGTAACTTGATATTTGCATAATATAAGTATTATATTTTATAATGGAAAATCTTGTATCTCTTTCAGTAAAAGTCAATTGTGAATTTTATGTAAGAATTTATTTCATTCCTAATTGTGTTCCAACCTATATTGTTTAACATATAGAGAAATAATAGTTTAAACAAAGAAATTATAAAAATTTTAATAGCAAACTATCCCAAGAAGTTTTAAAATTTCATTTAACTTCAGATTAAATACTTGAAAAGAATAAATTTTTTTTCATTTTAAATCAATTCATAAGAAGAAAATACCCAATAAAATACCTTTTAAGTTTTTTTAAAACTAAATTGAAATTAATTTTTTAAAATTTCTTTTCGTCCTAATGATTTGAATTTTTTATGAGTTTAATACATAAATAATCATTAAAAGACTGAATCATCTTTTTTGTTATTGTTTATATTTCAGTCAATTTTATGCTAATGAAACTGTTAACATAAAATAAAACTTTATTGTCTTTTCATTTAATAATTCTGAAACAAATGTACGATTAGGAAATATTACTCGAATCTTAATTGCTTATTTTCAAATTACAATACACTAAAAGTTCATTCTTTGTATTTTAATGCATAACTTTTAAAGGTTGAAAATAATATCATGAATAGTAAATATCAAGGATCTACAGAACCAAACAGATTGCTAATAGGTGTTCATGCACGCAAGAAATATCGTTGAAATTTGGAGATTCAGCTAGCTAAAATAATCTTTTAAATCTATAAAAAACAATTTTACTAAGTAAAACCGAATTTTTAACCGGTGTCAAATGAATTTTAATGCTATTGGATAGCTTAAAATATGATAAATGAAGCTTTCTGTTTATCAAAATACAAATAGAGAGAGGGTAATTTAAAAAATGTATTATAAAAAAAAGACATGCTTGAAATTCCTTGGAAATTTTCAGAAATAAGTAGCCAAAGTTAATTTTTACGAATAAACTGTTCAAGCATAAAATAGCAAATATGTAGTGATAAAAAATTAAATTTACTTTGATCAAGCAAGAAACACTTTGTATTTATTTAAAAGCAAATGAAGAAAGGCTTATATTTAAAATCTGACTTCAGTTAATATGGAGCCTACCAAAATTAATTTGTGGTTTAACTCTTGTGAATGACTTCCTTATTTCTAATTTTTATTGCTAAATCTTTGTGTAATTTAAAAAATATTGAGAGAAAAAACACTATTCACACTTTGTGTAGGAGTATATTTTCTTTTTATGAGAAGTTATTAGGTTTAGAAATAAACGTATCACTTCTGAAATTATTGGTAATTATTTGTGTGAGCTCCAGGTAAAATTGAAATTGAAAGCTTGTTCAATTTTCAATAGTTTTTAGGCAATTTGCATAAGAAATAAAATTTATTTGGTTCTTCTAGAAATATATTTTTGAATTAAATCAACTATTAATTTTAAATAATCTGTCAATGAAACTTTGAAAATAGATTTCATACAAAGGTGAACAAAAGTAATATCTTGTAATATGAATGATTCGCCTTGGCCAACTGTTTTGGACAGTGTGGGGAAAAGTTTGGTATTTATTTTTCATAAGTGAGAGATAATTTAATTAATGAACTGTATTTAATTGCAAAAAATTATCAACATCAGAATTGTGCTGTGAGTTTTAAATAAATACAAATGAATGCAGCCATCTTTCAAATGATGGACATTTTAAAATATAAAATATTTTAGAAAGTAGAATTTAAGCAAATTTTACCCCCACAGTAAAGTTTGAACGGAAAAAGATATTTATTTTTCCATTATTAAAATATTCTTTCATATTGTATTCATTTACCTTTTGCAAATGTTTGCTTGATAAACTAAGTTGTGTTGTACAATAAGATGTTATTCCAAAGGCTTTTAGATCTTAGACATAAAATACTGATTAAATAAACTTTATATGTTCTTTGAATTTCTTGAAAACTTAATTTTTTTCTAAAACCCATACAAATTAAATAACCAATGATACTGAAAAGAAAAACTTAAAAATGCGATTTTTAAATTATATCAATTTATTTTTTACCCTAGCATTGAAGCAAGCTGAAAATTTATTACTTAAGATTAAAATAATAATATGTATTCAATGAAGTAATTCCATAATGTGTAATTGTCATTACACCAGAAATAAAAATGCATTATTTAACATTAAAATATTTTATAAATAAGAGTTTAAATGTATAGCAGAGAAATTTCAGAAAGCACCCTGTATTAATTCTTTAAAGTTTTAAATTTTTTATAACTTTCACAGACATGTTTTTTGTATAAAATATAAGCGACTTATTAAAAGCATATATAAATATTTCATTTGTTTTATGGTTTGGTTTATATTCATTTATTATTATTCAGTATATTCAGTATTCATTTGGTTTATATTTTTATATACAGTAATATATGAAATTTTTGTTATAGTTAGTTTAAATGCATTCATTTTTCCTCTTTCAATTTATAGGTGACTTGAGAACAAAGGATTTCATAATGTATATGAATGGTTTTATATTTCATTATTACAGAAATCATTTATGTACAAGCCTTGTTAAAAATAAATTTTAATTGAAACAAATTTTCATAAAATATTTATTTAAATATGAAAATATACTTTTTTGTTACTAAATATTTTGTTCAATTTTTGGTGTAAAAATGAAAAATGAATCTTTCAGAATGTAATTTAATAAATTTTAAGAGAATGGGCTGTATAAAATTTCTAAGCAATAAATTAGTAATAGACACATGGTTATTTTTATATTTAATAAGACAGGAAATTTACTTATTTTTGATTATAATTTTACTAAAAATTAAATTTTAGAAAATTTTGTTTTTAAAATCAGAATATACTCATCAATAGTCGATAATTGAATTAGTATTCTAGATTTTTTTCCTTGACTAAATAAAAATTAATGTAATACCAAATTATACAAATCATCAGAATGCTTTTAAAATGTTGAAAGAAATGTAGGACGTGACAGAAGTATTTATGTATTTTTTTCTCTTCGCGCATTTCTAAAATAAGAAAGCCATAACTCCCCAAAAATTTTTATAAATTATGGGATAAAAGAAAAGTAATGGCAAAATAAAAACTGTATGATCGTTTAAAACATGATGTTAATTGAATTTATTCTTCAAAAAACATTTTCATTGAATTCTAAAATTTAAGCTAGATTACATGATCAAAAATATTTTTTCAAGTTTATTCACATATAGATTTGAAGATATTTTTGAAAAATAAATTAAAATGTTGTTGCGAGCGAAATCCGGCAATTCATTTATGCAATATATAACAGGAACATAATTATTTATTCGTTTTTATCGAGTGTGAATTACTTATAAAGATATAAAAAAATAAAAACGTTCTGCAAAATGAAGATCACCATAATATTTTAAACAAACATTTATCAATGTAACATTCATTGACATACAGAGAAAGATTTATCTGAAGTTAGAAATTAAAAAATGGTTGAAATTATTTACATTAGGCGGGAAAATATTTCATCCTAGTAGAAAAAATTTCATCAGCAGAAAGCAAATAGTTTTGACATGAACTAAGTTTGTTTCAATTATGTATGAAATATCGTTTTGTGGGAAGGAAAAACACAATCAAGAAAAATACAGAATGATTTTGATTGAATGCATTTAATTTATTTAATAAAATTTGAATTATTTGAGAGAACCTAGATTCTATACAATATTTTTATTAAAATGCAACTTTACGATTATTGTAGTTTATTACAGTTAAAATATATTGCAAATTATCTACATTCGTTTCAGCTAATTTTTTTTTGAAATTTCTTAACAGATAAATACGTCTTGAAGAAGCAAAGGTCTTTGAAATGGAATGTATATTCTCATAAATTTTAATTGGTGAAATATGCTAACAAAATATGATTCCTTTTGACTTCTTGATGTACATAAATCTTTCAAAAACACTTCATATACTTAAACAAGCACGATTAATCACACTGAAATCAAATATTTTAACTTCAACTGATTATTTTAAAAACATTCATATAAACGTGAAGGTAATAATAAGGATTATAAATAATGACTACTATTTTTTATAACAATAGATTTTAAGCAAATATAAAAACAATAAAATGGCCGTAAGAGAGATTGATTGCAAAATAAATAAATGCTTCCATTAGCAATATTTCCATCAAAAAAATAAAATTTTTAATATTATCGCAGGTCTAATTCTTCTTTCTCCAATTTAGCCTCTGTACTGTATGATGCTGTATGTATTTTTAATAAATCTTTGAAAACCAAATATTATAATTTATCTCAAGGTACACCAGACCGTTGTATGTGAGACAGTGTTAAAGTTATTGTAGATATTTGAGAAAAAAGGAATTTTTTGTATTCCCACTAACAAAAGTTTTCCCCCCTCAAGTCCTATTATGCTGCCACATGGCGTATTATGGCAGGGACACTCAAGGCGTAAAGGCCATTCCATTATACCCAACTAAAGCATAAAGGCAAAGGACAAAGTCAGAATTCTTCCCTCGGGCGTCCAAGGTTTTGCACCAACAGAAGCTGCTTTTTTCTCCATTTATCATGAATCATTTACCCACAGTTTTGAGTCCTGCATCGTCTGTCGCGCAGGATAATCTGAGACGCGTCGGAAGTTTAGGTAGAGGGCTTCGTTCGAGAAATCAGTTATAGTTTCAATTCAAGAAAAGAAAACTCAAGATCATTCAGTGTAATATAAATGGATTATGCTCAAAGGCCATGCAGGTCAAGCTTGATCAAATTAGAGATCTGGCAGATGAACACGGGGTCCAGATTTTTGCACTACAACTGAAGCCTCACTCTGTGCTAAAAATAAGCGGATTTGATGTTTATAGGACTGACCGTTCAGAAGGAGGTGGAGGAGGCTTGGCCTTCCTCATTAGAGACATTAATTATAAAAACATTCATTGTCACTCTAACAACCCAGACTTAGAAATTCAGGGCATAACGCTTAACTGGGGGAATAGACCACTTAACATCCTTAACTTGTATCACCATCTGAACCAAGAGCTTTTATCCAATGATATTAGCGGCATTAATGATGAACCGACTATCATTCTTGGAGATCTGAATGCTAAGCATACCCTTTGGGGCTGTTCGGAAATTAATCAACTTGGATTGGATCTTCTAAATATTCTTGATGATAAAGCCCTTTTGTTTCTCAATGATGGAACTCCTACTCATTCATCCTTTAGTTATGATACCAAAGAAGCCCTTGACGTTTCTATCGCTAGTCCAGATATCTACCAATGTTGCAACTGGAGTGTTCTCCAGGGAATGGGAAGCGATCACCTCCTGATTATAGATAGAGGTTGATTTTCAACTCAAGGTGCATAAATCTAACGAGAATTTTTGGAATTTCAAAAGGGCTAACTGGGATAAATACAGAGACATAATTGATAAAAAATTAAATCAGGTACCCTTCTACGACAACCTTGAGGAAAACTGGCTTTTTCTCAAAAGAACAATGATTGATGCAGCTAAAAAGTCTATTCCAAGAGGTAATCTGAAAAAATTCAAACCTGATTTCATCCATCATTCTCAGCTCATTCAACCTCTAATTGACAGAAGAAACAAACTTCAAGAGGAATTATCGAGACTCACTGGTTCCTCGGTTCGATCCGAAATGAACAAAGTTAATGCTGAGATTAAAAGAACATACAATCTTATCAAACAAGAAAAATGGACTTTGAATCCTGCCTTTTGGAGCCTCACCTAAGTCCATTAGAGGACCTTTCTAGAGTTTTCTTTCATGAAGAACTATTGACCTTCAGTAGTAAAAAAGATATGCATCCAGCACATCTAAAGCAATTGGCTTTGGAAACAATACATAGTTCCCCATTAGGGGCAGTTCGGATATTCACTGATGGAAGTAAACAAGACAATGGTAACACAGGCAGTTGAGTCGTGATTGTAATTCCCGACGGCGTTACAAAACTGAACAGGCGAAACACAAACTTTTGTTCTGTATTTAGATCGGAATTGATAGCCATTGACGAGGCCCTAAAATTTATGATCTCGATTAACAGCACTTGCGATATCTGGATTTACTCAGACAGCAGGAGCTCCATTCAATACCTAAGCAGCTGGAGATGCATTAATGAAAGGCTCGGCATGGACATTGTTAACAAACTCAAGAGTTACTCTTCAGATAATGACATTCATCTACAGTGGATTCCCTCCCATGTGGACCTCCACTTCAATGACTTGGCCGATGAATTAGCTAAGGAGGGCTCTGCTGAAACAACTGAAAATGGTGGACTACTTACGTTTAGTGAAATTCTCTCAAAGCTCAAAGCCGAAAACAGAAAGACTTGGAGGATTTCACCTCCACATGACTGGTACGAACAAAACTATTCTGGGGCTCCCCTGGAGCTGAAGGGCAATAGGAAATTGCTAACCACGATTACCAGGCTCATTACAGGACATATTCGCACCCTTACATTCGTTCAGGGACAGAAGATGTTCCCTGTGTGCCTCAGGTGTAATTTCCACCAAGCTTCTCCGGACCATCTGCTCTCCTGTCTGAGTTTGGAGAAGAGAGATCTTTTTGAAAACCCTGCGCTGGTTCGGGACTTTCTCTGGGCGAACGATCTACTGGACTTGGTCTAGATTGTACTAGATCAAGTGGAACAAGGAACAACAACACAAAAATTTCCGGAACCTTTTCTTTAAGATTCTGCAATGTTTGTTGAGGATGACAATAATAATGAAAAGTAAAGGAATCGAAACCAGATGTATTTCTGCAACTTTGTTAAGAACTGTAGAACCTTTAAAAACAGTAATTTGTTAAAAGTTATTGCTGGCATTTTATAGTAAATTAATCTTTTGTATTCTTGTCCCAAAATAGAATTTGACTGGGGAAAACGTGTTTACAAAGATGTACAGCATCATCTATTTATTACGAACCTTGTGGATATAAATGCAAGGAACAGTACATTTAAAATCCACATTTGTTTCTTCGAGTCCTTCAAATCATTTACTTAAAAATTGATGTCAGAAAGAAAAAAAACTACTTTTAAGAATAGTTGCCCAGTTATTTTAAGTAATTGAATACCTCAAACAAGGGTATTCAATTACTTATAATAATGGAATACCCTTGTTTGAGATGTTCTAACTTCTTACTTTTATGTGGAATGAAAGTTGGTATTGTCGTTTGAACGTCACGTTGAACACATTTAATTCTAGATTGATATTTTGCCACTAGCCTCCATAGCTCGTCCTTAAAGGTTCTGCAGTGTTTGTTGAAGAATCACTTGTTGTTTCATGCAACTCCCAGGAAAATATCCTGTCGAGTAACATCAAGTTAACGTAGAAATTACTCTTCTTTTACCACCATCCCCAAATATTTAGCTCCGGAATATTTTGATAATGTAATTTGTTTTTGACTATCAAAAATTTCGGAATAATTTAATTATGTAATTTGTTTAAGATTTAAGTAATACTTCACCGAAAACGTAAAGTATTGTGAGCAGATATATTTTCATATTAAAACCATAAACTCCTAAATTTAAACAACGTCAGGCTTTACACCAAATTGGATTTCAAATTCTGCAGTATTTTTAAATTTTGCTCACTCGTTAACTTGTCATCGTAAAATATTGACCCAATCAGTTTTTTATTGTAAATAGCACACTAGATGTCCATAGCAAACAGCATTTGATGTCGATCATAAGTAAAACTTATGATCGACTTAGCAAAATAACAAAATATCGTAAGTAAAACTTCTGGATAAAATGCCAGTTCAATGTTATTAGTGGTTCGTTTACTGAACATGTCGTTCCAGTGAAAACATATCCCCTCCAACCATACAATATCTGTCAAAAATGTTTGCTGGATCTCCATCTGATTCATGATGAAGATGTATGATGTTTTACGTCGCATGGCTTCTAGTAAAACCCATTGAGTTGTTAATCGGTATAAATGAATATAGAATTTGCTTAATGTTTGAAACAACTGATTTTTTAGAGAAAGCACAACGTTAACTGAACAGTTTTGTACTGCATTTCAGAAAGGTGAAGTCATACGTTATTTTCTTATCTGAAAATGCATCAAACTTTATGAATGGTTGAACTTATCATACTGCCTTAGATGGTTTGTCAAATTGAGCTCGACCAGTCCCACAGCCTATTTTCCTTAGATGTTTTATTATTATTGGGATAATTTTATGAGAATTGTGCAAATCTTCTGGCAAACATTACTTTTGCATCCTTGCTGTTGATCATAGATTTCATATACATTAGCCACATTGTGAAATTATCTCACAGTAGTCAACTTTAGAAAATTCCTCCAACATGCTGCATACCCTAAAAGATGTTCCTTTCATAACTGTTTCAGCTAAATAGGCAAGAACATTTGAATATCTGAAAATTTGATTATGAGATTTATTATTCTACAAATACCATCTAGGAAAAGGTATGACTTGAACATCTTTCATGTATGCAGATAAGAAACACCCGATAAATGGAAACTGCATTTTTAAAATTTTCAATTATTCATGCTTCTCGAAGATTAAATTGCATTATTAAAAGTAATGTTGGTAATGCAAAGAAGTTTCCTCCTTCAAATTTAAAAAAATGATTTAAACAATAAAACTACAGGATCTTAAAATATTTTATTGTTATATAAATGTCTTGCACCTCATTTTACATCAAGTTTTAAAATATTCTTAGTAATTTTCTTATCATTTTGAATCTTTTTTCCTCTTATTAAAAGGGGTTATATTTATCAACAGAGTTTCTGCGTAAACTGTTTCTTTTTAAATCTGATGTTGAAATGGGTATATATAAATAAAACTAGTTTTGAGATTAATTACAGTTGAAAACGATTTTTCCCAATGTTTTCTGTAAAATTTATTTCTGACTAATTTTGCACTGTATTTTAAACTTATTTTATATTCTTGATAAGTTTTCATGTCAAACATTAATGGACTGGGTCATTAGCTCCAAAATATAGAAGGGTTTAAATCACAAATTTAGCTTATATGTAGATGGGTATCAAGCGATTATTTGTGGTAGTATGCAACATTATAATGGTAGTAAGTATATCAAAATGCAATTAATAAATGAATGACACAATGATCACAAATTCAAAATAAATATTCTAGGAATTTTCATTTCATGTACATTTATGGGAAAGAAAAAACAAATAAAGCTTCTTATTATTTTTGTTTCTTTTCATGTATATGTCTATAAGGCTAAATACTTTCTTACATTTCAAATGAATGTTACATTTTAATGAGAAACAAAAGAAATATGAGATCTTTTGAATGGCTAAAAACCTGATAGCGTGAAAATATTTACAATCATTATACTAGCAAAATTAATTTTATGCATGAAATTAATTTCGTTTACTGTGTTACTTTTTGGTTATAAATAAGTTTTTTTTCCTCCATTTAATACAAAAAAAAGTTTGGTGATGAAATATCCTCTTGCAAAATGAGTAATGAAATCTTACTTTTTATGTAAAGGCTAATAAAAATCCACAGGAGTATTAAAATATGATAGAAGTGTCATAAAAATAAGAGTATCTGTATAAAGTATATGTATTAAGTGTAATATTGATGACACTATTTAAGACTATAACATTTTATCGAAATTTGTTATATTAATGAATAACTTATTGTTTGCCTATAAGCCATATGTTTTCCCTACGTATTATAAAGCACAATTTTTTATGATTCACATGACACTATGCTTCTTAAAGCAAACTTAACTGCTTTAAAAGTATAACACCAGATATATTTATTCAGCTGGTTTATGTAAAATACTCCTTTTTTTATAGAAATTATGAATAAAATTTTTCTACAGTTGAAAGAAATGCATATCTAATAGTCACAAAATGTTAATGATTATTAAATGTAATAATTTTTTTAAATGTTATAAGATCAGTTAAGTTCTTTAAGGAGTTTCAATTTCATGGATCATTCATTTATATAGGCAGCATTTGCCTGATTGGGAAAAGTGTCTTTGTAGTGACTGGAACATTAGTGAGTTTCATACAATCTCAGCTGAAGATTCCTAGTTCTCTAATTGTGATTAGGGATATAAAAAAATCAAGATTTAATATCTTCTGCAAGAAAAGGTATCTTTGGAGGTAGCATGCCAACCTAGGAGATCTTCTGCATGGTGTCTGATTTTAATTTAAAAGGCATCATTCACTTTCGGTGTAGTGATGGCACATTCATATAAGATGGGATCGTGTATATTAGGGTCATCCAAAAAGTAAACTTCTCATAGTTCAAAAAAAAAAAAAAAAAAAAAAAAAAAACATAATTACTTAGAAAGATTTATTGCAAAAGATACAACAATACTTAAGCTACTTCTTAACCTAAGAATCATCAAAATTTTAATGCTTGTCATACAGTGGGATAAGTTTCTGAATTCCAGTGTCATAGATGTCTATCACATTGGAATAAACCCAAAATATCACAGTTGTCTGCAAGTCTTCGCCTGTGATGAAAGAATGTCTGTACAGGAATTTATTTAGGTGCAAGAAAAAATAGGAGTCACTGGAAGTAAGATCAGAGTTATAGGATAGATGGTCAAACACTTCCTAGCGAAAATTCTACTGCAGCATTTTTGTGAAATTCATCATATGAGGGTATCCCTTCACGCCTTTTGTTCTGAATGACTTGTCACAAGTTCTGTAGAGTTGCGCAGTAATGTTCAGAATTTACTGTTCTACCTCTCGACAAAAAGTCAATGAGCAGAAAGCCTTTCCTATCCCAGAAAGCCATGCACACTAATTTCAGTGTGTATACAATTTGACTTTCATCCAGAGATCCACTGTGAATCGGATGGATTGTCTGTAACTTTCTTTCTGGGAAGAAGTAAGTATCCCTCTAAAGTTCCTATAGAAGTTTTTCGTCACCTTTATCATGGAATCCTTGCAGAAAATCACATCTAATCCATGCACTAAACTCAACTGACTCTGACCTTCTTTGAGATCAAAAACTTAATCGCTGACTTCACCTCGCAATTAACGGGAGACGAAATAACATCAGACATCTTTGCTCACTATAACGACTTTAATATAAACCATTTGAAAATTAGAGTTGCAGCATATGATAGCCACAAGTATCATCCAACTTGCATGCACGTTCGTGCTTCTGTTATTTTTCATCAAGATAATTTGGAGCAATATACTATCTCACTATATAAGATACCAACTTTTCGATTTCTTTTCTACTCTTAGATTTCTTAAAAAATTTTCATATATTTAAAGAACTATATTTTATTTGATAGAAGAACAGTATTCATTATTTAATCATGAAACGAAATATTATCAAAATAAATGAGACAGGTTAATAAAAACTTTCTTATGATATAAATTCATTAAATCACTCGAACATTTAATGATGATACACACACACGAATATGTTAAACTGAAGCAACAATTTAAATTTTATGTAGATAGTGATGAAAATACAGAAAAAAAGTTTTTATGATCAGTAGAAGTCAGAATCTGCAAATGGCGTCCAATCATATCCCAAATGTGTTTGGATGGGGAGAACTTTGGTCTGGTGAGCACTTTGGCCAGGAAAGAAGGTGTACACGTAGCAGAGCATGTTGGCTAATGCGACCAATGTGCGATCGGGCGTTATCCTGCTGGTAAAGGGCAATGGGAACGCTTTGATGATAGGGGAGTTCCCCCGGTCATAGCACATCATCCACATAATGTTATACTGTCATTCTGTAGTGAATAGGAACTGGAGGTGACCTGGAATTGCAGGCATTGTCGCTTAAGACCATGATGCCACGTTGTCACATGGTGGGGTGTTCCACAATTGCTGCATGATTGGACTGTTTCTTGAAGACTCTACACTATTACGCGGCGATTATCAATGAAGAAACAGAAGTGTGATACATCTGAGAAGATGATCCTGTGCCACTCCTTCGTCCTCATTGCTCTAATCTGGCACCATTTGAGATATTAGCATGTGTGTTAAGAAGTCAATGACGATCGATCGTTTTAATGGAAGTCATGAGCTCAAGCCACTACCAACCTATAGTGGGCAAATGGTTCTTGTCAACATGACAACATCCAAGGTGTCTTGCACATGCTGCAGAATTTCGGTAGACTTTGTTGGACTGCTTCCCTGGCTACAATGGTTACTCTGTCTGCACCCGACAAATATTCCATAGCTCCTCGTTCCAACTATATTCATCATAGCCGATGTACTGGGGAAGATTTCAAATGTCTGTTAGCTGCTATTTGTTGTATAGACCAACCTATCCTTCTCAGTCCGTTCCCTATGCCGCTTGTAAACTCATCTATCTGCTGGAATTGACTCCGTCTGTGATGGCTAGGCATTCTCTACAATTACAGGCACCCTTTGTGAAGATAACAAGAGATCTGACTGGTGGGCAAATTATTTGTATTAATAAGTATTCATCTTAAGATAACAATGATGATCACAGTATTCGATCCATGTAGGTAAACGAAGGTGGTTGTCCAGTAACATTACAAAATCTCAGAAGATAGTTGCATTAAAGAAAACAGGGTACGAAATTGTAATAAGAAGTATAATAATGTTTTTGTGTTTAAAGAAAAATTCTCCTGCTGATATTTATCGGCATTTGGTGGAAGTGTAAGGTGTTATATCGCGAAAATAGGTGTGGTTTTGGTGCACGGAAATCGACAATAGCAGAACAGATTTGCGAGATGAGGAAAGAGCAGGACGACTGAGCAAATGTTTCAAAGATAACAATTCTTTCTATGCCAAAGCTTTGAATCAAAGTTACTGTTGCAATAGTCTGAGTGCAATTGCAGAAGAGCTCAATATCTAAATTAGCAGAGAGCTCAATATTGTGCACGAACAGTTGGTTTACAGGAAATCATCCGTTCGTTTGATACAGAGATAAATTTTAGACGAGCATAAAGCCACTTGAATGGGATTGCCTCTAGAGCACCTAATGTGTTAACACCAGGAAGGCATTATTTTTCTACACCGTAGCAATGCTGGTGATGAAACATGGGTGCATGACGTGACACGCGAATTGAAGCAAGCCTCAATAACACGGAAACACCTGTCAACCTCTTCTCCTCTTAAGAAATGCACAAAGTAACGCATTCTACAAAAAAGTTATGCATGGCCACAATTTTCTGGGACTATCAAGGCTTGCTATTGGTTGATTTCCTTACTAATGGAACAACAGTATATGCTGCAACCCTGGTGTTATGCCGTAAACCCTGGTGTTATGCGTTCCGTGCCTAGGGCTAATTGGCACCGCGGTATTGGTGTCTTAACGGAGCCTCTAGTTGCTTGGCGAACTTCTAGAGTAATTTGCCTTGCCCAGTAACTCAGGCAATGCTGGGTGGACTTATATTACCTGAGCTTTTTAATTGTTATCTTGTGGCTGAAAAGACACAAGTAATAACAAACCTTTCTGCATTTGCAGGTGAAGCCTCTGAAGTAGATCTTGCTGAAAAAGACAAGGGAACTCAGAGGCAATCTTGTAAAGGGGCAGCAATGAATCCTTCCCTTGAGGTAGAAATGACTTCCAAACCTTCTTCTTCTGGTGAAAGTCAGGAAGCTATTCCTAGCATGACTGACTTTCTGACCAGATGGGATTGTTTCAGCAAGACCCTATCTGCTGGAAATGTCATACGCAAGAGGAAACGGCAGAGCATATCATTTACGAATGTGAGGCTCTTGCCCTCTCTAGATTAACTTCTTTAGAAATCATCCGTACTAGAGAGTTACACCTAGACTCCATTAAAGGGTTATCGGACTTTATTAATAAAGTGGGTGACCCGAGCAACTGGAACTCGGAAACATTGGGTTTGGAGTTAATGGTACAAAATGCTGATAAAAGCAGAGGTGCCCAATGACATACAAACCCAATTCTAAGAAGAAGAAGAAGAAGAAGAAGGGTGACTGTGCAAATTTTTCAAAGATAACAATTCTTTCTATGCCAAAGCTTTGAATCAAAGTTACTGTTGCAATAGTCTGAGTGCAATTGCAGAAGAGCTCAATATCTAAATTAGCAGAGAGCGCAATATTGTGCACGAACAGATGGTCTACAGGAAAACATCCGTTCGTTTGATACAGAGATAAATTTTAGACGAGCATAAAGCCACTTGAATGGGATTGCCTCTAGAGCACCTAATGTGTTAACACCAGGAAGGCATTATTTTTCTACACCGTAGCAATGCTGGTGATGAAACATGGGTGCATGACGTGACACGCGAATTGAAGCAAGCCTCAATAACACGGAAACACCTGTCAACCTCTTCTCCTCGTAAGAAATGCACAAAGAAACACATTCTACAAAAAGTTATGCATGGCCACAATATTCTGGGACTATCAAGGCTTGCTATTGGTTGATTTCCTTACTAATGGAACAACAGTATATGCTGCCAGTTATTGCACTACTTTCGTCAATGTAAGAGGCAATTCGCAGTTGATGATCGGGATTCCTTTTTTTCAGGCATATTTTTGTTGTACGACAATGCTTGACCCATACAACCGCAACTACACGTAATTTGATCCAGCTTTTTGAGAGGAATTTATTGGAACACCCTCATTACAGTTTTAACCTGGCACCAAGTGATTACCATCTCTTTGTAACCTTTAAAAAGTACTTGGGTGGTCAGCATTTCAGAACCGATGCAGAAGTTCCACAAGCCGTCTTGACATTGTTGCACAAACTTGGCGCTAATTTCTTCAATGCCAGTTCCAATGGTTTGGAGTACAGATGGAATATGTGCCTAGATAGCCATAGTAACTACGAAGAAAAATAATAGATACATCTGCCTTCCTATACATTGTATATGCATATTTTTTCCTGAATAAACGTGTTCTCTATATGAGCTTGTTACTTTACTTTTTGAAACGTATATATTCATACATTATCTGCATATATATATATATATATATATATATATATATATATATATATATATATATATATATATATATATATATATATATATATATATATATATATATATATATATATATATATATATATATATATATATATATATATATATATATATATATATATATATATATATATATATATATATATATATATATATATATATATATATATACAGAAAACAGATTAAAAACACTAAGAAATCAAAAGCATAAACTCACTATATTTGATAAATTTTTACTTTTGTTATTTTTAAAACTTAATTTGAATTACACTAAGGAATAATATTCTGTTTAAAATATCGTATTAAAAATATTGTTCTCTGTAGTATTATAAATTGATGTTGATTTACTAAGGGAGTTTGTTGAGTAGTACTGCTCATAAAGAATTTATATTGAGTAATGTTATTTTAATATTTTCAGAGAGTGTATTTTAGCTTTTTTTTTTAGTTTAGGACGAATTAGATTATATTTTATTTATTTCATTTTATTATATTCAATTTGTATTGAATATAAAATTTCTGTTTTCATTATTTATAATGAATAAGGAAGGAAATAATAAATATTTTTAAAATTTATTAGATTAAGTATTTTATTTAAGTATTTAAAAAATTAATCATGGGATAATAATGTACCAAGCATATTTTATGACAGAATCTAAAAAGATAAAAAAATAAAAAGATAAAAAGATTACTTATATATTTTCGCTATTATTAAAGCAGTGATACTTATAGGGGAATGAAATATTTATTCAGAAAATTACTCTACTTTATTTAAAAAAATAAAGGAAAATTAATTGTTTTAAATTTTGCTTATTTATGAAAATAACATATGAATTAAATTTAAAAATATGTTGGATCATTCTTCCGCATATGTAGGAAATGCAAAATAATGCATTTTACCCCTGGTCTTCTACTATCCTATTTAGCACTTGAAAAAGTAATCTTGCTTCGAAGTCATCTTATAGTTTTAGAATTTTAGTTAGTTTATGTTTCATGGGTCTGATTTAGCCTACTGGGGGACCAGATATAATAAGAAACAACCACAACACATCGGTTCATCACATTTAGGCATTTTTAAATTTTGAAAAATATATTAGTTCAGAAATTAAACACAATTTACAATACAATATTTCTTAATGATTATTTTATTCAAATGTGAAGCATTTCAATGAATAAACTATTAACTAATTAATAAATAATGTACTCATACTCATACTTCATCACATTTATGCATTTTTAAATTTTGAAAAATATATTAGTTCAGAAATTAAACACAATTTATATTGCAATATTTCTAAATGATTATTTTATTCAAATGTGAAACATTTCAATGAATGTTATTAATTAATTAATAACATTCATTGTAATTAATTAATTAATAAATAATGTACTCATACTTTTAAAATTTATCAATTTAAGTGTTTTTTGAAATCGTTTATAATTTTATATGAACAAATTAAAGAATGTGATTTATTTATTTATTTTCAATTAATTGTGAGATTCTTTTCTAAGAATATAAATGTAATTTTAAATAGAGTAATTAGCTAAATACATGAATATAATTTTTTTGACATTTTTGATTTTATATATTTTTTTAAATTAACATGAAATATACTTATATTTTTATATCCAAGCAAAATTTCGTTTTTCTTCTTTAAAATTTTTATTTTAATTTCTTGTAAATTTATCTGAACTAAGCTTTTTATGTTAAGGTAAGATTTGTGTATTAAATATTTCTATGAATTTAAAGGCTTTTTATATACGTGTAATGTCTGAAAATATATTTCTATTTGAATAAAAATTCTTATTAAGAAAACAGCACATTAATCCAAATCATAAAAGTTATTTTTTAAATAAAAAAATAAATAAAATAATCTTTTTTATTGCAATTTTTTTAAATAATATGTTGAAAATTATATTTTTTATTAAATACTATAAAATAACTATGCAAGTAAAAGTGTGTTTTTCTCAATAATTCTATTTGTTTATAAAAATGTATAGATTTCTATCGGCTTTCAAATTTTTATCTTCATGTTTCAAGTGAAAAGGAAGTTTAGTCATATATATTTACTACATATAAAGTTTAATGCTCATTTTTATTTTAACTTAACAAATACGTAATTTACTCATCTGATATATTATTGAAGTTTTGTGAGATGAAAGTACTAAGCAAGAGCGAATGACACACACTTATTCATATTTTTCGAGGAAAAAAACCTATTGAAAACTCCTAAACATCTACAAAGCAGTTGTCTACAATGAAAACAGAAACAAAACATCGATCTACTGATCTGTTATTCAACAATGATGGTTATTATTGCACCAGGATACTATTTTCTGTATACTTAGTCGGAATTGGATTTCACTTCATCAGACAGTGAAAACATTGAGAGTCTACGTAATTTACAGGCAGGAAACTCCTTAATAATTGACCTGTCACCTCCATTTCAGTTTGAGGACATAGCGAGAACGATACATTTAAAGTGCCCCAGCAGCCTTTGCGGTAATGAGGGATTTTCGGCTTAGCCTGGATGAGACCTTTCGATATTGAGAACAATGCTTTGACCAATCATTCTACCACGACCTCTGAGAATGTGATTTTCTTGCATATATATATATATATATATATATATATATATATATATATATATATATATATATATATATATATATATATATATATATATATATATATATATATATATATATATATATATATATATATATATATATATATATATATATATATATATATATATATATATATATATATATATATATATACATACATATATATATATATATATTCAACTTATGTCTTAGAGTCTATAAGCTGTTTGTGACATTGGTATCTTTTTAAAAAAATTCAGTTATCTCATAAAAATTGTTGGAATTATATCAATAATGTAATTTATTCAAGAAATATCATGTACAAATTGTTATAAAAATGCATTATCTCCGTCCGGCTGAAAAAGAAAAAAAAAACATAATAATATTTTATCAATTAAGAAATATTCAGATTTATTTAAAACTTTTATAATACTCAAAATAAAATTTTGTTTCAAAACTTGTTTCAGTATAATTTCAAATAGCTTAAGATATTTCATCATTTTATGACATTATAATTAAAAATGTGAATTTAGATTTTGTATTTTTACAATTTAGAAGTAAGTAATTTATTTTGAAATGTTTTTGTAAATAACAGATATTATTTTGAAATATTTTTATGCATTCATTTAGTTTAACTTAAATAATACATATGTTTTAGAATAATACATATGTTTTAGAATATTATAATATTTTGGAAGAGTAAATATAAAATTTTTAGTTTCATTTTTATACTTACGTCGAGTCTAGGAAAAGAAACATTTTTATTGAAATTTAATATATTAAAATTTCAATTGACACGGCATTAATAAATATATAAAGCGAATTGTAGCAGATACTTATTAATGTAGTTTAAGTTATGAATTTACTTATTTTAAGGAAACTTTATATATTTAAAATGTTCTTATAGAATTTCTAATTGATGTTATGTTAATGTAATTTAATTAAAAAAACAATAATTAAAATGGTCTAATTGATTTTCGTACAAATAAAGGATTTCACTTTTTAATAAGTGTATGATAATTTTTCTATAGTATCTCTTTATTTTTTCATGAAATATTATTATGAAATGCATTTATAAAAATGGGTCCATAAAATTAATTTTTTGTCAGTATTATTGAAAAAAAAGTTTATGAAAAGATAATAAAATTGACCTTACCAGCTGATAAAAATAGTGTTTAATTATTATATAATTACAAAAGTTTCAATTGATTAATTTATCATAAAACATTCATTTTTTGTTTCATACAAACACATAAAGAAAGGATGTGAATGATTACCGTTTTCATATTACTTGATAAAACATTTAATAATAATATTATTTTTTAACTTCATTAAACATGGAAAAATAATTAAATTTTATTATAATTATAAATATTTGTTTTTATATTACTTGCATTTAACTTCTACAGAGCGAATTAATTATATACATAGAAATATTCAAATTGTTAAACACAAATTAATAAGATATATTTTCATTAGTATTTATTGTTTTTTATTCCTTCTTAATTGTAACTTAGTTCAATTAGTTAAATATCTTTAATTGTTCATAACTAAATTTTTAATACTTTGAAAAATATTTTTATTTATAGAATTTTTTAATAATGTTATATTAGATTTGATTCAAATTTCTGTTATACAAATTTTATAGTCGAAACAACAAACAAAAAATAATTAAACTACTAACAAAAGAAAATTATTTTCATAAGTTATTTTATAATCGATTTTTTTGCTAGAGAAAATTTTCACAAAAATTAAAAACGATTGCTTTCGATATTTTTGAAAAGGAAAACATAAATTCATAAAAGTAATTCTCTTTTAAAGCTATTTTCATTTGCTTAGAATTTACTATACTTCATGGTCATATAAATCTGCGACTATATATGTTTCATATATATTAGAATAAGAAATAAGTATTTAATAAAGTTTTTAATTTTCTATTATTAGCTAAGCCCTCTTTTAACAATATGCTTTTATTTAGAAGGCCGTATTCATTTACATATATAACTTATAATGTAAAAAGTTTTATAAAATTAAAGACTAATGTAATTTATTTTGAAATGTTACAATAAATTTTTTGGAACTGGTAAAATGACAATGGTTTTCCAAATAAAGAAATTAGCAAAAACATTCGTTTGCAAAAGCATTCGATTAATGTTTCTTGCATTATCCCATTTATCTAAATAATTTATCATTTAATTAAAAATTAAGAAATTACGTTTTTCATTCAATACTGATTAACTGGAAAATATATATCATTCAATAAATGATTCAATAATTATGAAACATTATTTGATTAATAAAACATTATGTAAGTTTAAATGTAGATTCATAAACATTAAACTATAATAATTATTTTAAACATATCATTTTTATGATATTCTTTATGAAATCTGGTATTTAAAATATTCTTATATAAATAAGAATTTAAATTATTATGGAAATTAAATGTCTGGAAATTTAAAATCTCTCTATAACGTTATACTTACATCCTGTAAGGAAAAAGGTAAATAATATGTAAAAAGTAGTTAAAAAATTAAAACTGAATGAAGTATACTGATATTTGTCTAAGTAATGATTCAGTATAGGATTTGTTTTTCTTTTATTACTTCAAATTTTTATCTTTTCTAATTAATTTTGATGGTTGTTTACTTACAGTTTAAGGCAATTAAAACTATCTAAATTCAAAAATAGTTTCAGTGAATGTAAAGTGAATGCGGGACAGAAATGTAAGAGATATGATAATAAATTAACTTATTGTGGTTCTAGTAAACATAAGCGTTACTTGGCTTTCAATTAATCTATATATTATTTCCACTAATATTTGAAGAGTTATCATTAAATTTGTTATATTATATTCCGGATATACATCATGGGTCATTACTAAATTAGTGCTCTTTACAGAATTATGTTGTGAAGGATGATATTAGATAATTTGATTTATAATAGTCATTCTTCTGTAAAATGAGGATCAATGAATGTCATCTTAAATAATATAAATTTGCAATAATAAAATGCTAAATAATATGAGCTGCAATATACATTACACTTCCTAACATATTACTTTAAAGTATACTGAAAGATTGTATGAATTCATATTATATGATTTTAAATGTCGGGTTAGAATTCTTTTAAGATGATATTGGTGACTAAGTGAGTGTTGCTTAAAGATATAATAGTTGAAAGCTAATATAACTCTTTTTTATTGATTAATAACATAAAAATATTTTGTAATAAAAATATAAGAATATTAAAAAATTCATCTTACATAATAAAAAATTATTATAAATATCCTAAATTAAAAAAATATTATGTGTTTTAGTAGAATTATTTTTCGTACTTAATGTTACCTTAATGTTGCATTAAGTAATCAACATTTATGCTATAATTATTAAACGCAACTTTCTAAAGACGGTAAGATGATTATATTTAGTTTCACGTGGGTATAGATAAAAGCATTCCAAATTTAATAGGTATAAATAAGAATGAGGAAAACACCGGATTTACTCATTCATCAGAGCTGATTTTTTCTCTGGCTTAGAAGTTATAAAAGTATCAGTGCATTCAGAAGATTCAACCAATATATTAATCTTAACTTATCATATTAATGCTTAAAGCCTGTCGTTGTTAAAGTTAATCTTTTTATGAAATTTCATATATTAATGTTAAAGGAATAGTTATGATGTTAGTTTCTCTAAAATCTGAAAAAAATGATAAAGCATCCTCAATGACAAAGTTGCTTTGTTGGTTTTTAAGTGCAATATTTCTTCTTTCTTCCATATATCACACAAAATAAGGGATTAACGTGTTAAACATATTAATATTTATTTTCATACTTTTCTTCGATTAAATAAATAACTTTAATCTTTTTTGCATAAATGTGAGTTTATTTGATTAACATTAATAACTATGTTTTAAAAATAAAGCAAAAAATGATGTAAATAAATGATTTTCCAATATTTATCTGTGTGTATCTGTGTGTAAGAGGTAAAATATTATTCGCTAAAATTTTATGAAAATTTTAAGGAGATACTTCATCATAATATTTATTTTCTGAAGCAAATTAATATTTTAAGAGAATTGATTTTTTCAACAAAACATGTAATTCAATATTGTAATAAGAAACTATTAAAATCTCAATGTTGTAAGATAAGCAAATCTTTAGGTTTAATTATAATAATTGTTTTAATATATTTAGGGTTAATAAACGAAAACATATCCCATGTGATTTTAAATGTAATTTAAAGAAAGTTAAGTACATATTGTGACAGAATTTATTATAAAAAACATCTACTCACATTCTGTATAAGTAAAAAAAATTAGTGGATTAGAAGGACATTTTTAAAAGTTTAGGTCAAAATGCAAAGGCATATATATGGAAAATCAAACTAAATAATAAAAATTGTAATTATTTACTAATGTATATTTTTGACAAATTTCTCACGAGGCATACTAATTTTAATATTTATTTTCAATCTTAATGAATTTGTTCATTAGAAATTGAAAAAGTAGAATAAGAATTTATTCTAATTTAGTGCTTTAAATAGCCTATTATATTTTTATTGACTTTATGAAAATACCTTTTTACTTTGCTTATACCATTTAAGAAATATTCATAATTTATTTTGACATTAAAATACAATTATTTTTGACAGTGAAAAAAAGTTTTTGAGAGAATTTTATAATTATATAGGGTTAATTATTTCAATATTTGCAAAAATAATTCCCTAATTTTACTTGTAATTTTTCGCAGAAGAGTAATTTATTAAATTTCGATGAATTAACAGAAATGAGAATCTTGTTTTTAATTTCATGTAATAGATAGATTATTATTACATTTTGTAAAACTTATTGTTAAACTTGCTTTTAGTTATATTTTGGCACACAGATTTAGTATCTATATATGTAAGGAAAGAAACAAAATCCAGTATTAAGATTACGCTGTGTTTAATTCCGATTCTTATACGTAAAATTTATAAGCAAATATACGAATTTTTTGTTTTAAATTTAAAACTCTTGTAATTTTATAAATAAATTTTGTTTTAAAATTATTCTGTGAAATATTTAATCTATTAACTTTAAAATATATACATTATAATGAACAATAAATTTGGAATTATGTTTAACATGTTGTATAGGAGTACCTAATTTAAAATTGTGTTATGATTAGTGTTTTTTACTTTTAAATTAAATATGCTTCAACTTAACTATTAATGAAATGTTTCACTTTAAAGAATTTAAATTAATAATTTCAATAACTTCCTCAATTTTACATTTAGTTTTAATTTTGATATCAGTAATACATAAGAATCATTTCACTTTGCTATTTTTAAAACGCATAAATTCAAAATAATTTTGAATATTTTATTATAGGTTAATCTTATTGATGTTATAGTAACTCCTATTTGCATATGTTCTAACTATTTAGTAACTGACATCTTAATTAAATTACATGATATTGTATATAAAATATAAAACTAAATAAGACTTAAGAACACATTTTGTTGATATTAAGAACAATTTTTGTGGATTTTTAAATATCAAATTTCTTGACTTTCATTTTCAAAAGTGACAAAATATAATGTATTTTGTTTCAATAGATTATATTTAATTCACGATAAATTATAATTTTACATTACATTATTAAGTATATTAATATTTTTGAATATACTTTGTATGAATAGAAATAAAATTTATAAAAATACAATCAATATTTAATTTTCTAAACTGCGTATTTGTGACCCTTAATTTCAAATTTTAAATAACAATTTATCTGAAGTCTATAGATTTTTAAGTTTTAAATAAATGTGTTTTATTTGCTTTAAAATTAATTTGTTGCAAAACTAATTTGCTTATTTCATTTGATAATTCCAGGTAAAATTTTTAGTGAAATAATTAACTTCTTTGCACTACGGAAAAACTGCCAAAGTGAAGAAAAAAGCAATTTATATAATTAAAATTACTGGAATTTCCTTAAATGACTCAGCACTACATTTTGATCATAAATATAAATAATAAAAATGATATTTACCACCTGTTTGCAATATATGAGTAGAAAGAGTTTGTTAATTTGTTTCTTCATTATTGCATTTTGTATCAAGTAAAATGGTACTTCCATTTTTAATAACGGTAAAATTTTATGCAAGAAAAAGAATTCCAGTTTATTTAGATGAACACGTTATTGATAGCATATGTATTCTATACACACTAATTTGATATTAACTCACAATACTGCAGGTGTCATTACATGTGCTTTAATTATTATTTATTAGATTGTGTCACAGATTTTATTTAGATATTCATTAGATTGTGACTTTATCGAATATAATTGATATTTGTGTTGTTTCCCTTTATTGTGCATCAGAAACAGTGTTTATGTTTTAAAGAAATTGTCATCCTTATTATGATAAATTTAGTTTTTGAAATATTACATTCAATTTTTGAATTTATTTTTACGATAAATGTGAATATTAAAAAATATTCATTAAATTCCATAGAAAAGTTTTATTTAAACATTATTTGAAATAAATTAATTATTGTTTGTTATATACGAGCTATGAAAAATCTTAAAATTTTACATGAATATTAAAATTAATATGTAAACATAATGTGAAAATAAATGTCCTGTAAAGTTAAGTATGCTATAAAATATCTCGAATTTTATAATAAGTCATAAAAAAGGTAAAAATGTATATAATAATTGAACGTTTTATTAAATTGCATATTGCAATAATTAAAATTTTAATATAAATAATATAGAAATTACTTACCACCTGCATGAGAGAAAAAATATACAGAATATGAATAATACAAAAAACGTAAAATAAAAGTAAATTAATAATTCAGAAATATTTTATTACTTTATGCGTAAAAAGTATGATTAAATTATATATAAGTTATATAATTGTAATAAAATAAATTATTAGCAATAGCAATTAATAGTTGATTTTAAGCACCTTTTACAATTTTTATAATAATCCAAACCAATTTTTTATTTTAAAATTAATTTCAACACATGTCTTTTGGAAAAATAATGTCCTCATTAAAAATTCGAAAATAAGTTTATGTTTCCTTGTAGTGAGCTTAGTCTCAACCATTCACAGTTTATTCATTCATGCACTTCATAAAATACTGTTAACTCCTTTTATGATGGAAAAATATCTTTTAACTTTTCAATCGTCTTTGGAAATTTAATACTATTGTTACTTGGAAAATTTTCAGCATTTTAAAGTAAATCATGTTATTACAAATGGATTGTATTAGAGTTCATAAAAAGGAAGACAAATTTGATAAGTAATTAACCCTTTACAGATTTTCAGAGATAAAAGCGCCAAGCTTCTAAAAATGATACGACATTATATCTTATTCAAAAGTGTACCAAATTTGTTGTTGAAGGACAAACTCTTTGACATTAAGCTGGGCAGTTCGTGGATTCCATTATTACAGTTGCGATGCTTTTATTTGTAGTATTTTTAGTAAAGCAATTTACTAAAAATATTTACTTATACTTAATTTAAATTTAAGTCTCCATCAAATTAGATTTTATGAAAAAGTAATTGTAGAATGACAAATAAATCAACTCGATATGTAACCGGATAAACTAGAAAGAGCAGATTTGTTAATTTGCCCTCAGAAACTAATTTATCTGTACAATTTAATATACTTAATGGTTAGCAAATGAAACTCATATTCTAAATGATATATTTTTATGAAAAATAAATACATATTATTAATTAAATTCATTTATTTAATATTCCATATTTCTTTAATTTAAGAATCTCAAAATTTGTTTTGTTTGTTCAAGTATATGATTAAGAAGCCATTATTTAAGAAATAAATGACTTTTTGATAAAAAATAAAAATCATAATATTAAATTGCAATGAATCTTATTCATGTTATCAATTTTTTTTATTTTTTTACTAAGAATTCGGTCTATTTTATTAAAGTGAAATATCACATACTTATGCTTTTACAATTGCTTATAATGAAGGACTTACTTAGATCCATAAATATATCCTAAGCATAACAAATACATTTTATCACTTTTATTTTAAATCTAAACTGTTTTAAAATAGTTTAAATATTTATTGATACTTAAGGGAATGATAATATATCCTATATATCCTATATATATATATATATATATATGTAATATGAATCTTACATAAATATGCATTTTTACATTAACGCATTATGCTAATATCCATGGTATTCGTAATTATATAGAGAATTTGGATGAACCGGGGAACTAGTAAATGTTACAATGTCTGCCAAAAAACGTTTTGTCTTGGTAATCTTGTCGACTATCTGTTATAACTATATTTATTTTCACCAGTCAACTAGAAGGAGAGTCCTTCAACGAGACTTTGATCTTGCCTTGGATCTAAATTACACTAGAATAGTTAGATGAACGTTCAATAGGCCAGCACATTTTTCCCACGACATTAAGATCATTTCATTTCAATCCAGTTCAACTGAGAAAGATATTCGAATTTTTGACCCCTCTAATTAATTTCTCGACTTGTATAAATTTGTTCCAGAATTAAAATTCACATGGTTTCACTGTCTAATGGAGTACATTTTAAGACGAATTTAAGACCAAGGGAAAAATTGGTGCTATGTACTATTACAGAGTATCTATAATTCAGTTTCACATTGACTTATTTAATGTATAA
The DNA here is from genome assembly GCA_037975125.1 of Latrodectus hesperus. NCBI lineage: Eukaryota > Metazoa > Arthropoda > Arachnida > Araneae > Theridiidae > Latrodectus > Latrodectus hesperus. The sequence continues at coordinate 85,450,108 of CM075851.1, forward strand.
TGTCTGTTAAATTTTAAAACATCTCATTTTGTATGCAAATGTTCCTAGAAATGTTATAATTTTTAAGTACTTCCAGTAGAAACGATATTCATGTTTGAAAACATAATCTAGAGAACAAATTTTATATATTTAAAACGTGATGTTAAGTTAAAACTTTTACTTACTTTCTAAAGAAATTTATAAATCAAATGCAGTCATTAGTACATGAAAATAAATGAAATATAAATTAATATTTACAAAAATTTATTAGTAAATACAGCTTTTTAAAAAGTACAGTTTCTAAATGTAAAAATGAAAAATAATCTAAATTATTAAAACTATGAATAAATGCTTTGAAAAAATTGTTATTTTATAAAGTAAAAAAAGGTTTGGATCAAGATGAAGTCGAAGATATGTTGAATCAATGCTATAAATAAATTTACATAAATTTTAATTGTCTTCAATATTTTATATTAATTATCTTAAATCAATTAATTTATTATTATGTTTAATCTGCTTAATATTATATGATTCTGTATATAAATAATTTCATAATAAATCGTTTCATTAATTCTAAGTTAAAAGCATATTATAATAATTTATTAAAAGTCGTTCCTTATGCTAGAATAAAATTTTTTTATCACAGTTTCTTTACCTTAATTGATGATCAATACTATTTTAAAGATATTTTATAACAAAGAAATATTAATTAATAAAAACATATTTTTTTCCTTTGATATAAATGAAAAATAATTATGTTTTTCCTATTGAAATTTGCTAAATATGCATTTTGAAAGTTTTTACGCTTGTTATGCCAATACTTACAACCTGAAAATTATAAAAAGAAATATGAATAATATAATTAAATATTTAATAATATCTAGATTAAATGATTCTATGCTTAATTTGATTATATAAAATGATTATGCATATTTAAAAAATTAATGATTGATAATTTAAAATAAATTTATCATGCTTTAAGTATTTAAACTTATGGTTTACTATATTATGGAAAAACTACATTTTGTGGAATAAATTAGAATAATGTTTAATAATGTAAAAAAAAATTTCCTAAAACATTTTAAATGTCCTTTTCGTAGAATAAAATTTTTAAATTAGTTAATATTAATCAATTGCGGTGAAAAACTTTAGTAACTCTGCAACCCCTTTTTAAAGTAAAATTTTATAAAATTTGATGTGTAAAATTTTCATATGCATTATTAAGCTGAGATTATAAAATAATTTTATTTTTAGTGATTTTAAATAATTGATATTTAAATAATGAAAAATATTTACTAAAACTATCTTTAAATTAATTTCACATTCAAAATATCTACATAGTAATATCTTACTCAGTAATATCAGTAATATCTACTCAGTAATTTCTTATACTGAATCAATAAATATCAAAAAATATTATAAATTATGATTGTAATAACTTTATTTAAATGTGACATATCTAAACTTTTACTATAAAATTACAGTATCTGTTGCTGAATTTTAAATCGTTAATTGGTTTAAACTGACTATTAATTAAATAATGTAATAAAAAAAGAGAAAGAAAACTAACAAAAACTTTTGAAATTGATGTGAAATCATTTGCTTATTTAAATTATAATTTTATTAAGATACTTTATTTAACTGTCACAGTAAAAGTTTAGAAAAACCTTGATTTCTATTCCAAAACATGAAGTTCAATTAGTGAGAATTAAAAAACCAAAATTGCACCTGAAATCAAAATTAAAATTGCATTTTCTTTGCTGTTACCAAAATATTTATCTTAAGAATATCTAAGCAATTTAAATTATTAATTCTATTAATGTGTGCTAATGAAGAAATAAATATAAAACTTGTTACTTACTATCTAAAAATAGAAATTATGAATTTTCAGTTTTCTGTACAACAAAAATCTTTTGAAACTATTTAAAATATAATATTTTGTTTGCACACTCAGAGCAGACGTGCCAAACTCGATTGTAAAAGAAATGTTCTTTATAAATAAAAATTACAATATATTCTTTACTTGGTTATAAATTAATATCAAATATTTAATATTATTATATTTTTAAATTCATGAGAAGTTAACAATTTAACTGTACACATACACTCACACAACAGATTAGATATCAATAGATAAATATGCAAATCTCTAATACTATATACATTTATTATAAAATATTAATAAACTGATGCTTTGTTTTCATTAAACGATATTCATACATATTTTAAGCATTCCACAGTAAAAGTAATCATAAATTTGTATTAAAGTGAATTTATTTCTACAAAAAAAATTTTCTCAGCAACTTTGTTATCTTAAAATTTAGAGCAAAATTTGTACTTACATCCTGCCAATAAATTAAGAAAACTCACTTGATTCTGATAACTATTTAACAATATGCAAAAAAAGTATTTAGAAATTATTTATTTGAATTTTTAGAAATAAATAATTTTAGCAACTATTTATTGCTTGAAATTTCATGCATTATTTTACATTCATTAGAATTACAAAATAAATTTTTGCCGTTATTTCTTAATAATTCTTGCATAACAAAATCTTTTTGTTATATTAAATTCATAATAACAACATTTGATTTTGCTTTCTCTAATTGCAATATTTCAATTTGATACTATCATTAAATATTAATAATATTGGAATCTATTGAATACAAACACAGAAATTATCGCCTTGATTAATTAAATCATTATATGTGTTAAATTGAGTGCTCGATTTTGACTGTATTCAGTATATTTAATAAAAATATATCACATTTTATTTAAAATATTAAAATACTTATAATGCTGTGTCCCTTTAGACTTTTATCAACTTCTCATAAGAGAATGGATAGTCAAGTAAATGATTCATGAAACTATTCAATAAATTATACGATAATTATTATATTCTTTTTCCCTGTGAATCATTTCCTCTAATAATTAATTAAAGACAATTGTAATTTATTTTACTGTTATACGCAATTTAAAAGAATATTATCAGATAACTATTGGTATTTCTATTTAAAATATTTATATTATTTTAATAAATTTTAAGAAAATTATGAAAATATACAATATTATTTCATGATATATTTAATTTTAAATGTTTTGAGGTATATCAACAAGCGATACTAAAATTATTTTTATATTTCAAAACTTATGATAATTTATTTACATGTTATTTTAACATCGTTTATTAATAATAGTAATAATAAATAAATAAATTAAAAATTTAGGCCCTAAATATTATTTTATGCTCTTAGAAGTCATTTTAAAACAATCAATTTATAAAAAGAATACTCCAAAACTAAACTGTATGAATGACTAAAATATATTGTTCGAATTCAAGTAATTTTTAATGAAAGTTAATTGAGATAATGATACAAACAAATGTATACTTACATCCTGTGTTATAAGAGTTAAATATGTTATAATAAGCTTTAAAATTTCTAAACCACATATCATATTCCTGTTTGCAAACTATAGTTCTAAAACAAGTAAAAGTATAAAAAAAGAACGGAAGATAAATGAGCTGCATTAACCTTTTTCAAAACATGATTGCATGCAACAATTTATTTTAAATCAGTCTCAAATTTTAATTCATCAATTTGAATATATGAGAAGCAGTATATTTGAATTCATGTAGAAAGAAACAAAGATTATATGTTACATTGGTCGTGGTTAAAAGCATTTGATATGTCAGAATCATTAAAGTCACTTAATACTTTTGTTAATGTATATGGGTATCCTAGCATAGAAAAAGAGTCGTAACATTGAAAAAAATATTTTCTTCTGAAGTTGCCTTTGATATGATCATAATTACCGGGTATATTAGGCATTAACTGAGTTTAAAGGATAATGATTATTCATTATCTAAAACATCAGTATTACTGAGTATATGCAGCATACTACTTGAATTGTTTCGTAAAAGTGTTTACAGTACACCAGTTGCTAAGAAAAAAGTTCAGAAAAGTTTTCAAGCACATTTTTTGATTTTTGAGATTGAAAAAATGAATTAAAATACTCAAATTACTAATCAGTAACTGAGATATTGTATTCACAAGAAAGAAAGAAATCTGTATTGGCTATAAAAATATTATATACAATAAATTAATACACACAAAGATTCAAAAAAGGATATGTACTTTTAAAACAATTTATGTGCAGCCGAAATTTGGATTTCAAATTTTTTTTTATAAAACACAATACATAATTATTTTTTTGTCTACATCTTTCTTTTGAATACAAAACTGTGTTTTGCTTTGAAGTCAAATTTTGCCTTCAGACTAAAAACATTCTGTTAAACTCTGAGGGCATTCTGATTTGTGCCAACTTCTAAATTACAAGGGGCACCTTTGCCACAGGCAATGGGCGCACCTGTTGAATAAATTTGTTTCCAGTATAGAAAATTACCCTAGAAATAACGTTTCCAAAGGAAAAACAATCTAGAGTCAAAATAATCTTATGTGGGCTTCAACATAAGGATTAAATCAAAATAAGAAAACAATTTATATATATTCTTTGTTTTTATTATATAGTAATTAAGTTCATTGAGTAAAAATATTTTTCTTACTTGTTTAGGTAATAATATTATTTATAAAGTACAAATGTTCTATTTAATTATTTTCGTAATAAAAGTTTATATATCTTGAGTTGCAATAATCATGAATAAAACTTATATTGCAAAAATCTTTTGTGACTGAAAATAATTTATTTGATAACATAATTGTGATCGAAATAATAACATGAAAATAGTAGAAATTATTGTATGATTTTAGAACCTATAATTCTTTACAAAAAAGTATTTCATTTGTGTGTAATACTTTTCGTTTATGTAAGCCACTCATTATGTTAAAACTTACTCACTACATATAGAAATAATTTAGTTTGAAATAATTAACGTATTTAAATTTTGTCATGCTGTGAAGACAAACTTGATATATTAATAAATGTAATCAAACTTATACAGAAATATTAACAATAAAACAATTGTATACTTACATGCTGTCAAATATTACAACATTTCATTATTACTAATATAAAAATATGAATTTTATATACATGAACTTAACATATTTTTATAAAATAAATTGCCTTAGTTTAACATTTAAATAAATACAATTACATAGACATGATTGTATTTCATTGAATAACGAAAAATACTTACAGCCTAAATTGACGAAGAAACGAAAGGATATTGAAGAATAGCACAGAGTTTGAAAAAATATACAAAATATTTATATCAAATATATACAAAAAATAAGTTACATATTTACTTAAGCAAATTTAAAACACAATAACTCGATTTTACTGATTTTAGCTAACTGTTTTTCAGTTTCTGAGTAATATTTTACTTAGTATGCGTATATTATAACTAGAGATTATTATAACGTTTTTGATTAAAATCACAAGCAGTTAAGAGAAATTACATTATAAAAAGTTTTTTCATTGAAATTTTATGATTTTCAAAATTTTGTGTGTATAAAATGTTTTATTTCATTTCATATTTTACTTACTTATGTTAGTTAAATATCTAATGTAGGATCATATAAAGTACCTTTTTTGTTATTTGAAAAAAGAACCTCAACTCCTCCCTTTGGTTAATAAAGTTTTCAACTTTTCACTAAGCGTTACTGCAACTGATGATTCCATAAAAGGTATTTTAGAACTCTAGATCTTCAAATGAAAATGCTTAAATTTATACGTAAGTTAAGAAAAAGTAGTTTATGAGTAATGAGTGAAACTTTACTTATATTAAATATATTTATGAGTTATCCAAAACTATTCATTCTATAGTATTGTAATGAATGGTTTTATCCTTTATTTTTTGATTTAATATACATTCTTTGTTTCATTATGTAGTAATTAAGTTCATTGTGTAAAAATATTTTTCTTATTTATTTTCAATTTATAATATTAATTATAAAATGAAAATGTTCTATTTAATAATTTTCTCAATAAAATTTTATGTATCTTGAGTAATAATAAATATTCCTGAACAAAACTTATACTGTCAAATTTTTTTGTCATTGAAAATAATTTAATTGATAATATAATAATGATCGAAATAATAGCATGAAAATAGTAGAGATATGTATTTTATCATCTATGCTCATAACTATTTGAGAATTTAGAAACAAAAGAACAAGTACTACATATCTATTTTGTAAAGATTGATAAGATTGCTTAGAACAGCACATAAAGTATTTCTAAATTACAAGTTTAATTTTTGAGAAACAACCCTAATCTAATATAGAGTTTTATTAACTGCAATTAGCGGATGATCTTAAAAATCATGTAATTGAAGACTTGTATTTTGTTTTATTTATAGTGAAGATACTTACATTTTAAGAACTTAAAAATAGCATTGGAATGTTTTTTAAAATCAAAATTTCATTAACTTGAGTTTCTTTTCTCGTTTTGACACTTTTTGCAGTTACTTTAAAACATATGGTCTGTAGTGGATGATAGGAAAAAATGATAGACAAGAATGATAGGAATTAATAAATTGAAAGAATATTTTAGACTTTAGAGTTTTATAGGTTTTATAAACACTGAATCGAAGTTTTTTGGTTACTTTGAATAGTTATAGATTTTTTAAGTTCTATACATACTATATTTTTAACACTTTCGGAAAGCAATTACAATTTATATGACAAACGAGGTAAGTGAAATGGTAATTAAAAAGTATCTCGGATATATTAAAGTAAATGAAATAAGGTAAAATATTTTGAGATTTAAACATTAGTAATGATTCAACTTTACTGAACTATTTATTCAAATTTATTAATGATAACTCATAAGTAAACGTAACTATTGATTATTGTTTTGTTAACTTCAATACTATGAAATTAATACCACAGGAGTGTATTTGGTTGAATTTTTTCTTATTATTTTATTAATCAGTGATAAACATTTCCCTCTAAGGAAACAGCAGTAGTAATATTATATATTTTGGATTATGAAGAAGGTTGTGCCAAAGTTAATACCAGCTGCCCTCTGCTTCAAATTATAATAGTTCAAACTGTTAACGTTTGAATACATTATTCTGAAGAAAAAGTTATTCTGGTAATATATAAAATTTAACACAATCTCTCAATATCCCTTATATTTTATATCTCTAATTTTAACTTTATGAGATAAATTGGATATTATATATAGAATCCCATTTGTCTCATTTAATCCATAAAGCTAAAATTAATGACAGTGTACACGTTTACTCAATTTTATTTGAAATGGGCTGGATATTATTTTTACCAGAAGTCGATTTTTAAAGTTCATAGTGTCTTTTAATTTAAATATCATAGTGTATCCACAGAAATATTTCACAAAATGTATATTTGCATTATTCATCAAGAACAGAACTTTTTATATTCAATAATAATTCAGAAACATTCAATATTTGAAAGAACTTTCTTATAATTTTATTGAGGTGTCACAAAATAAGTTTTAAGCAATTCAAAAATAGATTTTTTATAAGCAGTTTGTTATGATGTTGTTGTTGTTGCACCGTCATACTTCCCTGTACCTAGCTCTTAGATGGAATTTACCAGTTGGATAGAAGCAGCCGGATGGAGTGATTTTGAAGCAGAAAGCAAGCAGAAGATTCCCAAGACTTGGCTCTGCCACCCCAGATGAGTTACCTCACCTGGAGGACATTGTAGCCAGATTTAGTGTGTCCCGGCCGCCTTTAGCGAAAACAACGGAACAAGTTGCAAAAATATGTGGAGTAACACACTTACATAGAATTACATAGAATTACAAATGATAAGAATACATAGAATACATAGAATTACAAATGATGAGAATACAATATGAATGAATGACAAAGTATGAAAATACGAAGGATTACAAATAATGACTAAAAACACACTAAAAAAAATTTTAAGAGGAGTTCATAAATTAAAAACATAAATTGAAAAGAGTCCATTAAAATAGGTTGAAGCTGCTAATTGCTTAGCAAAGTCTAAGCACTTAGGCTAAGTACAGTAGTCCAAGTATTTAGGCTTGTGATATTAGCAGAGGAGGGTCAATGCTGATTCTTCTTGAGCCACGTGAATAAGCACTCTTGATTAATTAGGAAGTCCATTAGTTGGTTTAGTTTTCGTCTAGAGGTCTTGTTAGAGAGTACGGCTCGTTTCCAGTTAATAACCCACTGTTTTGCAGGGGTTGATAAATTCCACGTAGAAGTGAGTGGGCAGACAGTGAGATAATGTATTGGGTCTCCTTCGTTACCACAGGTACAATTTGGGGTGTCCGTTAGACCCACCCTGTAGAAATAAGTAGGGAATGGGCTATGGCCGGTCATGAAAAGGATTTCATTCCTGGTCCAATTTAAAGATTTGATGGAAATTGTTTTTGTTATGATGTGGAAAATGTACGCATATACTAATAGCACGGCTAGAGTCATATTACAGATTTTATGAGGACTAAGGTTAAGAAAGTAAGCACTTCATGCGTTCCCTCCCTCCACTTTCTTGGTAGTTGCTGATAATTGCTCTAACAAACGGTGGTATGTAATACATTAAATAAAAAATCTTATGAACAACCTGAATTCGTATGAACATATAATGAGGAAGACGATTTTATGATTTTATCATGGATTCTTGACAGCATATTAAAGTGATAACTGAAGGAAATATGTATTTATATTTGCACATTGGAATGTTACATTATCAAAATCTAGATTTCTGGGTAGAAATTGTTTTAATAATTGCTTTAATGAGACCAAAAACACGCTGATACTTACAAAATTATATTCTCCTCTAAAATTTTTAAGAAACATATTTATCCCTTTAAAGGTTTCTTGAAAACAAATCAAAGCAAAATTATAAGTACTATTCTCTTTGTAAATTCTTCGATAAAACACAGTACAGACTTCTCATACTATTATTTGTTGAATATAATTTTTCGTCACGATTTTGAGGTTGGCTAATATTTAACTTTTTTTAATATTCTCATATACTTTTGAAGCTAACTGATATCTTGATATATTCAGGTTATATACAAATTTACAACCAAAAATAGGTATGCAAAATTAATTTAAGCTAAAATAATAATTTTTTAATGTTACTAACGACATACTTACTTCCTGTAAAAGAATCAAAATATTTAAATACTTGTATTTTAGAATCAACATTTAACTATTTGTAAGTTAAAATAACGTTTCTCTTAGTTTGGGAAAAACAATGTCTTGTTTTCAGTCCTAAATGTATTGTTTAAAGAGTAAAACATGTTAATACAGCAAATATATACTTACAATCTGAATAATAAGTACAAAATTTCATATCACAAACACTTCATTAAAAATATAAAGTTTCAATATTTTTGAAAACAATAATAATTTTGAGTAAGGAAATATATCAATGAAAACTACATTTTGCTACAAAAACTACATTGAACTAAATTGTTTCAGCGGTTTATTTATGGAAATAAATAAATTCTAGGAATAATCTTAATGAGTCATATCTTTCCTTTGCTTATATTTACAAACTAAAATTTAACTAATATATTTTATAAATATTTGTATACAACTACTTTTAGCATTGTGTCACAGGAAGTTCGATGAAAAAAATATTTTTTACATTGATAAGAAATGGATAGATCTGTGAGTCAAATATAAAGTTCATAAATACTTTAGTAAATTATGCTTTATTTTTAAGTAAAATCACCATACACTTTTTTAAAAATATGAAAGTAGTCAAATTTGCATTTGGTAATGATGAAAATTTTTATATATACTTAGAAAGTTAAACTAAATGAAATTTTTATTTTATTTTGTCACTAAACTTCATTAAACTTTTTGTCATTAAACTTCATTAAATGTCATTAAACTTCTCGTCATTAGATTAATTATGATATAAGTTAGAAATCTTTTGATACTTACTGCCTGTATAAAAATAGGAGAAGTAAAGGTTGTCAAAAATTCACTTGCTTGAATTATATTTTTAGAGCTTTGAAAAAAATTATATGCTCAGTATCATTTTGATTTTCTAAATTTATACTCTACTGATTTTCTTTGTATATAATATTTAATATAAGCGAAAATTTATCCTAATGATCATATTGATTATATAAGTTTTGAAAGGTTATTTGAACCAGACATTATTTTACATGGAACTGCATTGTTTTATTTAAATAAGATTTTAAATAGTTAGATGAAGAATTACACACACACACACGTATGTGTGCACACACACACATAAGCACACACACGCTTATGTGCGTGGAGTAAAGTATATAGAAAGTTAAATAAGCATTATACTTGTTACCCAATATTCTTAAACAGGAAGTTCAGAACTTTACAGCTAAAAATACTCATCTCATCATTTGTTTGTTAAACTTTTTTATTTTACTTGAGATATATCTTATTATAAGAATAGCATCTTTTGGATTTAAATTCTGTACAGAAAATATACATGCATTATATAACTAAAAAGAACATATTTCTAACATACTTACTTGCTGTAAAATTAAAATATACACTAATTCAGTAAAATATGGTGAGTTTCTTTATCCAATAAAAAAAAATTTAAAATTTCTTTAATTGTAAAATTAAATACATTACTTTTATACCTAGAAACCAAATACCCAACGGAAGTATACCGCAAATATTTTAAATGAAATAAATTTTAAAATAGTTTAAGTTTCACTCCGAAAAGTATTTACGTAAGCTCTCCTGAACTCGTAATTTATAAAAAATTTTAATTTCAAAAGCAAATATGAGTATAAATCATTCATAGGTATTTAATTTTATAAATACTCAGCTCCTGAATTAAATTACTATAGTTGTTTAAGTTCAGATCAGAATATTTTATATTATTAATTCAAAAAATGTTACTTCTAAATAGTTAACTGTGCAATACTGTATTTCAAAATGAAATTATCCTTTTTACAAAATTCATAACAAAATAAGATATTTTATAACAAGTAATTTTCAGGTGTATAAAGTAAAATTAATCTAATCATGTTACATTTTAATATATAATTTATTTCTCTATTATTACAGAAAGGAATGCATGACCAACTGGTACTGATTAATTTCAGCATACTTACGTGCTGAAAATAAGATAATAAGAGATTTTAAATCATATATATATATATATATATATTCATATATATATATATATATATATATATATATATATATATATATATATATATATATATATATATATATATATATATATATATATATATATATATATATATATATATATATATATATATATATATATATATATATATATATATATATATATATATATATATATATATATATATATATATATATATATATATATATATATATATATATATATATATATATATATATATATATATATATATATATATATATATATATATATATGTATATATATATATATATATATATATATATATATATATATATATATATATATATATATATATATATATATATATATATATATATATATATATATATATACACATATACAGGGTGTCCCAAAACGACCGCATAAACTCTGCACAACTAGATTCTCGTTGGGAGTACATAAAAACTGTCCAAAGAAAAGTTCCTGTACAATCCCTAATTTATGAGAAAAATTCAAAAAACAAAGTGTGACGTCACTGCCGGTGCAAGAAAAAAACACTTTATTGAACATATCAACAAGAATATTTTCATATTTTTCCAGATGATAATGTTTAAAATTTTCACAGCGCATATTGCGTCATTAATGCGCGCTTCATTGAATGACGTTAAGCCGCCGGTGAACTGGTACTTAAGGCTCCATCTTGTAGCTACCGTTAGTCTTCGTATGATGTCCATGTATTCCGTTCATGACAGCTGCGACATGTACTTGATAAGCGGCCGATGTAATGGAAATGTCTTACAAACTGTAGGGAGTATGCCCGTCGATATAGAATGCATATACTGCTGTTGATATGTTCAATAAAGCGTTTTTCTTGCACCGGCAGCGACCTTGTTTTCTGCATTTTTTCGCAAACTATGGATCGTACAGGAAAGCTTCTTTGTGCATTTTTTATGTACTCCCAACGAGGAATCTATCTGGGCCGAGTTTATGCGGTCGTTTTGGGACACCCTGTATATATATATATATATATATATATATATATATATATATATATATATATATATATATATATATATATATATATATATATATATATGCATATATATAATATATATATATATATATATATATATATATATATATATATATATATATATATATATATATATATATATATATATATATATATATATATATATATATATATATATATATATATATATACATATATATATATATATTATATATATGCATATGTTACAGGACTTCTTCAAAATTGATACACACACAAGAAATGGAAATAACAAAGTAATGTTAATTGAATAAATCCTGTTTTGTTTTACAAGTAACAAGAGATTAAATTTTGAACAAATTTGGAAATACAGATTCTGAGAAATTTGAATCGTGAAAAAATACTTCTATATAAAAATAGCTTTCCTTCGCTTGGGCATTATTCTAAAAGCAATAATTGTATATCATATGTAAGTACAGCTTATGTAGTTTTAACCTGATGCGCCGATATGTTAATAGTAGTGACTGACATATATATACTTATGGGCTAGTCCTTCTGAAACTGTTAATCAGACATTTTTTATTCATGAAAAATCACGAGAATGTGATAGTAAAGTATGATAACATATTTTGTAGCAAGAAAAGAATATTAAATACAGTAAACTCGCGAAATAGAATACTATCTTATAGGAACTGTGGTTTCTCGAGTTTAATGTAAATTCTTGATAATGGAAATAACATCACAGATTTGCTATGGTCCATGTACAATGTGATGTTAATGCAAAGTATCGATTCGTGGATTTAATAGAATTCTATATTCTTTTCTTCATCTAATAGGCAAGAATAACGAATTTGAATACACACTAGTGGTATGATTTCTCAAATAATAGCTCCAAACATGGATGTGGTTATTATAATGCTGCATTCAAAGCCAGAAATTTTTGTAGATAGTTTTAGATTACGCTATGGAAAAATTTCATGTTTATGATATTGCGTCAAAGTTACCAAAGCTATGTTATTTTAGCCTGACTCTCTAATATCTGCTAACGTCATGGAACTGCTCCCCCAAACCATGCTTTTCTGAAAATGGCCTATTTGCTAATTCAAAGCTCATGACATGACTGTGAAAAGTTTTATTTCCCTATACATGCCCCATAACTGTTTTCTCATTTAATATTTATAGCCAGGTACTAAGATTCATATGAATATTAAAATTAATATATACATATTAGATTTTCAATGAAAACATGATTTGGATGTAAGTTTGAAAAGTTTGAATTTATTTAAAATAAATTTAGACTGATGTTGAAGTTGAATATTCTAAATAAATATTAGTTCATATTTAATTTAATAAAAATAATTTACTTACATAGTAATTGCAAAAACTTTGAATTTATATATGTTTTAGGCAAACTCATAGACGTAAACTGATTGCATACAATTGTTAGAAATAGAATAAACGATTTTCAAAATTTAGTTTAAAAATATTACATTTGTGTAAATAATTATTTAAAAAATTCAAGATGAAAATAATCTTGTCTAAGAGAGCAAAATGGAAAGTTGAAAAATGGTGTTGTTTCTATAGCCAATTAAAGCATTTTAGGAAATATGTATTCAAAAACGATAAATATTTATATTTTCTTGATTTTAATTAGAAAGAAAATACATAATTTTGATAGTAAATAAAAGAAATAAATCTAAAGAAAAATCAAATTTATATTTACCACCTGCAGAAAAGGAATTCTACATAGATATAGTTTTAGGAAAAGTTGAAGACTGTTTAATGAAGAGTTGTAACACTATTTAAAATTTACTAAAAGTTAAAATTTAATGTCAATTTAGTTAACATTTAATTTCTAAACGATACAAGGAATTATATGACTCAATTAATGATATTATTGATACCAATTCAATTTCCAAATATGAAATTGATTGTTTCAATAATTTTCAGTCAGTTGAATCTCATAATGCCCATTAAAAAGTTTTAAATTTTTAAAATAATCACTTTATCTTAACATTATTAAAAAATTTGGAAACAAATATATATATAATATAAAAATAAAAATCTAAATTTTTTCTTAATTGTGAACACAAACATATTATTGAAGTATTTAAAAATTAATCTTGATAAATTCATAAACTCTAATAAGAAATGAAGAACAATTGACGTGTAGCAATAGCAAATTATGACATAACAACATAATAAGATGTTTAAGAGAAAATAGCATTGGAATTAAAAATCTCTGAAACTCTATACTGATGAATCTAAACACTGAATAAATAATTAAAAAACTAACGAATTAAGATTTGATATATTTTTGTCATAAGAAGTCATAAAAAGAAATCTTTTGCTTCTTAATGATCAAAAGGGTTAAATTTTTGTTTTTTGATACTTAAAAAATTTAGAAAATAAGTTATATGAATAATCTACTCTAAAACTGTAACTCTCATCATCTGCCAGAATAATTCTTTAGCTTTTTTAAATTAAAGTTTATATATACTCAAATACTTAATAAGGGGATGCTCTGATAACAAATTAAATGTTACCAAATGTAATAATGTTATTGTAACTGCACTCAAATGCTTATATGCTCATTTTCCTAGTTCCACCCAGTTAAAGAAAAAAACATGATAAGTATTGAGAAACCAAATTTATATTATGACTGAATCTTTTTATGCAAATTTTACAAATAATATTTATAGCAATAAGGGAACTAAATAAGTTTTCCTAACAAACTATACAAACCTTGAAAATTCGATATTTTTTTAAAAATTTGTTAAAGAAATGATATACTATACTCAAAGAGTTTCCAATATTGTTAAAAGCTGCATTTTTATTTGAAAAATCATAATGACAAAATATATTTAACATATTTTGTCAGTATGTTATAAGTACTCCAATTAGAATTCCCTAATCATGATAAAAAAAACTAAATTTTATATTTTTGTAATTAAAATTTGATTTCATTCTTAAGTCAGTAAATTGAATACATCTATGGTTGATAATTAATTTGGAATATTTATTTATATTATTTTATACATTTTTAAGGTTAATTTCTGAAGTAAAAGCCTTGTAACCAAACTTTTGTGTACTCAATTCATGTAAGCATTTCACTGATACAATGCAAAATGTCAGATAATATTTTTTCGCTAAATATCATGTGCATCCTGATACATTATCAATTCTATAAATAACTTGCATTTCAATATACTTCAAAATTATATGTTAATGTGCTATCCATTTTATCATGTTCAGAAGATTTTAAGACAGCCTTTTTCAAAAGTACTTAATGGCTTTTATAGCTGCTAACATTGTTAAAGCCTGGTCCATTCAATACATATATATAGGAAAAAACTTTTGTAAGACCTCATAACGACAGAAACTCACATTTTTGAATCACGTCTGCTTTTTTTTAATATTTACAATAAGGTGAAATTTTTTTTTGTAAAATTTTGTAAGTTATTCTTACATTTCTTAAAGTGAGAAACTAGATATTTATTTTTATAAGTCCATTTTGAGACAATTCTTGCATTTCTATGCCATTTTACTCATGAATAATCATTTTAAGTTATATTATATATCATTCCATAATTATATCATATTTTTATGCTCTTAAGATGATTTCACAAATCAGTTCTTTTGTTGTTTCATTCTGTTTTTTTCAGCTTATTCGTTTTTTAAAATAATATTTCATTATAAATTTGATACTTACATTCTGTATGAAACAAAATAAAATAAAAATTACCGCATTTATTTGTTTAATAAAAGAAAAATGTTGTATGGTATTGAGAAACTATGGAATTTTATAAATTTTAATATAGATTTTACTATTTTAATATGCGGTCTTAGTTTTTACATGCAGAACAATGAAACTTCCTTCGTAATATTAAAGATTGCATAATTAAAGCTTGCATTTATCCGTTCAACGAGTTTATTAAGAAAATTAAATATTTCTAGAAAATTTCAATATATATTTAACAATAATAATAAAACATTCTTACATTTACACAAATATTCAATACATGAATTTAATAGTTTTCATGCAAGGAAATTTTATTTAATGTATGATTCATTTTTCTTAGCAGAGCGGCTTCAAAGAAGTAAATCTTGCTTAGAACAATAAATTAAAAACTCAAGCGAACCAGAGTTTTTTCCATTAAGTGCTTTGAAATAATGTTTGCATTTTCACTATTGATAACTCTGATAAAAAATTTTTAAAGAAAAAAATATGGTGGGAAAATCAACAAAAGCTTTCGACGTATATCCTGACGAATAATCCTGTTGATAACATAGGATGCATATTTAATTTGAATTATTTTAATTTACATCCCTAAAAGAAAAAATGTATTGGTCGTATACATAGAACATTTGTTTATTTTATTTATGTTACATAAAAAAAAGTGAAATATTCATAAAAATAGTCATCTAATATTCGCATATCATATTGTATTAAAGATATATTTTTAGTAACATGTTAAGATAATTTTCTATTGAGATAATAAATTTCTGGAAATTTTAAAACATTTGATAGAGAAACAGACAACTAGTATTAAATTCCTTTTATAAATTGTTGAACAAAAATGCAGTCAATATAAAAGTTTAATTAATATATACTTACGAGCTTAGATGAAAAAAAATTACAATTATCATAAGTAATTGTATAAAGTTTTTCAAAATAAATTTCTTTCATTATACACTATAAATAATATATATTTCTCTCATCCTCTACTACACGATACTTATCTATTTAAATAATAGTTCAAGATAAATAGAAATTGAAGAAAATTTTTGAAATATTTATTGGTCTCATAAAGTGTACATTATATATAGCAGTTAAATATTGATTTCCTTACTTAGAAATTAATTTCCAGTTGAATTTTCCTTGAAATATTTTACTGTTTCATTGAATATTAGTTTTGTGAATTACCAAATATATGTACAAGGTAGCTACGATGATTTTTATAAAAAGAGTAAGCACTGTAAAATAAAAATTTCTTGGAATGCTTCAATAGAAATAATAAAAATTATAGTACAAAAATATTGTATTATACAGAAAATCTATGACATATTAATAAAAAATCTATAATATATATATATATATATATATATATATATATATATATATATATATATATAACTCATATGTTATACAAATATTTTTCGTTTGAATCGAATAGATTAAGCCTGTTTAAAAAATACTATGGTAATCATTTTAAACTGAAATATGCCATCATTTGAATAATATTTGCATTAAATAAGTTACCATGATATATTTGTGGAGTAAAATAAATAAGTAGTAAGATATTTTTATCGATTTATTAAAAAAATTTATAACTTAAAATTATAAGCAATTTAACACCAGTTTAATTATAAAAATATGATAACAATTACATAGATTGAAATATTTCTTACCGGTATTCCTACAAAACAAAAATAAATTTTGTTAAGGAAATTTCCAATAAATCGTTCTTTTTAAAAATAATATTTACAGAAGATATTTTGTAATGCATATAATTATTTATAACCATTCCAGAAAATAAGTTCTAAATTTTATCTTTGTCTAACGCGTTTTGAATAAAATATTTTTTTATTTCCCTCAAAAATATTATTGCTAAAATATTTTTCTAATAATTCTTTCTTTATTGCTAAAATATTTTTCTTCCTTTTTTCCTTAATACAGTTGTAAAACTATTTCTCAGCTCTTATATTATGAAAGAAATATAGACATAGGCATAGGTATTAATGCAGAATGTAAATCTTATATGGCAATTTATAATAAAAAAGTGTTTCCTAAAAACAAATCAGTAAAAACCAACCATTATTTAATATAATTTAATTTTCAAACATTTATTCTAGGAAACACTTATAAGAGAAATACTAATAAATCATGGTTAGAGATGCTTGAAAAACTATTTCTTCTTATTCATTGTATTTATATATTCAATGATGTGACTCGAATCAATTTATATCTGCCAATTAGTTTCACTGTTCAACACTTACAATAGTTTCACCATACATTAATTTCATTGTTCAACTGTTACATTAGTTTCACTGTTCACAGTTTCCAAATTTTTGAGTTTTCAAACTTTGTGTGTGTGGTCTACGATAAACATTTGAAAACCAGGTTTCAATTATATATGATAATAAATGATTGTGTTGGAATTTTAATTTATTTTTTGTTTAATTCTTAAGACCAGATTCGAATAAATAACTTTCAATTGAACAATTATTTGAAATTAAATTAATAATGGAATATCTTCCAGACATTTATTATAAAGCAAATACAAATTTACTTTTTAAAATTTCAAACAAAAGAGATTTTGAATATTTTTTTAAAAAAATTGTTTTTTTAATTTTTAAGAGAAAAATTCAAATATTTTTTTAAAACTTCAAAATTTCAAAGTAGTTAGTTAAATGCCATACTCTACTTGGGTTTACTGAAATTTGTAACAATCATCGAAAAAATTAATGAATGTATTGATAGTTCAAAGTCAGTTGGCTTAGAGATGAATTCGATATTTTTGTCATTGTTATGAGGATTTACATAGTTTGATGTGTGATCCATTATATTTAGCAAATTATCACAGACATTTCCAGGTTTTATTGACTGCCAATTATTCTTAAATTTTACATTATGATAAATATCACTAATTATAATGCGAATTCCTCATTAAGTTATTTTATGTATTATAAATATAAAATAAAATTTTGAGAAGTTTTACACTAGAATAAAAAGCTTGTATGAGAATTATTCTTTTCTCTATGAGGATATATTATTAATAAAATTTTATATGAATGGATTTCAGAACTATAAGTGTTTACTATTCCTACTTTAATTGCATATTTCTAAAAAAAACAAGTTTACTTATTAAAAAAGCAAATAAAAAAATTGAAGAAACTCTAGTATTCAAATATTTTTGCATTAAAAATTAATTTTAATATATTAAAAAGATAAAAAACTTTATCTTTTTAAATGTATTAAAATTTATTCTAAATATATAAATGTTTTAAAACTAAAAAAAATTTTATAATCTTTTTCTACTTTTTTAGCATAAGTACTATTTTAATATTACAATATCTCTCATTAAAGTATTGATAAATTTTTAAATTTTAAACACAATATTATCTTAAAACTTTAGTTTATAATAAGATAAAATTACTGTTAATACCTTCCGTTAGAAGAATCATTGCTAAAAATAATATGGAAAGAATAGGCAGAACTTTTGAATATCCCATTTTCATCTCTATGTTTGCTAGATAATTTTCCTCAACTAACTAAAATTCAGAATGAACTGAAAGAATTTTTATTTGGAATTTACTTCGTTATATAAGTTTATCATCACCTTAAAGCTTTCATATAGTTTATATTACACTTTTTTATGGCGATATTATTGATGCTACATAATATGACGTTAAAGAAATGTTAAAAAAACATCTGAGCAAACCGACATTTTAAAAATCAACAAGTTAACATTAATAAAAATTGCAGTTTATTTTCATAGAAAAATGTATTTTATGTTCAGTGTGTCTTAGCTCTTGATTGAAAATATAACAGTTGGTGTATTTACTTTTTCTTAATTTAAATAGTTAATTTAATTAAGAAATCTAATAATGTTTTTTGCCCTCAATATTCGTGAAAATATTGTCTTTAGATATTATTATTAAATTATTTTGGTCCCCAAATTTCTAGCAGATAAAACATTTAATAAGTTCGAAAATATAAGTCGGTATTGAAATGTTCTTTGTAATACCTCCAAAAATAATATTTTAAAAAATATGCTACGCTTCATCGGTATAGTTAATTCTATATGACTGAATACTTATTGCTGTTTTGATAGGGTAATTTTTATGTTTGCGTATAAAATATAAGATGAAATCACTATTCTTGTTCTCTTATTTGAAATGAACCTTACATGTTTAACTATTATTTGAAATGAACCTTAAGTGCTGGCCTGGATCATCAAAGTATTTGATTAATTAACCTCAATAAGGGTACTTAGCGTTTTAGCTGTTGTAACTTAGTAATGTTTCGACACGATAATGTTGCGCTATATTCAAAAAGATTATTCTAATGATAAATGTAACATATTTAAATATACTTCCCTACCCTCTACGATTTTAATTAAACTCAAATTGAGTATTTAAAGGAGTATTTGGAACTTAAGTTCTTGATTTCAGGAAGTTCGTGATTTTAAGGCTCCAATTGTACTAATATGAATTCAAATATCTTGAGTGTTAATATAAATTTTATGCATAAATACTACATATTTAAACAATGAAGCACAGATGCATACTTAATACAATACAACCCGATACAATAACATTATTTTAACATTAATTCAGGATGCAATACATGTGTTATTTGTATTTGTTCTAGTTTCCTTTGTTTCCTGACTCTGGTTAAAACTACTGAAATGTACTCGTATATATATATATATATATATATATATATATATATATATATATATATATATATATATATATATATATATATATATATATATATATATATATATATATATATATATATATATATATATATATATATATATATATATATATATATATATATATATATATATACATAACGGCGAATATATAATTGATTAACTTATTGATATAATTATTGTTTTTTGTTTAAATATAAAAGTCTCTTTAGTGAAAACGATATGAACTTATTCCCTAACCTAATGTAACTACATTACATTGCTAACTTAAATTATTTAATATTTCAGGTTGTGTTAAAATGTAAAAATATGTTCAAGATTTCCCTTATAAAATTTTACGAATGACATTATGTAATTTATTTTCAAATTTTAAACAATAGATACAAATAAAAATGTTATTTCATTGATGAAATAATTTTAAGAAATGCACACGATATAGGGAACAATTTTTGATCAAAGCGTATAGTAATATTATTGAGTAAAATATATATATATATGACATAAAATATAAATCATGCAATAAACAATACCTTTCCAAGATATTACAAGCTTTTTATAGTTTTTAGTATTTTTTCTGTTTAAACAGGTGGTAAGGGCATGAGTTGATGTTTCTATATAGTGAAACGTAACATCAGTAACAATTTCTAGTGTAAGAAATAAAACAAAATTTCAAAACACTTGATAAAAATAACAAAATTTAGTAGTTTGAAAATAACACTTATTAAAATATTCAAAACAATATTTTATTTGCCCCACTTTAAAATATTATTAAATACTCTTTTTTTAACTTTATAAAACTATTATTATTAGGCTATAGATACACTTTCTTAGACAAATGTATAAAATTTTTATTTAAGGATTATTTATTGTGTTAAATATAACTGAAATTTAGCTTCTTATTACTCAAGGTATTTCAGATTTCTATAGTAAAACTTTAAAATCTTAATCATCAAAATAAATGGGCAAATTTTACTTTTAAAATACAATTTTAAAAGAATAACATAATTATAAAGCTTAAAAGTACTTCATAAATACTGTCAACTTTGGATATAAATTTTCAATGATAAATAAGGAATAATTAACAATTGATTGTTAATTTTAGTTTACAATTATTATAAAATCTAAGTATAGGTATTTTTAATTTCATTGAAGAACATGTTCATATAGAATTTAACTATACACCAAAAATAAAATACAAAAACTTCAAAAAAGAGAAAAAAATTATTTCGAAATTTAACATTTCAAATAAAATATTTAATTTTAATTGTGCAGACATTTTTTAAAATTACATCATATATTTTCAATTTATAAATGAAAATTCTTTCATTAATTTACTATTTATGAAATATAGATAATATGCTTAAAAACTTACATAAGCTAAATATCAATGATTTTATTATTAAAGCTTTTCAGTAATAAAATTATTATTTCCTAAATTGGTGATAAGATTTAAGACAAAGAGGAAAATGTTTATAAAGTAATTTATATCTTTTTACGTTCAACCATTGAGTTCCCGAAATAACTTGAAGTTATTTTAACATTCTGATGCACATTGTTTCTAAATTATGAATTATTATATTAAAAAATAGTACATAAATATAGAAACAACGTATAGAAAAATAGTACATAAATATAGAAACAACATATAGAAAAATAATGCATAAATATCTAAATTTTAATCTCTATTTTACCCTGGTTGTTATTCATTTTCGCTTTGAGCTATTTATATCTTACACATTTTCTTTATTGGAAATAAACACACACACACACACACACACACACACACACACACACACACACACACACACACACACACACACACACACACACACACACACACACACACACACACACACACACACACACACACACACACACACACACACACACACACACACACACACACACACACACACACACACACACACACACACACACACACACACACACACTATATATATATATATACATATATGTATATAATCAAAAAATAAATTTCATAAATTTCTGTGCAGTTTTTAATGTTTTATTTCAGGAGGATATTAGAATAAAAAAATGGTATTTGGAATTAAATTGATTTCTTGAGATTTTCATCTGGAGAGATATCCCTTAGCCTGGAGAGTTACTTTTATTTCATGAAGTAATAAAAATATATGTTATATTGATACATTTTTTTATTTTTTAATAAATACGTTTTTATGAGGAGTAAAAGAAAATATTATAATAGATATTAGAGTAAAAATCATTTTTAATTTGATTATAAATTGTTCGTAATCTGGAAATTAAAATTATTCTGATAATTCTTTAATGGAGATTAGAATGCTAATATGTGGTCCCATTATTCCTAATAAAAGTTAGTGACCTATTACTTCTAGTGCGCACAGGGTTTCATACAATTGTGCAGAAAGTATTTAATTTATTACCTTACATACTTATAGTTTCAAAAGAAGAACATCTTATATAAATATATTTTGAAAATAATGAAATTTTATTCTTTTGTGTGGGCGAAACTAAAAAGAGTAACAATTTTCTTCATGAGGAAATTGTCGAAACATGAGTTATAAATTAATAAGCTATTTTATTTTAAATTTTATAAAATAAACTGCAGTATACAGGCTAAAATTTTCTAGATTTATTTATTAAAAAGGAATATATAAAATTATTAAAAAATTTTTCTCATTTGCATAAATGAAATTTTAATGATTTGTAGAAAATTGTTTAGTTAAATTGATATTTCTTTCTTTTTACAGATGTAGAATATATTAATAATAACATGCTCAAAAGTATTTATCTTGTATTTAATTTCTTTTTTATGTTTCATTGTTCGATCATTCATTTGTTTAATTTTCGAGAATAATTCTATTCAAATTTAAGTAAACATTTCCTTGAATTATTATTTGAGTCTTACTTAAATACTGTAAATAAGCTTAGAATTAGATAAAGTATATAAGCTTTGAATTAGAATTAACAGAGATTACCAAACTATTTGCATAGCTTAGAATATTAGAGTATATGAGTTTAAACGAAAAGAAAATAATCATGTTTTAAATTAACAAGATATTATTTATTTAAAATATGACAAATATTTTTTCCTAAGTACTCATATGAAATGAAATATTAAACCCAATTATAATGAATTATTTTATTTTGCGTGAACTTAAACTCTAACATTTCATGCACTATATATTCTTTTTTCGTATGGTGTTTTTTGCACATTCGTTAGACATCATTCTTTCTTCACAATGAATGCAAAATTATCTTTCAATTTACTAAAAGTATTAGATGTAGTCTTTCAGTTAATATTTTCTTTCAATATGTGAAGACAAATGCTTTTTGACTTTGTACAGTAAAAGAAAGACTATATATAATTTCCAAAAAAGCATTATAACTATCTGATTTATATGTATGGAATACGCATTTTTATCTTTCTAGTTTGAACATACATTCAGTCAATATCATCATGCAGTCAGTATATTTTTAAAGTTTGTACCACTGATATTTATAATTATAAGATAAAGAAAATTTCAAACGTTTTTAAACCAACAGCGTAGTTCTTACGAAAAAAGTGTTATTGGACATTTTTCCTGATTCACAAGACATTCAAATTCTTAGTTAAGCAAACAAGGAGAAGAAATGTTAGATCACAAGCCTAAATGCAACAATTATCACCCTTATTTCAGTTTTACAGTTAATGAGTTTTGAAGTACCCTCTTATAACAATAATATTTCATTTTGTTTATATTATTGCATTAAGTTTCCAAAACATACAAATCAAAGGTTTTTTAAAAATCTATTTACTGACTAGCATTTTAGAATGTTTTTAAATTCTTTATTAAATTTATATTAAAAGTCAATATATTATATATAATATTCATTAGCATAGCACTCTTTAATATTATGTCTTTTATAATATCATATAGTACTGCATTATTAAAGACATAAATTATTTAAATCAAAAAGGCAGAAAAAAACATTGAGTATTAAAAATAACTTCTGATATAAATGAAACCCTGATGGTCTATTCGCTAAACCAATTGAACCAAATTTTCAAATATGTTTGTTAGAAAGTATAAGTTAGATCAAGTGATGGTTTTAAGCAATTAAAAAATCGTAGTTGCAGTTGCCATGAGAGAATTCCAAGTTTTAAGATATCAACATCAACTTTATTTGAGCAAATTAGTCAATGGAATGAAGAATCACAATTAAGTTTAGAATGATTGGCTCTTGACGAAATTGCTTGAGTTACTAGGGTAAAGATATTTTCAAAGAAGAGATAATTTTACGAAAACCCAATGAGACCAGAACAGACCGTAGAATCCTAAGAATTATGCTTTTAAAAAGTACAATCAAGGTGCAGTACTTAATAGGATATACAGTAATGCTATCAATTCATTTGGAATAAAATAAGCTCAATAATTTAATTTGAAAAGATGGTAACCTGGATTAAGGTTGATTACAGCTGCATTAAATTTTTTGAAATTTGCTAATCAAATGGTGTACATTTATTAAGATGCATAACCCTCGTTTAAAAATATAACTTCAACTGTAAATTTGTATTCCTTTTACAATCTTTTCATCATTCAGAAGAACAGACTTTATGATTTTACGCTGTACTTCACTGTATTTGCAATTTTATTGATAAATTTAAACCCACAATTGAGCAAGCATGAAAAACAACACACCTTTTGATGACTAATAAATAATTTCCTTATGTTTTTCCAGAAGCTTTCATCATTGTACTTTGATTGCTTGTAGTGTCTGTTTTGAACTATGCATTAGACTTCTCTTCTGTGCTGCCTCTAGCTTTTTCTAAAGCTATTTGTGGCTTTCAATTTCTCCGTCTTACTCATAACAAAAATTTTCTATGAATCTTTATTTGGAATTCATTGCAGATCATGGAAGACCTTTCAATTCTATACTATGTACGACTGCTTGATATAGCTGCCACATGGCTTTTGCATTGTCTTCTTTGAAGCAACATTCATCAAATCAATGAAATTAACAGAACTTTTAATGAATTTGAAAATTCATAATTCTCATGCAACCAACGATGTTCAGTTCATCAGAAAAAAAAAAAGAATTTAAGTCATAATGAAAAGTGCCGAACATCAGTAAAACTTCATCAAGGAACTAACTTATCGAATGTTAATACGCTCTGAATTAAATGACGTCTAACATACATTAGTCCTACTCCAGTTCTCTCGTCTAGCTTAAAAAGTATGCACCGTAATTCAGTACTGAGTAAAGCATTATCCACTTATGTATCCTAGAAAATGATTTACTCAGCAATGAGAATATTTATTGGAATATTAAGTAATTTTAAATGCCAAATGGGGATTGGTTGATGTTTGTGGTTAAAAAAATATCAATAGATATTGATTATATGTAATTCTTTCCTCAAAGTATTGAATTACATCGAAAATCCTACTAAATATTGAAGCTCACTGCGGATGATTTTGAATAAATTTTGGCGTTTTTACACATCTCATGTTTCAATACACTCTGATTTTAATTTGTTGGTATACAGGTACGATTAAGGATTGTCGCTCAGGTGTTCTAATGGTCATAATTTTTTCCTTGTTCATGCCATAATACGTAGCTTACAGTATCTTTGATAATCAATGACCAATTAAGCGAGTAGACTTATCATTAAAATCATATAACTTTAAAAAGTCACTAAAGATCTCTTAGTTTGATATTTTTTAAAAATTTTAAGGACATTCCCATTTTATATATTAATTTTAAATTCTATCAGCCTTGTCCATGAAATAGATTTGTGGAAAATTTCACACATAATGAAATCATATTCAAATCCATTATTGTAAGAAAAAGTGTATGTTAAAAATTCCATGATATAAAAGACTGATGTAACATTTACGTTAAAGCATATTCTCCGATTTTAGGAATAAAGAAGTTATAGATGAGGGACTTTTGAAGTATTAGATACTCTAATATTTATTACTTGATGTCAAATTTGCGTTTGATTGAATACATTTAGTGTATAGTAACTATCACAATATATTCAGTCACTCCCTATAGTCTGTTGCAAAGTTAAATAAAAGATTTTCAAGTTTGTCCACAAAATTAAATTTACTTTTCATTATCAAACTTCAAACACAGAAAAAAATACTTTGACTTACTTTTGCTACTACTTTAACTTACTCTTGTTACTATTTTTAGAAAAGCTACATCAAAATTTTATTTCTGTAGAAGTTTAATGGATACAAAATTTTATTTGAATTTTTGAATTTGCTTTTATATCTGTAAATATGTGACAGGTCATTTTACTAGAAATAAAAGACATGGAAAACAGTAGTAAATATGGAAATGTTTATAAACTGGTTTATAATCTTATTAATAATATACGTCATGTGTGTCTTAAGTAAATTGATTTATCATTTTCAAAGCTTTTTATATTTAATCTCGCATTTCACTAAACTAAATATTAAATTTTCCCTAATAAAATAATTTACATGCTTTAACAATCTAAGGCATTGAGTAAAACTCAAATATTAATTTTCTTCATATTCAATACGTTTAAAAATAAAACGATCAAATAGTTATTTTCACCAATCTCTAGAGAAAACAAATTTAAGAAGTAAACACAGACTGAAGTTTTATTTTTTTATATTTTATATTTATGCACAGAAAAACATATTATTAAAATTATATTCCAATATATCTTTA
The DNA here is from genome assembly GCA_037975125.1 of Latrodectus hesperus. Classification (NCBI taxonomy): domain Eukaryota; kingdom Metazoa; phylum Arthropoda; class Arachnida; order Araneae; family Theridiidae; genus Latrodectus; species Latrodectus hesperus. The sequence goes on from CM075851.1 coordinate 85,477,302, forward strand.
AGTGAGCATTAAATAACTATATTAAAAACCCTCAATCATAATAAGAAGTGGCGCTTTCAGTATGAATAAACATTCAGTGCTGAATTCAGTACATGGTTTTGCAAATCAGATTTTCAAATCAAATTTTTATTTTTATTATTTTTTTTTTACATTTTAGATATTTTTCAATTCACGAGAATTGTCTGACTCTGCAAGATAGTCCCGTGATTAGCAACAATAGGAACTATTTGTTGATTATAAGGAGGAGATAAAAAGCATTCAATTTTTACAAAGCATATTAAGAAAATATATTTTTTTGCTAAGAAATAGACACTTAAGGAAAAATATTTATCTTAGAATTTTCTTTTAAAATTTCAGTATTCATATAAATACTGCTTTAATTGCGATTGTGTTCGAAAACAGCATATGTATTGCTGTTAAAAAATAAAAGCTAGATTACTATTAGCTGCTTCTAAAAGTAATAACGTCTAATGCTGCCATCTATACTTTACATGGTGAACAAATCAGTGAAGAATAGATAATGTTCTATAAATAAATATCTGTTTCAGTAATCAAAAACAGAATATTTTGCATAATTATAATATAGAAATATCGTATAACTATATAATATCAAATGTGTTTTTAATATATATACAGTAATAATATTTATAAAATTTCCGTCATTCAAATAAAAGGATTTTTCTTGCATTTACCTGGTTAAATAATTCTAATATTTGTTCTTATTTAATCATTTTTTGATATTTACTAACAAATTTGTTCTAAATAAATTATGTTTAGTTATTATTTACCAGCTTTTCTTTTAAATGTAATATAATATGGGATTTTTCTATATTTTCACTATGCTTTATCATCATATTTAAATTAATGAATTGTCTACTGAAATGATAATTATGAAATTTATTTTGACATAAAAATAATGTATTTTTTAATATTTTAAAAACAAATTCCTGATACCTAATTTATGAAAGCTCGAAATTGAATGTAAATAGAAGAAAATATTGTTTATTGTAAAGAAAAAGTATTTAATTTTGTAAAATGATAAGTTTTTGAAGTTATATGCAGTAAATTAAAAAAAAAAAAATCAGAGCTGAATCTCAAAATGTAAAACAGCCAATAATACTACATAAATAACTGCCACAATGTATCTCATAAAAAGATAAAAATAAAAATAATAATTATTTACCTTCATTTATTTTGTAAAAACAATCTAAGAAAGAATAACTTAAAATAAATGTTAAAAAGACAAAGTAAAGTTTGAATAAAGAAGCGTTTGAAGAAGAGGAATAAAAATTTGTAAATTTATTTAATAAAGCGATTAAGGATGCGTTAGGTAATGAGAAGTTCTAAAGTGCATTATCTATTAATGAATGTTAAAAGCAAAATTTCTCCCCGTTTTATTTCGTGTTTGTTGAACTCTGTAGGAAGCACTGTACCACGCAATATTAACGATTTTTTTATGTTCTGTATCGCCTGTAACTACTTCTAACACAACATAATTATAAGTTGAAAATTTAAACTAGAAAATTAAATTTTTCTTCAAACGTAGATTGATTCATAATTTTAAAAAAGTGAAACAGTTAGCTTAAAATATATATTTTGAAGAAAAAAAAACTTAAGAAAATGTATTTCTTATGTTACTCTGTGTTCTAGAGATAGGACAACATTTTTCAATATGAAAGAATTCTCGTTGAATGGATGAAAAAGAAAATGAGCTACCTATATGTTTAACACAAGGGATGGAAGAAAGTATTTCATGCTTTTTTTATATGATACATGGAAATTGCAGAATGTTGCATATAAAAAATTCGGGGGGATAATCAAAAGTCGAAGGGATATTATGGTGAACATACAAACGCATTTTATTCGTATTCATATGCGGCTTTCGGTCTGCTTCGTGAAAAGCTATGTAAAATCTATATATATATATATATATATATATATATATATATATATATATATATATATATATATATATATATATATATATATATATATATATATATATATATATATATATATATATATATATATATATATATATATATATATATATATATATATATATATATTTATATATATATATATATATATATATATATATGTATATATCTATATACATATTTACACATATATATTGGTGTGCAAAACTTAAACAACATTGTAAATATTAAAGAAGTAGCCATGAAGCTGCAAATAAGTTTTTCTTGACATTAAAACAATGACTACGCAATTTGGTTACAAAGTTTCGCGTGTGCTAATATCAGAAACAAAACATCGCAGGCGACGTGATCATACTCAGTGCGTGCGGTTGAAGCACCCAGCTCAAGAATGCTATAATAAGAGGATGGATACGTAATTAAAGACATTCGATATAAGTGTTAGGGAGTTCTTTCTAAAATATGGCTCTAAAAAACCACCTGGACTATTTTACACATGGAAAAATGATGGAAAAACTAAAAGAGAAGCTGAGTTTGACTAGTGTATCTGAAAAATATGACAAAGACTACAGTGTCGTTTCGCACACTAGGAAAGATTTTCAAAACTTAAATGCAGCTTTTGTAGAGGTTTATGGGTGCGCTACCGAGAAACAACTATAGTGGATGAATGATATATCAGACTGCAGGCAAAAAAAAAGCACTAAATTCCTCAGCAAGTCCCAATGCTTAGTGCTAATGTACAGTAATGTAGTGATTTATTTGGCCTTGAATTTTTCACCAAGGTGATTTATTCAACCGCTTTCCAGAACATGCATCTCAATGAAATTTGGCCAACTTCTCCACTATTTAGAGTAGTGCAAGGAGCACAAAAAACTAGAAATTTCATCGTGGAGCCTTGCCCTCTTTAAGAATGAGAATTTTTTTAGTGCTATAAGTGATTTGGAGAGACATTGAGACAGTCTAATCCAAGTAACATAAAGGAAAATAACCATTCCGATGGATTTACAGTTGTTTTCAACAAAAGCATATCTCTGGACTTCGTTCACTTGGACTGAACGAGTGGACTGATTTGAAGGTTTTTGACAGATGTTCTGTAACCAAAGATTGCAATTGTGACAATGTGATCTTTCCAAAGTTGAGTCCTTTTAGAGGTGCCATTGGAACCGACATCGTGTTTATGTAGGAAAAATCACATCCACATTAGGCATCCACTGTTCAACAGCTACTGGAAAGATAAAATATCTCTCCAATGTATTAACCAGCCTAATGTTCAGTTTTAAATCCCATAGAACACGAGGGAGATGTTTCGCAAAGACAATTTGTGGCAACATTACATTCACAATGGCTAACATTTAACAATTGAACTAGATGTTAAAACAGGAATGGGAACTCACACCTCAAAAACTGCGGTTAATTAAGCACGGAAAGGTAGTACTTATCACCCATAGAAATAAGAGGAGAGCATATCCAATGTAATGGAAAGTCTGTTAGCTATTCTTTCACTTAGACACCCAATTATATTATAACTCTACGATGAGCACAATAAAGCCTCTTCTATTTTGATTCCCTACTATATGCATTGTATTCATTTTTGCGCAATAATGCTTTCGTCATCATTTAAGCACAAAATGCTGTCTCTCGTCTCTGAATTTCATATCTAACATATGATTTCTCCTGCTGCTATGGCAAAAAAGGTCCTGATTGCTTAAATTATATATACCATTGAAAAGGTGTATATATATAACTTGATTCATTAATACATATTTGAATTCATTGTAAAATAGTTTATGCTATAAAATTATTGCCATTTTGAAAGAAGTTTATGTGATTTTTAATCAGTTGTGTTTCTAATTATTATGGTTATTTAATAAAGATTTAAACATTTTATTTAATTAAATTCAGAATAAGAAAGTGTTATACGTAATTAAAAATTCACAGATGTACATTTTCATAAAATTAAAGAACAACTTTTGAGCTATTAAAAAGAAAAATATTATATTAGTTCTTGACTAATATTATAATAAAATAGATTTTCAATAAAATATGATTCTTGCAATGGAAAAATATTTCAGTAGAATAGACACTAATTTAATATTGTTGAACAATAAATATATAATGACAAGGCCTCCTTAAAGTGTGTCTTAAATGTTACACTGTCATTTTATAACATTATATCACAGTGTGATCTATTTTATTTCTCTAGAAATAATATAGAGAAAATGTGAATAATAATTTGAGTTCTCTTTATTTACATTTGATTTTAGTTTTCCAGTTACTTGAGCAAATTTATAAATATCAAATAAATATTCATTGTTGTTCTATTCACAATTCAATTTGAGATTCTCCTTTCCTTTTCAAAGTGATGAATACTAAAATAATACAAATAACTCCTTTAAAACAATACATGCAGATGTAATTTTGGAGGCAAAAACATAATTTTAAGTCTTAAATGTATCTTTCTCTCTTATACATCCTTTACACACTTTACATGCATATGTTCTATTTATATATCAAATTTATCATCTTTAAGAGTTAAAGCAGTAATAAGCCAAAGACTTTACATTTTCTCTCGTAACAAAATGATGAGTATTAAAGCAGAAATCACGAAAAATGAAGAAATTATGCTATTCACTGATTAAATTACTAATTATCCTATGAAAATATAATTCCTTTTAGAAGTGTCATAGTTAAAGTTTAGTAAACTTTCATTGCAGAAAAAAACTTTCATATTAATCGCACGATCAGAGTGGAATTAAATGAGTTATAGTCTATTAACAAGATCCATTCAAAATTATACAAAGCTATCTGAACACATTTTTTGCGCGATTGTTCATAAAAGGATATTAAATTTAACCCAGAATCTACTACATGAAGTGCAATAACAAAATTGAATTTTCAGAGCAAGCTCTGAATAAATTAAATAATAATATGAAAAACGTACATTTCTAAGAACGTTCCCTTCTGAGAGGGAGAGAGAGAGAGAGAGAGAGAGAGACTACAGTATCTTTCAGAGACATCATCATTAATTGAAATAAAGATATTAAGACAAACTTTCTGCCTAAACAAATAGTAATTGCTAAAAATGAATTCATTATGTATAAAATTTGCTCGCTATGAAATACAGAGGGTATTAACATATTTTTAGAAGGATTTCGATTAAGAATTTTATAAAAGTAAATGCTTTGAAATAAAAATTTTTGGCAACAGCTTATTATTTGAAATGAGAAATATCGTCTGCTACTTTTAAATTTATTGTTCTTTCAAAATGTAGCATGTAAGCAAGCTGTGGATTGAGGGATATGTTTTTGCGCTTTCCGAAGATCCGAAGAGAAATGTTCTTATTCCAGGATTCAAAAACGTTGTGAAATGCATGGTATTAAAATTTCTAAGTGCAAAATAAACAACATTATTAATCGGATAGGTAAAAACCGTCAATCATTATTTCTACATGGAAAGAAGATTCCAAACGAATATCCGAAAAAAGTACATACTGTTTCAAATATTCCTAAAGTGAAATCGCTGGTAACAAGAGAAAATCCATCAGCACAGAAATCAATTGCAAAGTATTTAGATACATCTGTATCAACAGTAAATAAAATAATAAATCAAGATTTACAACTTAAAAAATTTAAAAAACATAATGTTCACCAGCTTTTGCTGAGACATGTGGCTCAACGCAAAACATTTTGTAGAATCCTGTATGAAAACCATTTAGCAGGAGATAAATGGAAATACATTGTGACCCTTGATGAAGCATGGATTTAACTAAATGACTGCAACAAAAAAGGTCTATTTACTATAGGAAACGAGGAGAAAAATGTACAAACCTGGTTCCGTCAATGTAAAGAAAGTTTCAGTAAGGGGTTTATGATAGTCGCAGGTTTCTCCAGGGAAATTAAAAATAAAAAGAGTAGAAAAAAATGTTAAAATCAACTCATCATGCTATCAGGAGAAGGTTTTACGTCCAACATTTACAGAAGAAATTCCACTTCTTTATCCAAAAGACTTTCAACGAGTGAAACAACAACATGACAAAGCTACAAGTCATACTTTGAAAACTACCACTGCATTCCTTGAGAAAATGAAGACTAATACAGGTAATGCATATATATATATTTTCAACATATTCCTTGAGAAATCCCCTTACGTTTCACCTATGGACTATTGTGCCTTTGGTCTGTGAAAAACAGCTCTTTCTAAACGCAAACCCACCACGATGGATGGACTCTGGAAAGTAATGAAAGAGGAATAAAAAGCAATACCCCTGGAAATTTTACAAAAAGCTCTTATATCATGGAGATTACGATGCAGACTTATAGTCCAGAAAAAAAGCTATCAGATCAAACATTAAAAAAAAACAGTCTTTACATTTTAAACATTAATTAAACGGCCCCAAAATCGTTCTAAAAATGTGTTAACACCCTCTGTAATGTGCTAAAAGGTTATAAACAGAATTAAACTATTATAAACTGAAAGAAAACAAAAGCATTTTAAATATTTTTCTGATATTATAATATACGCATTGCTAAAGTATTGCCAAATTTATAACATTTCATTCTTTTTATAAAATTCTGTTCAATACATAAAATATTTTATTAACTATTGCTTTCTATGGAAGCAATAGTTAATAAAATAGAAACATAATTCAATATGTAAATGAATCAACTAACCGTATCAAAAAATTCTGGATTCTTTCAAGCTGGAATTTATTTCTTGTTGGAACTGCTGGAACTTGGAATGAAAATATTGCATGATGGAATAAATTTCTACCTGTCTAGAATTGCGAATTTATCACAATATGTTTATTAAGCTTATTCAATAACATTTGATTCATTTCATTGATTTTGATATTATGACTACTTTTTGTAAACTACTGATTTAATTTCTCCACTATAAAACAATTGTAAAACATAATTTTAATGTTTTGTTAATTGATTAAAATTTTAAATTAATTATCAAACAATTGCACATGAATTACTATTATGTATCTTATGCCATACATAAGCCATTTTATATGAAATGTTACTCATACATTAAAAAAATAATTTTTTATATTCTTAAACTGCTTACCATCCCATAGATTACTTAAAAAAATCTGTCCAATGCTTGTAACGACTTATTTACACACTTCTCGTATTTTTATTTACAATTTAGAATGGACAAGCAATTTGAATTACTCAAAAGTATGATAAATATTATACGAAATATAATTGGTTTTACATTACATTATTAACTTCTTTATTTTAACTAATCTACATAATTATATTATAACAATAAAAATGGAAATTTTGTTTTAAATAAACAACAGGATGAAACATAAAGTATATAGTGTACGTTAAATAGTGGCATTGAAAAATATTTAGAAGATCATTGATAATACAGTTGTCTTTAACTGATTTAAAAGTATATTAATAATAACGTGTCATAAATGTTTTCCACAACTTTTAATAAAATGATGAATACTAATAAGAATAATAATAATGAAGTTTTTTACACAATTTTACTAAAATTAATAAAAGATTCAGAACTAAAATTTATTTTTAATTTTTTTAGTTCATCATCTTTTAATTGCAAAAATTAGATTAATTATTTTAGTTAACTTGTGTCTGCTAAACATATTTTTTTAAAATAAACAGTAAGAAAAAGATAAAAACCCGCTTGTTAAATGCTAATTTAACATGATAATTTATGAATCCAGATGATTAAAAATATGAATAGCATTTTTAATGTAATTTTTTCTAATCTATTAAGAGATATAATCTGTAAAATATTCTTTTAACTGATTAGAAACAGTGCCTTCTTTAGATATTTTTAAGGACTAAGAACATTATTAGAAAATTTTATGCTTGTTTGCTAAACCTCAATAAAGAATTAAGATAACAAACTATATTTTTTCGTCCAAAATTTATCTTTTTATCTATTTATCTCCAAAAATATTATTTTCTTCATTTGTATGCATGATTATTTAAAGAAACTAAGTTTTCATATGGCAAAGTTTGATTTATTTTTCTTACCAAAATATTAATTCAGTAATGCATGAGAGAATTATATGAATGATGTCAAGTACATCAATATTTTTCTCTCGGAAGAAAATATAATAATATAAAATGTAATAATACTACAATAATATGAAAAATATAATTTCCACAGAAACTAAATTTTCTAAGCAGTTTCTTTTATAGATGAAATATTTATTTTGTTTCTCTGACTCACAAAGGGCAACGCATAAATTTAATTTACAGTTTAACCGTTCGATTCTTTAAACAATAAATATAACTTTTTGAACGCAAATCATTTGTTGAATATTAGAATTTTGATCAATATACAAGTAATTAGGTGTAATTTAGAGTAGATTTTAAAAAGAAACAAACATAAATATATCTCGCCCATTATTCTTGTTATTATTTTTAATATAAATAAACAAATAATTATCTAATTAATTGAGATCAATCAAATAATTATTTAACTATTAAAATATTTTTCAATGAATTGATGAAGTTGAATCTTTTTCTAGTTTTTCCTTAAAACTACGTTATACATTACATTTAAAAATGAAGTACAATTTTTCCATTTGTTCAGTAAAAAAAAAATGAATCAGTTGCATTGGTTGATGACTTAATTCCAGTATGTACTGATTTTTGAAGTTTACTCAATTAAAATGAAAAACATTTATTTTTCTTGGTAGAAGACTTTACTTTTACCTAATGCTTTATTAAAAACGTAATTAAATATTCAGAGTTTACTGTATTGAAAGCTTAGTTTTGAAAGATAAGACAATTTTCTAGAGAAATATTAATCAAATATTTTTGATAATCAACAAACGTGCATCAAAGTCTAGTCAAAATGCAAATAGCCTTTTACGAAAGACAATGTTATTGAAGTTTCACTTTTCTAAAATACTGGAATAATAATTAAATAAAAGTTTTCTTTGCAAATAAATGTCATTCAATTTCACTTTCTTCTAAATACGTATATTGCTTATTTATTTTTATTAGTTTAGTAAAATTTTTTTTATAAAAAATCGTATGATCTTTGATTTCTTTTGGTTATAAACAGAAAATTTAATCACACTATGTATTCAAAATTTATAAGTTTCGCCAAATTAATGATTCAAATTTAGTTTTTGACATTGAGTTCTCGTCAAACATTAAACTTTTATCTATGTCTAAATTAAAAGAAACGAAAGTTTTTCAAGATGACGTTTTTATACTTATTCTCTACAACTGTATATAAGATGAATATATTTTTAGTTTATTATAGTTGAATTTATTTCATGTTATGAAAAGTCACAGCAAAATTTCATCATGAAAAGAATTTTCCACATTCTTTTTTACTAAAATTTTTTTTGTAATTTTAAATGTGCTTTTTAAATTCATGCATAAATAATTGCATAAATCAAAATTAAAACACATGTTCAAAAATATATTTTTATAGAAAAGTTGCAACAGATAAATTGAGGAAATTTACTTAACCCACGAACAAGTAATAAACATAAATTAAATTCTTTATTGGGTTGTTTTCTATTACTCACCAAACATGCAGCTTTTTTTTAGAAAATTTTATTTAAAAAATCTATTGATGAATTGTTTGGATATCGTAACACCATAAATTATTAATAATTATCATAAAATTTTTTGGCCATTTATATAATTTTATTTGAATATTTTCCCTTATGTGTACATAAAATTGATAATTTTTTAACCAGATAATTAACTTGTTTTCTTAAATAGTGGATTATGCTTATCTGAGCAAATATTAGAAAACAGAAGTCAATTTATTATGTATAAATTTTTTGCTTAATAAAAAGATGAAGTTAGAAGGATACTGTTTCCTTGCATATTTTTCTTTTTTGAGAAGGATTTATTTCTTCATATTTATTATAAAATTTTCTATGTGTACCTTGGATTTTTAGGGATTTATTTATTTGTGGTTTTAAAAGTGGGAAATATAACAATATTGTTTTTACTGAGAAAGATTAATGAATTGCATAGTTCATCAATAATTCTATTAAAATAAGTCGAATGGAGTATAGAATTATATAACCATAGATAACAAATGAATTTGAGGTCGTGAGAAAAAATGTTCATCTATCTATAGCAAGATATGCTATGTATAGCAAAAGTTGCCTCTAGATATTTAATTTAGACCTTACCTGTGTAAAACTGTACTAGTCTAACTAAACTGTATTAATCTTGTACAGTTTAGTCATTTATGTGAGCAAACTTTAAGCCTTACGTACCCTTCTGTCAGACTGTATATGTTGGTAACAGCGAAATTTATTTCTTATTCTCGCTTTCAGTTTTGAAAATTAGTTTGCATAAACGCAAGTTATCAAAATGAATAATGTTTTAATAAGTATAGCTTAATAATTATTTTACTGGAATTGCCGGTCATGTAGGAACAAGTGACAAGCATAAAAACATTTTTTGATGAAGCCGAAAATCATTTTTTTAAAGATTATTACTTTGATATTATTTTCAAATCACAAGAACAATACTCTGCTAATAAAGTATCATTTACAATGCAGACGTTTTGGGAGCAGTTTCCTTAAAATTTCATTTCTTTTTCGCGTTTGTGTTTTAAATATGAAAATATGCTCTTTTATAAATTTTCTTGCTTTAAATGGCTATTCATTACCACACATAGGCTTTTATCAAGTATAAAGTAATTATTTTCAGTCAGGTGACAAATAATTTACAGAACTTTGAAAAGTAATTTTAATTGAATTCGCATGCATTCCAATTTAAGCAATAATTATTATTAAAATAGTTAAAAAACAATAATAAAAATAATATATTTAATAGTTATAGAAATAATTAAATGAAAAAAAGAATACAAGATAAATCAATTTTAATAATTAAATTATTTATTGTTATGGAAATAAGAGCTTTATAGGAATTTTTTAATACAATTATGAATATAAACTCAGCATTTGTTCCCATTATAATTCATCTTATTTCCCTGTAATAAGTGATAAATAATTTAAACGACAATTACTTTAGTTAAAATTTAACTTAGATATTAATACGATTACTAAGCTGTTTCCTTTCTTACGAACATTTGACAATGCAATCGTGAAAATCTGTTCGTGAACCAAAATATGTTTATTAGATTATCAGAGAAAGTACTGAACGTAGAAAATTTGATTTGGGCTTGAATATGTAACTATGCTTTAAACTTATGGATTTTCGACGTATGCCATGGAATATATATGTATGTATGTCCTAAATATGTCATGGAATATATATATATATATATATATATATATATATATATATATATATATATATATATATATATATATATATATATATATATATATATATATATATATATATATATATATATATATATATATACATATATATTTATATATATATATATCCAGATCATCTCTTCGTAAAATCAATATTCATTAAGGAGGTTTAAATAATTTATTAGGGTAACTGATTTTATGTGACGATTATATAAGTGAAGAATCTCCTCCTATGTTATTATTTTTTTCATAAATATAAACTAATTTAAATAAAGAGGTTTTGGTTAGATTTAATTTTTATTGAAAAGAATATGCATGGTTGAATTTAATGTATGTTTAAAAATATAATTTACTGTGTTATACGTTTTTTGATAATTTAGACCTATAAGAATTTAGAGTTTATTTTTGAGGAAAGAAACGTAAAACATTGATTTACTGTTTAAAAAAAGTTAAATATGATTTATGTCAAAAACATTTAAAACAGCTTCCATGAAAAAGTTGTTAATATAAAATATAGCAATAGTAATGAGTTGGATATTCTAGGTAAGTTGTATATTTTTGAAATAATGCATTACAAAAAGTAACTATTATAATTAAATTTTTTTGCTTTATTTTATGTTATACATTATCTAGAAATCGCAAAATGCATTTGTTGCATAACACTCTAATAATTTTAAAATGAAAAAAAATCAGGTTTTATATTTGATATTAAGAAAGTATTCAAGATCAAATAATCTTAAATATTGCTATACATTTAAAAACATAAATTATTTATAACTATATGTCTGCTTTTAAAAACCATATATTTTCTTAAACTACTTTCATTATTGGTTAGATATTGTCAATATATTAAAAATATAAACACTTCAAATTGAATAATTTCTTATTTAGGAAAGTCATTTTTAAAATCTGTAAAAGAAGTTTTTTTTTTTATTGAACTAAGCCCGTAACCTAGTCATTCAGATAATTCACATAAATTAATATTTGCTTATTTGCCATCAGTACCAAACACAGTAACGAAACACAGTACTTTAGAGATCTCTCACCATGATGTTGTTGTAGTGTAATACGACATAATCAAACCCTGAGCAAATAGGTGTATATATTTTTATGGCACTTTAAATTTAAGAGTTTCCTCTTTTCCTTTCAAACTAAGTGGGAATAATATAAAAGAGGGATGTAATAAAAATTGGCACAATGAAACAAGTGCAATAAAAGAATAATTTTTTCCTTTCGGAATGGATGAGTGATCTGGATGAAATTGCAGGCAAAGTATATTGTTTTATGATATGTATTATTTGTAAATCTGACCAGTCGGGAATGAGGGGGAGAGATATTTCTTACCTATCCCATAGAAGTATAGGAGGAACTACAGAACTTTGGAAAACCAATAGTGTAAATAGGAGGAGCTAAGACGAAAATTATGAAGAGTTAAAAACTGCATCCAAACAGAGAAGACGCACAGAAGCCCCAGAGAAGCCCGACATAGTAAAGAAGTCCACAATTGAGGACTGGGTCCTCATTGAGAATAAGAAGATAAAACGATGTTAGTTGTAAACGAAGTATAACTACCGTGTCCAGAAGGAGCCCTGCCTCGACTTTCCAGAATGTTAGAATCTCAATTATTTAATCAAGAATGTTTTGATTGTAAATGTAAATTTCTCTTGTAATTAAATTACTAAAATAAATTATTAAGTTTTGTTGTATTTTTGTTTTGAATTTATCTCTGTTAATCAATTATTTAAGAAAACGAATCTGGGTTTCCTTGGAATTCTTCTAAAATTACCGAGTTCACACTGAGATGTCTCTAAACTTGAATCCGACAAATGTAATTTCCACTGCCCATGGATGTCGTTCACTGCACTTGGAGTCGAAAAGACCAGCGTTTTAAATCAAGAGAAATGAATTTTGCGGGCATTCTACAAAGATTTATGTAACCTCGAATGGTACGAGTGGAAATCGAATGGTGTGTAACAGACAGAATCTGCTGTACTGTGGTTCATGATGTGGCTGAATGATACATTATTACCTTTCCACAATAAGTTTTGTCTCCATGTTTAGTAGCGCAAAGAGGTGGATGCGATCAGTCTCGTCAGTCCACTGTTCTCTTAGGTATCAAGTGATCACAAATCCATATCACAGTTTTTTCTGTTTCGTCTAATACGATCACTTATTCCTTTGAAGGTTAATTTGCGATATCTATGAGCTAATATCCTTTCTCGTCGAAGCTTCTTTGAAAGTTACTAGATGTCTACAGTGAAGCAAAGCGAAAGATCTTATAATAAAAATAACTAAATATAATCACTGTGCTGCAAATCAGCAATTTCTTCGTCCTTAATTTTACGATTGCAAAACGTTATGCAGTCATCCGTGATGTATTGCTCTGTGTTGCAGATTCAAAATACATAAATCAAAATATGTAAATTCAAAATATATAAATCAAAGGATTTACATGTTTCCTTCATCGCGTCTCACTTTGGGCAAGGAACAGTGTAGTTCAATTTGACAGAATAAAAATATCAATAATTTCTAATTTTGACGTAGAGAACATAAAGAAAATATTTCATTAATTTTGTCTATGACAAAATTATTGTTAATGAAAATATTTCAATATTTAATGAAACTAATAATTTAATTATTGAAAACAATTACATTAATGGAAATATTTTATTAACGTTATTTTATACATGACATTAATGAAAATAGTATTGAAAATATCTTAATATTTTTTTAAAAAATTGAGTTATAATTACTTTTAGATTTTAGATTGACTGATGTTGTAATGATTTTATATGATTGATTGATTTTATAAGTTTGTATCACTTTATAATATTTCCCAAAATAATGTGTTGATAAATTATATTGAAATTAATTCTTATAATACTTAGTATATAATTACTATTTTATAACTAATTTCCTTATAATTGAATCTAAGGAGTTATAATGTTAATTATATTATTCGTTTAAGCAATCGTTATGTATTATTTCTTTTGTAATTAGTAAAGAATATGGTATTTTATTTTCGTATATATATATATTATCGTTTTACATTTCCTTTATTTTTATATATATTCTAATTATTTTCCCCATATTATATTAATCTCACAATGTTAATTACACTTTTTGAAGATTTATTAAAGCTTGCTTACAAAAAATTATTTACCTAAATTTATCGCACAGTTTTTTTTCCATTTTTCTTAGAACAGATTAAAAAAGCACCTATGGATTTTTTTGTTCACCTATTATATAAAATGCAAAAAAATGACACACAGGATGGTTTTATAAAATTTATAAGCTTAACTAAAAATAAAGAGAAATGCACTATGTATTTAATTGATGTTCGGATACACGTATTTCGAGGCACTTTATTTGCTTAGGAAATGGTAGCAACTCTTATAAGTATTATTTTTGATTTCCATTTATTTTAAGTAATGAGGATTATATTTTGTAAGTAAGTAGCGAGAGTATTATGTACATTACATTTAGTTGTTCATTTTTAAATACGACATATTTTCTTTTCTTTTAAGTAAAATTTGTATTCTAGAAAAATTCTTAAAATTTATGTTGAAAAATACAGCAATTATTTTAAAAATGTGGTCTTAATCATTTTTAAAAATAAACTAAAATCAATTTATATGAACAGTGAGACACATTATTTTTTATTAAAAATAAAATTCTATGCCTATTAATTAGATTAAGAATTTACATTTAGGTACAAAAATAGAACTGATTTTTGAACCAAAGTTTATGCTTAGTTACAAATAGTATTAAATGCATATTGTATTTCATCATTTTATCTGATATCTCCAATTATAGTGATCAACAAATACCTTTACATTTTTTTGAAACACTATATTTGAAATATTTTAACATCCGGGAATCCTGTTGTACTTTAAATATAAGTAGGCACAACTATTCTGTTTTAAATGTCGACAAAGATTAAACTTCTTACTTTTATTAATGAGTAGGAAGAGATGACAAGTGGTTTTTCCAAATTAAAATGTAAAGTTTCGTTACATCAGTACGTTATTTGAACTTCCAAGATTTAACATAATACATTTTCCTACATTTTTGTTGACAATATTATGAAAAATACCAAAACAATTGTGCTATATGGAGGGAAAAATATTTGTAAAATAAGTTATGTTATGGTAGCATTTGTTTAGATGGGTGACACTAGAGTTGTTATTAGTAGGTGTGACTAGACATCTTAATGTGTCTCTCAGTATACTACAATTACTGAAAAATCACTTTTATTTTGGGTATTCTAAATCTAAAAAATATATTGATGGCCAGCCACGAGTTACAATATTGAAGTCCACGTTTTCTAATAATTTCAGTCATAGAATAGGAAAACATTACAGTATTTCAGCTCATTGGAGATATTTTTTCACATTAAAAGCAATAATTTCTGATTATATGTTGTAAAGATCCTTAATGATGCTGGAATTTATGCAATGCAATCTCTTTGAGCAGATTACAAAGAAGTGCATGCTTATGCGTGCTTATAGAATTGCATGCTTATGGAATACTATTTTCTGGCCAAGACATTTCAGAGATATCATAAGTTTTATTCACAGATGAATCTACCGAAGGGAGAATCCAACAGAATTTGGAGAGAATCAGATAAATCAATGCAATGTTATCGAAAAACACCGCTACTGACTTAATGATATTATAATTTGGGAAACTTGCTTTCAATAGGGTCAAATGACTCACAAGTGTTCCATGGGGAAACACTGATGTGATAAATAGAGATATATATACTAATTTTTATTGACTTTAATTTCATTCAACTTAATTAATACTGAAAACAATGTTGAGATATTATTTAATTTATAAGAATTTGTATTTTTCTATAGTTTTTTAAAATTTAATTAGAGCATTCCATTAGGTAAGTATTACCTAATTAATTTTTATTATTTATTAGATAAATAAAGTAAGAACGGATTTTAAATTTTTTTATATAAATTTCAGCAATATCGTTCTAAGGTAGGGTCATAAGTATCAATTTAATCCATTTTAATAAAAATCATAACCCCGTATGGGACTCATTTTCCTTAGGAAACTAAAGATGTTCCAATCCCGAGATACCCAGTGATCTATATTCTCCCTCTGTTTTACCATTCTTCTCCTTTTAATCTTTTCCTTATCATTTATATATTTCAACGGCAGGAGCGGGAGCTCTAGATAAGTTCCTATAGCCACTCTTTTTGCTTCTTGTTTCTCTTGGACAGGCAAGATCTCTACGTTTTGGTCGTACGTGGCAACCCTTTGGAGGTGTGATACACTATGGCTTCCAGTGTATCAATCATTTAGTACCTAGTCACAGTTGTGGCTAGTCTGCTAGGAATCAAGCGAAGAAAAATATCCTTGGGCCTGGCGTTAAGGGTGATCACTGTCTCCAAGGGTAACTTCCGTGTATGGGTGTCAACTAGCACTATGGTCAGCACCGAAGCTTGACATATCTAGAGCGGGTGGCTGTTATCACTTGTACGGCTCCGTGGTGCATGATATCATCGAACCTGAGTCCCTACAAATATTCTATGGGTTCTAGTTCTCGCTTCACTGCAGCCAATTAAAAAAAATTAAAAAAACCAAAATTTTGAGAAAAAAGTATTAAAAGAACAGTTGATATATCCTCTCTCTTGAAACATTTGAGGAAATGGAGTCCTCTTCTACCTCTCAGACCGTTTTAAAATGTAGAAAAGGCAAACACAAAAAGCAATCGAATAAAACCTGCTTTTGATGAATTAATTAGTCATGGTTCTTGAAAAACATTGTTTTTAATAACACTGCATCTCTCTCTATCTCATCTTTCTGGTTTTCATGAATTTATATTAGTACCTTTATTCTTCTAAGTCATTAATCTCAATATTCTCAATTAAATCTTAACCAATGATTTACTCAATTACTTAAATTTATCACATATTACTTTATCTTCTGCACAACATATCTCATCTGAGGATCATCCACCAATAAAATCAAAATAAGATCAAAACTCAAAAGGAAAAGTCCTTAGAACCGATTCAATCAATCTTTAGCTTAAAATATGTGTAATGCTGAGAGTGCCTTTTAAATTATTGAACTGTACTTTTAATAATATATGCTAAAGAGTTTGAATAAAAATAGGTTTTCATCTAAGATTATAAGAAAAGTTGATCTCTATATAAAGGTCAAAGTTAATTTCTGCATAAAGAATCGTAAATTTTAGTTATAAAACTTTTGATTAAAATTTTAGTATATTCTTCGAAACTAAAACATGTTTTATGAAATTCAACACTAAAATTAAGTTTCCTAAAAGTTCTTTTAAGGTTTATATTAGAAACGAATGATTTGAGATTGTTGTTAGTTTTATTCTGACGCAAAATAAAATTTTTTATTATTTCAAACAACATGTACTATTTCACTTAATACGAAATTTATCTATTGAAATATTGAGATTACTTGTCAGAAACACTAAAATAAACTCCAAAATAAAGAATATATAATAAGTATTCTTGTGCAACATTTGAAAATGTCTACATAGGAATTTCATAAATATTTTATTTGAGTCGGAAATAATCAGAGTCTATATGGAAAGATTACTTTCTTAAAATAAGGAAGGTTATTTAAATAAAGACATTTAAATAACTGAAGACTAATGATTTCTCAGTATATGAGTAGAAATAAATAATTACCTTGGACATATAAAAATTCTAAAAATATAAATTTCTCTTGTAAACTTAGATAGGAAATATATGTATTATTTAAATTTCTAATTAAAATCACAGAAGAAACTTAATGCGGATTAAAAATAAAAAATGCTTTTGAAAAGTTTCTTCACATAATTAATTGAATTCTCAATCAGATGATTGAGAGTTTTTACTGCTTTCTGTGTGTGAAAAGACTCCTATCAAATGGACGAGCAAATTCTGGAATTATTAAATTAAAATATTCTAAATGTTCATTGTTGAAAAAGGACAATGTTCCTGTAAATTTATTTCAGGTATGTACTTGCTTTTCAATGATAATATTAATTACATCAATATATATGAATTTTATGAAGTTAAAGCCACAGTATTTACTGATGATGTGGAGTCGGTCATAGTATTGATAGACAGTTAAAAAGTTGAACAATCAAAGAAACAAGTCAAGCATCTTGGGAATCAACTTATCATGATTTTAGCTAATAAACAATAAATTGATATCAAGATGTCTTATCACATCTTAGTAACAACGAAAGTACCATTAAGTATCTAGGGACACATTTTGAAACCAGTTTAATTCTTCTCCCTAGTACTAAGATTAATGGCACACTCTTGATTTTGTTATCTACGAAGAAGAGGAGTTGGCCATAGCTAATAAAACCCGTCATTAGTTCTTTTGATTTTCATGAATTTTAATGCGTTACATAGAAATCAAATCTGGTTTTCTCCTTTCTAATGGCGCAAAATAGTATATATTTTTCCTTGATATTGTATTAATAGTATTTATTTAATTTTGTGATTAATTTATTAATTAGAAATATTAAATCAATTGGTATAATGAAAGAATTATGAAATTAATTATTAAAATATTTTCAAAATATTCATGTAGTTTCGTGAAAAATAAAATTTTTATTCATTTCTATAAGAGAACGAAATATGTTGACATAATGAAGCTAATATTATAATAAACTAGTATGAAACATAACTTTTTAAAAACTTGTAGTAATAACTCTCAAAATAATTAATCGCTAAAAAATAATCAAAGCTTATGATTATATTCACAAAATATTAACCAATGTAATCTCGTGTAATATTTAGGCAAGTTCAAGCTGATACAATTATTTTCATGTAATTTGAGAAATATTGCACCGATTTCTGGAATGTGTAAAAGCTAAATATGCATTATTATGCAAAATATTATGCGTTTTTTGTGATCGTTCACAAATAGTTTAAAATTTCCGGTCATAAGAAAATATAATTAATTAGTTCTTCATATTCAACATAGATGGCAGCATTATACTTCCCATTTTAAAAATGTGAATCTCTCGTTAAAACGTTTATATATGCAATAAAGATACCAAAAAGTAACTATTATTTCTCCTATTATAATTGCTCAATATTAAGTCGAAAATTAAAAAAATAATAATAATAATTTTAAATAAAAATGTGATAAATAATTTTAAATATAATAAAAAATATTTTTAAATAGAATAATATAATAAATCATTTTTTTAGAACTGCATATTATTTTATTTGATACAATGAATGCATTTAATTAAATATCATACAATGACGTGTTTTCAAAAATTCCTTTTATGAAAATAATATTTTTAAATGATTTCTTGTTACATTTATAAATTAATTTATAAGATATTTATATAAAGTTTTTTGCCATGTAATCAAAAATGGAACATGGATAGGTCTTATAGAAGAAGTCATACCCACTACTCTCCACTGTATAGTGCTATAGTGCTTTTACTGACACTTGCTTATACCGTAGCACTGTAATATACAGCGATTTGTAGAAATGATGAATGTATGTTTTCGTTAGGAAGTCTCACATTTGTCATCAATGAATCTCTTTTATAATTTTTGCAACCTGTGCTTTTGGAATTTGAAACTTGATACTTTATCAGTAACATTCTTGGTAATTTCATGAAATTTCGTATGTAAAAAACCGAAATTTCATTAAATCATGCAACACTTATAGCTTATATATCGTTTGCTTTCAATGTCGCCTCCTGGTGGAGTTTTTATTCAAAAGTTTTATATCTAATATTGCTGTGGCAACACAAAGTTATTTTTCAATGTTTTTTTCGAATTTTTGGAGTCTAGCGTTGGATTCAACATTGCTAGGTTGAAATTTGCTTGCCCAGGCTCTTTATAAAAGAACCAAACTTTCGGTGATGTAATCTCGATAATTTTTACAACTTTTTTTCTAGAAATCTCTGAACTGTTTTATTTCAACAATATTGCGTTATGAAATGAAATCTTCATCAATATAAGCTCTTTAAAACTTCAGATTTGTGATTCTGTAACTGTCCTCACAGGAACATGAATAAATAAAAAATGAGTCTTTTCCAATGCATCTTCTTTGAATATGGGTGAATTAATGCTTTTTCTTTTCACAGGATTCTGATGAAGCAGAGTGATCTTTCATGTGTAAAAGTATTGTATCATCACAACTTAGAACTTGCACCCTTTTTAAGCAAACTCGATTTTTTAATACCTCCATGTAACACATTTCTATCTCATCTCAGAGTTAAATACACTTCTAACCATGTGTCGATAATAAAACAATGTTTAAAATTACTTAAACCTTAATAACTGCTCAAACACATTTTTGTCACATGTGTTTTTATATGTTATTTTCTGACTCCACATTATTATCAGGTGCATGTCTTTGTTATTAACGATTACATGATTGACTCTCTTTTTCTTGAATTTCAATGTATTTTAATTTCTTATCTATCTAAATACTTTTCCATGTCCCCTGTTTTCCCATGAAAACATGAAAATAAGTCTTCTTTCTTTCTTATTTTGAAGTGTATTATTACTTTTTTTCACTATTTACTGATTTTAATTAAGTTATTACATTATTGCTGTAATTTTCTTTCTCTTCTAAATTGTAATGTTAGGATACTCCTCATTCTTCTTCACATGATGGCACTGTAGTCATTGGGAGAGAGGAGAGGAGAGAGTCCGCTCCGGCGGAGAGAGGAGATTGTCTTTGACCAGCGAACGAGGAGGTTTGGCTGGCTCTCCTTGGGTGTTTGTTCTGTTGGCTGTGTAGGGCCACAATCAAATTTCTATTAATTTTAATTTTAATATACAATACTATTAATTATTAATTTTAAGTTTTAAATAAATGTTTGTATTTGTGCCAGTTGTGCTTTCATCTACAGGACAGACACTACACTGGCGCAGCAGCACAAGATTACGAGCTGACGTTTCTGACATAATCTGAAACATAACTGTGAATTTGCTTATTTGACTGTTTTACAAGTAATTGAAATGGCTTTTCTCGCAAAAGGAAAGAAAATAGATTTATGACCTATTGCGGTAGAATTAGGCATTGAGAATGCTGCGAATCTAAAACTTTAGGAACTAAAAAAATTGATAACAGAAAGCGAAAACTACGACGAAGATTTCATTAAAGAATTCTTAAATTCGTTGATTGAAGAACGAAAAAGAAATGAAATTGAAGAGCAAAAAAGATTGCAAGAAATCGAAGAACGAAAATGGAATATGGAAATGGAAAAACGAAAACAAGAAATGGAATTCGAGCTTCAAAAACTAAGTTTAATGGAAAAGTAATGAACAGAAGATAACTTACGAAATAGTGGTAATGGTTTTCATTTTAAGGCGAAATTAGATTTAAATAATATTTTACAGAAGTTTGATCCCAAAACAAGTGATATAAGTTTATATCTTGTCCACTTTGAAAGACAAACTAAGAGAATTGAAATCAAAAAAGAACTTTGGGTTACGCATTTAATCGGATTATTGCCGTATGATGTTGTACAACTTATAGCAAGGGAAGAGGAAGAAGTCGCCGAGAATAACTACAAAGTAAAAAGTTTACTTCTCAAAAGGTATAAAATGACTCCAGAAAAATTTAAACAGTTCTTCACGAAACACCATAAGAAACCAGAAATAAACTGGCGAGATTTGCTTATGAACTGAAAAATTATTTCAGTGCCAGCGTATGCTGCCAGCAATGGATTAATTGAAAGATATAATAAAGTTCTGAAGAACTCTCTTCATCACGTCATACGATCAGACCCCAGCAATTGGGATAAATATATCCCTTATTTACTCTTCGCTTACAGAGAAGTGCCAAATTGCACTACTGGCGTTTTTCCCTTCAAGCTTTTGTACGGTAGAGAAGCAAGAGGACCTTTAAGTGTTTTGAAATCAAGCTGGACTGGTGAAATCCCTATTCCATTAAATATGAGTAAATCTGTTGTTGATTATTTACAAGATCAGAAGGTAAAATTTGAAAGAGCCGTCGAACAAGCCTCATTGATAGCTGCTGGAAAACAACAAGCCTACACCGACTACTTCAATCGCCGGACTGTTCCTAAGGAATTTAAGGTGGGTGATCAGGTTTATTTATTGATTCCGGACTCTTCTAACAAATTGTATGCCAGATGGACAGGTCCTGGTGAAGTAATTGAACACTGCCTACCTAACTCCTATAAAGTTAAACTCCCAGATGGAAATATTAGACATTGCCATGTAAACAAGATCAGAAAATATTTTCCAAGGGTCAATGCTGTGGGAATTATCTTTGAAGATGACGAAGAATTTGGTGAAATTCATGCTTCTCCAAGACTTACTAGTAAATTACATACCAAAGATCCTTTGCAAAATTTACACATTGCAACATTTATCTAGGGATGACAGGGAAAATATTTTGAGTTTATTACGTAATTATAAGACTTTGTTTACTGGAAATGCAAAAATAGCCAAAGTGGATGAACATAAGATCATATTAGAGGAAGGGAAAGAACGTAAAAAACCTTATGTTTACAGAATTCCAGAGGCTCTTAAATCCCAAATAGATGACCAGATTAATGAACTGTTGGAATTAGATCTCATAGAGAAGAGCTCGGCTGAAATAGCACATCCAGTGGTATTTGTAAATAAAAAGAATGGAGGAATTAGGATGTGTATCGACTACAGATCTCTTAATGCTGTGACAAAAACGGATGAATTTCCTGCGGAAGATTCAATGCAATTAATTCATTGTATTGGAAAGGCTAATATAATTTCCACATTGGATCTACTGAAGGGTTACTGGGCTATTCTAGTAGAAGAAGCTGGTCGTGATTTCACCTCATTCAAAACCCATAGATCTCAATATCGTTTCAAAGTCATGCCGTTTGGATTGAAAAATGCCGCTGCTACATTTCAAAGGGTGATGAATAAAGCACTATCTTACTTTAAGGAATTTTCATGTACTTACATTGGTGATTACATAGCTATATTTACGAATAATTTAGAAGAACATTTATTGCATCTGAATATTATTTTAAGAAAATTAAAGGAGCTCAACTTTACTGTCAATATAAACAAGTGTGATTTTGCCAAGCCTCGTATCAGGTTCTTAGGACATATTATTGGCTCTGGAGAACATCAACCTGATCCGGAAAAAGTGCAAATCATACAGCAACTTAAAAGACCAACAACCAAAAAGGATCTTAGAAGTGTGTTAGGGTTGTGTAACTTCTATCGTGAGTATATTCCTAAATATTCTGAATTAGTATACCCATTAACTGAGCTTATAATAAACTTATGCCTGACAATATTCCCTGGACTGAAGTGCATGACACAGTGTTTATATTTCTAAAACAAGCCCTAGTTAAGGCACCTTCACTTCACACTCCATCACTAGGTAAGCCTTTCATAATTTACTCTGATGCTCCTCAGGTAGGAGTTGGTGCTTGCCCATCTCAGCGTGCCAATGAAAAAATTTATCCTGTTTCATATGCTAGTCAAAAATTGACTAAAACTCAACAATTCATGTCTACAATTGAACGTGAGGCTTATGCAAAAGTGTGGTCATTCAAAAGGTTTGAATCAATAATTTTTGGTTCAGAAATTGAGTTTTATACTGACCACTATCCCTTAGCATACTTAACCAAATGTGCATCTCAATCACCTCGTCTTAAGAGGAGGGCTTTTGCTCTTCATAGACATAATATAACAATCAGACATTGTGCAGGAGCTAAGATGCCTCATGCAGATGCTTTATCTAGACTTTTTGCAGATAAAAACTGATTTTAGTGCTTAGTGTAAAAACTCTATATTAAATATATTTCAGTGAAAATATTTTGGTTTATTTGTATCTTTGTATTGATATATTGTTTGCTTACATCATATTTATTGATATATTGTTTGTTTACATCAATTGTATTGATATATTGTTTGTTTACATCAATTGTATTGGTATATTGTTTGTTTACATAAATTGTTTTGATATATTGTTTATTTACATTAATGTTACTGGTATATTGTTTATTTACATTAATGTTATTGGTATATTGTTTATTTACATTAATGTTACTAGTATATTGTTTATATACATTCATGTCAATTTATATATTCAGTGGATAGATTTATTTTAATTTTGTTTTATCTTTTTATATACATATTATAAATATTGATTATTCCATGCATACTTGTGAATTTTAAATAATTCATTTGCAAATAGTTTTTTCTATACACCTGTAATTATTTCCTAATATCAAGTTCATATTTATTTTATGTTTAATATTTCTTTATTTGTTTGCAAAAATATTATTAAGTTTGTGTTAGTCTTTTGTATCCTAACATATTTAATTCAGTTATGTGTTTATGTGGAACATAAACCCAAAACTTGCGGGAAGGGTGTAGTGTTAGGATACTCTTCATTCTCTTCACATGATGGCGCTGTAGTCATTGGGAGAGAGGAGAGGAGAGAATCCGCTCCGGCGGGAGAGGGAGATTGTCTTTGACCAGCGAACGAGGAGGTTTGGCTGGCTCTCCTTGGGTGTTTGTTCTGTTGGCTGTGTAGGGTCACAATCAAATTTCTATTAATTTTAATTTTAATATTCAATACTATTAACTATTAATTTTAAGTTTTAAATAAATGTTTGTATTTGTTCAAGTTGTGCTTTCATCTACAGAACAGACACTACCTAAATGTTCCATTTTTTCTTTTCTCAGAAGCTTAAAAAGACTTTTTAATTTTTAACAATCTTTTCTTTTTTGTGTAAAACAAATTATTTATTTTATCCAGCTATTATACCGAATTATGCTAAAGCACTTGTCAGGATACAGAAACGGCATGATCTAATATAAGGTACTTTTCATTTCAAAATTAATTGTTTGCATTAATCTCAGTCATTAAAAAACAGTATATGTTTAATAATGTTTTTCTGTATTTATGACTAATGGAATTTGAAATTTAGAAGTTTTTTAGATTTTTTTATAACTGTTATTAACATAACCATTAGCAGTTGGACGAAATTAAGTCTATTACAGGTTGTAAATATTTAATTTAGAAATGTATTACACAAAAAGTTTTATACAAAATCGCAATATATAAGATTTCTGGGTGCATAAAAAAGCAATTAATAATATTTATATAATCACTAATCTTAATAATATTTAACGAAAAATCAGTAAACTTTATACACTCTCCATTTATTAAAACGTAAAATTTGAAATTATAGTAATTCATTAAATGTCAAAAAATTTTATGCAATCGCAAAATCTGAAATCTAGCATCTGCATTTATACAACATAATAAAATTTTTATTTATTTTGTAACATTTTATTGAGTTTTACATAAGAAATGACAAATTGAGAATAATTAATTTATGTATTTTTTATTGTAATTTCAAATGCAGTTATAATTCTGATCTAATTTATGACGTTTCAATAATGCATTAAAATATCATACGGTAGTCAAGTGTTAAAGATGTTTTTTCAAAAATAAAATTTTCTAGATTCCATCCCACCAATTTATAGACAGAAGTTGGGTTTCTGTTCATTACTGCAGATATATTTTAATGGATTCTTCGTAAATTTGAATGTTTCCTCCCATAAAATTTATGAATACGCGTTTAAGAAAAATCCTTCCGGAAAAAAAAAAACAATTGTCAGTGGAAATAGTTTATTGCAACCTTTAGCTTCTAAAGTTTTCTCTACCAGTGTCAAATCATCATAAATTGGTGTCTTACCTCACATTTCCAAATACATATCGGTTTGAATAAGTGTTGGAGCGATTATTTTGGTTTACCTCTAAAGACATGTGAATATAGCTCATTATCTATGACTTTTCTTCGAAAGCAAATACTCGATGGTTATTAAATGGCCTGTATAAATACTGGTCTGTAAAAATATGGCCTAAATAATATACTAATAAACTGAGAAATATTTTAATTGAACTTAAAATACCAAGTTTTTTTAATAATGTGCTGCGTTTGTGAACTGGAAAATTTAGGTACTAATAATTTGAAATCATTTCTCTCATATGAGGTAACACTGTTGAAGGAAATATAAGTTAAGCATATATTGATTTGCAATGATTTTGTCACAATAACTTTTATTTTGTAGATTCTATATATTCAATTGGAAAATTTTATTCCATATGAAATTTAAATAGTTAAAAATACTAAGTTATTCATTTGATAAGATGAAATTTTTTATGCATTTAAATTTTTCATTGATTATCTTGATAAGTGATTTAAAATATTTCTTCATGTTTACTTGAGGCTTTTAAACAAACTTTGGCGGCTAGACTGCCTACTATGCAACATAAAATTTTAAATAATTGAATGCACAGTTATTACATAAATGCACTTCAGATTATCATAGTGAAATTTTTTTATATATTGCAGATTAAAAGAAATTTCGCCCATAGAAAGTTAGCCATAGCATTGAACGTTTTGAGATTTACATATAATAATTTTCAAAGAAAAGTAGAATTACGTTGATTAATAGAAAAAAATTGTTCTTGCGAGAAGTGAAAGTTGATTACTAAAACTAACAAAGTCATGAGTCATGTGAAATGCTTTCTGTGAATATTAAAATCTGCCATTTCAAATGTTAAACAAATTACGAACTTCAGTGTTAAGAAAATGTTAACGATAGTAATATTGATAAGCATTGCATTGTAGGCTTCAGAAATTTAAATTGATTATTGTGAATTGGAATAAAATCGGTAGAAAAGCATACAAAAATCAGAAAATAACTGATGATATTTATGCTTACAGAAGTTCCCTTCTGGTAAATTGAAAGCTTATTATAAATTCATGAAAATAGTGAATTTATAATGAATTTGTAATACAAATTATAAGCAGAGTATATATCTAACATCTACGTAATTTAAATAATTTTAAAAATTTAATCACACATATTCATTAAAATGTGATTCAATATTACACAATTTGGGAGTGCATAAAGCTAGAACTTCTAGTTAACTTATATATTAGGGATGTTTTCGTATTAAAATATTCGAATAAAATGTGTACACATTACTCGCGTATGGAATGCAAATAATCTTTCGAAATCTTTTACCACATTGTTTACAGAGATGTCTCCAAATAATGCATGTCATATCCTTAGCTTATTTACTTTATTGTCAATTCAAATAATTATTTAAGAAAATGGTTACATAATTTTGCTTGAAATAGAATTGAAAATTAAGTAAACACAACAAAAGAAAAATAAATATATTAGAATTCGAACTCATGATCAAATAAACTATACTTTATTTAAACTCTTCCAGATTAATTAGGAAATATAAGCAGATGAACAATAAGTAAATTATGCATCGATATAATCATAAAATTTTGATTACGAAAAATGATGAAGGAAATTTTTATTACAGATATTAAGCTTTTAAGCATTATCATAGAATACATTTTTATATATACAGGCTGATTTCATAAAATTTAAAGTAAAATAATGTATTTTAAAGAAATTAATTCAAAATATGATATTTTGCAACAATTTTCAAACACAAAAAATATTTATTCTTTTTTATTTAACTTTAGCAAAGAAAATAAACAAATTCTACCTTACAGAAATATATTTTTTAAATGCTTCAATTTTTATCAGGAAACTTTGACTTTCAGCCTTCCTTTATAACATAGAAAATTGGCATTTTGATATTTAAGAATAACCAATTTTGAAAAACTGCATGTAAATTAAACTCAAGAACTTTGTATTAAAGGAGAAAATTTAAAAGAAACCAATATAAATCTCTTATAACTGATTAAATGAAGCTAATTAATAAATGAGAAATTCATCACATAAAAATATGAAAGAGATTAACATAAGGAACTTTCTTGTAACATTTCTTAAAATAATATTAATATACTGGATGAGAGGCAAGTTTGTAATCTTTATAAGATCATAAATTAATTATTTTCAAAATAAATGTGTAAAAAATTGAGCTTTCTTTGCAAATAAATTAAAAATTAACACCATCCTTTTAGATTTATGGAGATTATCAGAATACTTCTAAATAAAAGACTGTGAATAATTTTTATTATGGTAAAAGCTGTTACTTTTTCTTTATTATCATTTAGATTACTTCTTTTAGGTATTATACTAATGTACTTTTCAAACATATAAAAATACCAATGTAACTTAATTTTTATTGTTTTCTCCCATTGAGAAATTAAAAGTAAGGAGATTAGAGAATAATTAATTATAAAAAGCTAAAATTATTAATATATTTCTTTTTACTAGTTTTAATTTAAATATTTAACATCACTGTTCATTTAAAATTACTTGTAATCTTAAAAGTTTAAGTGGTTTTAAAAATATAATCTGATACTGCATGAAATATTAGTCACTGATTAGTTTTACCAACATTTGGAATAATACTTAATGTAAAATATATTTACTTAATAACTTTTATTATTTTTCATTTAATGCATTATAAATTGTACTTAGATGAGAGAGAATTTTTACTGGGAAACATCTGTAAAAATAAAATACTCTTAATTTAATATAAGAAACATTAAGGCTATGATATGTTATGAACTACAAAAAAGAGATTGGTGAACTTTTTAAGTTTACAAAAAAGGAAAAATAAGAAAAATGAATATTAATTATTTATGCAATTAAATAATAAAATAAATACAAAAATATAAACATTATACTTATTTTTTTATTTATTTTAAGTTTGTGAGAACTTTTATAACCATTAGTTTTTTTCATTCTAACTTTTTATTTGACATGATTATAATTTTAAATAGCTTATAATTAAATTCAATTATAATTGTAGACTGTACAAAACACAAACATTTTTATTTTTGTGTACTTTGAATTTTTATGAACTCATATATGTATTTTATGATATTTACCAGAATTTCAGAAATTTTTTGTCATAGCTGAGTTAAATTTTGCTGATAAATCTAGCAAAAAATAAAATAACAAAAATAACAGTTTAAAGTAGAGACAAAAATTTATTCATCTATTTTACAAAAAATGTTAATTTCAAATCTTAAATTTAAGAAAAAAGTTTTAAATGCAAGTTTATTTTAATTCAATACATTTATTAGAGTATCAATATATAATATTTTAATATTTAATGAATCCATTTTAAAATATTAAGGTTTGAAAAAATATTTTTATTATTTGTTAATTAGATTGAGAAAAATATATATAATATTTAAAATATAATAATAACAACTTAATAAACATGAAACTATATTAGTTAATTGATTTTATAAAAATAGAAACAATACTCACATTGAGAAAATTCATGATAAATGTACTGCGATGTAACTATTATTAAAATATTTCAACCAATTTTAGTACACTAGAGGCATTATATAAAATTCTTTTATATTTTGTGTTAATGATGCTTTAGTATAGCAAAAATTGTAACTTATACTTTCTTTGCAAATGAAAGCAAGACGTGGTGACGAAATAGCAGTTGAAACGTTTTCTTAAAAAAATGAATAAATAAATTAAGCCTGAGAAATAAAACAGATATTAAATGACAACATTTTATATAATAAAATACTTATTTTAACATTTAATTAGTAATATAATATTTTTGGGAAAGAAGCATCCTTTTGTCGTACGTTTCTTCAAGTAATTGCAGCAAAAGATGATATTAATTTTGAAACATTATTTGTTTTTATGATTTATTAAAAAATAAAGTATACTCACATTCTTTATACTTTATTTCATTGTATAGCGCCTCCTGTCTACATCACTACTCATGACGTCATCAACAAGGAAGTTAGTCCCTCTCCAGCAACCGTAGGAATGAGACGTATATCCACATGACTTTCATGTTTACCCTATTCCCTTTAACTTTATATGTTTAGATGTAACTTTGTTTTATTTGTAGTATATGTATCTGTGTTGTGCTTAAATTGTACCTTAAATTGTAAAAATTATTTTGAGCTATTTAAGGAACTTATTTCTTTGTTCCTATTAAACCAGATAAGTGCTACAATAGAAAATAATAGCTGTTCAACGTGAGATCCGAGTTCAAGTTTCTTTTCACTGTTAAAAAAACTCTATCCAGAGTTAAATTTTGTTGTTGGAGGGGAAATCAAAAATTTTGCAGGTTACCTCCTGATGTGTTGTGTTTCATGGATTCATGAGAAATATAATCTCATCCGAGATTGTTGTTCAATCGGAGTATCCCGTTTTCGATTTGATAATTCCAGATAAGTTTCTGTTACTGTTTTTATATTTCTAATATCTCCTAATTAATTGTGAAGAATTACAATTAAGGAAGTAATAAATGAGTGTTGTTGTTGTTGCACCAGCATACTTCCCTGTACCTAGCCCTTAGATGGACTTTACCAGTTGGATAGAAGCAGCCGGATGGAGTCTTCGTGATTTTGAAGCAGGGAGCAAGCAGAAGATTCCCAAGACTTGACCTGCCACCCCCAGATGAGTTACCTCACCTGGAGGACATTGTGGCCAGATTTAGTGTGCCCCGGCCGCCTTTAGCGAAAGCAACGGAACAAGTTGCAAAAATAGGTGGAATTTCACACTTACAGGAAAACATAGAATTACAAATGATGAGAATACAATATGAAAGAATTACAATGTATGAAAATACAAAGGATTACAAATAATGACTAAAAACACACTGAAAAAAAAGAATTTGAAGTGGAGCTCATAAATCAAAAACAGTCTATTGAAAAGAGTCCATTAAAATAGGTTGAAGCTGCTAATTGCTTAGTAAAGTCTAAGCACTTAGGCTAAGTACTGAAGTCCAAGTACTTAGGCATGGGATATTAGCAGAGGAGGGTCACTGATGATTCTTCTTGAGCCACGTGAATAAGCACTCTTGATTAATTAGGAAGTCCATTAGTTGGTTTAGTTTTCGTCTAGAGGTCTTGTTAGAGAGTACGGCTCGTTTCCAGTTAATAACCCACTGTTTTGCAGGGGTTGATAAATGCCACGTAGAAGTGAGTGGGCAGACCGTGAGATAGTGTATTGGGTCTCCCTCGTTGCCACAGGTACAATTTGGGGTGTCCGTTAGACCCACCCTGTAGAAGTAAGTAGGGAATGGGCCATGGCCGGTCATGAAAAGGATTTCATTCCTGGTCCAATTTAAAGATTTGATGGAAACTGTAGAGATGATTTCATGTACTAGACGACCAGTAGAAGCGTTGGACCAGTTTTCCTGCCATTTCTCCTTGATCCAGTTGTGTAGAGTGTGCTTGACTGAGCAGCGTGGTAGGGGAGGTCTACATGATGAAGAGAAGAAGAGGCTGCCTCTTTTGCCTCCATGTCAGCTGCCTCATTACCCTCTATTCCAACATGAGCTTTGACCCATCGAAGTTGGATAGAAGGAAAGTCCAGCAGGTAACTTTGAAGTGATCTGACGAGAGGGCTTGATGAAGACGGATTGCAGCTCGATTTGAGAGCTGCCTGGCTGTCAGACCAAATAGTGGCAATGGTGTTCTCTAGCGTGGCAAATTTGACTGCTTCGCCTATGGCCAAAACCTCGGCTTGGAAGACAGAGTTATCTTCTCTCAGCTTTGTTTTCCAGACATGCGTCTTTACTGAATTTTTATAAGCTACAAAAGCTGAGCCGACCCCTTCTTCCAGCTTTGAACCATCTGTGAAAATTTGAAGGGATTCTGCTGGTGGCCATGACATCTGTGCAGTTTCTTTGACAGAGACTCTTTCACTCAGATTAAAGAGACCAGGGTGGAAGGAGTCAATGCTCATTTTATTTTCTGAATCTGATGGTGATGGGAGCGGTGGATCGAGACACTGAATTCCACCTCTGGTGAGTCGTATGTATTTTGCCTCTGCTTCTATTATCAGGTGCAGGGGAGGAAGGCCAGTACTTATCTGCAGAGCGGAGGTGGGTGTTGAGCGAAACGCTCCCGTGATACTAAGAAGAAACCTTCGTTGAATAGATAATAATTTTAGGGCAAATTTATTTGTTAACGAGGCTCCCCAGATTGCTGCTCCGTGGCAAAGCATTCTCTCGGTGACATTCTTGTACAGTAAAATCCTGTTTTTCTGACTATAACCCCAGTAATTTCCAGCCAGTCTGCGAAGCTTCTCTTGAAGTAATATAGCTTTGTTTCCTTGGGTTACAATATGTTCTTTATAATTCAGCTTCTTGTCCAAAATGACTCCCAGGAGTTTGATGGAGTTTGCCTTCTTCAATCTGTAGTCACCCCATAGAATTTGTGGACCACATTGGAGTTTAGCGACTAACATGAACTTGGTCTTATCAAGTGCGATATTCAAGTTGTTCTTATCAGACCATGATTTGAAGTGAGTGAGAGCTAGTGAGGCTACTCTGCCCAGTTTCTTTTCACTACAAGCGCCTATCACGAAAGTAAAGTCGTCTGCGAAGGCCTGCAAGTGGATATTGCTGCGCTGGTCGATTTCTTTTCCTATTGTGGTCCAGTCAATTTTCAAAGGAGTATCGGCAACTAGATTCCACAGTATCGGGCCACTGCAGGAACCTTGGGGACATCCCACTGTCTGGCTTCGAGTTGCAAGGCCAGCATTCGTAGGTAGGATAACAAGTCTGTCATTTAAATGGTTGATTAGAAGCTTAGTGATGTTAGATGGGCTACTGGTTTGACACAATTGTTTCTTTAGTTGAAGGTGATCAATATTATCAAAGGCACCTTTGATGTCTATGGTAATAACTGCTGTATGGAGTTTATCAATTCTGTTGTTCTGTATTTTGTTGGTAAGTAAGAGAAGGGCATCGTCCACAGATCGGCCTTGTCTGAAACCAAACTGGAAGTCACTGAGGAGCCTGTTGGTTTCGAGATGGAAAGTGAAACGTTTCGTCGTCAATTTTTCTAATACCTTCCCAAGCGTGGGGAGGAGGGAAATTGGTCTGTAAGAGTCGATGCTGGATTTGTCCCTACCCTCCTTATGGAACAGAATTATAAGACCAACCTTAAGGCAGCGAGGGAAGTAAGATAGCTCCAGGCATTTATTGAAGAAAGAGAGGAGAATATTTGGGAAAGACCTGTGGATAGTTTGGATAACAATGTTATCAATTCCATCGTAACCAGGGGCTTTGCCTTTTTTTAATGAATTGATGGTTCTTTCTACTTCATGGCTGCTGAATGGAACGTCATTGTTGGAGCTGATGGTGGGGTGGAAAGAATGGCTGGAAGTCGTCGGGAAAAGCCTTTCAAGAATATCTTGAGCTATGTTGAGTTCTGAACCCAAGGGGGTTCTATGGCTGTCAACGAAGAGATATGCTGGTGGGACTGTCTTTTTGAAGACAACCTTGTAGATTTTTCCATATGGGTCCTTGGCTGAGCTGCAAAATTCCTTCCATGTCTTCTTTTTGCTAATCTGATTTGTTTGAAGTATGCGGCTCTTTTTGCCTTATATATCTTGTAATATTTCTCTTTTTCTGGAGAGGAAGAGGATTGATAACGCCTTCTCAGTGCTCTTAATTGTTTCCTTTCCATTTGGAGTGTTAGTGACCACCAGGTGGGAGTTCTGGTCTCATAGCTTTGAGTTTTAAGTTTAAAGCTGGAGGAGCAGCAGGAGGTAATAGCTTTCTGGAGAGAGATTGTTGCTCTTTCTAGATCGGCAGTGTTATTGCAAGTTGAAATTGTGTGGGAGAGGTCTGGAATAAGTGGTTTCAGAAGATGACGAAACTTTCCGTGGCCACCGAACTTCGTTTTAAAACGCTTAAACTGGAAGGTGGAAGTTTTGCAGTTAAGTGTAATCTTGATGTATTTGTGATCACTTAGAGTTTCTTCATCGAGCACCTCCCAAGTTGTGACATTCGCCATATTTGGGTTTGTAACCAGTGTAAGATCTGGCCAACCTTGTTGGTGTTTGTTGATGAATGTCGGTGGAGAGTATTGGGAATTCATAAGGAAGAGGTTGTTTGCAAGGATGAAATCCAACACTTGCTCGCCCCTAGAATCTTCTGACGGATAGCCCCAGATAATACTATGCGCATTCAAGTCTGCTCCTATTAATGAATTCTCCGGATGGATAGACCACAACACATTATCCAGCTCATCTAGGGTGATGGAAATGTCGGATAATTCTGCTGCTTGTGTTCCTCGAACTCTGTGATTAGGTGGTGGGCAGTAGGCCGATATTAAATTCAGAGGTGCCTCGTCCAGAGTTAGTTTGATGGTTACGGTTGAAACTGACTGATGTACCAGGATTGGCTGAAATTTGGTAGGGGTACAAATGATTACTGCCTTGTTATTAATTGAAGTCCAGCTACTCCAGCGCTCTGGAATGCAGGCCATTTTCCCATTCTGTAGAAAAGGCTCCTGGATGACGAAAAAGTCGATTTTATGTTCCAGAGCTGTAATTTGTAGTAGGTCCGTTGGGGGTTTAGATCTATGTAGATTGACCTGAAGAACAGTTACATTGTTTTGGTTGTTAATATTTGAATGGAGTTGGAGATGGGGAAGCAAGAAATCCGCAGTGCTGGATGGTGTCAAAGAGCAACCTTGGGAGATATTCATGGAATGAAATCTGAAGGTAGTTGAGAAGTAACTTTGAGAAGTGTTTCGGTGTGTCTGGTGTGGAATTAGGTTTAATAGTTGCTGAGGATTTTAATAAGGTAGGGCCTCTTCGGTCATAAGCTGGGTGGTTTACATTTAAGTTTTCGCCTTTTTTATTTTCTGCATGGCAGTTTATGCAGAATGGTTTTTTCGCTTGGCAATCCGGTATGTTATGGTTTTCACCGCAGCTTCCACAGTATAAATTTGTACGAGGACAGTTATTTGTTGGATGTGAGAAATCCTGACATTTTTGGCACCGTCTATAAGCTAAGAACTTTTCTAACCTATAGCTTCGGATACCTATGAAGATCCTCCGATTTTTGAGTAGTCGTATGGCTAGGAAGCGAGGCATTTCTATAACATAGTTCCAGAGATTATAGATGCTAAGAGTTTTCCGAATCTGCGTAATTTGGATCTCGGGGTTGCAGTGGTCTAGTTGTAGGTCTTCTTTAATTGCTTCAAGCAAGTATTTTTCAGGTGTGTCTTCCGGGAGGCTGAGAATAATAATTTTCATTGTTGGTAGGGGTTTGTCGTTGACTCTCAGGTTCTCCTTAGTCAGGGTTTCTTTGAGTTTTGCGGAATCTTCATGGGATCTGCATTTAATTTCTATATAGTTCTGTCTGTTGTATACTCCTTTTGGGCGAATTGAGGTCTTGATGTTGCTTAACTTCCTTGAGACTTCCTTATTGGTTTTTTCTATGACAATTGTAGGTTTTGTCTTGAGGGCTTCACTGTAGGTTTTGGTACTGTTGTTAATGGGAGTGGAAGTTTGCCGTGAGGATTGGGTAATTTTCATTGTGTTGTTAAGTTGCTGGATTTCGCTCGTTAGATTAGGGATTGTGATCGTAGTTAAGTGAGTTAGCTCTTGGAGTGTGTCATGTAGGTTGTTGTTGGTTACGGAGGCTTCTTTGTAGTCCTTTGCAGCCTGTAGAGCAGTGAATTCATTTATTAGCTCCTTTGCGCTGGTCCTAATATCTTTAGGAAGATAAAATTTTCCCTTATTTTTTGAGAGGATTATTTTCTGTAATTTGTTGATTATTGCCAAAGCTAGTGGTGTTTGATTTGCTTCTGTAATGCAAACGTTATTTTGGGTTGGTTTGACCTCCGTCTCTTTCGTTATTCCCACTACTGAGCAGGAATTTGAGCAGTTGAGGTTGAGATCTGGGCCTTCCAGGTCTTGATTAGATTGGCATGGTGAGTAAATTTTGCGCCTTGGTGATGGTTGTGGACTTTTCTCCATGTTTTATAGGGCGACAGATGATTTGACCAATGAAATGTGAGTTATTCAGTTGGGCGTAAGAGGGTTAATGGGAAATTGTGAGTTGGAATAAATTATAACTGTCTGGATAGTCCAAAGCGTTAAAGAAGTGTAAGGTAGTAGTTTATTGAAGACAAATAATTATTAGGAAATATGCAGTATACATGAAGTGACCCAGATGCACATTATCCCATCCCGCATATCACCACGCACACCCGATATACAGACTAAGGAGCAGACCTCTGTGATTGAATAAATAAAAAAATTAATAAATAAAATATAAAAAACATTAATTTAATAAAAGGACAGCGGAAAAGTGTAGACCCTTGTGACGCTATTCGTTAAAAATCTCATGGGTTTCTCAATTCTCCTACTGGTGGTTGGATAACAGCAGTTATGAAAATAGTTATTAGTAGCAAATTGAAACATTTAAAGTTTAAGTTACGAAAAGCTAAATTAGATTTTGAATGTGGAGAGCCATTAGCCAATCATAATGCTGAAAACCGCATGTCCGTAACTTTATCTGGGGGTAAGCCAACATAAATTATTGTTATTATTATTTTTACGTCGTTGAAGTGGGGCAAAAATGTAACCGAACAAATCAAAATCAATGAGAAAGTCTAACCCGTATTCCTAAGCAATGCAGAGATGGTTTTGCATGAGAATTATAAAGATTAGAAACATTTTTTAATTCATAAGATTTAAGAAAAAATTTATACAAATAAATAAATAAAAATTTTGGATTAGAGCATATTTGTGGCTAGGGTAGGAAAGTTGAACTAAATTGAAGTTAATAAAGCTGATTCGGAAATAAACTGACGATAAGTTATTAATTTAAAAGCATTTAATATCTGATTTATTTATTTTAATTTCATTTAAAAGAAAACTTTTGGAGCTAAAGCAGAAGGAGGCGTTAAATAAGAAAGAAATTTTAACTAGATTAATTAAAAAAAGGGGGGGCTTTGAGACAATTGGGGCGAAGTTTTCATGTATATTAAATATGAGGAGGCGTGATCAGCAGATTTGTAGCCGAAATTTTGTAGGTGACCGAAAATTTGCTTATAGATAAAAAACATGAAGTCTTGTCTAGTCAAATCTCATGTCTCTGAGGCAGTTAGAGTACGAGGTATAAAAATGTTATGGGAGTTGACCATTGTTAAAAGTTTGAAAAAATTTAATAATTTAAATGCAGAAACCTTGAGAACTATATAGGAAATAATTATTTAATAATAAAAAGAAACATTTGCAGCGAACTGTCTAATTTAGTAAGTTATTAAAGAAATATACAAATGAGGCATTAAAGCTATGACCATTCCTCTATTACTATGTCCTGCTCTACCACTAGGATCAATTCCCGAGCCCAGTAAATTAAGTAGCATTATTTGAACCACTATACACATAATTAAATGAAACAGGAATAATAGCCATATGAATATTTTTATGCTAATAAAAAATTTATTTCTGTAAAAATTAAAAAAATAATATATAAATAAATACTTGGGATTTAGCATGGGAGGCTAAAGCATTCAAATACATTTGGCCAATTGTTAAGGATTTGTAAAGGAGTTAAAGTTAGCCTGGATGCAAATATGACGAAGAAATTCGCCGGTTAAATTTGGGTTAAATAATTTGAAAATTTAATTTAAATAAGCTGGTAATGCAAATGAAACATGAGCTAATTATGATTCAATTACATAAAATTGAATTCATTTACATTTGGGAAAAATAAATAAGTAAAAATTAAAATTTATAAATATAAAGAAATAAAAAATTATTTTAACAATCAAATAAATAAAGTTAAATTAATAGATAATAAATAAAATTATAACAAGAATTATCCTCTAAATTCCAACCATTAAGTGCGAGAAAAGGCGAGACTTTTAGGCATGAAAATCCTTAAAAAGGTGTTGCTAAGAACGTGAAAAAGTTAAAATCAAAGAAAATTTTTTGAAAAACTTGAAGTCCAGGACTAGGGTTAAAAATTTTCCAGTCTTCAGATTTAGGCGTAGTTACATAAGCAAAGTACAAAATTTCATGGAGGATGAAGTTAAAGTCCATTAATTTTGATTTAGCTAGCAGCCCGAATAGAGTATAAGAGCAAGAGAAAAAGACTAAAAAAGAAATATAAGTTAAAATTATGATAATGGCTTCCAAGTGGTCTCGTTAGGGACGCATTGAAAAAATTAGGAACTTAGAAACTAGTCCCATTTCTCTGCGACAATTAGGAGCCGAGAAAAACGCTGATTAATATTTAATTAATTTAGTTAATTAAGCACTGGAATTAAGTGTTCAAAGGGTTAAGGGGAAAATGAACAGGGGGCAAGCTTTATTTCAAAAAGTTGTACTTAGAATCTAACACAGTAGCAATACATACACATAGGGGAGGAATGAAGAACCACAGGAGTAAACACTCCAAAATATAAATTCCTAAAATACTAATTGAACCGTTTCTGATTAATTAATTGTTATTTTTACACATGTAGTACCTATTTCGAATCACAAAAATCTGCTCCGAATAAACATAAAAAGATTGGAGTGGATTGATTAAAAATTAATGATTTACGGCAGTTTTGAAAAAAGATTAGGCATGAAAAATTGCAAATGTACACAAATATATAGCATTGAAATACAAAATTTGAAAAACTATAGAAAATAAACTATTTTGTAAACCAAAGTAAAATATATATTTTTAGAAACTCTAGAATATCCACTCCAATTTAATATTTATTCTACGCCGATAGGACAACTGGAACTAAAGTTTTTAATGAGAAATTAGAAACATAGAAAATTTTTTGACACAAAACTGCTGAAAAATATGGAATATTTACATTTATAAAAAGTTTAATAACTTTTGGTTCAATCGTCCCATCGACACAGTCTACATATCAAAATGCACGGAATAAACATGCGAAACAAAACAAAATAATATCTGGGCACTTACCTTGTAAATTAGCCAGACATCTTGTTGTTGAAGTCAGCAATAATAACAAAAGTTATCGAAAAAATGTCAATTTTCTAAGTTATTTGAGAATTTCTTTAATTTTTATTATTTACATAACCATCTGAGTAGTGGCGGAAAAAACTTCAGAAGTTTGTCTTTGTAACGATAGAGCTTGTATTCAGATCAAGTAATTAGGTCCTGAGTTGAGGCTCTACAATCAAAATCCACTAGTTCCAAGTTAATCACTTTAATGGCGCAGCAATGGTGATCTTTGTCCTCGCTTAAAAAGCAAATACGTCCGCCATGTTTAAATATCTAAAACTTTCCAAAGTTTTTCACTTGTAATAACTCTTCTAGTCGTAGTAATCACATGAAATTTTCTCACCAGATATTAAATAAAATTCCGCGTCGAATGGTATAAAAATTAAGCAGTAGTGATAACTTTTTACGCTGGTTTAATGGAAAAATGCAGGAGCGTGGTGAAAAGCGTCTTCCCCAATCACCGCTAAAAGGGGCTCCCCGTAATAAATGAGTGCTAATGTTTAAGCACCTATGAATATAAAACTGTATAAAAAGTTTCTTTATAAGTTGTTGTGTTTCGATAAAAGTGTTATTATTTTATGCTCTTGAATTTAGAACAGTATTATTACTTGCGAG
Source organism: Latrodectus hesperus (assembly GCA_037975125.1). Classification (NCBI taxonomy): domain Eukaryota; kingdom Metazoa; phylum Arthropoda; class Arachnida; order Araneae; family Theridiidae; genus Latrodectus; species Latrodectus hesperus. The sequence goes on from CM075851.1 coordinate 85,516,830, forward strand.
TAAAGTTATTTGTTTGATTTGGTAGATATGTTTCATATCTTATTAAATACATAATATTTTGTATTAGAGTATTGAATTAAAAAATAAACATTTATTTTATTATTATATTTGAAGTATTATAGTATATGTGTGCGTGAATTATACGTTAAGAACATTATGAACAATAAGTAAAATATCTGTTAATTCTGAATATTATATTTGAAAATATCTTCTTCACAGTGAGATAGTGTTTTAAAATTGAGTATCTAACAGAATTTAATTGTCTGATGACAGTGCATTTTTCATGCGATGATACTTTTGTTCTGATTTAAAACACGAAACAAGGCGCCGCAAACGACCGTTGTTATTGCTTTCATATACGCCTCACTGTCTAGCCTTTCAATATATATGAGTTCAGTATATATTAATGCTTATTTTTATTTCATTTTTTCGTCATTCACTTTCTGTTTAGAATTTTTGTGAGTAATTGGTTTCAGTAATTGCTATTAGTAATTGGTTTCATTGAATAAAGAATGAAAATATATTGTTTTTCCATGTATATTTAAGGTTATATATTAAGCTAATAAAATTATTATTAATATTTTGGTAAAAGGAATCAGAATTGATATTTTAGAAAATTGAAGAACTTTTAAGTTAAATGAAAAGTTAATAAAACGTTCTTGTTATTTATACATAAAATATTCTTTGAATGCATATGATAAAGTTATCTTAATTAATATATTTTGAATTATTGAATGTGGTATTAAAGTATATTGATAAAATATAATTTATAAACAAAGGTACATTTAGTGATTATTGGTAATTATAAAACGAAAGTAAAGAGTTATAAATGAAACAAAAATAAAAGCTTCATGGTAGAATTTTGAAATGCTTTGTTTTGGCCTTGTTTGATTTGAAATATGTAATAAGAGTGATTTCTTATAAATTTAGTAAGATTAATATAATAAAATTGATTTGATCATTTTATGATGGTGAATATCTTATGAATATTTCAGTTTTATTTACAATAATAATTAAAGAGTTCATTTTTATTTTCAATAAATGTTTGAATAAATAATAAAAGGTTACGCTTCACTTATATTTAAAGCTAAAAGGTTTATATTTTCACATAATGTACTTAAGACTGATGGTGTTTAAATTTCGTTTTAATTAAAATAAAGAACCACATATTTTTAAAAAAATCAGCACTTTAAATCAGTTGAAAATATCTTCAAAACTATTAAAAATAAAACACAATCAAAAAATGTCATTCCTTGGGAAAGGGAAAAAGGAGGATTTGAGAAACCTCGCTACAGAAATGGGGCTAGGGGTAGCAGATGATCTAAGAGTAATTCAACTGAAAGATATTATAACCAAATCAAAAGATTATGATGAAGAATTAGTGAAAAATATGCTAATATAATAGAGGAACGGCTTGAAAAAGAAAAACAATCTGAATTCGAAAGAATTGCCCAGCAAGAAGCTGCTAAGGAAGAAAAACTAGCCAAATAAAAAGAAGAGGAACAACTACGCATTGAAAAAGAGAGAGCGTATGAGTTGCAACGCTTAAAACTTCAAGTGGAAGCTCAGAAGGTACTTTCCTGCCACAGCTCCAGCCAGTGAAACAGAGAAAACAAGTTGGGATCTGAATCGAATTCTCCCAAAATTTAATCCCAATAAAGATGAAATAGCACTTTATCTGACAGTATTTGAACGTCAATTAAAATTAGGGAATATACCTGAAAGGAATTGGATGCCGTACTTGATAGTCTCATTGTCAGCCTAAATAAATATAATTAATTGCTAGAGAAAATGAAAATGTTAAAGACTACTCAAATGCGAAAGCGATGCGCTTGAAGCATTATAGACTTACATCAGATATGTTTCGGTAGTTGTTCTCGCAACATTGAAAAAGTGCAGAAGTAACATGGAAAGACTTCGATTTTGAAATTAAATCGTATTTCAAAGGATGGGTAAAAGAGTTGAATATCATCACTTTTGAGAAATTGCAAGACTTAATTATAGTTGACCAGTTAAAGAAAAAAACACCTCCAGAGGTTAGAGAACATTTTGTTGATCAATTGTCAGAGCTGATAGATTCTTTAGAACTTGCAGAGAAGATTGACAGTTATGAAAATGTATGACTGGGAATGAAGAAAAATTCACCTATCTTTGCTAAGAAGCCAAATTTCAAAGACTATGTTAAATCTACTTCAGAAAGAAACTAGTATTAGCCTCCTAACTCTAGGGAAAATAACAAAATCAAATATTCCAACTACGAAAGTCCAAAATTTACTAAAGACAAGCCAGAAAAAAGATTTTCGGTTCATTGCTATGGATGTGGTAATCCTGGTTTTATTCAGTGGCACTAAGTGTCCAAAGTGCAACATATTTAAAGAAGAGGCTAAAACAGTTGTTAATGGTGTAAAATTGTATACCGCACAAGCTTCAGATTCATTGTCTAGCTCAATTTTTTAACTGTTTGTGGTGAAAAAGCAGCTTTTTGTGCTGACACAGGTGCATCAAATTCCATTGTGGGAAAGAGATTTTTTACTTTATTGAAAGAGAAAGGTTTCAAATTTCAAAAGAAGAACATTATAATGATACTTGCCGATGGAAAAGAAAGAAATGTCCCAGCTTTGACAACAGTCGTAAATCTTAATGTAGAAGGAAAGAAAGTCTCGTATGAAATTTATTGCTTTACCAAACGCTAAAGGCAATAGAACATTGCTTAGCACTGACTTTCTCCAGGCTGCTGGTATTGTGCTTAACATCCAGAATGGCACTTGAAATTTTAGTGAGTATCCACACAGACATTACTCATTTTATCGTGAACCATCCGAAACCGTAAGTACTGCAAAAGTAATAATGTCGCAGAAATTAACTTCTCCTAATATGTCTGCTGAAATTTTACAAACCTCTAATTTCGTGAAATTGAGGAATGATGAAGGAAAACATTTGACAAGAGAACAACGTCATAAATTAAATTCATTGCTGGAAGAATTTGAAAATAATTTCAAGCCAGGGAGAGAACCTACTCCTTATATTGAACATAGAATCCAGACTGGAAAAAGCATAAATAAAAATGGAAATGTTGCTGAACCTCCATATATGACACCTGCAAAAAAAGAGCTAGTTTCCTTACTAACAGAAGGAATAATTGAGGAATGTGAATCTCCTTATGCAAGTCCTGTGGTATTAGTACCTAAACCGAACGGTACCATCAGATATTGGGTTGATTACCGTAAGTTAAAGTCAACGACTATTCCGGATAACTAATCCACTACCTAAAATGGATGATTTATTGACTGAAGCCAAGTCGACGAAATACATGTCTACGATAGACTTAATATCTGGTTATCATCAGGTCAAAGTTCATGAATCAGACCAAGAGAGGACTGCCTTCATCTGTCCATTTGGAACTTTTAAATTTTTACGTATGCCTTTTGGGTTGCGCCACGCACCCGCAACTTTTCATCGTCTCATTGATAAATTTAGATCTGGTTTTAAAGATGTTTTTGCATTATTATACCTTGACGATATCATTATATTATCAGAAACTTTTGATGAACATTTATCAGATTTGCGAAAAGTGTTTGAAAGACTTTCTGTATTTAAACTGAACGCTAACAGAAGCAAATGTCATTTTTCTTGTGACAGAGTGAACTATTTAGGTCATTGGATAACTGAAAAAGGTATAGAACTGGATGCTGACAAAGTAACTTCTATTCAAAAAATCCAACACCAAAATGTGCCAAAGAAGTTCAGTCCTTCCTGAAGACTTGTTCCTGGTTCCGGAGATTTTTTCCCCATTTTTCTGAAGTTGCTAGGCCTCTTAGTGACTTAACTAAAAAGAATAAACAATGGACATGGGGTGATACAGAGCAGAAAGCTTTTGAAGAGTTAAAAAGACGGCTGATCTCACCACCTGTGTTATCTCAGCCTGATGGATCGAAACCATTCCTCATAAGAACTGATGCCAATAATTACGCTCTAGGAGCAGTCCTTATCCATGGAGAAAGACCGGAAGAACATGTGATTGAGTATGCCAGTCGATTGCTCAGTTCGGCAGAAAGAAATTATTCAACTACCGAAAGAGAAGCACTAGCTGTGGTATGGACTCTTGAGAAGTTCCGCGGTTCTTATGTAAACTTTTAGGCTGCCGTCAATAAAAACTGTTTAGTACGCATGTAATCCAAATTTGGTGTTTCTACATTCATTCATTTGCAAATTAGGCACAAAAAACCGGTTGTTCCTTAACTTTTGGAGTCCAGTGTAATTTGTTTTGTACATAATCTACTACCACTATTTTTTAATTTGTAATCTGTAAATATAACCTTTATGGAAATACTTAGTTTGTTGGGAGTAATATCCCTTTCATATAAAATGAAAAATGATAGTTAAATTTTTCAGTGATCTTCTTAAGTCAGGAACAGGAAGGTCTGTTGGTATAAAAATAAAAATAATGAATGAACACCGAACCAGGCTTGACAGACTATTGCGTGGCGGTAAATAATTTCATTAATAATTCTTCATTGCCATAATCACCGTACACCTGCTTAAAATAGCACTGGTGCAACAAAGTAGGTGAGATCAGTTTTGTTAGGCTTCCATTCCCTGCACCATTCAGTGATAACAGATTTGTATCTCAGTTGTTTCCTTTCATCCAACACAATCATACATTTTTCTGAAGATAATCTGCAATTCATATATGCTCCAATTCTAACTCAGCCGAGCTCAGAAATAAACTCAATAGATGATTGTTGTCTTTCACAACGCATAATTCAGCAGCTTTCACTGCAGGTGTTGCACAACAGGCGTGTTAAGGTCATTGGTTTCAATTCTAATTATTTGCATACCTAATCGCCATAAATGGGTGGTGTAAATTTTACATAATTTGCTTGGTTTCTTTAGTTCTTTGCATTTTAGTTAGCCGCAGTGTAAATTTGATCCCCCACAGTGTCAAAACCCATCATTTAACAATATGGAAAAATTTCTTTAAGTTTATTTAATTATAACATGTATCGAAAAAAAGTATCATTAATGTTTACTTATTTGCAGTTAATTGACCTTGCTTTAATTTATTACTACGATGTAATAGATTACTAAAACTAAATGAAGCACAATTTTCGTTATTTGTGTTTATACAATATTATTTTGTTTTATTTAATTCAAAACTTTTTTATTAATATTGTGTTAAATTTGATTTACTAAGACATCTGCATTTCCAACAAAATGAAAATAGTTATCTTACAAAAGTTACTAGGAAAAGACATATTAATTAATATTAAAGCCATAATAAGTTTTTACTTATTATGGCCATTTCAATAAAACTAATATATGCTAAAATACATATCTTCAATAATCGAGATAGTCTTATAATTCAATACATTTTAATTTGATTATTTAAATTAATGAAGTATAAATAGAATAATAATATTCTTTTTATGAGCTTGTTCTGTATATCGAACAAAATTATATAATTTTTATTCATATAATTTTTTTACAGTCACATAGCCTTAATTCTATATATTAATTTATTAACGTATAAGGTTTTATTTTTACACATTAAAGTTCAGTGATAGTAAGATCTTGATTTCTTTTTTCGTCAAATAATAAAACTATTTTCTGTTGATTTTTCTAACTTAAAATTAATTAATTCTAATTGAAATTGAGCTTGTCTCGAACATTATGGAATCCCTAACATTCTATATTTATAGACGACTACATTTGACTTGTCTTAGTAATTATATACCTTATTCTACGGATCTCTTTTGTGATTAGTTCTGTTTTTGGCAGAATTTTGTTAGATAAATTCAAAAATCATACATTTTTAATGCAATAAATATTAAATTTTCTTGACAGAAATTCAAGTGGTAGTTATTAATAATTTTTTTCAAGAACCGATAATTGTTTTTCCCCATTATATGATCCCTCCTCTTTCTCAAAAACTTTAATTAAATTATAACTATATAATTTTAAAATGTTAAACATCAATTAATTGTATTGTAGAAAATGAATTTTTAAAAAATGTATCAAATTTTATTTGAGTGCAAAATTTGGATTAAATTTAGCTTACATGTTTCACTTACTGAATTCATCTGAGGAATAGTTCGGAAATTTTTAGTTTCCTTCCTATTAAAGAGAATATAGATATAAATAAAACGTTTGGTAATCTTAATTTTATAATATTATTATTTTATTAAAAATATAGTTTTAATAAAAAATATTGCAAAATTTAAAAAACTAAATAAAAAATGCAAACAAAAATATAAACTAAAAATCTAGCATAAACCAAAGGTATCGGCACATGTGTTTTATATTGATTTGACGCGAAAATAAACTTGATTTATAATATTCTGAATATGTAGTTTCGGTGAATGAAGATAACGTGAAAAGTAGAGCTTGTTATTTCTCTAAACAAGAAAATAAATATTAACAAGAAATTTAATAATAAAGGATAAAAGATATTAGTTAATATTTCTTTTGCAATCTACTGTAATTTATATTTTATTCTTAGTTCGTTCGATCTTAAGTTTAAAATTCTACATTTAATTCACTTTCTAAGAGCAAACTTTATTTTCTCGAAAATATATGCGTGTATCGAAAAGAAAATGTAATGATTTACACTTCATAAACTCATGAAATAATATGGATATTTCATCTAGAAATGGAAATAGTTCAATAAACTTGCTTTTTAAAAATGAGTTTCGACATAATGGGAAGTATTTAATAACATTTTCATCAGATTAAAATTAATTGTATTTAGTTTATATTAGCAGAATTTTGCTTTTGCACTAATAGATTCAGATTTCTAAACTGAAAGAAATAACATGGTACATAAATAGTTTATCATTTTTTGTATTTAGATGAAGAAACTAACAGTACATTCCTTATTATTAGAATTTGTTTTTAGAATAAGGATAATAGAAATCAATTTACATATTTTATAAGTATTTGTACTTTTAATGTGAAAAAATAAATTTAAATTTATATGTAAGGTTATCAAAAAAAAAGGATACTTTTAGCAATTATTTAAAATAGATTCATTGCATTCATTATTATTCATTGAAAACAAAAAATACTTTTATCTTTTATTTAACGTGAACCTTAAACAATTTTAATCAAAATACTAGAATAAAATTTTTTTAAGAAAAAGTAATTAAAAAACTGCATTTTGAATGATTCATTATCTTTAATAAATTAGTGCAAACACTTTGACTGTTATTTCATAGGTTTTTATTGTAATAAAAATGTAAATACGCCTTTTTTGTATATTACTTTTAAATATATTTAATTAAAAAATTTTGATTTCAAGTAAATTAAAACTTTCGTTTCACATTTATTATTTGAAACATTATTTGACTAGAACTACCCGAATGATTTTAGACAAGTTAACACATTAAATTTTAAACAAAATATATTTTTTTAATGTAATTTATGATTATCATTAAGCCTATTACATACTACAATAAAACAATTTACAGCAATTAATATTGTAAAATAATTAAAAGGAGTATATTTTAAGAAAATGCATTGCCTTCTTGAAGATAAATATATTTCAAAAATTAGGTAAACTTTGTTAACTTGAAACTTAAAAAATATGCCCAAATATATTTGTGAAAATAGAAAATAACTTCAATATTGTGATAGAACTTTTATTGAGATAAGAAAATTCTCATAAATATTCTTTGAATACAACTTTCAATATCCTATTACACCTAAATGTTAATCATATTTTATTTCTCAAAATTTACAGAATCTAATTAATTCTAAATGTATTTTGAATTTTTCAAATAAAACTAAATATTAAGAAGTGATAAAATAATTTAAATCAAATGGTATTGCCTCATTATTGCTTAATGCCTAAGTAGGTATATTTGAGAATGTATTGGGAAACTATGACCTAGAAATATAAAACGTCAGTTGCATCAATTATATACATACGTTTATACAATTATAAAATTTATTGAAGATGATTATTTTACTTGCTATTTCTTTTATGCTTTCTATTACTTGCCCAAGAAATATTTCTGACTTGTATTTATAAAAATAAAAAATAATGTAATATTTATTGCATCTGTTGAAATATATGTTAGTTAATGAGAGTATATATTAAGAATTTCAATGTAAATTTTTATCGTTTTTTTACATCTTCCTTTTAAAAATTTAATAAATATTTGATCGATATAAACTATTATAAATAAAAAGTCCTATTAAAATTAAGAAAATCTAAAATTTAGTTATTTAGTCAAACATATTTGAGAAATATGCTTAACAAAAGCTTTCAGATAAAGCAGAATTAATCACACAGAAATTTACTGCATAATACAATATATGTGCTCCAGGCATACTATCAATCACGAGGGCCTGTAGTTAATTAAATCTGTTAAGGTCGGGATAACGCCAGTATGAAAGAATTCAGCAAAATGTTTTCTCGTATTATAATGTTATTCAGCTGCATGTTAAAGTGCGCTAGTAATGAAGCAGTTATTAACGAGAAACTTACGTTACAACCAAATTTTGAAAAAAAATCAAATGTTAATTATATCATAATATAACATTTTCGTAGAAATATCAATATATTATTTTTAATTTTACACTCTTTGTGATTAAGTATATTTTTAATATTTTAAAAGAATTTATTATCTAGCAAACATAATGAACATTTTAATATAAAAATAAAATATTTTAGTAATTGTTTACTTATTGTGTGAAAAACAATCTAAATAAAATTAAATTTTTATTTATTTGAATTAGTGAATGGTAATATTATTTGTGTGTATGAAGATTAAAACTTAACTGTATTTGTTAAGTGTAAAGAAATTTGTAATAAGATATTATAAATCGTGTACAAATATTTTTTAAGATGTAAATGAATTTATACTATTTAAAAGTGACTAATGAGATAAATTTTAAATTATTTTCTTTCTAGTATTAATTCACTCAATTTTAATTTATCATATTAGACATTTCAAGAAATAAAATTGGACGTGAAAGTGTTTTATTAGTTAAAATAATAATTTATATTAATTTTAAAAAAATTAATATTGAATACTTAAAATGCTTTGATTTTATATAAAATACTATTTTTCATTTATATTTTTATTTTTGCTTAAAAATTTGGACAAAAATAATTTGTTTATATAGGATGAAAGAAAATATTGTAAAATTAAGACCTAAAATAGTGTTTCAGATAACTTATGGATTTCTGGGGAATAATCACAATTAGGGAATCAAACATAATTATTTAGTGGTAATAATCTTTTATTATAGTATATATTTGTAAATTAATGCTTTCGTCAGATTGTTATTATTTAATTAACAGTGAAATTAATTTAGGCAATGTATAAAGAAATAAATGCATTTTTTTAAAGCATGAATATCAAAAATTTATAATACTGAATGTACTAAAAGCTCTCGAATACTCATTTGTGATGCATTTAAAATAAATATTGCATTCTAAATACTGTCACTTAGGCTTGATGTTAATCGATACATGTGTGATTTTTCAAAAAAATGCAGAATATAAAATATTTTATAAAATTGAATTAATTAAAAATTATTCCTAATTTAATGGCTTCAAAATTATTCACAATTAATTCCTGCTGTATCGTAACATCAAATATTAAAGAACATGAAGAACTTGTAAATTTATAGCAATAAAATATGTTTGACAAAGTATTGTTTAAATATTTATTTTAAACTAGAAATCCTCTTGAAATCAAAGTATATATAAAAGATTTCAAAAATTATTTATCTTCAAAGTAAAGTAAACAAAGACTAATTGCAGCTGGTCATTACCAAATAAATTATTTACCTCATTTTAAAAATCTTGCGGCAATATATGTCGTTAGAGGTGTGTACGATTACTTATCTATGCATATTGATACACATTTATAATAATAAGTTATTGTAATTAAATTGAACTGATGTTCAACAATTAACAAAAATATTTTTTCCACAATTAACATCATACACTTCTATTCAAAAACAATTCTATTCAACATCATACAATACTATTCAAAATTGTTGGAAATAATCCCATAACATCCATAAAAGTAAGCATATGATAATATATTTAGAAGGCCTTACTAAAAGAAAATAAAAAAAAAAAACTAAAAACATCTTAATTAAAAATAAGAGTCGATAGCAATGAAACAAATAAATGAAATGCTTATGTGAGAAGAGAATTAAAGAAAATTCAGATTTTTATAGGTGATATAATCATTCGTGACTGTTTTTCAAATTTAAACTTTTGTTCTGCGTATATATAGATAATCTTTAGTCTAAATGCAATATAGCTGAGAACTATATAACTCCTCTCAGGAATAAAAGATATCTCGTTAGATTGCAAGAAATTCTAATGGCATTCCAAATAAGTAGTTACAATTTAGTGAAATTAAATTGCAAACAAATGTTTGAAGAAATAATGAAAAAAAGTATTTTTACTGTGAATAATTGTTATGCTGTATTTCATATATAAAATACATACATATTCGAAGTTAAAGTTTAGTATAATTCATAATGACTAATGGAGTTATACAATTATCAACAAAATAATAGTTTAACAGCTTTTTAAAAAGTTTAAAACTTAATTTACTATTCTTTATAAGTCCTATTATGATGATTAGAACACATTTAAGTCTATATTGACTCAAAAAAGAATCTCTGAATTTCGAAATAGCATCTTAAACATTCAGTTTGTTCTTGAAAAATATTTGTATTCATAAACAATGAAATTTAAAAAAATGAAATTCAAATATTCCTGGAAATAATTTTAGCATAAATTAATTATAAATAGTATTTTCCTTCCTTTTGCTTCAATTAAAATGCATTTTACATCAATTGGATATTCTGAAATATTTAAGCTTTAAATTTAACTCTTTTTTAATTCCCTATCTCGAGTTCTGAAAATACTCATGTTTTCTTAATTAATTTATTTGAGATTTGTTTGTTAATTTTAATACCATTTATTAATACCACCAATTTAAATGCATATATTATTCTTGTTTTAAGTATTTTAAATAACAATGAAGCCAAATTATGAAAAACATGAACTAAATTTGCATCCTGTAATTTTTATCAAAAGAAATCTCAGTATCAAATATAATTTAAACAGAATTTGCTATTCATATATGGGAAACCTAAAAATAATACACATTACCAATAGAGCAGAATGATATGTAGATAATATTTTTTGAGATAATAAATATTTTAGGAAAAGAAAGAATGTCCTGGTTTTTATTAATGATTAGCACAGAACCAATGTAACAATGATTATTACTACATTGTGAAAATAAATAAAAATGTAATTTACTATGAAATTTTAAAGTTTTGTACATGCGAAAAAATATAAATTCATCTGTAATTTGATAATAAAAGAGGGCATTTTCATATTTATTTTGACATGTAATTATATAATTAGTTAATTTTGCAAAAGTATCATTGTAACTTTGATGTGCAAAGTTTACAAACTTACAACATGAAAATATTTTCTGCACCATAATGAATGTTTATTTTATCATAAAATATAGAACACCCCAGCAAACACAAAGATGCCGGGCATCCATCGGACCGCTGCTGTCAGCCGTCTTGGCCAGCAGCGGCCCGCCGCTATTTGGCCTCATCGGCTCCGTCAATAAAGTGGTCGTCGTCATTGCTGCTGGGCCGGCAGTACGGTCCGTTGTTGGCCCAACGCCGGGTGGCCATTAATGCCATATTGTCCTATTCACAAAAAGGTCCTATTCACAAAAAGGTGACAAATTAGAATGCAACAACTATAGAGGAATATCCTTGCTTAACACGGCTGACAAAATCTTCTCCCTTATTCTATTCAATCGGCTAACATACTACACTTCCAATATTATTGGAAATTACCAGTGCGGATTTCAGAGGGGAAGAACAACGACCGACCAACTACACACTATAAGGCAGATCCTGGAAAAAACCAAGGAATATAATATTGATACGTACCATCTTTTTATTGATTTTAAAGCTGCCTATGATAGTGGTTTTCGCGACAAATTATTAGAAGCAATGCTAGAATTTGACATCCCAATGAAGCTGATTAGCATTACCAGGATGACTCTAAAAAGAGTCTCCTGTAGAGTAAAAATCTTGTCAAGTCTCTCGGAGCCTTTCTTTACTGAAAAAGGCCTTAGACAGGGAGATTCCCTGTCCTGTCTATTGTTTAACATTGCTTTGGAGAAGGCTATCAGAGACTCTGGTATAAACACTAGTGGTACTATCCTACATAGAACAATTCAACTTCTTGCCTTTGCCGATGACATTGATATCATAGGAAGATCAAAGAGATCCATCATTGAGGCTTTTGTAGCGCTTGAGAATGCGGCAAAGGAAATGGGACTTATTAATAATGCACACAAAACAAAATTTCTGATTGCAAGAAATAAAACTTTTGACCCAACACCTTTGAGGATAGGTGATTATACTTTTGATTCAGTAAAACAGTTTAGTTACTTAGGAATTTTGATCTCATGTAACAATGATTTAAAAATCGAAATTAATAATAGAATCTTTCTTGATAATAGATGCTTTTATGGCCTCAGAAGCCAATTCCAATCTGGGTTAATTTCTATAAATACAAAATTGAACCTATATAAAACCCTAATCAGGCCAATTGTTCTGTATGGTAGTGAATGCTGTACCCTCATTAAGACAGAGGAGGAAAAGCTATTGATCTCTGAAAGAAATATTTTGAGGAAGATTTTTGGACCCATCCAAGTGAATAATGAGTGAAGGATTTTATTCAATCATGAAATCAATAGAAAATATAGCAAATACGGTTGGACCGATATTGTAAGAACTATAAAGGCATCACGAATAAGGTGGTTGGGCCACCTGTACAGATGCACCGATGCTTTTCCCACCAAAAAAGTGACATTCTCAAAAATCGAAGGGATTTGTCGTAGAGGACGTCCACCCACGCGGTGGCTGGACGATGTTGAAAAAGACCTCAAAATAATGGAAGTCAACCGATGGAGGGCTGTTGCGGCTAATAGAGTCAGCTGGAAGAAGATCAGCGAGTGCAGCCTTGGCCTGCAATAGGCTGTTGAGCTTGTGATAAAGAAGAAGAAGAAGATATATATATACTATTATATAATCATATAGTTTTTCTACATCTATTGTGAAGTTAATTATATATCTACATCTATTGTGAAGTTAATTATATATTAATATCCCGTTAATATGAATGCGACATATTTCCCTGAAGTAAATTAATATTTTGTATTTTCCAAGCAAATAATTATTTTTCATGAAAAGAAAGTTAAAATATTCTAAAAGGAAAACGAAAATAATTTATTTATTAAACTAGTTTTAGTTTTTCGGTTAGCTATATCATATTAATTTGCATAAAAATATAAATATTTCTAGTGTTGGGTAAGTTATTTACAAGCTAATGAGTTATAAAAATTTGAAGTTGTCCTCAGTGGAGAAGGAACTCTCCAGGATTAAAATGTATAATGTTCCTATCCTGAAGCTTGTTAATTTGTTACTTCACACTCTCAACAAAATGGAGACAATTTTACAACTACGTCTAGAAAGTCTATAAATCCAGAAGTACGTAGACAAATGTACTCTTTTAGTATTACTCCTTACAAGATTACCCTAAACTTCCGCATCCTGTCTTATAATAATAAAAAATACTCCTAGTGCTGATACAAAAACTATGAAATCTTTTAAGCTTAGATTTCCTAAAGTAAGTTCTCGCAGGCTTTTCCTATCTACATGTAAAGCTGTACTTTCGGAGGCCAAAACTGTAACTCTGAATCAATCGGATGACAGTTTATTTTTCCTGGGATAGACAGAAGACTTACTATACAGCTTAGGAGAAGGAGGTTTTCCATCTAAAACATAATTTTCTTTTTTCTGGAAAATGCCATGATTTGATTCCCATTTTGATGAATCAGATCTCTAATTTCTGCCTTTAATCATGAATATGTTGTACTTTAGGAAACCTTCTGGAAACCTACCTCTAGTATTGATATTTGTAGGTTTAATTGTTTTAGTGTTGTGTGTTGATGATGCAATATCTAGTGGTATATGTCTAGTAGTATATTACATTCAAACATTTTTCCAGCTATGAGCATTCAAAGAGAGTCTATTCCTTATTTAAATTCTAAAGGCTCTAGCTGTAAGAATACTTACATTTAAAACATAGTCTGCAGTTTATATTTACCACCACATGATGTCATCCATCAAGGAGAATTTAACATATTAATGGATCATTTGACAACTTCATGTTGGTTAATCAGTGACTTCATAGAATTAAATTATAGTACTTCATACGGTTATATGGAAATATGTTGAAAAAATCACGTTGGTATTTCCTGGGTGATTTTTCTCCTCCATTGCCAAACTACAGATGTGAGCTGTACATTTTTTTCAATTTAGATTTGATTAAAAGTGCGTTTACTTTGCGTTCGTCTTTTATAAAATTTCAATTACTTAAATTGAAGTTTATAATACCAAATTTTAACAATCAGTTTACATGGACAGTTATTATATTTTTTATAAGCCAATAGATTGATTGCGAAATATATATTCAATAATCTGGTTTAAAATTGCTGATGAATTATTTTGCGAGATAAATTATTGAAGATTTTATAATTACAGTAAGCATGAGTCTGCAATATGAGTTTGCTCTTTATAGTGAACTCTTTGATGACTAGTCCACCATACTCAAAGCATAATTTTACGTGGGTGTATAAGTGGAATTGCTCTGAATGAAACAGTACCTTGGGGTGACCGCTAATATTTTAAAGCTTGGGAGTATCACAAATTACCTATTTTTCTTCACTAGTCAGCACACGATTGAATATAGATGAGCGGAAGCGAAAACGCAACTATAAACAGTTTACCTCTCGTTGTGCGCAGAACCCACTTTCCCAATCTCAATGACTTACTTAAGTGAAGCAGATGAAGTCTTACCTTCTCACAGGAAATTTTAGATTGTCTGGCAAATTCATCACACTTTTGACTGCTGTCTTCCTCAATGGCTACATGTAATACTTCGTTATTCACAGTCTGTGGTCGTTTACTGCGAATTTCATTGCAGAGTACAAATATCCTGACCTGAATTTGTGAAACCAATACTTTACTCTACATTCATTTACTGCATTATCCCCAAACGCTTGACATATTCAGCTGCATGATGCAGCAGCTAATTTTAAGTTGTAAAGTAAACAACGACGAACAAGATCTTTTAACACGTTCATTTCTCTTCGCTGCGGTACGAATTACGATTGATGAATGTGCACAGTAGACATGCTTTTATAACGACTGGTATTCCTATTTTCGTCTGATCAGTGTCTCAACCAAGTCATTGACTAATTTACATACTAATTCTCACTTCATTCAACAGCAAGAAAAAAGTCATAAACTTTCTTTTTTACTGAATACATTATCTCTCTCTGCAAGGTTACTATACAAATAATGCCTTAAAATTTCACTACGTATGTTTTGAGATATTTTCTCCATATAACAATATCTATTCCCATTTATTATTATAAGAATTTTATAGTTTTATCTTTAGTTTTTTACATTAACTTTCTGAACAGATAATATGATTTTAAAAGTATCACAATAGATAAAACGTTATAAATTAATTATAATTACCTTTATCATTTACATAAAATAAAAAGGGCATCTATTAAAATAACGCCAATGTAAATATGATATAAATCTATTTAAACAAAAATGAGATCAGATTGAAGTAAAATACAATAAACTATTTTATGCAAATCTAATTATAGATAAGGTATAAAATTTAATTAGATTAATTAACAAGGAATTCAAAATAGGCTGTATCTATTAGAATATGCAGAATTCAAAGCAATTTTACTCCTACATTGGCTTGAATTTCAAAAAGCTGTAATAAAAGTATTTGAACTTCAGTTGCTTCGTGTATCCTGATTATTAAAACATCAGTGAATGTGTATGCTAAAAGAATTTTGCTTCAATAGACTCCTATGCAGTGAAGATTTTGCTTAGAGGTTCTTTCAAAGCTTTCCTCATTGTATTCGCTGTTCAAAAGCTTTGTTAATTTGCTTTAATTTGAATAAAATTATTTCCTTATGGCGACAATGTAATTTAATTCTTAAGTAAATTCTAGCTTAAAGATTTTATGGAAGTCAGTCTTTCATTGAAAATCATGAAAAGTTTTCAGAATTTATAAATATTTGCTTTGAACTATTGAAAATATTCATTAAACTTTGAAAATATATTGCATTCTTTTATTTCGCATTTGTTCTTGAACCGAATATATTTTTATGAAATTTAAAATGCGTTGTACTTTTTTTATTTGCGAAGTTACTATAATAAAATCATGATTTTCTAAAGTCTTTTCAATTGCTTAATTCTTCAATTAAATATTCTGACAATTCGCAAAAAATTTAATCTTAATTTGATCTCACTTTTTTATTATATTTAACGTTGTTTCTTTTCGACAAAAATGTATTTCACTGTATATATATATATATATATATATATATATATATATATATATATATATATATATATATATATATATATATATATATATATATATATATATATATATATATATATCATAAATTTTGATTGCGTTTTCTTCTATTAATTATTGTTTGTTCAACCTTTCTTAAATTTTAAAGCATTTACACCTTTACAAAATCGAACCCATAATGCATTTTATAAGTTGTATTCCTTTCCTTACTTTGTGATTATGATGTAAATTTCTTAAGAGTACATTACTTTATACTTTTGTTCCTAAGTTCTATATTTATAATATAATATGTGTGCGTGTTCCTCAACTTATAACCAACAAAAATACCATAGAAGTGAATGATGAAAAATTTAAATTATACATTACGTGTTATATAAAACAAACTTTTATCAATATAACAGTAAAAGTGAACTTCATTTAATATATTAATTAACAGTATGTAAGAAATGGTTAATTTTCTCAGAAATAAGTAGTCTGAAAAATTAATTAAATATTATAAACATACTTTTTTTATTTCTTTAAATCTGTTTTCTCTACTTCAATTTTTCTTTACTTATCTGTCTATCATAATCACATTTGCAAAATAAATTAATAAAAACTATAAATTTTAAATGCGTATCGTCATATTATAATAAAAGTTTTTGAAATCTATAAATACATTGACACAAAGGTTATTTCTATTTTTGTTCAATAAGTCGGTAATTGATACTTCATAAATCATTGTGTTATTTTAAATGTTTAAATGAAACATTTACAAACAACATAAATTACGGTAAAATGCATAAAATATATTGAATGAAATGGAACTTTTCAGTAATAAAATGGTATTTTTATCTTTTTATAAAAATATAAACAATAAGATGATGCTACTTCATTTTTTATCAGATGTATCATAGAGTTAGCATCTTTCTCTTTATTGTTGAAATTTTTTCTTAACAATTCCTTTTACAGGAAATAGGAATAAAAATTCGTTACGAATATTGAACTTACTTCAAAAACAGGGCAATATATATATATGTATATATAAAATGATATGCTGAACCATAATGCTTCGGATATAATAAAGCTTCGGATATTGAAATGCAATAGAAATTTGGAAGAGAAATCTTTCATAATCAAACGAGATAACTTTGAATAAAATAAAATGAAACTTTGACTTCTTTTTTATTTGATTTTTATGAAAAACATAATATACATGCATTTATTTAAGTGCACATCTTTCAATATGAAAATAAATATATCAATATAATGCCAATTTTATTAAATTTTCTCTTGCATTGGAGTACATAGTATAATCTAAAAATATTGTGAAAAAGTTAATTTATGCTATTTTAAGTTTATCAAACCTTACATGGGAAAGTTTTAATGTTCAAAAGATTTCTCATGTAATTAATTAATACAATATAAGAACCTGAAAGTCTCAATGTGTTGTAAAGTTCAATGGGTGTAAGATTCGAAAAACTTGTATGACATTCAGTGGATTTTTTGTTTTATAAAATGTTAAGTATTCTATATTTTATTAAATTCATCTCCCAATCTTGTCTGAATTAATTTTATTCCTTTAAGCTTAGTTGAGTTGTAAAAAGTTAAAGAAAGAGAAAATACATTATTTTAAAGTTTTGTTCAACACAAGTTATTTAAGTGACTATAATTAAATAGTAAATGAAGTATAGGAATATAATCTGAAAGCTATAATAATGTAAATTAGGAATGTTTTAGGTAAAAATGAAGTAAATAAATATCAATGGTGTACAAACAGACATGTTTAATGATAAGAGACAATTACAAATCAATTAGTTACAATAAAAATGTATTGTGAAAAAATATTTCCATTCATAGACAAGGGAGTCTACTGTCAAGGAAGACAGAATGGGTCTAACACGAATGGGTGCACATTTATTCTAATTAAGAGTACCTATTATGTAACGAGGGTAAAAGCAGAGATATTGAGACTTAAATATTCCAACATTCTCCCACAAAGTCGATGAATATAACTGAAATTCAAATAAGTATTATCTATTCCTAATATATGAAAACATTTGTAATACTTAATAGAAAGCAATGCTTTTGTCAATATATCTGCCTCGATATCTTCTCTTGGTATATATATTGTATGTTTATTCGCCATTTGTAAGAGTTTACCTTGCAAAGTGATGCCTAAAATCTATGTCACGCATGGAAAATTGGATTTTCTGCCAATTTTACGGCTTCTTTGTTATTAGAAAATATATGGACGTTTTTTCAGAATTACAATCGCAATTCATTAATTAATTTACTAAGATAAATTGCCTTTTGGTACCGTCTGATAATGACATATATTCTGCCTCAGAAAAAGAAAGAGCTACGATACTTTGTCTAGGGTTTTCCCAGTTAATTATATTTCTATTTAAAATAAAGCAATACCAGGTATATGACTTGCAATCATCTGGCAACTGCTTCAATCTGAATCAGTATACGCAAATGGGGGCTTACTGGCATTTTTAAAATTCGTCCATGATGATTTTTCTCTTTCAAATCTGGTAAACGTATCGCCACTCACAAATGAATTTTATTATAAGAGATTAAGAATTGGCTCAACTTATTAACCTCATTGGAATTGTCAGCCCTAGTTGAAACAGATGAACACATCAGACAACCAATTAATTCGCCATAGGGCAACATTTTTTCATTACATTTCTCCATCTTTTTAAAACCAACACTAATATTCATAGGACATGCAACACGTTTTGCTTCTGACATGTCAAATCAATTTAAAATTCTGTAATATAACACTGTTGGCACATAGTAACCAATCCATTTCTTCGATTTAAATTTATTTCTAAGCAATGTTTAACTAATCCTACGTATTTTACATCTAATTATTTGTTAAGATGAGTTTTAATATTTTCAGTTTTATTCAAATTTCGAAACACAAATAGTTGACGGTTAAAATAAGAAATGACGGTAAAAAAATGTATTGCATGGAAATAAAAGGAAAGGTATCGTACAAATCTTCCATGAGGTGTACTGATTGCCATGTAAAGAGTGGGTGCTGGCGAGTTTATTCGCCTCATCAAGGTATGATTCGAGAGCTCGTCTACCAAGGCAGGTGGGGGCTGACGGGTGGTAGATTAGAGTTGAATATCTTCGGGTTGCTTGGTACTTTAAATTAGTTATAGAAGCCTCTCAAACTCGATCCCCTTCTGTCCCTTTTGTATAACATGCCAAATAGGTAGAATGTAGCATGCTATCTTGAAAGAGGACATTCTTTAACTTTATATATCAATACCAATAAGAGTAACTGCTTGTATTAAGGTCCGTTGTAGACTAATGTAATGAATTTGCTTATATTTTGTTAAGCTGTTTCTCTTAAATAAATAATTAACTTTTTCTAAAAATTTTATAATTTATTTTTTGTGCATTTATATCACATATATCAACTTTCATCCTATTACGAAAACGCCTTCATGCATCATTTTTTGTGTTATATATATATATATATATATATATATATATATATATATATATATATATATATATATATATATATATATATATATATATATATATATATATATTTTAGAGTAGTACAATGAATCATTTAAATAATACTTAATACCTACTGGCATAAAATTTTACTGACATTAAAAAAAAGCAAAATATTTATGCTTTTGGAATATATGTATTAATTTTAGTTAAAAATAGATAAGCATAAAGAAGTCTTTTTCAGCTAGCTTTTACATAGACTTCGTCCATATAAAACTCCAATATTATTCTTAAGAATATGCAAAGAATTATTTATTTGTTTGATGTAGCCTTTATTTGAATCAATAGAAAATATATCATATTTAATACATTTGATGCTCTCAGAAACAAATAAATAAGATTTACCTCAGAAAATGTAGATTTTCTAACAAAAAATATTTACCTGAGAAATGAAAGAAATAGATAATAAAAACATATACTATGCTTCAAAGACTCCAGTTAAATGAGACAAATGCAAATAATCTAATTAGTTTAATAGGAATTAACAAAGCGGTAATCCAAAATTATTTTTTTGATTAAATTTAATTAACTTTGCAATTAATCTTTGTAAGGAAAATATATTTTTTCTTTTGATTATCAATTTTGCTTTGTTTTCATTTATTTCAAAAATAATGATAATAATCCATTTAATAAAGAAAAGGTTTTTGGAATACTTAGAAGTAACTAAAATACATTAAAAGCGTATCCGAGTAATTTTAAAGCATGTAAAGTGCTTATGAATATTTTTATTTGAAATTTAGTTTATGAAATTGTTTAATGACATTGATTTTTTTAAGTTTTACTTAAAACAATCAAGTACACTTTACTGTTTAAAAATTAAGACTAAATCATTAATTATTTCTTAAAAAATATGTTTTATTTCGAATATTCCAATGTAAAATATTTTATCAATTTTCCCAACATTAAGATGTAATAGTATTTTACAGCCAATGTATTCAATATCAAAGTGAACGTTCGCATAAGTAATGTAAATGATAACATAAGTAAAATCATTTGTTATGAATTTAAAGTGCGAAATTAATTATGTGAAAGATATTTTTAAGTTAATTAAGTTAAAACTTACTTTTACACTTAAAATATTTCTTTTTATAATCCAATGTTATTTGCATTATATAAATATTTTGAGGTAAATAGCTTAACAAATTTGAAATATTGAAATTTTGTTTACTAAATTTCGATCAAAAGCTTTGTGTTTTTTTGTCTCATTATTATTTAAAATTGTGTTTTTACCAAATAACATTCAACTTTTTGCTTGAATTCAATTTAACATGCTTAAAATACGAATAAGTGCCTTTATTCCAATATAGCAGACAGAAAAAATATTATAATACCTTTAAGTAATTTAAGGAACATGCCTAGAAATTTACTCACTAATATGAAAGATAAATGAAACTGGAACATGAAGAATAACTGCATACTTGATATGTTTTTAGGCTAATATATTTCATTATTCATTGTTCACGAGTTTACCATTTGCTATTGATATTTTTCTACAAATTCATTTCCCCTAATTCTATTCATTCTTAATAACATAAGGATACCATATTAATTACATTACACCTAAAAAATCATCGTAAGATATCAAATTCGAGATATTTATTCAATTTGAAGAATTTTATGCAGAAAATTTTATTATCAATATTAAGATTGAGATCATCATCAAAATTAACAGCCTTTAATCAAGCATATTCGTTTTAGAAATGTTCTGATAACCACATAAAAATGTATTCTACCTAACACGTTTTTACTACTAATTTTAAACTTATCTAAATTTATAATTTTTATAATCAACATTAAAACCAAGAAGTCAATGTTAGTTATTAGATAAAAGTATATTTTTTTTACTCTTCACTTCATAAAAATTTCTTTTTGAAGAAGAGAAAAGTTAAACTTTTAAAGGTATTAAATATGCCATATTGAACTTTTAAATATAATACTGTGTCTTAAACTTGAATTAAATCTAAATCTAAGTTATTTATAGCTAACCACCTTTAATACAATTAGAAATTAAATAAAAATTGAAGGGTCACCAGGAGATATATATCTAGTTGAAATTTTAATGTAATCAAAAGGCTATACTGTAAAATTTAATGAAGTTCTACAAATTGTTTCAATGTATGTTGGAATATATTTATGAAATTTTTCCAAAGTTTATATTTAATTAGGCATGCTGTTATTAAATTTGATGCGTTTAAACTCAGTTTAAAGTAATCAAAATTAATGTGAATAGAGCTTTTTAAAATTTAAAGGCAAATTAATCGCTTCAAAATAAAAAAAGTAGATATAAGACTTGAAATCACAAGCTACATCATTCACCTAAATAATTTTTTTATTTGAATTATTATTTACTAACATAGGGATTTTAATTATTGCAATTTTTATTAAATGATTAACATTTTTGTTATTTTATTTTATTTAATAAAACAAAAATGTTTACGAAATGGTGCTACCAGAAAAAATACTATATGCAGTAAACTCCATTTAAATTTCAAGCAATTTGTTAAGTTTTAAAATTGGAAAAAAAATAATCGATATAATGTCATTATTTTCGATTTAAACTTTTTTCTGTGTTCTTTCATAGACATTAAATTCAATAAATACAGCCCTTAATTCCATAAACATAATCTCATTAAACGGTACATAGAATGTGTTAGATGTGCTCATGCACCTCTCTTTGCAAACATATAGTTAATTAAAAGATAAATATATTTTAAGGGTTTGAAGCTTCTCTTTGTTGCCCTACGTGAAACAAATTGAAAACTTATTTTACAGTTGTAAGCCTTTACGTTAATTTTTTATATTATAAGGAAAATTTGATATTAATATTTTCAGATTATTTTTGAAGAACTAATGAAAAAATGTGTTTTTGAAATATTATAATGCTATTTTAGAATTTAAAAGACAAAGCCTAATATATTACTTAAAATTTTTTCAGTGTTAATTTAAATTATTTTTTTAAATACAATTTAAATATTTTAAATTTTTTATTATTAGAGATTAACTTGAATTTTTTTAAAGTCAGTATTACTTTTAAATAATTTAATTAACTTTCTTGTTCGTATATCTTAATTAAATAAAATTTATCTGTTTCTGCATATTCATATTTATACTATTCTCTCAGTATATAACAAAAATAACATATACACACACATATACACACACACACACACACACACACACACACACACACACACACACACACACACACACACACACACACACACACACACACACACACACACACACACACACACACACACACACACACACACACACACACATATATATATATATATATATATATATATATATATATATATATATATATGTTATTTTCGTTATACATATGCATATATATATATATATATTTCGTTCGGATATAGATATAGATAAATATATTCGCAAATTGTTAGAAATTAGGAGTATTTCGTTTGCGTTACACAAGTGAAATTTACTTGAAGGAATGACACAATGCCATGTGAATCATTTTCAACTTATTAAGGAATAGGTAGCACTACTAAAAATTGTGGTAGTGCTACCTAAACTGTTTGAATAAAGAAATTTTATAACTCCTATTTATTATATACATTTAAATTGATTTTATGTATGAAATGGTGATACGAATCTACGGGTAAAAACAGAAATATTTGCAATCACGTTTTCAATTTTGATCCTCGAGACTTATAACGTTATATTGAAAAAGCTCCAATGAAAAATGATTGATCATTGTTACAAAGTGCTTGACTGGTCAATAATATATCACAGTTCACCGTAAATGGAAAGTACCACATCATAAGAACTCTAGATTGTGTTTCTGAGTGCATGACTTACAGTGATGACGCAACGGTTGAGCTCGTGTGAAAGTACTTGGTTTTCTTCAAGTGTCGCTTTACTTGTCAGTCAAAAAATGTTTCTCATGTTTTCATTACCCCAAGGATATTTCTTTATTATGTCGTTTACATCATGGTATTCGTAATATATCTGTAAAGCAATCCAATATATGCAGTGGGTTCCACTGCATTCAAAAGAAATTTGTTTGCTATTTGCTTGTTTGCTTAAAAAACTCATATTGTTTCCATATAAGCGCTGTCTTTTAAAAAGCTGATTTCTACTTCATTCTTCCTCTGAGACCTTATAAAATTTCATTTGTTCGTTAGGACATTTTACTATCACATATGTGATTTAGTAATGTCTCTCGATCTTAAAATGATTATGGTAGGCCTTTAGAATAAGTGATATATTCTGCTATTACATGTAAAATACATTTGTGAAAAGATAAAATGAAGAAATAATTTTATGCGTTGTATGATATAATTTCTGAATTGTATTTAATTCTTGAGTTCATTTTTGTATACTTAAATTATTTATAATCCCTGAGTAATGACATCAGTAAATTATTTCTACAAAGTTTAACTGTCACGTTTAGCAAAGTTTCACTAATACTTAAATCTTTACACTTATATAACTTACATAAAATTCTAAGATAAACTATATGCAATGGTATTAGGCTAATGACGATTTTGCTCAATTTGAATAACAGTTTGTATTCTCTAAAAGTGATAAGTTCCAATTCTAATTTTATAGATTCGGGGAGTCTTTTAAAAATAATATCACCATAAGTCAAAAATATCATGTTTTCTAACTTTTTGAACTTTGAATAAAAAATTCACTATTGCTCTTTTCTTAGGTTTTATTAACTACTTTTCTCTTCCTGCCGAAGACATCTCCATATCAATAAATCCTTCGTTAAAAATAGCTTCTAAATTTCTATTCACACTTTATCCATTGTTATTTTTAAATGAATAGCTAATGCGAATTTTAATAAAACACTTATTCAAGTGAATAAATATTTATAAAATCGTGGAAATTTGGAAAGGAATTCAAATCATCAAATTTTTCTAAAGCAGTTCATTTAAAATTTGTATTATAATTTTATTTATTTGAAATTAGTGTCTCAAAGATTTGTGGAGCTGGTAGATACATTTTCTACCATTCTTTGTTTAATACGATTCATTTATCCTTGTAAAACTCTATGCAGACTATAATTTTTTCCAAAACTCTCTGCTACTTCTGGGTTCTGATATAATTTAGTTCGAACATTGTCTGTTGCAATATCATGGTTTTTAAGAATGATTTGAAAGTGATGAGATTACACATATACTTTTACTTAAAAACTTTATTTATATTAGTTTTAAATTGAACAAATATTTTGTTTTGAAATATCAGAATTATTTCAGTAGATCTTAGAAAATTTTTATTTGAGAAAAATATAAATAAACACAAAAATATTGAAATCCTGAGTGATGATATTTTATTTAATATAATTTTAAAATCAAATTTAAGCAAAAATAGATATTAAATTTATAGGTATTATAATTAAACAGTTTACCAGTTCAATTATTTTGAAATGTATGAATGTATGTTAAGAGTAGTGAATATTTCTTGGATTTCCAATCATTTTGTATTAATAAAAAATTAAGTATTATGTACATGGTAACCCTTAGTGTTGAAATTATTCCTTTTCTCAGAACCTGTGATCAAAATAACAGCAAGTTCTAAAATGTCTAAATAAAACTCATGTGAATTAAAAGTAACTCATAGTTAGACCATGGTTCCTCTGCCTGAGGCTCAGGCTCTTTTATACCTTTATCTTTCAGGATGTTGCACATAGTATTTTAAAAAGCTTGCAAAAAATAATTGGTTCAGAAATTGATGTGTAACAAACTTGTTGAATTTTTATCTATGAAACCATCAAAACGCATCCACATGAGTCTATGAAGTTTACTATATAAAACATAAAATATAGAATAGTATTCGTAGTGGAATATAATTTTTCAGCATTCAACTCAAATCTTTTGTAACAGTTATAATGGATTTCTAAATCGTTGATTGCTTCACGTGAGAAAATGTAAAGCTCATAAAGTCCTTACTAGCAATTTGGTTTACAAATTTCGGAAGAAAAAGTCCCTCGTTGGTGCATCACATATTGAAACAAATGAAGAAGTTTCACATTTTATCGTTTGTTTTTTCTAGCAGGTTTGAAAAGTAATTTCGTTTGCAATAAAATAATATTTCTTGATTATATTTCTGGTGATTCTTGTTATGTAGAGAAATTATTCATTGAAAGATGCTGAATGTACAAAATTTATTTTCCAGTAGGCAGTACCACTAGGGTGTTTTGAAAGGCTGGCATTCCAACCTTACAAAACACCCTAGTGGACTGGACATATAAAAATAAATAACCGATTAAATAATTTTCTCTAATTGTTTTTCGTTTTTGTCCAAACCTGCTTTAGCATGATTATTATTTACCTATGAAAAATATTTGCACATATTTATTCATAAAGTATCACATTCTTTCAAACAATTCAATGATACTTAGTATATTGATATTTTCAATGATACTTAATGTACTCATATATCAATGATATTTAATATACTGATAATTTCATGTAAACTATGGTGGCTGTTTAGTAAAGATGTGGTTTTGCTATAAAACTCACACAAATTCAGTTTGTAATAATACCAGTGTAAGCAAATCTTTCGAAACTTGAAGTAAAATAAAGATGAAGCTCTAAGTATACGAGAAAGGATAAAATCAATAATAGAGATGCTTTGTGGTGGACTCATATTTATTAGCCGAACTTAAATATATTGAAATAATCATGCTCTGATCATACATAGAGCATTCTAGTAGAGATATCATGCTGTATATCTTCGCCCCAAAACATCTGAGATTTTTTAATTATCTTGAAAAATGACTGAAACTAATTTCTTATATTTTAAAGAAGGGTCTTTTAATGATAAATTTTTAGAGTATAAATTTGAGGTATTTATTAAATAATTCAAGCACAAATACCACAATAGTTCTTTTTAACATTGTGGCTTGTATCTATGACTGAGCAGTTTAAAAATTATATTTAACTTGTAAATTTTATTTATTTTAAATAAGGCAGGATTTAATTATAGATAGGTTCACCAACGAAAAAAAAAACAAGAAATATGAGGAAAAACAATGTGCATATGTGAGTTGGGGATGTTCCACAAGGACAGATAATTTTTTGTACTAATTTGTATCAGGCATATTGTACTTTCAACAATGATGCCTGAACCCAAGGAATGGCAGATAAACCTTTCCCAGATTAGTATGTTATTCTTCCAGCTTTTACTGTTCAGCAATGGCTTAAAGCTATTGACTTTCAGAGACTTTGAATCGCATGCGATAACGTTCATTTGACCGATGGAGCATAAATTATGATTTGTCGAATGAAGCTACCTGTTGCCACTCAGTGGACACCAGTTGTGGTGTTCATGAGCAAATTACAGCTTTCATCACAGATGACTATCAGTTAGCAAAGTGCTTGAACCAGGTGTCTACTTTGGAAACCGAGATAAAACAACGTTTCGCTGAACGGTAGTTTGAGGGAAACTGTTGGTAAGCCTTTGGTTCATCTGATAGGTTGTAAGTCAGATGCTCAATTGCAGCAGGTCTATAGGCAATAACGCATATCCCTAGCTGTCGTTTACCTCTGTCATCTATTGCCTGTGGTTTACCACATTTGCCATGTCGCTGTTGTTTAAGTCTTATTTTGTCATGCACAGCATACTTTTACAGCACTTGAACACTTAGCAAACATTGATATTTCCTCCCTTAGCCCACAAGCCAACAATCATCATGGCCGTTTGGATGTCAAATAAACTATATACTTCACGGTATTGTGCTGCTACTTGACTTCTATGATTTGATTTGTTATTTAGCGTTTTGTTTTTTCAAAAGCACGGGCCCGTCCAATCATACTATAATATGATCACCCGGGTGATCATATTATAGTATGATTGGACTGTGTATAAATAAATAAATAAATATATATATATATATATATATATATATATATATATATATATATATATATATATATATATATATATATATATATATATATATATATATATATATATATATATATATATATATATATATATATATATATATATATATATATATATATATATATATATATATATATATATATATATATATATATATATATATATATATATATATATATATATATATATATATATATATATATATATATATATATAAGATGATTTGAAAACTGCATAAAAGTAAATGACTTTTCTTACAATAAATATAATAACTATTATTCACATGGAAAATATTAGCTTCATGCATTTAATAACAAATTTTATTTATGATTAGAGGTTGAAATTCAATATCACAATTTTTGAAATAAAGCAAAATTTGATTGTGTGAAGACAAAGGCTAATTTAACAGTCCATTTCATAAAATATATACTTTCTCGATTTCTGTATCACAAATCTAAATAACTTTAATGAAAACTCTCTAATATTTATAAATATTTAATATTGAATTTTGATATTTTGAAAAAGAAGCTATATAAAGCAGTATATCGATAGTTATTTCTATACTCTCTTATTTAACAGCACTCTTATTTTATTTGCCACAACCAATTCTTCGACTTCTAGCTAAAGCTTTTATATATAAACTGGTTTTGGAAATCTCTAAGAAATTATATTTTGTAAGAGCCTTAAAGTGGATGCATTTAATCGATAAAATATTTTCTATATTTTGCAAATATATGTAAATTATAAATGTAAATTACTAATTTAAAAACTTTTAAAGCGAAATATATCATAAATATTTCACAAATTTCTAAATACCATTGTGGCTAAAGTTTCCTAATGGAAAGACTCATATATTTTTATATTTAAAAAAGTATTCTTATATGAGTAATATGAAAATAACACATATATGTTATCGAGTTGATTTTCACGTACAATATTTTAAAATCTAACACAAATGTTATATACAAAACATACATTATGATTACATTAGGTTTAACTTTTAGGTATTTTTTAAAATGAAAATTAAAAACAATTATTTTTCAAAATTTTAAAAGATATAATATGAAATTAACTTAGGTTCTGATATAATTTTAATTTATTTTCAAAATAGTTGTCACAAAAATTTGATTATAAAAAACATTTTGAAAACGTGCCTATATATCACATGTAAAGAAAAATTAATCCTCTACGAAAAAATACAGTTTATCCATTTTTAAATTACAACAATATAGTTACTTTTAATAAATAATGTTAATTTTTAAAACTAAAAATTACAGCTAACACTAAAAGCAAGATTAAATCAGAATTCGAAAAATTTCATCAGACATCAATCATTTCATCAATCATTTCAAAATTTCAGAGTAATTTCATCAATAATTAAGAAACTTATCAGAAATATAATTTCTTTTTCTTTTGTTCAATGAAAGCAAATAATTATTTCCTAATTTAATTTTATAAAGAAATTTTGTTGTAGTAATAGTTTATTAATCATTAATTTGTCTGGTTGAAGAAGTTTTCTCTAAGAACTTTTCGCTTTAATATATTCCTTTATTTCTTTTAAAATGTATAAGAATGTTGTATTTAATAAACTAAATCGTATTTACAGTATCTACAGTATCTTCAATATTAATTCCCTAAAAATCAAATAAAACGACTAATTTTGACCATTTTAAAACAGTAACATTCCAACAAATTTTATTTTAAAACAGATAGGAAGTAATGAATCCCTTGTAAGACTGAAGAAATGCTTAGATTGATTTTACAACTACAAAAGGGTCACCCAAGCATCGAAGTTCTTATTAGAATTTCGAAAACAATCACTTTCACTTTATAAATCATTATATCTCTTTAAACATAATTTAACCTTAAATCTCCTTTAATATAATTTAATTTTAAATTTAAAACTGTTTTAACTTTTTGAATTACTCTTTGTAACCATATTTTTATCACAATTTTCAATTTACATTTGGCAACATATCTTTATTCCAATATTTAAATAGATTCTGATTTGCTTGTATGAATATTTTGAAACTATATCTGTAGCTACTACTACTGTGGGTTTGTTTACTTTGCTTTGATATACTTTCTTTCATTAATTTTTGAAATAAATATCTTTATACTTTTTCTTTTAATACAAACACTCCTCGGTGGAATTGCTCTAAGATCTTTAGACACATGTCCTTCATGCATGTCGGAAAAAAGTGTTTAATTTGCATAATTGACTATCTCCCTCTTGATGAAGTCATAGTCTCTATGCTTTCCTCATATTATTCGTATTGTATTTTTTTATTCTCAATGATTTTGAAGTTTTATCTTACTAGTTTTATTGTTTTTCACGTTGAATCTAATTTACGCTCTCATATTTTTCTTTAGCTGCTTTTGTGCTGATTAGATTTCCTGTAATATATTTTATTTGGTATTAAATTTATTGCTTTAAAATGTATTTATTGTTTTATATTACACACACACACACACACACACACACACACACACACACACACACACACACACACACACACACACACACACACACACACACACACACACACACACACACACACACACACACACACACACACACACACACACACACACACACACACACACACACACACACACACACACACACACACACACACACACACACACACAAATATATATGTATATATATATACATAATTTCTCGGAAAGCATGCGAAAAATTAGCTGGTAAATTTAAAAATATGTAATTTATCGATAAAATATTTACTTTATAAATTAATTTCAAGAAGTTTAATATAATATAAGCTTAAGAGAAAAAATAGAGATTAAAATAGAGCTTAAAATGAAAAAATAGAGTCTTAAGAGAAAATTCTCCTCTTAAGGTTTCTAAGTTTTCAAAGTGTAGTTATATCTAAAAGAACTTATTCGTCATCATAATTAGCATCTGAAAATTAATATTTCTTTCATGTTATTTTATTCAGATGAATAATAGAATTTCATAGATGTTGCAGTCCTCTACCGATTGATCGACATACAAGAGAGACGTTTGCTGAAAAACCTGATAATGTATTTGCGAAGTAGAAAATGTTAACCATTAATAATACATGGGTCTACTAAATATTATAAGAATTTATCAGTTATGATTCATTTAATGCATAAATATATTCAAGAAGAATTACCAAGAAAAAATATCCTGCTGTTGATTACGACATGAATAAATGAACAAGAAAAGAAAAGTTTATCAGTGTCAATGAGCTCTTAAGAAATTGAATTATAGCAATTAGCTAAATGTTTTCACACACAAAATATAGTAATAAAATATAATTCTGTTAAAACTCCACGCACATATTGCTTTTTAATATCTTAGTATATAGTAAAAGCAAAATCCTGATTTTGAAGATTATACTAAGCATAAAATAGGAAAATTTCAATATGCGATAAAAAAATAATACAGACGTTTCCATTAAAAAAATTTCAATGTAAAGATAAGAAGAATGATAAAGTTGGCTAATACACTACTAAATATTTTTCAGAATATCTCCAAGAAATGAAAGTTTGAGGTCATGCTTTACATCTTCTTATGCTTCCAGATGGATATTTAAATATAATTTTTGGATATAAAAATACATTAAAATATTTATCTAGTTTAGTTCTCTGTGAATTCTAAATATTTTTGAATGTGAATTAGAAAGTGTGAGGATTTTATTTTCAGAAAACTATGTTCATAAAACATAAATTCCATGTATTTATTATTGCAATCCAAATATTCATTGCTACCTATTCCATGAAATGAATTACAATGAATGTTATGAAAATTCTTTAGTAGAAGTGCATTAGTGTTTGTGTTTACTTTGAATACTATCAAATTTTCCTAAGTGTGATTTAAAATAACATAAAATCTATTAATTCTATTTCCAGATATTGCTAAATGTGATGTTGTTAGTGAATTCCTAATTCAAACTATTTTAACGTATTATGTTTTGATGGACATTATTTTAGTGTTTCCTCACCAATTCATGCCTCATGTTTTGCGGCTTCATAGCCTCGCTAGTTTTTTCAAAATAGCCATCAAAAAATGAAATGTCAAAAAGCCATATTGTCAGTCACTTTGCGGAAATTAGTGTTGTTTCCTGTTGTTGCGTGAGAGAGAAGGGTATCTGCATGTCAAAGAGAGGAGTTGACTCATAGTACATACCATGGTCTCTCATATAGGTGCGTATATATATATGTATAATATTAGTTTATTTGTGAAAGTATAATGGGAAGAATTCTTTAAGACTTTAATTTTAGAGATTTGTAAATAATAAACTTTATAACTAAAAATGTTAAGTTTTGATGATATTATAAACAATAAAAAGAGAGAGAAATTAATAATAACAAATTCATTGAAAAGAAACATTTCTTTATGGCTTTCAATTTTGTTTAATATTAATATTTACATTGAGAAAATAACTTAAATTACCATGAAACACATCATAAATAAAGTCGTTCGTACCTAAAAGCTTTTTAAAAATTGACATCCTATCTTTCTACCTATAATATTTGAAGGCCGATAAGATCAATTTATCATTTGCATTTTTTTACTCTTTCCTGATATTTTATGTAAACAGTCTTTTAAATTTTTATTTTTTCTCCGCTATAAAAAAGAAACTAATTTCTTTAATGTGTACTGAAAACTAAAAAGACAGTTATTTAAATCTTTCTTTTATAGTACGCTTTGCTAGAAAAATTGCTAAGCTATTTATGTAAGTGCATATTTAAAGAATTTCTGATAAATGAAATAACAGTTCTTGGAAACACAATTTTCCTTGTCAAAAATCTCTGCTTGAAAAAATAAAATAAGGCTTTTTTTAAAGCTTATGATCTTTAAGAAAAATATCATAAATTATTTTATGTTACTATTTTATAATTTTACAAAAGTTTATAATATCAGATAAGATTATATATTTTATTATAAGATAATTGGCATTCCTGTAAATGAACCAAATTAGTGGAATATTTTATATTTTTATGAAATGTTTTTGTAAAAAAATATCTGATATAAAATTTTATTTAAGGATGAATAAAATTTCCTACTATTCTTTTATATGAAGTTTGTATTATATCATGCTTTATTTGTAGCAAAAATAGGAAATAAAATTTATAATGGTTTTTTTTATTTAAATGAATTTTACATAATAAATCTATATTACATAGTTAAAAGTTTAACTGATCGAGATAATTAATAATAGAATTTTGATTATAATTATATTATTTTCATTTCACTATATTTATTTCGCAATTGACATTATGAAAGTAAATTTTTTTTTATAAAAAGAAGAATTTATCATTTGTTTCATATATTTTCTTGCACAGATCAGTAGCTTACAAGCATATGAACCCAGGTTTTATTAAATGAAAATATTGGAAGCCACATTCTGTGAAACAAATTTAGCAATTAAAATAATTTCATTTGATTCTTTAATTTAAAAATTTTAACTATTTCTGGAAATTTTTGAAAATTTTCAGAATATCCTTTTGATTTATAATTAAGAATAGTTTTTTTTTCATTAATATTATGAATCAAAAATTTTCACAATATTAATTTTCAATTTATATTATGAGCAATAAGATTTTTTTATAAATTAACGTTTTAATTTTATAAATTTTACATTTTTGACAAGAATTTAGTTGCGAATCAGTGGCAAACAAGATTAAAAATTGGAAGTCGTGTTTCAACTGCCATAAAATGGCTCATAAAAATACAAGGTCCCCAAAATTAAAGTAAATTGTGTTATATCTTTTTATGCGTTTTCGTAATTGCTTTTGTAAAATCTTTCAAATGTACATTCATTAGTATGTAATAATTGTAATAATTTTAACTTTACAAATTGTAACAGCAAATATAAATATTGTTAAGAAAATATTTACATCCGTTATTACACTAAGAATTTGAAAATGCTTTTAAAGGAGTTTTCCTTTAGTATTGATATTCGGAAAAATTTCTAATATTAATTTTTGAAACTTACCTGCTTCGTTCTTACTAAATTTGACAACAAAATCCTTTAAATACTTTTTCAATTTAATGATTATAATTAAAATGTGGCCAAAATCAAATTTCCGCCCTCTTAATTTATTGTGACCTTTGAATCTAGAAAGGTTTACTTTGTTACAATTTGTGTTTAAATTTTTAAACACAAATCTTCCCATTAATTTAATTTGACAAAGATATAGTTGAGGTTTGTATTGTTCATATAAAACTTGTCATAACAACAGCGATCTTATCTATTATATTCTGAAAGAGAAAACCATAAGCAGTCTACACTAGTTGAAAAAAAATATCAATCATTTTATGAGAAGTATATATGACTTTATTTACTTTAATTAAT
The DNA here is from genome assembly GCA_037975125.1 of Latrodectus hesperus. Taxonomy (NCBI): domain Eukaryota; kingdom Metazoa; phylum Arthropoda; class Arachnida; order Araneae; family Theridiidae; genus Latrodectus; species Latrodectus hesperus. Next base: position 85,551,084 of record CM075851.1, read on the forward strand.
ATGATTCAATTATATGTTGTCTAAAAGTTAAAAATACTCCATTTCTGCATAAAATATGTATAAAAAATGTTTTTTCGAACTCAGACATCTTCCGTAATTTAAGCTATCTCTAATGAGAATTGGACTTCTTTAATGATAAGCTGTACTTGTCACACTAAAAAATTTCAGTAAAGCATTAAGACATTTCTTATGTATCTAATAGTATTCAACATTACTATTTTATTTTAATCAATGTTTTTAAATCACTCATAATCTGTTGTTTCATAAATTGGTCGGAATCAAGTGCTTACACTACTTAGAAATGTTTTGATCTCTGGCTGAATAAAAGAGGTTATTGATTGAGCTGCTGGCAATTTAATATAATTAAATGAATATAAAAAAACCCTGAAAATCAGCAATGTTTTTCAATTGTGTGTGTTTTAAATCATGTCTAATCTCTGTCTATGGACATATTGACCAAAGACAAACAGATGAGGAAAATATGGGTTTTGCTATCTCAATTTCATGAAGTATCAAAGATAATATAAATTTACATTTGATTTTTGTAAAACCAAAATTGTAGTTAAGATATCAGGAAAAACAATTATTTTTTAAACTAATAACATCAGTTCAAATCAAACTTCAGCATATAAGAGATGCAAAAATCCTAACTCACAACTCAGTCAACTCAGTGTTACTTTCTATAGTTGATGAGAGTTTTATATCTTCAGTCTGATAAGAAATTCAAATTCTAGAAACTAAAGACAATTTAAATCACCTTGTCTATCGATAAATAGAATTTTTTATTTACATTGTAATTCCACAGGGTATAGAAAATTCATATTTAAAAACAATAAGTTTCGCAACACTATTGCTAATGATTCCTTAATATAAAAATTAACCTAAGAAGACATTCTTTCTTCTTTCAGGTACTATAGGCTTTTAAATGTTTCTAAAGTTATTAATTTCATATTGTTATCATTCAGTTGCCAATTAAACATTTAATTATATTTTCTTGCATTCCACTAATTTTCTTTCGTATCTTTAACATAATCTTTTTAATAAATATTTTTATGGAAATAAGATTTGGGTAATAAGAAATCATGTTTTATTCTGTCACTGTAAGTCTTCTAAAATTACTTTTTTGAAACTTCATTCATCATAGCTTGAGTTTTGCTGAACAGTGATAGATAATACATTAAAAAATCAATTTAGAAACTAATTAATTTTCTAAAGCGAAAAATAATAAAATCAATTAAAAACTTTTCTTTTAAAAATTAAATTGGTTTAAGAATACTTTTCTGTTTCGAAATAATGTGTTCCACAAGTTTTTAATAATACTTCCTAAAATGGAAGTTCATGAAGTAATTGTTTACTAAATCTCCTGGACAAATAACCTCTTACTGACAATAATGAGTTGGTAGTTTTTGAAAATTTGTAATTATAATTTAAATCTTTTTTAGAAAAAAGAAACATGGATGTAACGAAAGCAACTTTGCATAAACTTAACAATTGGTAGAGATAAAATAAGATTCTGACATTATTAAAACAATTATAAAAACACAAATTTATTTTAAAATAGTAATTTAAAATAGAATATATGAAGACTAACGTCTAAAAACAATGTTTTTGTTTTTTAATTTTAGAAATTATAAACTATAATTTTATGAATCATTCAGAAAATATACTTAACATTACAGAACACAAATTTAAAAGGAAAATAGTAGCATGAATTTAAATGATAATGAAGTATGACTAAAATGTCCGGAAAAATGATTAATTGAAAAAATGGTTAAATGAATGCTAAGGAATTTTCATACCACGCGCTATCTCCCCTGGTTTGTGCACTCAAAGCGTTATGATGTTTCATCCTGAAAGAAACATTGAAAGCTACATTAGAGCATACACAATTATTAATCACAAGGAATTTCAGAACATTTAATTCTCAAATGGAAAGCAGTCTATGCAAAATGAATGGTGATCCAAGGCAGTCTAGGGCAGTCCATATGTTTTTAATTTAATTGAAAATAAAATACATTGCTGTTGCATTATGTACTCCATACTCTACTCTGAAGGATTTCATCAACGAGTCTGACGGTTATTATTGCCATTAATAAAAATTCAAATTCATGTGTATTTTTGAAAAGTCTTATATAAGGCTCAAATATCTAATCCTGATATCTCTGATGAATTATTGATCTACTTTTGGTAACATGTAATGGTTAGTGCCCACTGATGATTATTCTTTTACTTACCATGTCCACTACACTGTCCAAATAGTCCCGTTATACAACGATCGAGACATAATTTTCTACTTCTGATTGTCTCCACATATAGCTTTTAGAATCACTTGTAAAACAAAATTTCAATTTAATATTAAAGATAAGGCGAGGGGCAATTAATGTTACTTTTCATTGTGAGGATTTCCACCAATCATAATAATCTATTTTTTGTAAAGATTGTGAAATATATTCCTTTATTTTAAACTATAAAACATTTTTTAAGTCAAGCTAAGTTCCACCATTAATTTTAACTAAACTGAGAAATAATTCTTTTAATTATTTGAAGCACGAGAAAAATATCCTTCAAAATTTATCTGCTGCATTGCATAAGAATATTAAACCAATAACCAGTATTGCATGAAATATATTTGCGTTGTTTTTATGGAATTAATGTTATTTATGAAAATTATTTTCGTCAGACTAGAAAGCCAGTACCATTCATGTTTTGTTACAACAACTTTCAGTAATAGTATTATAATCTAAAATTTAATCTTTGCATGTCTTAAGAAAAACTATGTATACAATTCAAATATTTATTTTTATATTCTTTATAAACATAAGTGTATGGAGGGAATTGTTAATGCATTATTGGATACATCGAAACAAATTTTATCACTAGATGAATTATTTCAATTTAACAGTGAATTACCCATATATTGATATAAATTCTAATGCACAGGTAAAATAATTCATATATTTGTATTTGATAGTTTAACTTAATAAAGTCTAATGCTAGGCAAACTATTAAAATTAGAGGCCAACATAATGTACCCATAGAAAAAAACAATTGTTATTTAAATTATTTGAATGATTTACCTTGCAAGAAATTTATATTTCATAAGTACATTAAGTAAACTATTAAAATTGTGAAAATCAAGCACCTAACGGAAACGAGAACTTTCAAATTCGTTATGTGCCGATGGAAGAGACGCATAAGATAAGTTAACCGGAATCGTAACGGAGGGAGAGGAACGGTGTGATTGTGTGATTATAGTGTGGTAGAGTGGAGAGTGGAGGTCCCGCTTTCGGGCAATGGAAAATACACGTGTTTCGAATAAAGTAGACAGAAACGTCTAAATTTATGCTTGTGTTAATAATTAATGTTGTACATATCAATGTGAAATAAATGTGTAATCCAAAAAGAAGGCAATTTGTGTTATTGAACGATCCTGGAAACGACAGATTCGAGACATCACTGAAATGATTAAATTATTTTTTACAATTCATACGAAATGAAATGTTATGTAAGAAAACGAAGAAGCTTAGAAGAATTCCTTAAAGTTCATTTAATTTTATTAAACGCAAAGTAATAAAAAGAAAATATTTTACAAACCTATAAATAATAATACATTATTTCCGATGAATTCACTAAAGCAAGTGTATAGCTCCAATGCATTAAAATAAATTTAAAGTTTCAATAAACGTTGTTGTGCTGTTTCATACAATCAAAATAATTGAATCCCACTTCATTTACACAAACATTTTAGTACATGTAATCAGCTAATTTCAAAGAGAGCAGAGATATACGAAGAAACTTATTGTTTTATTACTTTTGATTGAATGACTCAAAATTCTTAAATGTATTCTCACCAGTGAATGAGTTAATAAGCAGTTTGACATATTTAGAATAATGGTATTGTTGGAGTTGATTGGATAGTTATGGAATTAATGTTTCAAAAGGGAAAATAATATCAGAATTTAACATCTTCAGTATTTATCTGAAATTATTTATAATATTTTGAGGAGTTAATTACAAAGGAATGTTAGAATTTATTCCAAAATAATATTGTATATTGCTATGCTTAATAATATTAAAATTCATGACACATAATTTGAATACCATTTAATATAAACAAAATAAATTTATGTAATATGCATTCTAAAATGGTATTAAGGTTTGAATAAATTTCAGTTTCGTATATTTGCGCAAAGAAACAAGGGAGTAGTGATATATTTAAAACATGTTTAGATAAATAGCGAATTTCTTTCAGGTATTTTAATTTTTAATTTTTTTGCGTTCTAAGCCTAAAATTTTTTTGATACTTAGAATAATTATAACACTTTACATACTTTTTTTTAAAAAAAATTCACACTCTAGAATGTTTTTTGTTTGAAAATAAATTTAATTATTTTATTTTTAAAAATGCAAGAAATGTGAATACGAATTATTTTTATTTTTTTAATTTATAATATTAAAAAATGTTATTCTATTAATTTCTTCCAAATAAACATTTGAATCACTGAAATTCTATAATGAGGGAAAGTGATATCATAACTTCCCAGAACTAAAAGTGTTTTAAAAAATTCTTGAGCATTAAAAGGAATTTTACTTTTTTTTAAACTGCAAAAATATTTCCAAACAACATTGTAATAAATATTTTCATTATGAAAAACTAATTTTCGAATGTTATGTATGAAAATATAATCCCTTTTTTGTACCATTTTTAGATAAAAAATGAAAGAAATTAAGAAAAATCCCCATTTATAAGAAAATTAAACATGTGAATTTGTTTTTTATCATTTTATATTATTTATTTTTTGAACAAAATAAAATTTGAAAAAATAATTTAAACTATTCCAACGTAACTTTTTCTCTATATAAAGAGTATTATAGATAATGAATATTTTTCGAGAAATCTGGAATAGAAAGAAAATTTTCAATATATTAGTTGATCAATTAATTTTATTTCATAACATTTTTTGATATAAATGATATGTTTAATATTTAAATTATTTTCCCACGCCATATTTTTAAATAAGAAGGTATGGAATAATTCAATTTAAATAATTTGCTTTAATAACACATATTTGTAAAAATGTATCAATAACTATAGGTATTCATCCAGCATTATTTACGATGAACAGCCTACTCTAAACACAAGGTTGAAATTAGTCTATGAAAATAGTTTAGTAATCAACGTGTAATAAACGTGTATCTAGTTGCGCAAACCGCTTAAGGTAAATTTTCGGAGATTTGAATTTAAAGAAATCCGTTAGTTTTTTGCCAAGTCTGCTTCATTGGTGAAAGATTTTCCACAAAGATGATTGTAAAAGAAAGGGTAACAATCTGGTGGTGCAAGTTTCAATCAAGTTTTGGTGAGTAAGAAGGAGGGCAAAGTCTTCCAAGCAAGTCTCTGTATAGTATTCCAGGCCACCTACGTGTTATCGGCCGAGAATAGTATACCCTTGCAATTAACCAATATTAGATCCCTCTGCTGCAAAACGTGTTACACATGTTTCATTTGCTGTAAGATCACTTTCACACATTGGTAGAAACTTACAAAAAACCACTGATCCACCAGACACCAGTTGCATCATAGAGGGATAATTCCCCAACCTGAATTTATGAAACCAATGCCTTGCCGTGTGTTCAAATCTATGGAAATATCAAACACTATTGGGGGTAATTAAAATATCCAATTCCTAGTAAATCAGAGAATTCATTCATTTTTAATCATATAACATTCAAATATTAACAATAAATGAACCACAAATGCTTGTTTATTTTTGTAACTCCTTACTAATGTTTTCTAAATACTACTGAAGTAGACATAAGATAAAAAAAATTCCATAATTCTTATAAATTATAAACTTCAAGAAATACACACTATCCGTTACATTTATTTTATTTAAAGTAAAATTATAATATCGATTAAATATATTTGCGTGTGTCAACGAAAGGAATCATAAGGTTTATGAATTCAATGTTTCGTGAAATAATTTTTATTTAGAAATTGATTTTATATATAAATAATTACTACACATAAATTAAGAAAAATTAAACCATTTCCTTGAGAAATAAATAACTTTACTTTTTTTGAGATATTTTAATTTCTTCATCATGAAATTTAAATATTCTAATTTCAATCTTACGCAAATATATAAAAAATTTATTAAATTTTATATCTGAAATATGAAAAAGGAATAAACAATTAATTGCAATTTTTAAAATTGACAATGAAAGAATGTCAAATTATTTAGAGAGAAAACAATTTGGACAATTCTTTGTCTTTCAAAACTCAAATCAATAAAAAGTATCTTTTAACTAAGCAACAAGTAGAAGATTTTTTTATTTTTTGTGCATGTTGATATATTACAATATTATTTTCGTGTACGTTTGTTAAAACTATTTTGCATAAGAATATTAGAATAAAAATTAAGTTTCTTAAGTTTTATGTAAATATTCAAAGTAAGAATACACACCATCTCTATGAAATGCGTCTTAAATTTTACCAGATTCATAACTTATTATTTGGTATGTTTATAAAGTTTGATATATTAAAATAACTTAAGTATATGTGTTGAGATTCCCGTACTTCTAAAAATTGTAAGTTGAAATGATATTTTGCGTAAATATTAATTATTTCAATTTTTTTAATGATCCTATCTGAACCATTGTAATTAAGTATATTATTTATTTTTGTTCAACAATACAAAATGGTTAATATTGTGGCTAAATCAAGCAAATATTTATGCAAGAATGAAAAAATACCAATATGAAATTATAGATAAACTAGGAAATAGTTTCTGCATTTACGATCATCGACACTTATATGTAAGCATAAAAACACAATAGATATATTGTTAAAATGTGAGTTTAATTAGTTTAACTTTAATTAACAAAATTTAAAGAAACTTGTTTAAAATATTAAATATTTTAATGATACATTTAAGATTTAATAAGTTTTATTAAAAGATTTCCATTTACATCTTTTGTACTGAGATAAGTAACAACATTTTTTTTTATATTTTGCAATATTTAGCAATGTATTTCTTTCATTAACTATCCATAAATGGCGTCTTCTTTTGTCAATTATTTAAATATATGTTGAATGTATATATCTTTTAGTTACATTAAATTCAATTTATAAATATAGAATCAAATCAAAAATTTAGTTCATATCATAATTATAGTGTTTTCTTTTATCATAATTGTTGAGATTTTGAAAGTAATTTGAACTTTAAAAAGGTCTTATACTGACAAATAGTAATTTACCTTAAATTAAAAAAATCTCCACTTATTGCAAAAAGTAACATTTAATCTTTTATTAATAAATTAAAACCACCAAAGTGACTGATAAAATGCTTTGTAATTATACATAATCTTAATTAGAAAGTGAAATAGGCTCTTAGGTGAGAATACGATGAACTTTATTTCGTTATCTTATTATGTTTTGTTTCCATCGAGGACACATTTACGTACCACATAATCATGTGTTTACATATTAACCTACTTAAACATAATAATAAAGAAATTTTATAAGAAGCCTTTCCTTCATTACTGTATATTGTTCTGCGTTTTGAATTGTTCTAATTCAGATAGTAGAAAATTTAATGCTTAATTTGATAAATTATGTATAAAATCAGTTAAATTATCAAGGAACTTTTATTCTAACTTAGATCAAATTTGATATTATAAATCTCCCTTCCTAAAAATGAGTGGTAATGTCAATAAGAAATGGACATTTTCAACGAAATACAAGAAGATAAAAATTTAACAATATACAAGATTACAATATTAGTAAACAAATACATAAAAATGACAATTAACAAATAAATGATTAAAATTGACTATATAGAGCAAGCAAACATCGAGAAGAAAAAATTGATTTGGTTTGCTTGCATTCTTCATAATCTTTCCTATATAGAGCAAATTTTAACATGTATTACCAAAAACATGTATAAACAATTGAAATAAGAGGTTATGTTTTTATGATAATAAATTATTGCTGAATTGAAATCAATCATTAAATTATTTTATGTAGGCAATTTTAAATTTCAAATTATTAATATAATCAATTACATCTGCCAGTTCATTGAATCCTCAATTAACATTCATCAATATACACATGTACATAAGAAAATAAAAATAATGTTCAAGAGCTAAAAGCAAACTCCAAATAACTGTAAATAAAATGCGGCGTATGAGCACTACATAGTACACAAAAAGAGCTATGTCTTTATAATACTACTATTCTTTTACCCAAACATTTGAAGAACATTCATCATTCCAAAGAAAACACAAACTAGCTGTTACCTAACCCCTACAATTGATTCATTTACAAAGTAACAGATGATTGTTGGAGGTTTAATTAATAGAGTTATTAGTTGACAAACACTAAATATCTATATAAAATGAAGATTTCTAAAACTAATTGTAAAGTTATCACTCTGGTAACTCATCAATCACAAAGTTAACAGAAACATGTTTTTAAAGAAAAGGATTTAAAAATTGTCTCAAAATTAATTCAGTATAAATATTACTGCAATTTAACATAATACTCATTATAACAAAAGTACTTCTTACTGCATTTATGCAAAAATATATTTTCTTCCTAGCATATAGTTGCCCTCACTATTCAAATATGAATAGTAGTTTATAACGCAGAATAATTTAAAGCACTTTTAAGTATTTACACACAAAACGTAGCCAACGCGCACTTTATATGAGTCATAAAATTTATACAATTGGAAATATAACATCATATTACCAATTATGTTAATGGAATTATTCAATATTCATATTCATAAAGAATAAAAGCGTCAAAATCAGGAAACCTATTTGACATAATTGGGGAATTCAATGTCAATTTTGGGAAAAATAATTACTATCGATATGCAATATCACAATTTGCTTATAATAATTTTTCTTAACAAAGTATCATTTCAACATTTTTTTCATCTGTGGCTCATACTATAAACATTCTAAATTTACCTTTTTATTATTCCTTAACTTTACGCATTGAAATTTTTGTAGGGCTGGTTTTTAACATGAAATTAATTGATGGAAGAAAATATCTTTATCTTGCAGAATGTACTTTATGCGTTTTCGGGTATTGAAACTTTTCATATAGTACTAAATCTCTAGGTTTGAATCATAAATATCATCTAAATTTACTATTTCCATAACATTCTTTTGTTATTTTCTGTGCAAAATTTCTAGCTTTTATGACTGAAAAGTAATAGTTTGGATTCCCAATTACATGATTATAATGCTATTTACCAAATATTAAATAAGCAGGAGAAAATTTAGTAATCGAAAGGAATTTATCAGTTACTTGGGGTAATAATTTTGTCCAAGATATTTCACCAGTAGATGAGCTTAATCAACATTTTGATCTAATAACAAGGATTTGATTTACACATTCTACTTTGTTATATGTTTGAAAATGATGGCTTGACGTTAATGATTATATAATATTATGTTTTCCCTAAAAATGCTCAAATTTACTCGCAATGAAGGCAGGATTTCTATCGCTTAATCACTTAGGAATATTAATTTAAAACACATAAGCAATTATTATAAATATCAGTATTTACGTTTTTCAAAGGAAATGTCCAAATATATCTAGTGGCATTATCAGCAATTCTATGCAAATATTTCTTAGTTGAGTTATGATAGTTAAAACCCCCAACAATGTCACTAGCTAATATTTTAAAAGAATCTCGTACATTTCGTAGTGAAGTAAACCATTTGTCTCTTTCCTAAATTTCTTAATAATTGGTATATTTCACAACGTTTACAAAAATTTATAACATTACTAACAATACCAATTTAATAATATTGAGGAGAAAGCAAATCTAACATTGATGATATTTCAATATGGTCAAAACTTTTATGTGTTTCATTTAATAATGTTTCCATACACCTACAAACCCTACTCTTTTAATGTTAAAACAACATTTAATTAAATTTTTACCACAAATATTATCACTTTTTGATGATATTTTATATCCTCTAAATCCAGTAAATGTTTCCTTTATTTTGAAGGAATAGGATACATGTGATAAAATATCTGCTTCATAATTCATGGAACTCTTTTTATATTCAATCTCAAAATGATATATCGAAAGCTTAAGTGACCAGCTTAAGTGATTAAATATGAATTGTAAATATAATCCCTTGAATATAGTAGTGAAATTTATCTACAACATATAATACTCATAAACATTCCATTTCTGAAGCAGAGTAATTTTTATGATCCGTAAGTTTACTACTATGATAATATATAGAGTGAAGATTTCCTCAGGGTGTTTTTGTTTAAGAATAGCTTCCAGAGCTTCTTTAGATGCATCCGCGAATGTAAGACAGGAATAGTTGGGATTATACAACGTTAAAATATGTTTTGAATTTAAATATCATTTAAAATTTGAAATGAATTTTGACATTCATCTGACCAAATAAACGGTACATTCTTTCTAAGAAGTTTATTAAGTGGGCTTCTAATTTTTGCATAATTATGAAGAAATTTACTGTAAAAATTTACAAAACCAAAGAATCTTAGTAATTCTTTAACCGATCTAGGTTTTAATTTTTTGATAACATTAATATTATTATTATTATTTGGTTGTTATTTACTTGATTCTATTTCGTTACCTGATAAATAAATTTTCTTTGGGCAAACTAACATTTAGGCCACTTTTATTTAAGGTTTTCTTTTTCACAAATATCAAAAATTGTTTTTAATTGCTCTAAATATTCTTCGTAAGATTGTGAGCAGACTATGTTATCTTCAAAATTATTTAAAGCAAAATAAGATTTACAATTATGAAAAATTTTTCTGATGGCTCAATAAAAATAGCTGGAGAATTACTCTAACAAAATGGTAATCTTGTCAACTCATCTAAACCAAACTTTGAAGTAAATGCTAATTTTCAATACTTTTTTCATTATTTATAATATGCCAGTAACCCTAAATTAAATCCAGAGTGGAAATAATTCATGCATTTACCAATGTATCAAAAACAGTAACTATTCTGGGACTAGGCTAAGAATCTAATTTAGCTACTTGATTTAATTTATGAAATTCTATATACAATCTAGTTTTTCTCTTTTAGCATTTGATGTTACTTCTATTGATGAAAATAACTACAAAATTTCAGTGTGATTTTTAATATTTATTTACTTCGCTATATTCAAGATTTTTTTTTAGAATATATTTTCTTTACCATCTGTGTAAAGGAAACAGTTTCAACTGGGAAAGGATAAAATTGCAGTTTGAACAACACCATAATTAAGCGTTGGATGGGAGCACCCCAGAATTTATCTATTACACTAGTAATTTATGTATTAGTATTTAAATTCTATATATATGTAAATACTATTCATTTTACACACAAACCATTAATACAAACCAATTTTAAAACCTGGTATTATTCTTATCTTCAAATTTCATTAATTCATGATTTTAACGTAAATATTGTGAAATTGCACAATATTTATTATGCCTATTGTTTGGTATTCTATAATTTTCGTTATAGGTTATTTTCTATAATTTGTTAGATTAATTTTGAAAAATTAAACTAACCTTTCTACGATGTTTCGGATATTCTGTTGCATATTTAAATCATAAATTGAGATAGTATGTATTTTAGATAAAATGTTTGACAATGAAGTATGAAAATGAAAAAATATATACCTCAATGTTTACTTAGAAACGTGTTACATTTATTTCCAAAAAAGTTCGTTCACATATTAATGACAAAAATGTCACATATTAATGACAAAAACATAATAAATCCCTAACTGAAATTAAATATCATCTTTTAATCAGCAAAATTTTATAAAACATTTTAATGTAAATTGAGTTTTAAATATTTTAATTAATAGTGTAGCATTTTAAACATTATAAAGGAAATCGAAAAGATTAGTATAATCAAAGTTGATTTGATTCAAATATATTCTTTGAATTAAAAATGAAAAAAAAATTATAATTTTAAATAAATAATTCTGAAAAATTTAAAAAAATTATTCATGTTAAATTATTTATTTAAATTTTTCAGAAATTTCTTTCAACTGTTATAATCTGATTACGCATTTTTAATTTCTATATGACTTTTTATGTTAATGGAAAGTTAATTAGGATATTATTTGATAGAAGAAGTAAATTCATGTTAAAAATAAACTGTGTAATAGAACGCAAATGCTTTTTATTGTTTTCTGGTTTGAATTATTTTCAACAAGCCTCAAGTTACTTTATAGGTGTTAGAAGAACAAATTATTATCAAACAAATATTCCACAGATATTCTTTATTATTGCAATGTATTCTGAAATGTAATGCACACATATTTTTCATATTTTTTTAAATAGATTTGAGAAATGTTTACAAGGTGAAAGCTTTACTTTAATATAATTCGATCATTTAAAGGAGCTAGAATAATAAATTTTATTTAATGAGAATGCAAAAATGAGTATTGAATATAGTATAGTATGAAATATATGTCAAATTATGTATTTAATAAAATCTTTTCACAATTTAAAGGAAAATTCCACAAACAAATACGATCTTTATGTGTTTCTCAATTATTTATAAATATATTCTAAGTTATAAACATAGAGTGTAATAATCAATTAATTACAATAATGAAATGTAAATTTTATTTATAATATTTCTCAATTTTTAATAATGGCAACATAAGATTTGGAAATGTAAATTAAATAATTTAAAATGTAATTGTTCAAATATATTTTTTAAAATTTACAATTAATTTTTTGAAATGTATATTCATCTGTTAAGTTGAGATTCATTCAACATTATATCAATTTTTTAAATTAATGCTGTCTAAAACTTAAAATCAATTGTTTAAATAATAAAATAATAGTTGTAAAATAATAATTTTATTATTCCAAAAAGTTAATCAAGAAAATTACTTTCATGTAGCATTTCAATTATTAAAAAAAATTAATCGCTAACATTGAACTTGTTAAAATTTAGACGTTATTCTCTTTCATTCATTTAAAAGTCAAAAACCAACAAATAAATTATAATATATTTTCACAGTTAATAAGTTATAAAATGAAACTAATTATTAAATTTAATGAGTTGCACTAAGTTTTGAAATAATTATGTTTCAGTTACTAAACATTTTCATTAGAATTTTATGAAAAACTTTGCTAAGTTTTCTAATGAGATATTATGTTACATTTTAATATTAGTATCAAAACGGGGAAAAAGTGATAGAATTATTTAAGCTGTTGTTAGATTTATATCAAAATGAAAACAAATTTCGAATGCCATGGAAATAATGTTTTCAAATGAATTAAAATTCTGTTTTACATTCTGCATTCTTTCTAAACATACAACATTTATATTTTAAAGCAATTACGTTTTTTCACCTGATTGCAATTCTAAATTAAAATTCAGATTTAAAAATAAATGGTCGCTAAATGAAAGCACTCGATTCTTTTATTACATACAGAAAAAATAATCCTGTGTGAGAAATGAGCTCTAAAAATTTTCTTTTCTCATTACAGTTTTGAATTATTTAAAAAATACTTTTGCGCTTATATAATTTATGAATATTTTTTTACAAAAATATTTCTTGCCTAAGAAAAATTTAAGTGCTAATAAATTCTAAAATATTTAATTTTCTCAGTCATTGCCAATAAATGTATATATACATTATAAATGTTATATTTGTTAAGTGTTACCATTTATCTGTATGAGTAGCTTTAAAAAATTGAATTGAAGAATTAAAATTTAGCTTTGTATTTCTGAAGTACAAATCTTCAGGATTGCATCGCTGTATTAGCCTTATTATTATTTTATAGAATTTGTTTAAGAATTAAGACAACTAACATCTTAAAGCTACACATTTCATGCATATAATCATAATAATTATAATATATTTGTCTTGATGTGTTATTAGAATATATATTTAATTTAATTTTTTTAATGAATTTTTAATAAACTTCGCAATATAAATATACTCTGATTTTATACCCAGTAAAAATATTATTTAAAAGAATAAGGAAACTCATATATAAATGTTTTACTTTGAAATAAAATATTTTTAATAAGTAAAATCAATAGAGATTTTAATTTTAATATTTAAAAAAATAGTATCGTTATTTCAAGGAACTTAAGACTTAATATTTTATTAAACACAGATTTAAAAGTATGATGTAAAAGTAAATATTAATGCATTCAATTAATTTTAATAATTATTTTTTTATATTTTTCAAAATACAAAATTAAGTTTTAATTTATAATCTATGATTATTCTTAAAATAAGTTTTAGGATTCTTATTTAACTTCTAGAAATAATCTTTTAAAACTACGATTTCATAAATCTTCCCTTATTTTTTAAAAGCTTAAAAATTTTTTCCTTAATTTACATTAAGTGAATTATGAGAGTTATTTCTTATTATCCACAAGATATGAAATAGTTAAAAAAACGTCATACGTGCCAATTTTCCAGATAATTGTACAAAAAAATGAGATAAAATGAACTAATGTCAGCACGATACTTTATAAAAGACGTATTAAATGCCTTTTTTTTACAATTCTAAAATCTAAGTAAAAATATTAAATTGTATCTTCCATTTCAAATAATAGCATCAAATCTGATTAAAATAAGAGTTAATTGCTGAATCCTTTTTAAAGAGGAGGATGAAAAAATTTCTAAAATAAATTCCTGTAGCTTAAATTACTTTTCAGTATTTTTTTCAAATTAAAGAAACTCGTTATAATGGGAATTTCTATTCCTGTAATCTTGGGTTTCAGGCAACAATTCCTAATTTAAAAAATGAAACACTTTAGTTAAATAATTATAATTATGGATATAATTACTAATAACAATATATACCTTTCGTAGGTTATGCTATTTCTTATAGTTCATTTAGAAATATGATTATTTTACTTAAACTGAATAATATTTATTTAATCTATAGAAAATGTAAATATTTATTTTATAATTTTCAATAACATTTTGTTATAATTTTTGTCTACCTTATTACTTTCTTTACACACATTTTATGATTAAAATATTTTCCAAGAAGAAGCAAAATGTGATGGTGTGAATCTGTCATTTTATCAAAATTAAGTTCGGAATTTTTGCAAATTTGTTTCTAAAAAAACAGTTTTCCTTAATAACTTAACATAAAATTGCTTAATATAATCCTCTGCGAAGCCAATTTGCATAGGAACATTTTACGATATTTTAATTAGCAAAAGCATATTTTTATATTAAGCACTTAATACACAGCACCAAAATTTGCTTAGAGTAGAATTTAAGAGAATAAAAATTACACACCATTTTTTACTACAGTTTTAATACTAATAACTTTTATATGATACACTTGTAAGAATACCATTTTTTATATACTGTTTTTTAATGCTTACCATTGCAAATCTGGCGTTTAATCTATAAGTTATCTTATGGAAATTGAACTCTCAATAATGTGAAATCCCAACTCACTTTCAATACCATATATATATATTTAACTATAGCATTTTTATTTTTAAATTATATATTTTTTAATTCTCATTAGCAATAATCACACAATTACTTCGAAAAAATGAAAATAATATTAAAATGTTTTCAAAAATTTCATTTTGATTTTTGACTTTTTTTATTACTATAGTATATAAATAAAGTTAATTAACTTTTATTCATATTATTAATGCATGTGGTTATAGAAAAAAGATATTAAAGTTCCTAAAATTATAGAAATATATTCGGAATATATATGAATAAATATCAAAATATGTAATATTCACACAAACCGCTGTAAATATAAGCATAATTTGGAATCAAATATTATCTTTTGATATTTAATATAAAATGTTTCATACTTAAAAAAGGATAATTTTTTATGTATAAAAAAATAATGCTCAAAAATTTTAAATAAAATTCCAAAGTATTTCTCATGCATATACACATTAATATGACGACACTGGTTAATTAAAAATAATTTGATGTAAATATAAAAAACAAATTCAGCTTGTCAACATTTTGAAATTTTGAAAACAATATAAAAATTTAAAAACATACTATAATTTTTTTTAAATGAAAAAAAGACATTAATAGTGACTCAAATGCTTATGCATATGATATGAAATATGCTATAAGTATAAATATTTAAGTTAATAGACAAACTTCTGTATATTATAATACATAAATAAAAATAATTTTTTAAAATTCGAATAACTGACAAAATTTTAATATAGAAATTAGAAAAAGCGAAAGACTTCTCTATTGAAAAGCATAACAATCTTTGTTGTTTAATATAATTAATTATCTTTGTTGTAAATGTATGCTTATTTCTTCTTTTTCTGTTATGTTTAGCAGTTGTATTATTGTTTAATATGCATATCTCAAATTATATGCAATCAAACTAATGATTTTGCAGAAATACATGAAATTATTCATAGTAACCACTAAATTTGGTAAATATTATAAATTATTTAATTGTTATCAAATTTACTGACTCGGTAAATTTAATTAATAAAATTATTTAACTAAGAACTTTAAATACTAATCAGCTTTATTATAAAAACCCATTTTGTAACAGAGATGTAAATAAAATCCATATTTTTCTCCAAATTCCTTCAGACTCAGATATGCTTGCAAAAAAAGTGCCAGTTTAATGATGTAAATTAAAAAAAAACTTAATAATCTTTGTAATTTTTATGTGATGAAATCCAGAAATCTGATAAATTTTTAGACATTTATCAAATTTAATTACAATTTCACCGAATCCTATATGGGAAAGTAATAAAATTCAAAATTTTTTTCAAAATTCGTTTAGTTTGATTTGAATTTACAAAAAAGTGTGAGTAAAAATGAATATAAAAAATATGATGTATTTCCTAATTAGATTTTCTAAAATAGGTAAATATCATAAAGTACTGAATATTTATCAAATATGGTGATATGGTTATAAAATCCCCAATTTGTAATCGAGATGAAAAGAAGTTCATAATTTTATGTCTATGTATTAACGTCACCATAGTCAATTTTGCACCAAGCACTATTGGCGCCGTATGATTCGTGCTTAGTTATCATAGCAATAAAAGTAAAACAATATCAAGAAAATATATTCTTAGCAACTTATATTATTTGAAAATTAATTATTAATGATACCATGATCACAAAAGTAAAATTACCTAATGTGACGCAAATATTTAAGTACCAATTACTTTTCCAAAATTCCTTCAAATGTGTTTCGAACAAAGCGTGTAAATTTAATAAGTGCAGTATAAAATTTCTGGCAAAATTACTAATTCTGGATATGATAACAGTATATGTTTTTTCCTATAACTTGTGTTTATTTTGTTTCTGGTATGAAGTGATAATGTATATTTCTGATAGTAAAATTGTAGTTCTGTTTTTATTTCAAAAATATAAAATGTTTAGAAATAAGAATTTCATCCTTACTGTGGTTTATGCAGTTTATATTTTGTATTTTTCAACAACACATATATTATGTAACATATACTATTGTTCCATATATTAAATATAATGTTTTTCAATATATTATGTAATTTTTAATGTTCTCTAATATATATGTTTTTTAATATTTAATGAAAAAAATACAAAGATGGGGTTTTTAATTAATTCTTCAAATGAAAATACTATTTTAAATTTTAATGTACGTCATGTCTACTAATTATTAGCAATTAATTCTTTATTGTGACTTAACATAGTCATCTTAAACTAAAATCTCGTTACTCCACATGAAATTGGAATGTTATTACCTTTCCCTTTGTAAGTCTCATTAAGAAATGAATGTTGAGGGAATTTATATATAGCATGATGATATCAATATTATATTTGAATCGTGGTTGAGATTTTGTCTCTGTCGCTGGGTATTTATTTCTGATTTACTTAATGTATTGCTCTAACAAGAATTTATCATTAATTTTGAACTCGTAACTTACTAAAAAATTTAGTTTGTTTTATTTTCTTATTGATTTCTGGAACACATTTTTATACCAGAAGCACAAGCTGTATTGAAACAAATGCAGCAAAACGAATCCATAGCAAAGTGTAAGAAAACATAAAGAGATGGCATAAAAATAAGTCACATAAGACATATGAAATTTTAAAATTATTTATGTGACATGATAAATTATTACTTGTTGCAATCATATTTTATTACACGATAAATGACATTTTGAGCAATTTTTTAATATTATTTTAGAAAAGCTTGCTATATTTAAGTTTTATACAATATGAATTTTAAGTTAAATTTAAAAGTCAATAAATCGCTACTATAATGACGCTGAGGATAAATGTTTAATATTATGGTATACAAAACTTCCATTAAAATTTATATATGCTTGTATGCTATCCAAAAATCTCTTAAATGTTATTAAGTTTCATTAAAAATTTAAATCAATGAACTTTTACAAGCTCTCTAAGTACTCTTTCAGACAACTGTGATACAAAACTACCGAAATTTGTCAGTAAATCCATTAAAGTTTAAAAGTAATTAAAAGTAAAATTTCATTGACGATCAATACTTTTTAGTGATGCATTTCATATGGTTATACAACTTAATCATAGACTACCATATTCATGCAGAAATGCCATGAGAGATAATTAAGCATTTTTTCCAGATAAAATTGATTCCGCTTCCCGTCTAAAAAGGCTGATAAACGAAACTTAGTTTAATTGCTTTTATGTGAGTGCACTCAGAAATTTGAATGACATTCCATTAGTCTTACACATTACTTTTCTGAAGAAATCTGTATTTTTCTGTAAATTTGGAAAAATCTCTTACTTGCGTTCCTAACAACATTTTGAAAAATTTTTTTTATTAGCAATAATACGAATAGAGAAATTATTAAAGTAAGCAATTTTATGTATCTAGAAATTATTAAGGTAAAATTTAATTATTTGTGTGTTGTGTAAGCATATTTCGCTTTAGAAAATGTTTTATTTTGAACGATTTGTTTTAGTTTGAAGCTGTATAATACATCTAATAAAATTTTTGATATAAATAAAATATGAATTTTTTAATTATTAATAAGAAATTTACTTTGTATCATGGAAACTAGAAAGTTTAATTATCTCTGATACAGTATGCATATATAAGAATGTTCTTCTTTAATTGAGATGCTTCATAAAAAATGTTGGTTGAAAAATTATATTAATGAAGTTAGTTAGCTTTTGGATAACATTACTTAAATTAAAATGAAAACATAGCAATTCATTATGAACATAGAACTATTGTACTAAAAGCAACAAATTAGAGAAGCCTTTTAAAATAAATAAGTAAATATGAGTTAAAATTATACAGTTTAAATAAACAAATGTATAATTTAGATGGGCAAATTTTAACTCACCAAAATAAACGTTAGCAAAAAATTATATGTCACAAATTAAATAATAAAAATTTATCGAAAAAGATGTGAAAAAATCAACTTAAAAATAATTTACATTATATATTATAGTAAAAGTGATTAATGCTGTGATTATATCTAATAACCAGCGATAATTCATAATTATCTCTAAATTTGGCATTTGTGATAAATCTTTCAATATTTATCCCTTTTATCAGTAAATGTATATGATCCTGAAATTGTATTGATAAAGGTGATAATTTCTGATTATTTTGTAGGGAAATGTTATTTTAATACAAAAAATAAATAGTTTCCTGTAATGTTGAACATTTCCTGCTTAAGAATTTGAAATACATTAGGATGACTTAGAATAAAACTTACAATAAATGTAAAATTTTTTCATTAAAAAATTTAAGTAACATTTGCTCTTTTGTACGTTCTTTCTAATAGGTATGCATCATAAAGTTATATCAATCATCGATATTCAAAGAAGTATAAAAGCAGCAATTTCAAATTAAAATATGAAATATTTTTCTCTTATTTTTTGATAGAACCATTGAATTTTATTTGTGAAATTCAAAATAATTTTAACAGCTTATTTGTTTTCTATAGAAATAAGACTAAACATTTAAAATTATTTTTAAAAAAGTCAAAGCGTTTGTTTAATTTATGTGTTTATGAATTTTACAATGTGTATAACATAGCAAAATGCATCACACTGATTATCTTAATATGTAACATTTTCACCTGCATATTTTTAGTTAGAATTTTCGTTAAATGACATACTATTTTCTACATATTTCTTAACAGTATAAGGGAATTATATTGGAACCAGATAATGTTATCGATCTATATATTAAACATTTTCATCCAAAATTATTTGATAAAGTGAAATGATAATACATTCATTTTGAAAGAGTTGTAGAGCATTTTTTTTCTCATTAAAATTTATTAAAAGAAGATTCGTGTAAGATTCTTTAAAATAATCAATTAAAATTTTCAATATTTAATTGAATAAATATTCACTATTATTTTATAGAAAGAAGTGGAACAAGTGCCCTTTAAAAGAGAACACATACGTTATAACCAAACTTTTAGAAGTTCACCATTATTATTTCGTAAATCATTCTTTGATGAAATTTTTAAAAATATGATAAAAAGATATGCATATACGTGATAAAAGTCTCCACAAACTTAATCAAAATTAAACAGTTCCATTGAAATTATGGGAAATTCATTAATTATTCCCATACTTTTGAAAAACATTTTACTGAAAACATGAGTGTTGATTATTACTGGAAATCCATTAAAAGTATGTCCTTGCAAAATCACAGGAATTAACTAACGTGTTTTTAAAATTTTAATAGCTGTTTGCTTAAAATGCTTTTATTTTTATCTGGTAGTTATATTTCAAAATATTTTAATTCTAATAGGAAAACAATTCTTTTTTTTTTCAAAAGCATACGTTATCTATTAATCATTACAATAAATTAATTTTACTCAAAAATTTTATTAATATATTTTTATCTTTTTAGATTTAGGTTGTAAAATGCGAAAGGTTTGCTCTAAAGATATGTCATTGATTCTGTTCACATATTTACTTAATACTTTATTGTAGACATTAAATAAACAGAAATATGTTTTAGTCTAAAAGCAAAATTTGAGTTTTTTAATGTAATTCTATGAATTATTTTTAATATATTCTTTTTGCCTAACGAATACATTATAGTGCCATACATCACAATCATGTTTTAGATTTTGAAATTTTATTTTAGTTTATAATAAAAATAGTTATTATAATTTTACCATCCCAAATAATTTTGTATTGTTACATGCTTACCTCAAACTGTTCTGCAGTTTTTACAGTAAAAATTTACATACAGGACTGATTACAATGGTTATTTCTAAAAAGTAAAAGATAAAAAAAAAACAGTTTTAAAATTAAAATTCTAAGGAAAACTTCAAATTTCCTATAACAGTACAATTTTACATGATTGTAAATATAACATGATTGCAAATAAAGTGTAATTAATTATTATGTTACATAAGACATAAGTAGTGTGTATATGATAGAGCTGGACCAGCCATGTTTTGAGGGAAACGTGACAGCAAAATGGTGTGAAAAAATCACTCTTGAAATCGGCATCCCCTTGAGAGTTCTGGACCAGGCAAAGTTTTTAGGAAAACGTGACATCAAAAATGACAACAAACAATGGCTCTTAAACCCCCCTCCATTAAAACCCCATCCACTCTTAGAAAAGCAACAATTTTTATAAAACGGTGGTCCCGCTGAGAAGGAAGGGTACCCCCTTTGGTGAGCACCCCCTTTTCAACAGCATTATAATTTTATAAAATATTAATTAAAATATTTAAGCAACTGCACCCTCTTTGCTGCGTTGGATTAAAAATATTATTTATTCCCCACTAATTTTTTTTTAAAAATAGCAAAACGGTCCGCCAGGTCAGTGAAACCAGAAACCCAGTTTTAACAGCTATTTACGAATTCTAGAACCGGAGTTCCAGTATCACTGACCTGACAAGCAGGACCTGCATGTGAGAGGACAACACAAGACAACACAAACACATCTTACCCCCTTTGGTAAGCAACCCCTTTTCCTCAGATGGGAGGCTTATAAAACAATAGTTTAGAAACCTCTCTTAAAAAAGAAACAAATGTATATACTAGAGAGATATTTTAAGTATTTAAAGACAACAAATATATAAACAAAGAAATGGAAATGAATAAAAAGAAAACCCATTTGATTAAGGTATGCACTCGCATCTCATTAATTTATAGCTTTCGAGCAGAATTTCAGAAGCTTCAATCAATGAAACTTTCATCATCTGAAAGTGATGTATACATCGAACGCTTAGGAAGTTTAAAAGAAAAGTTTCAAAAAATAATTGAGAGTCTTGATGAGAGCTGAAGGAAACAACTGTTTTATAAATACAAAATAGAAGGATATATTCCAAATTTTTTCCCTTTAGGGTTCATTGAAAGGGTTTATAAATGCTTCTTGATTGAATATTTCAGCCAGTAATATGCAAGCTATTTTTCTATAATGAAAAGAGAAGAATTGATCAGACAGAATATGCAATTTATATTTAAAGATGTAACACCAGTCTACTTTGTTCTGGAACTCCATAGCGAAGTCTTCATTGACAGATTGATATCGGGAAATATATCGCCAGTTCAGTCGATCCTTAAGCTCCCTCATTATATTTTCACTAAGTATTTGAAAAGCAGATACTAACTCCATATCTAGTTTCTCATGATATTTTTGGATGAAGGATTCAGCTTTTGATAATGGGATATTGCTCTCCAATCAATGAAATTAGTGCGTTCTACCATAAACTTCTCTGTCATTTTTTGATACCTGGATAAGCTTTTCCAATCTAAATCGTTTTCGTGTATTTCCATGAAATGTTCCGACAATTTCTGATATTTAGAGATAATTGACCAATCTTCTTCAGTAGCATATTCCTCTATGAATGATTCACTCAGAGGTGAAAACTGGAAGACATATCGTCAGTTAACGAGTTCTGCTAGTTCTGCGAGTTCCCCTCAAAACATCTTCAGAAATGAGTTTTTTTAGAAAATTCATTCCAATCTTCTTCGTTTGCCATTTATTATATTATATTTTTTATTCACAGGACTTATATTTTTGTAGCGTAGTGACCGAGAGCTAAAGTGTTAATACCATCTTTCAATATATGACGCTTGTCATCTTCCCCGGAGAGGACGACCTTATTTAAATGTATGGAATGAATCTCATGTTTTGTGCTTCTGATTAGATTCATAGTTCTGTGCTGTACTTCACACTTGAATGGGCAATTTTTGTAGTCCTCGAAGGTTATCCTATTTTTCACAACACTTTTCTTAACACCTTTAGATTTTTTCACCAAGCCCTTTTCAGTTTTACATGCATACATTTTAGACCTTAATCCAGCGAACTCTTCCAAAATTTTACCAACATTTTCATCCTTCATTTTCCCAAAACCTTTTTATTTACTCGTGGCATACCATATCTATTATTTTTCTTATAATCGGAGGTGTCAAAATATTCTATCATTCCTTTCATATCTTCATAAAAATCTTCCTTTGTTATGTCATAGATAAAGCTATCCGTATCCATGTATAACAACTTGATGTTTTCTCCATATTTAGGTTTCATCACATTGTAATGAAAGTCATACATTAAATGCTTGGACAAATCTAGGATACTCATTCCAAAATATATGGGCTTATTAAAGAGTATTTTAGTTTTGTTCATATGGATAGCAGCTAAATGTTCTTCAAAAACGGTTCTTCCTTTAAAATTGGGTTTAGCTATGAATTTCTCCACTCTCTTTGCATCGCAGCACAGTTTGATATCAATTTTTTTCCTTATATTTTCAATCGTTTTTCCAAATACCGAGTTGTTCATGAGCTTATAAAAATCTTTTTCAAAATCATTAGTTGCTTTAGATCTTATTTCCGTGTTCAAGTCTATATACATCTTCAGCCAAGGAAATTGTTTAAACTCTAAGGCCCTATGTACCTTTTTCACTTTAATTCCCATTTCTAAAAACTTTTTTAAAACCCTAAAGTGAACCACATAGTGATCTTTATCGTATAAAGTTGTCAGTAATTTTGATTGTTTTGAATTATCAGGGATTCTGTTCTCAGCAGCTAGGGGTAGGTCTGAATGGTGATTGTGCAAATATTCAGGATATTGCACATCACATTCTATGATGTAACCTTTATCTGAATCATCGGAAACTTTCATGACCACTATGTCAGTGCTTCCCCATTTAAAGCCTCCATGGGGTAAAAATTGACTCATAGCCCAGCCGTATAAATTATTAGCATCCAAATACATTAAATAATTAGATTTTTTACTTTTATCATACTCATTCATATATTTATTATTAGCTTTTCCATATCTATTGCAGCATTGAGAAATGCCCCCCTCTGGTTCCTTTTCTAACATAAGTATCATATCATAATCACTTAACAGCTCTAATTTGATTCCTGTGGCTTTTAGCATAGCATTCCACGACAGCCCAGGTGCAGTGAAGTTTCACGCAGGATCTAGTTTATAGGTCTTCAGACAGACATCCCTGAAATTTTCCATAATATCGGCTAAGATCAATACATCAGTTTTCGTATACAAATTAGAATACTCTCCTAAATTTTTAATATTGAAAGCCTGCCATACTTTTTAGCGTGTTTGTAGTCCTTACATGATAAATTTTACTCGTTCAGTTTATTGTAAAATTTATTTTTCTTTGGTAATTTTGCTTCGTCACACTTTTCCCAAGAGTCCATGTAATCATATGGATACACACATTTTTTAGTAAGGATGTCTAATTTGTCCTCGGACAAGTATTTGGATGGCTCTCTGAATTCTTTCACATTTTTGGCTAAATTGTCAAGACTACTGGCGATAAACTTAAATGAATCTATAAATCTGAATTCTAAGCCTGGGACCTTAACTTTCTTTCCCTCTCCGACATCCACTGTTTTCGCTCCAACCTCCTTCCTGAATGAAATGTAATTTTCTTCAGTGTTTGGAATGACATCAATATCTTCATTATCACTTCCCAGCTCTTTTATGAATAAATGGGAATCGTACCCTTATTAGTTATGAATAAATACCGGAACAAAGGAAGGGTTTTTATACATTAAGTTGCATAAATTATGAGCCGACCCCCTATGGTTTGATTCGTACTTTAACGGATCGATTAAATGGTCATGATCTCTTACTTTTTCGAAGTCTATATTTTCCCCCGTTGAATATAGTGATGGAACGTTTTCGATATTTAACTCAGAGATATGACATATATCAGTCCTCTGGAAATGCTCTTCATTTTTAGTGGTCATTTTGATTGGATGCTTTTTATCATAAATTTTCTTGATCTCCAAGACCTCTGACTTTAATGTATCATAAAATACTTTGGTAGCATTGGATCCTTTATATTTAATGGGTGCTTTATAATCACCATGCTTATCTTTAATGTACAGAGAGTAACTCATGGGTTCGTGTATTTGATATTTTTGCATGTAGGATGCTTTATCATCAGGTTGACAGGTGTTCATCTTGGTCGTCAAATACTCGAAATCTGCATACATTACAAAAGGTGCTCGTAATGATTTATGGTGATTTTTGAATTTAATACAAGAATTTTCTTCAAGCATTATTATTTTAACTGCTTGATATTTCTTACAATCCATCTCATAATTTTTCAGATCTTCATCAGAGTGATAAAATACCAAACACCTTTCACAGGGGTGTCTTCTTCCATTGTGATTAGATAACTGACTGCTTATTAATTTGGACAGATCTTTTATCCAACAGTAATGACTGTCCCCTTCTTTGTTTTTATGCAAAGAAGATTGATGTGTTTACCTGCCTTTATTGCAGTAATTCTCAAGGGATATATGTCCTTGCTCTCATATGAATATATGTTCACAGGTACGCTATTCAACTTTTCAAACCTTTTAAATACTCTATCTTCCATCTTAACTGGAAACTCTATGCCTTCAAAATTTAGCTCATTTTCGTAAGGCTTATATTTAGAGATTCTATCTACGTGATCATCAGCTGGATGTAGAGCAGACAGTGCAGCCCACATGAAGCACTCATTGTCATCTACATTCTTGACGTTTATAACAATTTTTAATCGTCTTAGGTAAATCGATATAGGATAAGCCTCTAAGTGGATTATACTTATTAATCCTTAGTTCCAGATATTTTATTTGAATGAGTCTCCAACCCGATCCTCTTGCTTCGAACTCTTCCATCTCCCTTTTTAATTTATCAACAACCTCATCGTAAAAGGCGTTTAGATCGGTAGACTCCAAAATGATTTGATTTTGAATTTTGAACGAGAACTCCTCTACTTCTTCTTCTCTCTGATAATCACAATACAAATGAATGTTGACTTTCACCCCCATCTGCTGGGACACTTTGTCAATCACTATTGTCTTACAATGTCTTAGAAATGTAGTCGAATCTTTAAAATTTCTTACGTTTCTTAATACCCAATTTTAAAGCCTGTTTAGAAAGGCAGTTTCAACACTTTCAATTTCATCATCTCTGGTCAAAATTGAACATCTTCTCGGGCTCTGATGCCTTCTTCGGAAATAACCAATCGGTGTTGAATGTTTGTACCTTTTCCATTAGCCAATCTTTCAAAGTCTGATAGCTAGATTTCTTGAGTTCATTGGTTCTTGCCTCATTATTTGGTTCTCCTTTTTTCGGGGCTTGCCTGTGAATCAGTGATCGAAGGTGATGGCCTTAGTATACGGGTTTGTAATAGGTCCCACAGTTACCACATTCTTGATTTGAGGTATTCTCGCCTTCTTCGGCTTGCTGAAAAAGTCGTCGTGGAACTGAAAGACGTTCTGGTTCTTTTGAATGAGCTCAATCAGTTCCGACTTTTTAAGCTTCGAGTATCCTCGAATATTATTTTCTCGACAGTAGTTTTTCAACTCCTGTACGGTTTCCATCTTTATTATATCTATCTAAAATAAATGCATTTCTTTAAGTGCTTAAAATATTGAGGGGTCTCCTTCAATTTTAAAAGGAGTCAAAAGGAAGTATCTTAAAAGTAAATTATGATCGAACCAGAATTGACAGAAATAATAAAACTCTTTGGTTTTGGAGTGAAAGCAATTTCCGTTGACAAATCAATGGTGTGAGCACAAATTTGTTACTAGAAATGATGATTTTCGGTATGTCTGTATGACATGCCATGAAGAGTTGAGATACAATCCTAATAAATGTCCTCTCGATAGAAAGCAATTATATTTGATGATGAAGATGCAACAGAGGAGTGAAAGCAGAGTAAAAAATCTTACTAAATGTGGTTAAATGTGTTTAATATCCTCTTAGAAGATGTAATTTTTGTTGAATTCTTTACATTTATTCATAAATATGAAGAATTGTTTCCAGAGTGGAAAAACTTAATCAGCAAAGAATACATTTTATTTCATCTATTGTGGAAAAGAGATTTTCAGGTACCGCTTAAAATACCTAAAATGAAGAAAACACTTGATCAGAATAAAGAAATCTGTCGAACCATCTTCGAAGCCTTAAACTGGAATTTTTTAATAGCTTTCAGCTATTAAAAATAAACTAAATCTTTCTTATCTATCCAGCTACTCTCTGGATAACCTAACCACTTTACCAAATATTTATTCCCCACCTTTTTGAGAATTTTTTCGATTTTGTACACATTGTCCTTCTTATCATAACTTGACAGCTCATTTTCATAAGAGGTTTTTACATATTCATTGTTTAAATCATTTATTATATAAGTGACAGGCTCGGTTTCTAATACTTCAGAGATGACAAATATTTCTTCTGTAAAGGTTGCTTGATAACCTCTTCTGAAAGTCGTTTTATATATTGATATTCTGACTTTATCTCCTACTTGGTATTTGGGCTTATGTATGACCTTTTCTTTGAACAAATTGTGGTAGACTACACCACTGTTTTCTTCTAGACTGGTCTCAATCGGCGTCATCTTTATACTTATGTGGTAAGAGTTATTATAATTTTTCACTAACTGATCCAATACATCTATATATCTATTGGTATTGTTAGCCGCAAATATTTCCGAATTTTACCGTTTAGAGTTCTGTTGAATCGTTCCACCATGGAGCATTTGATTTCAACGTTTTCAGTAGTGAACCAGAGGATATTTTTCTCTTTAAACAGAAGATGCGTCTCTTTGTTAATGAACTCGATCCCCTTGTCAGTCTGGATTTTAAGAGAAACTCTCGCTTTAAATATATTTTTAAATGTCTTAGTCACTTCTTCTGCTGTTTTTCTGTGAATGGGCACAGCCCACCCATACTTGCTGAAAATGTCTTTGACTGTTAACAAGTAGTTGTAGCCATCATTAGATATTGAAAATGGCTTTAAAAATAACAAATCTGCTTTCCATTGATCATCAATGTGTGACACATAAGTTCTCCTTCTTTTAAACTTACTGATGAGTAATTTACAATTGAATATTCCAGACCTTTTAGGTTTAAGCAGATCACCCTTCAGTCCTTTTCAATGTACGTTTTTGTGATAATATCAAAGATGAGAAGTTTTCTTACTATGATGGCCATCAGTGGTTAGATCTTTCACTCCCACATGGAAATTACACTGTTAAAGGGCTGAATCGTTACATGCTGAAATTTTTTGGAAACAATCCGCCAATTCTATTTGGCATAGTTGAGGAACGGCAAGGAATTGCCATCAAGTTGAAAGATAAGTATAATATCGATTTAACAAAATGCAACAACCTTCATAAACCGTTAGGATTCGAACCCAAAATATATGAAGAGTCTGAAAAGATTGGTAAGTATATTGCCGACTTATCCAGTGGGAATGATAACATTTACATACATTGCGACGTCACTGAGGGAGCCTACATCAACGGCTTTCACTCCTAAAACGTAATCTATTCCATTACGAACGTTAATCGTCCAGGCAGTCAAATCATAAAATCATTTCAAAAACCTATATTCTTTCCTGTTCGGATGGAGTGTTCACAGAATAAGAATGAGAATAACGAACCATAGAGGTGATTTAATTCCCCTCAATAAGCAAGAAGTGCAATACAATTTTATTGCTCTGTAAATAAAGAAATGAATAAACATAGACTTCAAAGGAAGAGTAAGGAGATACAAGGAAGAGGGTTCTTTTCAGATGCCTTTACTTTTTTACAGGATCACTCTGTATTAGAAGGTAAGGCCAAGCAGTTTGTCCACGATAAGTTGAATGAGATATTTTCAAAGAAGAAAAAACATGGAGCTGGACTGAAATTTCTTTAAGTTTTGATTTAATAGCAATATAGCTATTAAATTAAGAAGATTAAAAAAATTATTTTTATAATAAGGGAGTAAAATGTTTGATTTAAACTACACCGATTATTATTACGATGATGACATCGAAAGTCTCTAGTATAGAGAAGAGAGGCATGAAAATAGCGATATTTCTACTGAGAATGCCCCCCACTTACCTTTTCATTATACAAGACACTAACTCCAATATCTTATGTTCTAATGGATATTTACAACAAAAGCTAAATTTGCTAACAGTAATCGGACGGCAATAGCGGATGATAATGTAGCTCTCGTGAATGGAGGTGGTTTAATAAATGCCAACAGATTTACATTAGGTAACATTGAAATCGAAACCAACATTAATTATTGTGCTCTCATGCGACATGTGTTAGGTCTAATTCACTTCACACCGGACTATTCTACTTCGGAAGCTACAAATATGTTTTTCTACGTAGATATGTCGGGTAGAGCTGACAGAAAACCCTTGAAATATGATGGGACTTTGGTAGACGACACTAAGATAACTGAATTTTTTGAAAAATTAGGAACTAACGACGAGTATAATCAAGGATTCAAAGAAAGATGCAAACTCACTCAAAATAGCAAAACTGTCACCATATGGATCCCATTAAAATACGTATTTGGTTTCTTCAATGAATACAAAAAGATTATTACAGGGTTCCAAGTTAAGTTTGAGTTTCAGAGAAATCATAGTCAGAATATGCTGTACACAGATGAGCAAAATAGGGATTACAAAGTTGTTGTGGAAGATTTATCACTTTGGCTTCCTTATGTTAGGTTTAAGAATTCAGCAGCTGCAAAATTTAATGAGTTAAGATTATCAGATAAGCCTGTGGAAATAAACTGGTACCAACACAACATTGTAAAGTCGAATATTTTCTTAAAGAATTCAAGTGGGTCTCATATCATAAATGCTACTTCAGACGAAGTATTGTCCTTGTACGTCATACCACAATACACTGAAAGATTTGAAAATGCAAAACAGAACAACATGTTATTCGACAACTTAGATATGATAGAATGTTGGCTGATGGTTAATAAAGTAAGGGTTCTAACTGTTAGTTACATGAAGGATTTTAAGAAAGGTGATTAAAATCGGCTATACACAGCTCTTTTGGAATCTGGACTCAACAATCTTACATTAGAAACAAGGTGCATGGTTAATTATTCCTATTTCGGTAAATTATATCCGATCATTTGCTTTAACCTAGCTCACCATGAAAATTATACAGACACGAATAACCTGACTATAGAGTTCAACTAGATTGAGAAACACCACCACAAAGAGTTATGTCTTCTATTCTTACGAGAATGTAAGAAATGCTACTTAAAGATAAAGAATCAAAGTATTATCATGATCAAAACATTAAAGCTATAAATGATACTGAATTTTAAGGAATTTAAGGACTTTTTGAGGAAGAACTCAAAGGAGGTCCACCTGGTATTCCAGGAATAGGGAAACTGACACATGATGGTAATTATGATATGGAAAAAAAGATATTAAGGAATGCTGGAGAGCCTTTGGAAAATAATAACGTAACTACAAAATTTTACGTAGATAGATGTAGGAAGAATCTGAGGTCATCCATTCGAGATTTGTCCAACAAAAGCTCAGCTCTTTCAGAAAATGATCAACAATATGACGCGCAAAAGGAAAAATAATTAGCAATCTTTTAATTCCGGTTGAGCAGTGTGATTCTGCAACTAGGAATTATATAGATACAGTAGTTTACCAGTTGCGAAACTTAAGTTTACTGCATTTACCTCTAGGAAATTTTGATACGAAAGGTAAAACGATAAATAATGGGAATTTTCTGGAATCTGAGAAAAATGTTGTGAATAGACGATATTTTGAAATTAATGCCTTGACGCTCCATGGGGAGGCTTATAATACTAAAAATAGATCAATCGCACGTCTTGCGGATCCGAACGCTAATCAGGATGGTGTCAATAAACAATATTTTGAAAATAATGCCTTGATTTTAAAAGATGATTGTTATGGTGCTAACAATAAAGTAATGTCAAATGTGAAAGAACCTGTAACGGTAAACAATGTAGTTACTAAAAAATATCTCAATTAGTATTGTATTCTATGAAATAAAATTAATAAAAAATTTTATGCTCACAATCAAAGAATTTTAGGTGTGAAAAGACCTCAATTTGATACAGATTGTGCTAATAAATATTATGTTGATACTAAGATATTCTGTGCCTCGTCAGATCGAGGAGTAGATTTTACAGGTAATGGTTTCGAAACTTTCTCGTTCAATAGGTTTACTTCAAATTTTTTAGACTCAAACTTAAAATTACCACATGATATGTACATGAAAAAAACAATTTTTTTAGCCTGTGATAACATGAATGAGAAACCAAAGATACGATTAGAAAAAGGTAAAGAGGTCCTTCTCGATAAGGAAATACAATGAAGAATCAATCATTTTATTTGTGTATGGAAAAAAATGATGTTTTAACCTTATCAGTACTGACAGGAGGACAATGTAAGTTAAAGCCCTATTTACACATCGAAAAATTAGAATTTTTTTAGCTCAATAAATAAATTGAGAAACTTAATTCTTTACGTATTAGAACCTATAAGGAGTTAGATCAAGCATATCCGATCTCTGATATTGCAGTCCATATTGATAAAATTTTAATTCGTTTAGAAAATGGGTCACTTATTCACATATCTCTGGGCATATTAAATATTTAAGAGGTAGAATCATTAAAAGAGAAACAAATCAAAGTTATAAGTGTGGATTCGCAATATTAAAAGCATTTAAAGAAAGAAAATTTTTTTCTCATATAATAAACACAAAATGGAATTGTTAAATAAATTAAATGCACTCAGTTCATTTGAAGATGGAGCAAAGACTTTCAAGAAAATGAGGGAAGTCAACATCCATGAAAAATATCCTGTCACTGAAATTAAACAGATAACCACAAGATATGGAAAAAGAATAGTTGTAGAATTGTCTCATTCTCTTGTATCCACAAAGATGTGATAAAATGGCGTCGGATTATTTAAAACTCAATGATTTGAAACCTCTTTTCTTTGAGTATTTGGGAAGTAAGGATGTCGGGAAGTGTCAACCAGCGAAATGTTTCAATTCGAACAGTAATTTTAATGGTTTTAAAAATCATTAAAATTAAAGAAGTTTGTCCAGTTTAGATAAAATATCACACCCCATTTTCCGAACATTTTTGTTCTTCTCTTCATGCAGTATTTGATGCATTTGAATAACATATTTTAAAATTAGGGAAAAATTTTTTTGATATTTATCAGTTTCTTCTTCTATGCATAAGAATAACTTTTGGAATAATCTTGCTAAACTAGTCATTCTACAGTTCACACCCCCGTAGAGTGCTATCATGTCACCGAATAAGTCGTAAATATTTTCCATTTCTGTTTATTATTACTCACATTTCTTTAAATGAATAAAATGTGGAATCGGTTTGAAAAGATGCAACCTTGAGAAAGAGAGCTCGAGAGAAGAACGGTTTTTTCTTTTTCCTGTCTCGTACATAATATTAAAAAACAACTCTGAATGATGTAAGAGAATTTTATTCTAACTATCACTGGATAGCAGCACGAACTGGACTTGGAATCTGGTATAGAAAATTTTTCACCTCTTTTCGTTTTAATTTCTGAAGTGTTTTTGACGATAATTTTCAATCAGATAAATTGCAGTCTTTGATATTTTAAAGATTTTTCACACTTTGGGAGAGAAGAGACTTGTTTAAAGCTTTATTTTAGCGTCTTTTTGTCTTCGGTGGCATGTATATATTAATTAGATGTTCTCTCTCTATCAGGTACCCAGTAGCTCCGTGACAAAATCTAAGCTTAGCAACCGTAATATCGCGGTTTCGATCCACAGCCTCGGCTTGGTAGCAGCTTTCGTGAATAGTGTAATGCTATTTGAGTTAAGCTAACTTATGGATCAACCACGGAGCAAAACATCAGTGGTGGGTTGAAACTTGTGGTCTCTATGTCCATTTAGATGTGTTTGTGTTGTCTTGTGTTGTCCTTCTCACATGCAGGCCCTGCTTGTCAGGTCAGTGATACTGGAACTCCGGTTCTAGAATTCATAAACAGCTGTTAAAACTGGACTTCTGGTTTCACTGACTTGGCGGACCGTTTTGCTATTTTTTAAAAAAAAATTAGTGGGGAATAAATATTATTTTTAATCCATCGCAGCAAAGAGGGTGCATTGCTTAAATATTTTAATTAATATTTTAGAAAATTATTGTGCTGTTGAAAAGGGGTGCTCACCGAAGGGAGTACCCTTCCGTCTCAGCGGGACCGCCGTTTTATAAAAAATGTTGCTTTTCTAAGAGTGGGTGGGGTTTTAATGGGGGGGGGGTTTAAGAACCATTGTTGTCACGTTTCCCTAAAAACTTTGCCTGGTCCAGAACTCTCAAGGGGGTGCCGAATTCAAGGGTGATTTTTTCACACCATTTTGTTGTCACGTTTCCCTCAAAACATAGCTGGTCCAGCACTCTCATATACACACTACTGAAATATTTATTTTATAACAATTTTTAATTAATAACCATTGTGTAATATATTTAAGAAATTCCAAAAGACCGTCATAAACAAACGATTTCATAAACAAATTTAATCTATTATTTATTAAATTTTTATACTGTAAATTCATACTGAATAAGTAAAATGAATTATTTATATTAAAAACATATTAATAAATAATTTATGCATCCATTTTTGTCATCATTATACTATAAAATGTTTCAAATTCATAAAACAATTTAAAATTAGTTTAATATAGAATTTTGAGCCTACAAAAATTATAATACTTTTGTTTATTTGAAAGAACAACATAATCTCCATGTGAACCAAAATAAAGGAACAATGTAAATCCTAATAGGATTATGATCAAATTAATATCCCGATCATCTTGTATATTGGTCAGCGTGCCTGACTACGGATAAGGAGGTGCTGGGTTTGAATCCCGGTTCTGGCATGTATGTACTTTTTCTCTCTATCAATCCTGTCTTTGTCCTTTCCTTGTATGGTGAGGAGGAAATGTTTGCCTACCATTTAAACGGGTCTTTATAGCATGTGTGTACTGAGGAAGTCGGACTCCACACCAAAATATGGTTCAGTTGGAAAAGTGGAGCAGTTCACCCCTTGTTGCCAGCGTAGCTGGCACACGACAATGAATAATTGAATCAAAATAATATATAATAACGAGTAAAATACAAATAATGAAAAATCTTTAAATAAAAAAAAATCCTTTCTTGAAGCGAATAAGCATAAATTGAATTCTATTAGACACAGGAGAGAAGTTTTATATATTTGTTTTAACTCCATATAAAAAATAAAAAATTCTCATTCTAATGTTTGCTAGTGAAGAAGTAAGAATATAAGATTTTCAGAAACAGACCCACACACATTCGAATTTCTTTTTCTTTTTTTTATTACATGTTTTAGATATCAAATGAATATTATATCATTAAGTGTATTGTTTCGGTAAGTAACATTTTTAAATGTGAAATTGCTCTTTATTGCCATTCATTATTTAATGTCCACGAACATTAATACCAATTAATATTTCATATCCAACATACTTATGAAATGATGAATGACGCATCTAAAATATTTATTTTTAATTTTTAAAGATAACAAGGAAACATATCAAGTGACTGCAAATTGGAATACTTTACTGTAAAATTATTACTATATCTTTAACTGTGAAGGTATAAAAAAGCTTAACTTGAAAGATTGGCATTTATTAACTCTAAAATTCTGAAATTAAGCCTATACATTTCATCGAAATTCAGTAAATACCGGAAATTTTTATCACCAAAATTACTTCCACCAGTTTATTGCTTTGTACTGTTTTTCACTCATATCATTATTGGAAAATAAGGAAACAAAAAATTTTTCTTTAAGAAGGAGCAATTTTCGGAATAAGAAGTTTTCTTATAAACAATTGTCATTTAGGTTGTCTGAAAAGTATTTTCCAAATTATTTGACTTTAAATTTATATGATGGAAAGCGATAATCCAGAAAGAATATTATGATCATTATAATTATTATATATGTATTTTTAAACCAAAAAAATATATTAATCTTTGTACTTTTATAAAAATACTTAAATTATCAGTGCTGATTTTATATGAAAATAACTTTAAATAAAAGAATAATTTTTATACTTTTATAAAAAATATCATATTTTATAATTAAATAAGATGAATGTGATTTCACTAAAATTCTTTATCTGTATTGATCCCAAAAAAATTCTCTCCAGCATCTAAATATTTTGAATGTTAATCCACCATCATAGAAATATCTATGTATAAATGTAATTTAAATAATTATATTTAGTTACTTTAATGTCTCAGTGATAAAATTACTAGAAATATATAAATTATTTTTATTTTCCTTTCAAAAACTGTGTATTTTAAAATAAAGTTTAGCTTGTAAATAAATATTTCAGTATAAAATATTTGAATAATATTATTCTTTTTAACACCTAAACAACATTAGTCAGAAAAATGAATTTATATCTTTGAACTAACAAACGAATGAATTAAATTTTTGCCATTAATCGTCTGAAAATTAATTATGAATTATTATTTTCGATTTATCTTCTAATTTAAAATGCAAATGTAATAACGTGAAGAATCAAATTTTAATTTCATAAGCATTTCAAAGTAAAATATTAAAAACTGAATTAGTTCATTCAGGGGAAAAACAATAAATGCTTAGATTATTATTTTTCGAATTAATTTCCATTGAAAACTAATCTATTTTTGGTAATTATAATAATAAGACTGATGAAAATTGTTCTAAATAAATAATTTACTGTTAATTATTGTTTAAAATTATCATCCTTTTGTCATTATAGTTGTAAGAATAGATATTTCAATTAAACTCCAACAGATTACTTGAAAATGCATACAAGAGGGAATATACATAAATTTAGGGACATTTGTTATTAAGTTTAATCATTGCAGTAAAATATTGTAGAATTCAAAGAAAAAAATCTTTTTATAGCTAAATCAATCGCTCAAAACTTTATGCTATTTATTTGAAGTAGAAGTACTTAATAACTAAAAAAGTATTAAATCATAATGTGCAGCATTTTAGTCTATAAACTGGTCACAATTTGTAGAAAATTACTTATTTTATTATAAATTTGTTAGCACATCACCTGTATTTGTATGCAACTAAGACAGGTATAGTATTTATTGAGAAATGATATTCTTATTTGAAGACTTGGTAAATTTTGAATTGTTTTCTGAAATATAAAAATTCACTTTTTAGAAAAGAGCATTTTATGAAGAGCAGAACAATTATGTTAAATTATTTTATATTAAATAATTATAAAAACCAGGTTAACAGTTTTCTAACAAAATTTTTCAGTATAAAATAATAGTAAGGAAAATTTATAAAGATTTATTTAAATGTAAATATCATCACAATATATGTCTTTACGTTTGATATATATTTTGCTAAGTTCATTTTACATTTTTAAATTTTCTTTAATAAATATTAATTTTTTCTTCCTTTTTTTCTATGATTTTCATTTCGATTTCAATTTAAAATAACATTGTTTATTTATTATTATTTATACTCAGAAATAAATAAGCAACAATTAAATGTAATTTTAAGAAATAAATTGAAGGGATTTCTTGATGCCTTTGGAAATGCTCGAAAAGAATGCCACAGTCTCTGTCAAAGCCGCACTCCAAGAGCTCGAATGCGGTCCTTTAGCATCCGCCGTACTCTCCTGACCCTGCTCCGACCGATTACCATATTTTCCGCTCCTTGTCAAACCCTATGAAGGGCGTTACCTTCGATAACAAAGAGGTTTTTAAAAACTGGCTCGACAACTTCTTTGACACCAGACTAGGCGACTTTTGGTGGAACGGTATCAACAAATTTGTCGAGAGTTGGGAAGAGGTTGTAAACAGCAACGGTGAGTACATAATTGATTAACTTACTAATACAAATTTTTTTTCATTTAAATAAAAGTCTTTGGTAAAAACACTACGAACTTATTCCCCAACCTAATACATAGGACTTTTAAGCAAGCCGCGCAGTGAAACTGAATTAATTGAATACATTTACGCTCATCATCTATGGTTAAGTTTGAGAGTTAAAAACACACATGCATATGTGTCTGTATGTCTTCGACATTGATATATTGCTTGAGATTTGAAACTTTTTCAAATTTACCTAAGAATGGGAAACTACAATCTTTTAAATTATCACAAAGCATTCAGAAGTTCCCTCTAATAAGGAGAGAAAACTTATAAGTGATTTTATTAAAAAAACTTCCCAATCATGAACATTGCATTAAATTTATCCGTTATGTTATTATTTTAGTATCGAAAATCAATGAAATTACGAGGAGTAAGAATTGCGAAAATAGTTTATCCGTAATGTATTTCAGATAATTGGGAAATAAATCTAGTTCTTTCGATGGACAATACTTATACAGGATGATTCTCTGAGGTATAATTTAATACACTCTTTTAAGTGTTAGATACCTTAAACGTATCGTGCTTAATCAGATAATTAGTATTTCCTTCTCTTTTAGTCACGCAATTAGATTATTCGACGGAAAAATGCACAACCAAGAATTCTAATTAGCTGAAACATGAGCAAGTATCTTTATAATTTTGATGTTTTTCCAAAAGAATTTTGTCTATCATTGAGAAGATATTAAAAGGAAAAAAACATTATTGCACAGAATTTTTATTTTGAAGATTTTTTAATATAATATTGTGGAGAAGCAAACGTAATACATAAATTTTCGTTAATTGAAATGCGCTTTATAATTTCTTTTTGAAAAAAACTTGTTTTTTTTATAAATTTTCAGCTTTTTCAAAAATTAAAGAGAGGAACTAAATTCAATGTAACATTTTTGCTAGATATTTGTGCTGTATACCTATATAAATAAGTTTTTATTTAGTTAAATGGTAAAATAAAAATATTAGAAGTTTACTTGATCCAAACTTGATTTAAGAACGTATTCACTCATATTGAAGCTTTTATTAGATTATTTGAATTTTCGTATTTCTATAAATATTGAAGATATGCATTCAATTTAAGGCAAGAATAAAAACAACTATCATATTTTAAATTACATAATTTTGTATGATGATATGGCCATATTTTATATATATATATATATATATATATATATATATATATATATATATATATATATATATATATATATATATATATATATATATATATATATATATATATATATATATATACATATAATGTATATATACATATACACTGCTGGACAAATGCTAAGGACGGATCACAAATTACAATTTAGCATAACATTAAGCGAGACATGAGGCCTAGTAGGATAAAATATAGTTGCCACACTGTTCAGACATTAGAATAAAGAATATTTATTGTTTTGAAAGTACAAAAGCTGTGATACATTTGAAAGAAAAAAATGTTCATTTGATGCTGCATACAGAAAAATGGAACAATTGATCTAAAAGTCAGCAGGCACCTTGAAGAAAGGTATCAGTACGGTATTTACCCACCGTGGAGTGTGATGCAACATTCCACACGTCGTATCATACTTTGAACAACATTATCCAGCAGCTGTTGAGGCAATTTATCCCATTCCTCTGGGAGTGCATGGATGAGGGGGTTCTTGTTTGTCGGAGGATAGTTTCTACCAGCAACTTGCCTCCCCAAAGCATCCCACACATTTTCAATGGGGTTTGGATCTTGAGAACGTAATGGCCATAAGAGGCATTGAATACCCTCAATGTGTAGACAATCCTGAACAGCGAATGTTCGATGACATGTTGCGTTGTCGTCCATAAAAACAAATTTATTACCGACAGCACCACGGAAAAGACGAACATGAGGAAGTAGAACTTCATCAATGTATCGTTAGCCCGTCATAGTCCCATTCGCAATCACATGTAGGGGCATGCGGACAGTGATCATGATGCCGGCCCAAACCATGACATTGCAGGTTGGATATCGGTCCCTTTCCTGGATATTTTCTGGACGATAAGCAGTACCACTCTCGTACCAGATCAGTTAGCGTCTACAATCCGATGACAGACTGAACCTACTCTCATCTGAGAATAGTACGCATGACGAGTCCTGTTCAATTCAATTGCGATGCTCACGACACCATTGCAAACGGGCAGTACGGTGCTGTGTGGTCAATGGGACACACACAACAGTTCTGCAGGCATATAGTCTTACTCTCCTCAAAAAGGGAGTCAGTCCGAAACGAGAACACAGGCTTAGTCAGATAAAGATATAGAATCTTCCCTAACAACGGCCCAGAGTCTATTCGGGAAGAAGCAGTTATAATCTTTTGTATTTAGCATAGCCCCGCTTTATCGTGACTTGTTCTCGTTAGACCAACCTGAACACCACCTCCACGCGGTGACTCCTGGAAACGCTTTCGGGTGGCTAACGGTGGCAGGGGGACTATTAAACAACTTATAGGGTACAACTAACAAATTTGTAAAACCTCAACATAGAGAAAAATTTGGATCCTGTGGAAAGAGAAGAGGGCTCTATTAACCTTGACAAATGCCCTAGTGAAATAGAGACTGAATTTAATAGACTGTTAGATATTGAAAGAGAACTGCAGACTATTATTTCTAGTAGCAAAATTAGTTCAACAGCCGCTAATAAGATGAGACAGGGAATAATGGACATGTTAAAGATTTCTATGACGTTAATTGAGAAGAATGTAACACTAGTAGGAGAGAATAAAGTTCTTACAAGGATTCTACTCAGAATAGAACATATGCACAAATAGCTTCTGGTGAGGTAAAACAGAGTGAAAGAGAGACCAGCAGATCACGTAATAGAAGAGAGAGATCTATGCTATGCGTACAAAACGTAGTGGCGATCTATCCTAATAAAGAGATTAGTTCGGAGGAGACTAAAAACATAGTAAAACAAAGTATTAATCCAGCTAAATTAGGATTAAATATAACTAAAGTTAGATCGATTAGAAAAGGTGGTTTATTAATAGAGACTAAAAATATAGAAGACTTAGATAAAATTATTGGGGAAATTAATAAATATGATAAAATTAAGGAAAAACTGAGTGCTAGAAAACTTCAACTTAAAAAACCTAGGATAATCATTTATAATGTCAATGAGGATATCAGTAAAGAGGAAATCTCTAGTAAATTAATCTTACAAAATGAACTTAAGAATGAATCGTGTATTGTCCCAACATAAAATTATAAGGGCAAATATGGTAGGAACTGGATTCTAACACTAGACGGACGAACATTTAATGAAATAAAAGATAAACAAAAACTATATTTAGGATGGAATAGCGTTCAATTTCGCGAGTATTTAAGGGTTATACAGTGCTTTAGATGTCTGCGTTATGGTCATCAGGCTAAATTTTGTCTAGGAAAAGAGACATGTAATCGATGAGGAGATAATCATATAGATAGGAACTGTAATAATACCATTAGTTGCAGTAATTGTATAGAACACAACTTAAAGTTTAAAACTAAGTTCAATACTCAACATGATGCAAAAAATAGGAGTTGTAAAGTGTATGAAAAGGAGTAAAATAATTTAATTATTAAAACAGATTATGGATATTAGACATAATATTAAATATATAAGGTGTTCTCATATTAATTTAAATCATTGCTGAGCAGCTAATTTAATACATGTTAGAGACTTAAAAGAACTTAACATAGATTTTGCTTCCGTAAACGATCCTTATAAATATGAAGGAAGAATCACAGGCATATCTATAGACTATATGATAGTAGCTACAGAAGATCCTAAAGCAGCTTTAATAATTAAAAAGTGCTTTCAAGTTAGTCCAATTTACGTAGATAAAAACATGGTAATTGTAAGATTTAATAACTTTAATACAGACTTTATCTTTTGTTCAGTATATTGTCCCCCTTCTAATCCGATACAGAGTATGCTAGATCAACTGGAAATTTATTTGGTGAATAATCCATCATCAAGTTGGCTTATATTTGGCGACTTTAACGCTAAGTCAAAAGCCTGGGGACCAAATAAAACAGATTTTAGAGGTGATACATTAATGGAATTTATATCCAAATTCAATCTTATTGTGGAAAATGATGTACATAGCCTCCTGACGTTTTCTGGTACGATAGAGACTAGTTGGATAGACATTTTAATAACTAGTAATGTGATTAATACACCTATTAGTAATTGGAAGATTGTAGATAGTTATACGGCAAGTGACCATCATCTTATGACTTGTGAAATAGAAGTGGAAAAGATTAAGAGAGTTACTCAGATTAGATGAAATTCTCAAACTATCGATTGGGAGGGATTTAAAGAAGAACTCAAGACTATTCCTGGGGATATTGAAATTAAAGATGACAGTGATATCGAAGAATTAGTCAAAAATATCGAAAGTAGGATTGTTAAGTTGTGTAATAAATATAGGAAAAAGAAAAAATTTAACAAGAAACCACATAATTATTGGTGGACAGATAAGTTAACAATGAAACGCAGTAGAATACGAGCACTCAGACGTCGTTATAAAAAGGAGGTTGATCAAAATTTAAGAAAAATGAGAAAGAAATATTCAAAAGAGCTTCTGCTCAATATAGGAAAAATATACTTGAAACTAAAAAAAGCGCGTTCAAGGTTTTTCTTAATAATGTCACAAATTCTACATCCTTTGGTGGACAGTACAAAGTAGTTAGAGACAAGTTACATATCCCTACTATTAATAGTACTATGCAATTGGATAATGGAGAATACACAAGTAATATCATGGAATCAACACATATCATCTTGAAGACTCATTTCCCTTTTGAGGATAACGTTGACTATAATGAAAGTATAAACTGTAATGACAACCAACCACTACTTATTAATTATGAAATAGAAGAAGCTATAAGAGATATGGACAAGAAAAAAGCTCCTGGGTATAATGCCATTTGTCTTGAGAT
This sequence comes from Latrodectus hesperus, assembly GCA_037975125.1. Classification (NCBI taxonomy): domain Eukaryota; kingdom Metazoa; phylum Arthropoda; class Arachnida; order Araneae; family Theridiidae; genus Latrodectus; species Latrodectus hesperus. Next base: position 85,593,216 of record CM075851.1, read on the forward strand.
TTATGAGGAGTTATTTCGAATTGATAAAACTTGGATTACTATGCTTTTGAATAAATGCTTAAATTATGGAATCTTCCCAGAAATATGGAAAGTAGCAAAAGTGGTACTAATACCAAAAGAGGGAAAAGATCCAACTAAAACAGACTCATATAGACCGATATGTTTACTGCCAGTATGGGGTAAAATATTAGATAAATTAATAATGCGTAGACTATATTATTTTTTCAATGTAAATAAATTATTAAATGAAAAACAATATGGTTTTCTTAAAGGTAAAGGCACAAACGATGCCATTATAGAAATTACAAATAAAATAAAGGAAAATAAAAGAAATAAAAACTATACGTGCCTGATATCATTAGATATTAAAAGTGCATTTAACTGCGCCCGTTGGAACGACATTCTTTGTATTTTAAACAAATACAAAGTTCCTAATAACATTATGAGAATGGTTCATTCATTCTTATATAATAGACATTATATTGATGCTAACAACAAATGGACTAAATATAATATAGGGGTTCCTCAAGGCTCATGTCTTGGACCCTTTTAATGGTTAGACATTGCTAATGAATTACTCAACAATGAATTTGGTCTGGAAACCCAGTGTAAAGCTTTTGCTGATGATATTGCAATATTATTGACTTCAAGTTCCTATTATCATTTCACTGAATTATTTAAATATCCTCTACAAATTGTAGATAATTGGCAGAAAAATTTGGATTAACTCTAAATATTCAAAAATGTCAATATATAATCTTTGTAATTAGTAAGGAAATAACTAAGAAATCCACTATAACTATAAGAAACCAAAGGATAAAATACATAAATAATCTTAAATACTTAGGACTTACATTTGATACAAAGCTTAATTGAATGGATAATCTTAATAATATTAAAAATAAAATTGAGAAATTACAAAACAAATTAGCAAGAATATCTAGAGTAACATGGGGACTCAAACCCTCGATCATAAAATTATTATATTTGACAGTAACTGAAAGTATAGTACTCTACGGATGCCCCATATGGTACCCCATACTGTGAAAATTAACAATAAGTTAGCTCAACTCCAAAGGATTGCTTTATTAAAAATCACGAAAGCATACAAGACGACTTCCACAGACGCATTGCAAGTTTTGGCCGGTTGTGTGCCTTTACATCTAAAAGCACAGTCAATACAGAAAAAGTTCCTACTATGGAATCAGAAGCAGGCAATAGAGATACAAGAAACAGCGTGGGATAGTTCTTCTACATGGACAAAAGAAAATAACAATATAGCACCTTGGAATCTGTGATAACAATAAATTGGAATACTATGTCTAACCATGATGATTGGTATGCATATACTGATGGCTCTAAAATTAACGGTCAAGTTGGCTGTGCATCTATCATATTTTCTAATGGGAGAATTAAGGAGAAGATTCAAGCGCGCTTAAATAATGATGCCTAAGTTTTCGAAGCAGAAGCTAATGCTATTTATTTTACACTTCAATATATCATACTTAACAAAATAAACAAATGTCATATTCATACAGATAGTAGATCAGTTTTAAATGCTCTTCAAAATTCTAATATAATAAGCGAAACGATAAAAAGTATTAAAGCCATAATTAAAGAAAATTTTAATACCTTTACATTTCATTGGGTTAAAGCCCATATAGGTATAGTAGAGAATGAACTTGCCAATGCAGCCGCTAAAGAAGCCAGTAAAATTGAACAAATAGCAATATACGTCAAATGCAGTAAACAACAGTTAAAATATCTATTATCACACTAGAAGAAATAGTAAAATGCAATGATGGGACGAATCAAATAAAACAAGAAGATTATATACATTAACAACCAAGGTTACTACAAAAAGACTTTAAGCTGATTTCTTTATAAATCAAATATTAACAAATCATGACAATTTTGGAGCATATAGGAAGAGATTCCTTGGACTAACAGATATCTGTTTTTATGATAAGGAAATGCAAGATTCAGACCATTTAATTTTTAACTGTTACAAATATGCCGAAATAAGGAAAAAATGGTACCCGAAGAATTATCTAAATACACCATTAAAAGAACTTCTCGAAGATAAAAATTTCAGAATTGGGATTAGGGAAATAATGTTAATAGAATTTCAGATTCACTTAAATGTATAAATGTTAAATGTTTAAAATGTATTAAAAGAAAATAACGAAGAACAAAATTTATGTAAATTTAATTTTATTTTAAGTTGTAAAACCTCCACTTTTGTATATACTTTTTTCATTGTAATTATGTTTAGAATTATTTTGTTAAATTATAAATGCCAGGTTGGCTATAATTTTGTAAATAAAGGCCAGTTCAGCCTAATTTTGCTTATAAAGGCCAGGTTAGCCCAATCCTGCAGTTGGAGGATTACTCAATGGTAGCAGAAAAGGAATTGCTTAAATTTCTTAAGTTGCGAATTAAAAATACTTCGTATTTCATTTTAATTATACAAGTGATTATAGCAGAATTGCTGTCCAATGTACCAGATATCAACCGAATGCCTTAGGGCGGGACAGATAAATTGATGATTACTCCCCTCAAACGTCTGGTAACAGTTTTTCGGGAGATCTGCTTTCCTGAGGCAGCAAGAAACTGATTTGGCACCTGCTGAGCTGTGGTGTGCCTGTTCTTTTTTGCTGATAGGGTGATATATCTGTCTTCTGCAGGCGTCATACTTCTAACACGACCTCCCCCGTGCCGCCTACTGCACATTCCAGTAGTTTTAAATGACTTCCTACAGCCGTGAAACAACGCTGTGAGTGATGTTGAACTCCCTGGCAAAATCTGTTTTTTTACGACCTTCTTCGATCTTTCCAATAATTCGGCCACGCATAAAAACATCTAAGTGATGTCGGGAAGACACGTCAAAAATTTCAAGTTCGTATATTAAATCTTTCCTGTAAAACTTTGACTTGAAACAACAACTGTCCACACACGTCAAAACCTTTAAAGCTCTTATGAACGCTATCACGTGATGAACAGACGTGGAAAAAATTTGTATACGCATACTTCTTCTTACTATATCCCGCACTTATTCTAATTTTCCACATTTTGCTTACATTTCATTTTGTTGTTGCTATGGATGATAGTGTTATCCATCCTTAGCGATTGTCCAGCAGTATATATATATATATATATATATATATATATATATATATATATATATATATATATATATATATATATATATATATATATATATATATATATATATATATATATATATATATATATATATATATATATATATATATATATATATATATATATATACTAGCTGTACTAATTTACACGCTTGCTATGTTTGAACAAGAAAGCAGTTTTGATACATCAAACATAATTTATTAATGATAAAATGTATACCATACATAAAAATGAAAATTAACAATAAAACTATCTCTACATATATGTAATTTGAATATAACATATGTACAAAAAGCTAAGATATACATGATGGTAGAATAAACCTGCTGCTTCACATTTGATATTAAACAATATTGCAAACGAATTTCAATTGAAAAATAATTTTGTAATTAGTAAATATCATCATTATAATATGAATAATATTTGCTAATTGGTGGTGAACTTTATCTTAGTAATGCTTGTAAATATACAGCAATTTTTGTATTCCTATCTGGTGCAAGAACAAATAAATTTAATTGTTTTCCAACTCGTGAACACTCAACGTACAGCTGTCCATCTGAGAAGCATAGTATTATTAAAGTTAATTCACAGACTGGAAATAATTGTCCCTGTGTTTTGTTAATGGTCATTGCAAAGTTTAGTAATACAGGAAACTGTAGACGTTTCATTTCAAATTGAGTATCCGTTGGTATCATGGGATTGTTTGGAAATAGTACGCGTTTCGTTTGGTATTTTACATTTAAAATGTTTGCCTCAATTATGTTATTTATTAATTTTTTTAGTTTTAGTCTTGTCCCATCGGATAGTAGATGTGGATTTATATTTCATAGAAGTATGATTAAAGAACCTATTTTCAAAGATAAAATATACGGTGGCATTAATATACGGTGAATTTAAAAATTTTATTGGATAACTAACTGATTTAACGTGATGTAATTTATTGAACTCACATCAATGTTTTTGGCTGCCAATATAGTACACTCGCTAATCCATTCATTATTTTTTTAGTTCTGTGATAAATTTATAAAATTTTTGGCAATCAATTAATCAGTGAATTTTACAATGTGACAAAAAATTTCTGGTAATGTAATACAATGCGTGGATTCGTCCATTTCCACTTCACTATTCCCAATACCTAACAAATGTTTTGAAAATCATTCAGAAGAATTAACTTATTGTGATTGAACAGGCAAATTGGTCATTAAAGATATTTACTCAACATACCACCATAACACTGTGTGTGATGATTTGTGACATGCATGCAATTCATCAGCAGGTATTGAACTTGGTATAACTGGTAGAGTTTGTCTAAAATCACCAGCTAAATGATTGTAGCTAGCGAAATGAGTGTACCACCAAAGAGTCGTTCATTTCCTCTCAAATTTTTAAATATGCGATTGAGTGCTTCTAATAATTTCTTGTGTGCCATGGTGCATTCATCCCATATTATAAACTGACATGATCTTAGTATTTTTCCCGTCCCAGAATATTTGCTAATATTACATGGTGGAGTTTCAATTATCTGAATATTTAATGGCAATATCAATGCTGAATGTGCTGTTCGACCACCGTCTAAAAGAGTTGCTGCAATACCAGATGATGCAATAGCAAGTGCAATAATATTTGTTGACCTTAGAATTGCCATTGTAATTGAAATAAGAAAAGTTTTGCCAGTGCCTCCAGGTGCATCTAAGAAATATAAACCACAACTATTGTTAAATATTGCATTTATAATTGTGTCATATGCTGTTCGTTTTTCTAATACTAATTTTGACCGATTAATCAGAACAAATGTTGATCGTTCATCGTGATTCATTACATCGAAGTATATTTCGTTGTACATCATGATCAAAAATGTCATTACCTGATCTATTTGAAGCAATCATTCTCAATTCTATCAATGATTTGTAGGCTATTGTCAAACATAGATCCTCAGATAAATCGTATATATTTGATGTAAATTGAATGTTGGGATTAGCATTAATTCTACGCATGCGTAAAATATCTTCACTCATATAGTTTTTGTATTTTTCCCAAAGATCCTTTGGATTAGCCTGAAAAAATGTAGTTAAAATGATAGAAAATAGGGTATATATCTGCTGTAGTTTAACATCAGTGAAGGAAATATCCTAATGAGCATCGTTTTCTAAGAGACTTAGTTTCCGACAAGCCTCATGAAATGTAGCCCACACATGGCCATTTACGGTTTTTAATCCTTAAAAAAATGTTGGTCCACGAACATATATCAATAATACTTTTAGGTAAAAGCATTCCGTTTTATTTGGATGTATAGTGTACAGACGACCCAATACATCTGTGTATTAAAAATGTAGGTGTCCTTGTATTGCTTTATCTTGCTGAAGAAGCAGAAATTTTCTTGTTGAAGTATTCCACGTAAAATAAGTTGGTATTTCAGAGTACAATAGTATGCAAAGGAATCATTTCTACACAATGTGAAAAATTCAGTTATTGTTGTTGGCGGTGGTGACATTGCTCCTGCACGTTCATTTTCTGTTGTAAAATACACATGCTGTCAATTTTCAAGATGTGCTGCTAAATGAACAACTGTTGGATATCACTCATGACTGGAGTTTCAATAGTATTGTTAAGTACTTTTAGTTTAATAGATTTTCCACCATCTTCGGTTGATCGTCGTCAATAGATAGTTTAGTATTGAACGTAATAGTAACGTAATAGTTTCAACAAGTAAGTCCATAATATATCGCTTTGTGCACTTTTCATCTGACATGCACGGTAAATTATTATTTAGTGAGCCACATGTAACATGAATCATATATTTTGAGACAAAATCGTGCAAGTCTTTATTAATTTTAATGTCTGATATTTCAGCAGAGATAATTTCATCAATTCTATTTGGTGTTATCTCTTCCATTATCCATATTAAAATATGCGCATGTGGTAAACCTCTTTTTTGCCATTCAATGGAATACATCCAATAGGTTGTCTCTCCAAAAATATGGTATTTGACAAGAATGACTATTAAATATTTTAATTTTGTTTAAATTCACATACAGAAATATCATGACGATCTGATGATGACTATCCAGTAGCTCCATTACTTCATCCCATGCTGGGTTGCATGTAAATGTGATGAAAACATCTAGACGACCATATGCACGGACATACATCATTGTGTCTTATGCATAACCCTGCATGTGTCTCGGGCTGCCTGTAAATGTGCCATCACGTAAATGGATGAACTCTTAAGAATGCAATTAGACTTGATTTAGTCATATTTAGAGGATTCACTTTCTATTTTTGCATACATGTCAACAATGTATTGATGAAATAATTGTCTACATTTCGATATATGATTATCAGCATTCTCCTGAGTCATCGTTCGATATGCATAATAGTTCATAGCATTGACCTTTTGTTAATGTTTACATTAGTTGTAGGATTTCTCATGTTAATATTAAATTGATAACAATCTTTCCTTGCCAAAATAGAATGGGACATTGTAATGCATCATATGAACGGTGCGTTTCTGATACTTACTGGACGTCACCATTTCTTCAATGAAGAATTATATCGCGAGAATTAAATTCTTCACCAACTATGACAATTGCCACCTGATCGATCTTCGGTGAGTTTAATTGTCTTTCATGTTGAACAATAGGTGTTTTATTTGCTTTTATTATAACTTTGTAATCATCAGATGGCATTTGTTCAGAGTGGCGGTTTTACAGATTTTAATTAATTCATTATGTTATTTACACAAATTTTGTCATTTTGCGGCAATCTCTAGTTTAGTACTCATATTCAGCTAACACCATCTGTTGATTTTGTCATAAAATATATATGATTTCCCATAAAATATATATGAAGATATTTGTGATCAGCATTTGTCAAGGATTGTAGTGATCCAGAATGTTGATAGATTTGCCCTTGTACTTTAAATGTTGGCATATAATTTGCGCTAATGATATTCGATGCTCCGAACGATGTCATTTGGAAGCATGAATTGTACTTGCGTATGCTTTTCAATTTTTTTTATTGCCTTGTTTTATCTGATACTAAAGTTAATAATGGTGCACGTTGTGAACGTAAGTCTGGTAACTTTTCTTTTCTACCTGCACAGCACAAACCCGGTGTTTCGTTTTTAAATTTTTGAGCACAACAATAAGTACACATTTTATCCATTTTTCCAATAATGAAATTTGAGTGAAGATTTAAATTGTAAAGGGGATTGTAATTGAAACCACATAAATTCAAAAAAGTTTGTATCGTTCATATTGTCTGTGACCTGCGAATTCGATTTCTTTGCTGCATTGTTTGCCTCTGTTCACTCGCTTCTAATGATGACGCAAGAATAGTATGAACTCGATCTCTTTCTTGCCTTGCTTGCTTCTGTTCTCTCTTTTCTAATGGTGGAGCTAGAGCATCGTGAAATCCATCACTTTCTTGCCTAGTTTTTCTCTGCTCACTTGTCTCTGAAGCTCGTTCTTCTGTTGTCATTTTTGCTTGATTTCTAGATTGACCATTGGCACTTCGTTTTGGTGACATAAAATTGTGGGTTTAATTTAAAAGTATTACCAATTATTTTCTTCAGCTGGAAAGCAATAATATTTAATTTGTTAAATTATTAAAGGAAACACATTTTATTAATTTAAAATATTTTAAATTTTAATACAATTTTAAATATTGAAACAATAATTGCAAAAGTATAAATAGAATGATTCAATATTTTACTTACCTTGTAATTTATGTTTTTATTTTTTTACAACTGGTATTATGGGTAAGTTATTTTTTACAGTTCAATTTTGTTTTATAAAAGTAAATTCCATGATTAAATTTCATGAGTAAAAATTTAATTTTTCAATTTTTTCATGTTCACACTAGTAACAAATATTACCAATTAAATGTCATTTTGATATTTTTGGTAATATTTTGAAAACTTCCCTTTGTGCAAATTAATTTACGTATTTGTAGATTTATATTTACCCACATGACATTCCATTTAACAGTCTTTATGATCAGTTTCCATGTATGGCTTGAGTTTCCTGATAGTTTTGAATTTAATTTCAGCTATTGGTATCGAAACATTTTGGTTTCGTGTCCCAGATTTTATAAAACGGAGGGAAAGAGCAATGCAAATGTTCACTGAAGGAAATTTTTCTCGAGTTTCTCAAATTTTTATCAATCACAAAATACACAGCAAAATAATTAAACGACTGTATAATTATAAAATTAGCTAATTAGTATAAGCTAATTGTTTTGCATACAATGGAAGAAGAGAGTTACAAATGCAATTTTTTCTCAACTACAAGATTCGCATACGCAGAGTTTGAGTTTGACATCGAGGAAAACACTTAAGAGGCAGTGAATGAGTGAGATAAGTCTTTCAATTAAATATAAGAAAATGCAGAAAAAATGGTTGAGATTTAGTGAGCTCATTGTTGCTATAATTGTGATGTCACCACAAAATCATTTAACCGCATTAAAAGCAAGGAGAGTTGTTACACGGTTAACCGCAATCCTAAATAGTAGAAACCTAAATAGTAGAAAAGTGTTTGACAAAGTATGCTTTCCAGGATGTCTAACCGTTTTCTGGAGACTGGAAAGGTGGACCGATGATCAGACTAAGGTTTTAGACATGCACTGCCGTTCAATGAAGACTGTTATTTAATGCTCATGGCAAGGAGATACCAAAACAACGAATTCCACTCTTCTTCCACATCATCATTGCTCGACTACTGATATCGCTGCTTCTACATATACTCTCTGAAACCATCTTCAAGCTGTAGGGCTGCATGTTTGGTGAGCAATGTTGTGTTTCAAGTTAAAAGCAAGACTACAACTTGCTCTCAAAAAAGGGCAACAGAGAATGTGAACTGAAAGAGAGATGAAGGACTCAATATTCTTTTCCCTGATGAATTGTCGTTTTTCTCTTCAATTTAGTAATAGGCGTATTTTTTGGAGGCAATGCAGCACTGCAAAAAATCTTACTTTCGCGTACGAAAATATCAGATTTGGCGATAGTAGAGTGATGGTCTGTGATTTCACTTCCATTGATGGATACACAGATATCCATATCATTAGAAATGGAGCTCTGCCCAAAAGCCATTATAGGGATAAAATCATCAGATAAATTGTAGTGCTTAACACAGCAACAATTGGAGACAACTTCACATTAATTTGCGAAAACTTAAGAGTATTTCGTGCTTTCTTTCTTTGATAAATGACTTTGAATGAATTTCTTTCGGAGGAAGGAATTATATGGTTAGAAAATATTCTCTGATGATTTTCAATGTTGTTTGCCATTCAGTGAAACCTTATTCTCTATTAAGAACAAATTTATCTTCAGAAAACATGCTTTTTATTTGATTTTCTCAAATGCACATATTGTACTTTTTCTACTTTGTACACAAATGCTTATAAAATGCATTGGTTTCAATCAATCTAATGTCATTTTTATAACATATAACTTATTACGTTTGTCAATTATGTATTAATAATCCAGACAATTCAACGGTTATAAAAGCAACCATAGCTCTAATGTGCTGCACTTATTTTGAGCAGTGCATATGTCTGTTTATATGTGCTCATATATCTATTTTAATTAACAATAAAAAAATGCTTAGATAAAAATTTTTTCCCAGTAAAAAATATTTTTTTATTCATGAGAGATTTAACATAAATTAATCACATCTTAATCATTAATTTTAAAAACATAATTAAGCGCAAAATTATTTCTTTAATACTAAAAATTTAAATAAAACTATATATATATATATATATATATATATATATATATATATATATATATATATATATATATATATATATATATATATATATATATATATATATATATATATATATATATATATATATAGGTGTGAGTACGCGTGTGTGTGTGTTCACGATTGTTGAATTGTACCAGGAATCTTCAAAATAAGGGAAACCCATACATACAGACAGAAGTTTTGTTGTACCTCATCTGTTGTGGGAGCATAATTGACAGCTATAATTCCTATAAAGTTTGAAGTTTATGTATGGAAGTTTTGGAGGAATGTGCAAATGTTATGTTGTATATTCAATAAACCAAATTAGTTTAACACCACAGAAGCATTTAGTAAAAAGCAAAAGAAAATCATATAAGAAGTTTACACTTTCTTCCAAAACACACAAAGCACCGGGAATTAAAAAAAAATTTAAATTAGGTGAATTCGCAAATCACAAAAAGTATGCAAAATAATCTATATATTATAAAATGTTTAACTGAATTGATCAACAAGATAAACCTGTCAATTGGTCCATTGTAAATCAGGAAACAATATCTTCGGTATACAAAGCAGTTACTTTTCCAAACGCTAACAAAATAATAGCCAAAAACCTGTCCATTTAAGCAGACTTATTTAAAATCGCAAGATGTATACTCAAAACATTACTGCACTATCTATCATTTTAGGAAGTAGACTTGTAGGCTTCAGTGGGTATTGTTATAATTTAAATTTAACTCGTGGTTTGAAATAGCAAGAAATCGGATTCATGTGAAAACAGGACTTGTTTTCATTGATTCGCGGTTTATCTTAGTCTTTATTTTTTATTTATACTTTAATACTGGTCGTGAAACACCAGTTCATCCTTAAATACATTTCTTATGTAAATTGCAACTGCACAATTAAATTCTATACTATGTAGATGTTTGTTTAGCATTACAAACACATTTTGCCATCACAATCTTCCTTCTTTCGTTCGCATTTTTTGTTAGTAGCCTCCATTCTCTCACAATGAGCTTGGTACTTCTTTCACAGATCTGTTCCATTGGTTTATTGTTTTCTTATGATTGCTTTATGCTTTCTTTTCTTTAAACACTTTGTCTATTGATACCATAAATCACAGTAGCTGTGTTGCTGCCTTAACCGTTGCATGGACGTGGCACACGTTCCCACTATTTATCTTTCTTGAAAGGAAATTCGAAAAGTCCCGCATTTTAATTTTACAGGGAGAAAATTAAGCAAACAGTGATTTTAAATACATTCACACATACCCTTGAGATTATATGCAACAATGTATGAAACAAAGTTGTAGTAGCGCATATAACTTATTTTATTACCATATATATATATATATATATATATATATATATATATATATATATATATATGTATATATATAAATATGTATATATATATATATATATATATATATATATATATATATATATATATATATATATTTTATATATATATATATATATATATATATATATATATATATATATATATATATATATATATATATAGTATATTTTATAAAATACAATGAATACAAAGAAACAAAATACAATAAAAAATGCCAAATAGAGAATAGTACATTGAAAATACTTGGAAGAAATTTCAAAGAAAATATCAAAGAAAGATAGATAAAAATAGAATAAAGTATCAATATGGCCAACTTCGTCAGGAGGTGTTGACCACATTGGCACAAAATTATGGATTTTCTGCAATGAAGACATAGTCTTAAAGAAGGCAGTACACCCCAAAGCCATACCAAAAATTCAAACCAAAGTATCAAGCCAGAATAAAAGAAGTAGAATTTAATCTAAAATATAATAAGTCAATAAATATCTAATAAGTCAATATCCAATGTTGCCAAAATACATTTAATTTATAATAATCAAATTAAAATCATATCTAAATACAAATAAAAAATACAATAGTGTAAACACTATCGGCATTTCAAGCTTCTTATAAGACCTTCAAGGTTTGGGTGACACTTCTGTTGTATAAAACTACGCCTTACTTCACTCTTATAAGCAATGCTCTACTAGCCAAATAGTGCTTAATAAATTAATTGGAATGCCATTATGAGTTAAAATATTTTATATTATATTTATTTGTTTATTGATGTTGTTTAAATTATTACATATATTGTATATTCTATTATGGTCCTACCAATGGACCATGAGGATACAATATTCTTAATAGAATATTGTATATTCTCTTAAGTTGATTAAAAATAATAATCTTATAAATTTATAAAAATATTATATAATTTATAAATATATTATATATTTATAAAAATAATATTTTTATATGGCTTGATACTTTGGTTTGAATTTTTGGTATGGCTTTGGGGTGTAATCTCTTCTTTAAGACTATGTCTTGGGCCATTGCAGAAAAGCCATAATTTGTGCCAATGTGGTCAACACCCCTAGACGAAGCTGACCATATTGGTACTTTATTCCATTTTTATCAATCTTTCTTTGATATTTTCTTTGAAATTTCTTCCAAGTATTTTCAATGTAATTCTTTCCCTTTGGTATTTTCAATGTATTGTTTTCCACTTAATAATTTCAATGTACTATTCTCCATTTGGCATTTAATATTTTCAATGTACTATTCTCCATTTGTCATTTTTCATTGTATTTTGTTTCATTGTATTTTATAAAATATTCTATTAACTATATCATAGTAATACTATTCTAGCTGCTTTTGCGCTAAATCTATTGCTAAGATTAAATGTTTTTATTTATTCTTGTGCTTTTCAGTTCTATATCTAACTTTGCATTTTATATATATATATATATATATATATATATATATATATATATATATATATATATGCTCCTATTTTCATTTAGAATATTTCATAACTTTGCTCAAACCTCAAACCTTATATGTTAATGAATATCTAAGAGATGACAATGAAATTTGCTATTCCTATGCTTGTGTGGTGAAATCAGAAAATAATTTAAAATGTAGAACCAATAAATATTTTATAGGTAAATTGAATTTGAACATTCGTAAGGGCCTTATTTAAAATACATAATTTAATTTAAGCATGTCATAGATGTAATAAGCACTTGTAACTTACTTAACATATTGGAGTTCAAACATTAACAACAATTTATTTTATAAACATTCTTATTTTATTAAGAATTGTGTAATGTAATGTTCTTGCAATTATGCAATATTGCGATTCAAATAAAGTTTTATTTGCAGTGGTTAAACCCGCTTTCAAGCAAGCTAATAAAGATGAAAGATAATGCAACAAAACTGAGGTTTTATTTTCATGGTCATTCAGGTAATTGGTGCATATAGCGAAGCCAAAACTCAAAGCGTTGGTACCAACAAATTGTTATTCAAATTTTAAAATGAATTATTTTCATATTTCAAGAACAAAAGTGTTTGCTAATATTTTGGATAAAATAAAATGCTAAATTATCAGTATTAATTCTGAATGTGTAAGGAGATATAATACGACATCGATGATGCTTCGAATATTTTTTGTTTCTTACAGACTTGATTTCCGTCTCAAGCAAGGTTGTATGTAACAGTTTTCTATATTTTTTTAAATAGTAGTTCCTTAAATTAAACTTTTTCAAAAATTAATTAAAACAATATTTAAAAACATACAAATGTATGTAACATCATAAATAACTATATTCTATCATCACAAGTTAAAATTTAGATTAAAATTTATTTTATAGAATTATTTGATAGAAATTTCATTTTACAATTTCATTTAAAATAAAGTTTTGAATATAAAAATTCACACTAAAACTAACTTAAAATAGGGATTCATTAATAATAAATCCAAATGGTAATATTTACAATATGTAATATTACATTATGATTAAATTGATGGCTTTATACAATATTTTTAAAAATGTTGATTATTTCAGTATTTACTGCTGTAAGATTACGGTACTGATGCTTGAAAATATTTATTTCAATAATCATAATACAACATTATATTTTTAAACTGTTATTTTAAAGATTAAATAAAGTAAATTGTTTATCATATGCGGGTAATAACATGCCGTTTTTTTATCCTAGCTGTGATGTGATTTAAATTTTTGTTGAAAAAAATGATGCATTTAATATATTTTTGTGTCAATACAAATAGATCTTTTCTTAAAAATCTTAAAACAAATTGTAATGTCTCACTTCCCTCGAATTAAAATTTATTAAAAGGTAAGTATAAATATAAGTATAATGAAAATTAAGTGAATTAACTTAATAGTTTTATACGTATAAGAAATTCATTACAAAATTTTATATTATAAAAATTAATATAACATTCAAAAAAGAAGCTTTAATAGAAATGTAGGAATTTAAAAATAAATATGAATATTTAATTTAACCTCATAAATTATGAACATAAAAAACAAATGTGCAAGTATTTATAAAGGTAATCAAGATAAAATGATAAAACCTTTTTGCATATTTTATCGTTTAACTGATCAGATAAAATGAATGAGAACTATCTAAATTCCAAAGAATGAGAATTTATAATTCAGTTCAATTTAATTAACTTGTCAAATACAGGGTAGAATATTATTAGAGTTGTAAACTTCAGTTCAGATGACAGGTTTTGAATTGCTTTGGAAAGGAAATTTTATCTGATTTTGAATTTATTTTGTACAGAAACGCAAATAATTACAATGTAAATTCTTATGAATGCTTTAAAAGTAGATTGATTATTCTAAGGATTACCTTCATCAAATAATTTTAATTCCCATATTTTGATCTTAATATGGTGGAATTTAGTTAGAAAGATATAAGACAAGTAAAATGATTAATCTAAAGACAAAAAACTGCATTAGTATTTGTTTACTTTTATATTAACACCTTTATGACCATTTATAACAAATAATTATTGTTTTTTAATTATTGGTACTTTAAATTAAATATTTAATAGACATGAAAAATATCAAATTGTGGCATTTTCCACATTTATTCCAAAAGAAGTTCTGATTATCATTTCTTTCCTAATTCAAAATAATGGAAATAAATAGAATCTTTTTAATTTGTTGAAAAGTTTCATGAACTTCTTAGAATATATTTTAAATATTTTTACCGAGTTTTGTAAATTACAATTTTGTAATTCTTTATTCAAATTTCATTGAAACTTAATGTAAGGCAAGCTAATAAAGCAGTATTAAACACATTATCACAGTTCATAACATGTGATAACAAAAAATCTTTCGCAAACTCATTAATAATTCTCGTTAATATGCATGTTAAAAAACACAGCGTATATTCTATTAAAAAATATAATTAATTTGTACAATGACTTAGAAACAACTAATTTTAAGTATGTTTATTTAACTACGCTTTCTAAAATTATGATTTTCAGTATTTAAAATTCTGAGACTTTCCAAACATATATTCACAGAATGGTATCAATAATAAAAGTGACATACGTAATAAAATTATAAAGCATAAAAGACACTAGAAAAAACTTTATGATTTCTATTATTTATTTCTTAACGCTTGTCAGAAACTTACTAAGAAATGAGAATATATTGATAACAAAAACATTATAGATTATTATTTATTTAAAAATTAGTAAACTTGAATTAAATTAAATGTTGTAATTTGACATATGATAAATATCAAAAATTGGCTTCTATTAGAGCGTTAAATTATGTATCTATTATGATTTCAATATTATGAGGAAATCTTTCCTATTTAGGCCAAAAAAATGCTTAGAAAACACAAGTAAAATAATAATGATAATATTACATCAAAGTGTTCTGTTACAAAAAGTAAAACATAATTTAGTTGCAAATTTCTTTAACAATTTTAAAATTTATATCTGTTATTTGCAATTTTAGAAAATTGTCAATGAATCTGCATTTATTTAAAATTACTATTATTTAATAGTCAAAATCTATTTTTAATTACAGAATCTAAAACTATATTTAATATACATGCTCTATCCAATTTTTGAATAATATATTTAAGGACATTCATTCAATTTAATATATTAAAAGATAATATTTCTTAATAATTATATCAATGTTTTCATTTCTTGTAATCCTGTATTCATAAGACAAATAATGCTCAAAATATGAATAGCTATGGATTTATTTTTATCATGTAAAATTGTATAAAACTTGTTAAACGAATTATATATGGACATTTTATGAATAGTTGTTGCTTAACACATATACATTATTTTGTAATGAAATTAAATCATGTGCAATTATTAACTAAATTTGTGCATTTTCAAATAATTTCCAATATAAGCATGAAGCATTATTTTTGAATAAGCAGAAACATAAATATTTGAAATTTTAAATTATAAATAATTTATTCCTAATAATATTACATGCCATTAAAAATACAAGTATTCTCAAAGGTTAAATAAGAAAATACTTCAAATTAGACTTATTAAGATCAAATTCATTTAAGCAACATACTTTTATTGATTTATATCTACAATTTTCCTTTCTGTGATAAACAAAGAATATTCATTATAGAAATTCTCATTTTATTAAACTATTTAAATATAGCTAACAGGTAGAACACACAATTAATAAGCAAAACAAACGTTAAAGTATGAAATTTAAAATTTTAATCATTTAAATAAAAGCACGGACTAAACGGGAAAAGGGAAAAAACAAAATAAATAAAATAAAGTGCCAACATATCCAGCTTCATTAGGGAGTGCTGTCCAAACATATATAAAATACGGTTTTCCGCAATTATTGAAGCTTGAAATCTAAATCCAGCCAATCAAATAAAATTAAAGAATATTATTATGAAGCATAATGTTTTAGTCATATTATTTATTTTTTGATTACATTTAAATTATTACAAATAAAAGTAATTCTATTTAATTGATTGAAAATAACCTTTGAATAAATTTTAATAAGAAAAAAAATTGGAGTTTCCAAAAATTTATTTATTTACTTTAAAATTAAAATCATAAATTTTATAGTAAATTTCAGTATATATATATATATATATATATATATATATATATATATATATATATATATATATATATATATATATATATATATATATATATATATATATATATATATATATATATATATATATATATATATATATATATATATATATATATATATATATATACAGGGTGATTCAAAACAACGTGGACAAACTTACATGATAGATCAGTCATACAACAAGGATCAAAAATCACATATGAACAGCGGGTCGCAACTGCGATCCGGAGCCGCTACAGGGCATCTAAAAAATACATAACACAAAGAGAAGAAACGAAATCTTTATTGTTAATGACTCACTCACATGCAACTAATGTCGAGCTTACAGGAAATGCTCAAAGTTTCTTCCAGATGCATCGAGACACGCCTGGCATCTACGTTGCATGGAACAGCGCACCTTCTCAAAAATACCAGGTGTATCTGGAACACATCCTGCTGCCTCAACAATCCTTCCTACCAAGTCCTCCGGCGTTGCAACAGGTGTTTCATAGACAAGGCCTTTTAAAAATCCCCATAAGAAAAAATCCAAGGGAGACAGATCTGGTGATCGTGGTGGCCATGCGATCGGTCCACCGCGACCAATCCAGCCGCCAGGAAAAGTAGCCTGCAGATGTGCTCTGACGGCTGTGCTGAAATGTGCAGGAGCTCCGTCGTGTTGAAATCGAATGCGTCGACGAATAGGCATCGGAACATCATTCAGCATTTCTGGTAGAACCTCTTGCAAGAATGTTAAATAAATGGAGCCGGTAAGTCTTTCTGGGAGAATGTACGGACCGAGTAAACAGTCTCCTACAATGCCACCCCACACGTTAATGGAACATTTTCGTTGTGCGCCATGCGGACGTATGGCATGGGGGTTTTCATCCGCCCACGTATGGAGGTTGTGAAAGTTCATCACACCCTCTAATGAGAAGGCAGCCTCATCAGTGAAGAGAACACTTGCTGCGAAGTTTCGGTCTGCATCATTTTCGTGCAAAAACCACCGCGCAAAATCCATACGTTTGCTGTAGTCTCCCAGATCCAGTACCTGGACGCATTGTAAATGAAAAGGATGTAGTCCTTCGTCATGTGCAATGCGGGAGACGGTAGATTGGGGGATATGGGTCACTCGGGATACAACTCGTGTACTTGTTGAAGGATTACGCTCCAGTTCTTGGACAACCCTTTCTTCAGCATCAACCGTCCGAGTTGTTCGTTGCGACCAGTATCCAGCTTGTGCACGTCGAACGAGCCGGTTTCACACAATCGTCGATGCAGAGTGGCAAAGAATGAGCGGCTAGGCAACTGTCTACCAGGATATTTCGCACCATACATTCGCAAGGCTTCTCGTCCATTACATTTGGCCATGCCGTAAATTAAGTGCATGTCAGCCATTTCGCGGTGTGTGTAAGTAGCCATAATACACCCAACGCATCCACGGCTCGAATGAAGACAATCTCCGTTTGCTCAAGTCGTGTTTGTTTAGTACGCCCTCTCGTGACTCTAGCGCGCTCTACAGGCGTTTGCGACCCACGGTTCATATGCGATTTTTGATCCTTGTTGTATGACTGATCTACCATGTAAGTTTGTCCACGTTGTTTTGAATCACCCTGTATATATGTATATATATATATATATATATATATATATATATATATATATATATATATATATATATATATATATATATATATATATATATATATATATATATATATATATATATATATATATATATATATATATATATATATATATATATATATATATATATATATATATATATATATATATATATATATATATATATGTATATGTATATATATATGTATATGTATATATATATGTATATGTATGTATATATGTATATGTATATATATATTTGTGTGAGTTTGTATGTGTGTCTGTGTGTGTTTTATTTATTCAGTTTACAAATTCAGTTCACAAAATAACCGAATATTCAGTTTTTAATTTGGCATTATTTGATTTAGTTAACTTAAATTACTCAGGATAAATGTCTTTGTAAATTTTATCAAATTCTGAAAAAAACTAAGAATTATAAAATTATAAATCTATCTGAAAGCAAAACACAACTGAATAACGAAAGATGTTTCAAAAAATGAAAAAAAAAGACTTTCTAAAAACTAGGAAATTTTGAGCTACAAGGAGTGCCATTATCCAATATATAAATGTTTTCAATAAAATATATATTTGTTATGAATGCAAAATGTGCAAAGTTATTAAATGTGCAATTATTTTTTTCACTTTCTTGATGCAATTCATTCATTTACCTTAATTCAATTTACAATACACTTTTTGGCTAGCAGAACATTGCATATAAGGGCCAAGTAAAACATAGTTTTAAATTACAGAATGGCACCCAAGCCTCTAAGGACTTTATAAAAGCTTGAATTGAGTGTTACATTTAGTCTTTATATTTTTGTATTTATTTTATTCATTCTTTACGTTCTGTGCCTTGATTAGATTTACAGAATTTCAATTGCTTTATTCATTATAAATTCAGCTTTTATTCTTTGCTCTTCATATTTCCTGGAATTTTCTGCTTCTCTTCAAATCATATCGTCAGTGATCACGAAGAAGTTAATACCTTTAAAACTCTTCAATTTGGTTACCAAATCATTAAAAGGAATGTTAAAGAGTGTCCAGCTTCTAAATACACTTTGAGGAAAAATTTATTTGCAATTTGATTCCAGCTCATTCCATCTGGTCTTTTCCCATCTCTCAGATAAAATATTTGTATCTCTTATACATTTTTAGGCCAATTCCATAAACGGGAAGTTTGTTTAAAACTTTCCTTTTTCACATTGTATTATAAGCTCTATGAAAATTGATAAAGACAACTAAAGAACTTGTCCTCGAATTGAAACTAGTTTCAATTTTGTGAACCAACCTCAAAATCAAATTAGTAGTTTACATGTCGTTTCTCATACTGGTTTGTTTTTCTTCTAAAATATCATTTGGCTCCAGAAAATATCAATGAAAGCCAATGAGATTGGTTGGTACGATTGTTTTTCTTGAGATGGTTTTCGTGAGTTTAGAATTTGAATGACCTTTGAATTAGACCAGTGTTTTTCGGAATTTCAGGTTTTCATACGTGGTCTTATTGTAAATCATTAAAAGGAAATCACCATAATCATGACACATTTGGGAGAGTGTCCCAAATGTGGCATGAATTATGATGATACATTATCCGGTCCTGGTTGTTTACCGCTTTTAATGTCTTCAATAGCTTATTTAGTTCCTCTGTTGAAAAAATCTTTGTAAAAATTCATTATAATTGATTGAGTACTTTACTCAAGATTTTGGCATTTCCTTTCTTACCTTAATTGCTCTCTAATGTGTGAGTATCCTTCAAGATTAAATTTTATAAATATTTTAGCAATTTTTCTCAGATCTCTTACATTTTTGCTTCCTTTTTTGATAAGGTGATTAATTATTTTTTTTAATTTATGATTATGTGTATTCATTATTTTGTAACCTATATTTAAATCCATTTTGTAAACAAATTCATGAAGAAAGTTATTCCACAATCGTCCTTTAAACTCTAAATGTTTTTTTTAAATTATAGCACAACCCTTACACCATTTGATTATATCTTGTATGCAATTTTTAATAATATATCCTACCATTCTTTCAATTTCCTTTCTTGCTTGATTTCTAAGTTCTCCAAGTATATCTCCATTATTGCTTTAATAATTAGGCCTCTTACCATTTGAAATAATATTTTTAAAATACTTTTGAAGGACAGAGGTAAAAGTTTATTCTGCTTGTTGAGGTAAAATATCATTTTTTGTTCATGAAGCAATGTTCACTTGATTTATATCATCTATGAAGACCTTTCAATTGTCCTTTTCAAAATTCTACATAATTCGTGCATTATTTCTCATTTGTTTTTGTTGGAAATAATTGTTGTTTATACCACTCGGTGACCACGTTCTGGGTCCCCGATTGCTATTTTTTGGCAATAATCAATTAGACTTGCTGAGACTATAGTTAAACCAAGTTTAATAAAACTGTCGGAGGAGTGGATGATGGTGGTTTGGTCATCTTTACCATATATAACTAACATGGCCTTATTATCTACAAAGATCTTACCAATTTGTCTGACTCGGTTGAATGATAATATTTCTTAATAAAACACATCATTAGAGTTCCAGAAAATGTTATGTAACTTTTATTGAATCTAAGCTGAATACATGCAAATCAAAAATACAAAATGAAGAATGCAATATATTTTGTGGCAAGAAAATGATTAATTGAAATCATTTAAAAATTAATCTTACAAATATTCCTATTAACAACATTTGCAATTTATAATTACATAAATCTATAATACATGAAATACAAATTATTTAATTCGTTAAAAAGATAAAAATTATTAGTTAATGCTAACTAAATCAAAAATACATTCAAATTTATTGATTATAATCTGTTCTTTTTGAATATAGGATATAGGAATCTTTTTTACATGAATTGTTCAGTATGCAATTGAATAAGAAAAGTAATTATATAAGTAAAACAAATGTTATTTAGAAGGAAGTAATAATATTTTCTTATTTTGAAATACATGAATTGTTTTCAAATCCTGATTTTAAAATTTAAATGCTGATGTAACTTTTGATATATCATTAATTAATTGTCATACTGTTTTCTATGTTACTTTAAATATGATTACTGAGGTTTTAATTGATTGAATGTTATCTTGTCCTATAGAATCTGTAATTTACTTTATAAATTCAGCAATAAGGCGTATTTTAAGTGCAATATTTTAACTTTTAACCTTGATTTGAAATTTTTTTGTTATTCTTTTCGCATTCTATTATAATTTTTAATGTATAACATTGCAAAAACGGTTGCTGCCACTTTTTTTATAGATAAGAATAACTATATATGTGTGGGAGAAAAATATTCAAATATAAGCCTTTCGTAATTACGCGTGTAACTTGTAATGATTTACAACTTTTGTTAGCAGTTTCCTTGACAATAGGCAGTGAGGTCCCGCAATGTCTAAGAGAAGCCGTTTGCCTGATTCGTTAAGATGCCGGGGGGTCGGATGGATGGAAATGGGATTATCACAGGCTAATGCTGCTAGACGCCTCAATGTGTCTCGCAGTGTGGTCCACCATCTCTGATTCAATATCAAACTGAAGCTTCTGACATGTTCCAGGCCGACCACGAGTCACAACACCTGAAAAAGAACTTTTTTAAAGCTCTTTCGGTCTGAAGGAGAATAATTTTTATTCCACAACTTGTTGCAGACTTTTCTGTAGCATCGGGGAGAAGAATTTACGCTAGTACGGTACGAAGGCGTCTTCACCATGCATGTATCTATGTAAGGCGAATAGTTGTATGTGTTCCTCTCACCGGACGACAAAGAAGGGCTCGCTTATCTTGGGCAAGAGAATATGTTTCCTAGACCAGACAGCAATGGGCTTCTGTACTCCTCACAGACGAATCCAGATTCACATTGGAGAGCGATTCAGGAATCTTCGGATCTGGAGGGAACAAAACACCAGATACAACCAATCCAATATTGTGGAAAGAGAAAGTTACCACGACTAAGGAATAATGGTTTGGGCAGGGATCTCAGTCATTGGTTACACTGACCAGCATGTGTTCCAGGGAGGAACTGTGACTGGCGTGAGATATTGGGATGAGATCCTTGATCCAAATATCCGCCCATATGCCGGTGCTATTGCCAATAATTTCATTCTGATGGATGATAACGCACGAGTTCACCAAGCAGTAGTTGTTGAGGAATATCTTGAGGATCTTGGTTTGGAGCGAATGGAATGGCCAGCTCAATCTCTAGACCTGAATCCAATAGAACATGTATGTGACTATCTTGGTAGACAGGTTGCCGCTTTAAATCCTCCTTCAAGGCCTTTAGGAGAGCTGGTACAAAGCTTACTCCGTGTCTGTTCTTCGCTTCCCATTTCTGTAACCGCCAACTTAATTGATAGCATGGAATGTCGATGCCGCCAACGCATGCAAGCTAGGGGTGGGCATATCCCTTATTAAAACTAATTTTTGTTATGCTTGTATTATTTTTACCACATAAAATTGTGATTATTCCTTTTTCCAAGAATGGACTTTTCCAGCGAGATTGCGTTTTTTGTTGTAAATACTTTTTGCTTTTTTCTTATGTAAACTTCTATGTTGCAGTCAATAAATACCTGTTTTGTGCACTTGTCATCCAAATTTGGTTTTCTACATTCATTCATTAAAATTAGGTACTAAAAAAACTGGTTGTTCCTCAACTTTTGGAGGCCAGTGTAATTTAAATAGTTAGCTAAAATTTTAAATAATCTATATTAAGGAAAGAAGAAAACTATGCGTACGTTATCTTTAACTTGAATCTATTTAACTAATTTTAAGCCTAATTTTTCATAATATTAAAAAAATATTTAACAGTTGAATGCATGTATGAGCTTAAACTCAATAAGTAAGAAAAATATATTAAAAAAACGAATTTTCAAAGATTTAGAAATCATTTTATCATTTACTTACATTGAATAATTTGCTTACATTATTATAAAATTATTTGCTAATAATGTTTTTCTAAATTTCACACTTTTTTCATTTTCGGAGTATATTTTCCTTAACATGAACTTTATCTCCAAAGAATTTCTTAAACAAAAATATGTTTCTTCTTAAAAGTTAGAAATGCATTAGTGCTCATTTTTTCTCTCTTAAAAGCCATTTTATCTATTCATGGACAGAGATTTTTCCCAAGAAAGTTATGTTTTCCCACTTGAGTAGTTGGAAACTTTCATATCAATGATAGCGAATTTGCTGAAAATCTGCTTAAAAGAAGAGTTATTGCCAGTTTGTCTTAAAAAAAGCCATAAAAATAATTTAATGATTATTTTTATAGGATTTAGTATCAGTTACCGTAATTTTCTCGTCTTTTAATGGTTGAGATGAAATGATTATAAAAAAGATATTTGCATAAAACATTTTGCAGCTAAAAGCTGGCATCTGCTTATGGATCATTTTTACCACTTTCATAAATTTAAAAATATAAACTAAATTTTATGTTGGAAAGGTGAAACTGATGTTATTATTCCAAGTTTTATGGGTTTGTTTACTAAAATAATTCACTTATGTTATTAACGTTAAATGCAGGGAAATATTCAGCATCCATTTGATACTGGATCAGTTAAAATTATTATTGTATACTTTATCTCTGATTTAAGTATTACTTCTTCAATAAAGAAAATTTAATTTTTTAGAGAATAAATTTAAAACGATTGAAAGCAAGTATACAATGCTAATAAGATTCAATTATATAACTTGATTAGTTAAATGAACAATTTTTATTTTCAAAATGATTACTCGGAAGCATGATTTATTCTATGGCTGACTATTTTAATGATATAGAATTCAGTTGATACAAGTAAAAAGCCTGAAGAAAAATAAAGTGCTTGAAGTAATAGTGATCTCCAAAGTAAAGTAACAAATAACTCAAAAGCAAAATCTTATATACTTTGCTACAATGGTTGCAAATATTTGAAAGATGGTCCCAAATCGTTTATATTATTTTTAATTTATGTACAACTGGTATTAAACTGGTTTAGTCATATATTTTTAATAGATCATTTCGGTATAAACATAGCTGAAATTAATTATAGCTTTTCTGTATTTACTTTAAGATCAAGCTTAAATAATATCAATTCTGAAGAAAAATATGCTTTCTTGTAAAATTATCTAAATAAATATTACTGATATTGTAGAATAGCATATTTTTCAAGACAAAAAATAGGCCTTTAGAATAGTATCTATTAGAAAACTTTATTGGGATGAGGTTTGTTTATTAAAATATTATTTAATATTATTATGAATAATTAATACCGAATTATAAATTAAGGTGAGGAAAGATATTTTGACATGTTAAGTAGAAACTTTTTAACATGAAATTACAATCATAATTTGGTTAAACATTACATGACTATGAAAAAATACGGAGTTTTCATGAGCATTCATTTTATTGAAATTATGCTTAAAAACCTTTATAAAGCATGAAATTTTCGCTGCACCACAAATGGATAGTTAAACAAAGAGTAAAAAATTACAATTTTAGATGTTTTGAAGAATATTGAGACGACGATGTTAATACGAAAATAAATTTATACTGAAACAAAATAAGCTAATTCTGTTTTATTTCCTATTGAATTTTCTCTGAATGTTGTACAAATATATTAATTTATTTTAAATAGAAATTTACTCCTTATTTTTGACCAAATCTTGGCAAACACATTTTAAAAATTTCAAATCAGATATAATTTTACACAATTAATTTTGTTTGTAGTATCAAAAGTAATAAAAAGACGAGGTCTGCACTTGATGCACCATGATAATAGATAAGAAAATATGCTTATTCTTCATTGTAACTCAACTGACAAAAACCATATGTTTTTGGTAATTTGCTTGCACACATTGCTTGCCACCATAAATGCAACATCCTGAGAAGGAAGCATGCAAATAATAAGAAATTTACAATTTACATTAGCGGAAGTGAGATATACAAATGATTAGAATTTCAGCGTTGACATACATCACGCGACCTGTGTCATTCCTTCAAAAAGTTATTTAACGTTTGGTTATTTTCACGATTTTAAGTTAGGTTATTGTGCTTTTCTTGCGTTTTTTTTAAAAAAAATAATTATGCCTCGTAAAAAACAGCAACCTTTTTTGATCAAGTATCCGAGTTCAACAGAGGAAGAATAGTAGACAACCGAGATTGTGGATTATCTTTCAGGGAAATCGGCACTTGTGTTGGACGAAACCAAACAACTGTAATGCGGTTATGTGTTCGTTGGATCAGGAGGGTACGATGGAACCACGTGTTCTCGATCGCATCCATCTCAGTGCACCACTTCACGTAATGACAGGCAAATTGTACGCATGACAGTGACTGATCGCTCATCCACATCATGAACCGCTGCACAGCACATTTAGTCTATAACGCATCAGCCAATAGCATACAATTCGATGCCGTTTACAGCAGAGTGGCCTGTTTGCAAAACTTCCATTAATTCATCTACCCTTGACACAGAGCCACAGACGTCTGATGTGATGAAATGAAGATATGGATTGCAGAATGGAATGAAATTGTCTTTACTGACGACTCACGCTTCTGTCTACAACAACACGATGGATGCATTTGAATCTAGAGATACCATGCAAAGAGGATGCTGAACAGCAGCGTTATCTGCTGCCACACTGGTCCTTCATCGGATATTATGGTATGGGGCGATATTGGTTATCACTCTCGCACATTTCTAGTACGAATTTCCGGTACTTTAAACAGCTAGCGCTGCATCTCAGTAGTGTTGGAGACAGTTGCTCTTCCTTACCTTCAGGTCTTGCCCACAGTCATAATTCAACAGGATAGTGCACGACCACACGAGTCACACATTGCCCAAAGGGGTTTTCGTCTCTCCGGGCATTTCACCGAGTAATAACATGTGGTCCATGGTTGCTGAACGATTAACACCAGATAAACTTTTGCAACGTGTGGAAAATGTTTTGTCTTCTATACCCCAAGAATACATCCAAAGTCTCTCTGAATCAATGCCGAGGCATGTGGCAGTGATGATGTACAACAATGGTGGCTACTCCGGCTACTGATTTTGCCAGGAAACATACTTCACAAAAGTATAAATTTAATCATATGATACTGGATCAACAGGTTATCTACAAAATAAATTTTGTTGTGATATCGCTTGTATTTCTAGGTGTTGCAATTTGGGTGGCCAGCAGTGTATTTTAATGGATTAACAAGAATACACTATATTCTAAGATTTCATTTTATTTATGGATAATGAATATACGATTGCTAACATATAGCAATAAGTTTTATTATTAATACATAATAGAAGGTTTATTTATTTCAAAAGTAACATAAACTTGAAATTATTTAGTAGTCTTATAACCATGTATGGAGTGAATTTACTGATAAGAAAGGTGATGATATAGTTTCTTAATATTTTATTAAAAAAATATAAAAATCTAAAAAGCCTGTTTCTCTGTTATACTCTGTTTTTAGGAATGTTCTTACAAATAATTTTTTGAGCTTTTATTCTGAGAATGGGAACAAAATTGTTGGCAATAAATATGTGAGTGAATATTCTAAAATTCTTATTTAGCAACAATAAGCCCGAACTCCTTAAGTAAATTTTCCTGGAGACCGGCTAAAATATTTCATCTGGACTGCTTGTCCAAGTAATTGGTGAAACGATATGATGGATATCCAACTCTGACATGATGCTAGCATATTGAATACTGCAAAAAATGTGGAAATTAAATATTATAAAAAATTATTGTTAAAAAAATTTGATTATTAGAATTTCAAAGGCAAAGTATTTTTCTTGTTATTTAACTATCGATGATACTATTATAAAATATAATACGATTTCAGTAGTAGGAATAGAAGTTTTGTTTTTAAGCGTATAATGTCCTTATGAGCTAAAAGTTAAAATAAAAATGTAATATGTATTGACTAATTCGTGATGAATCGAAAGCATTAATCTGATATTTTGTTCAAGATTTAGAGAAGATTATAATAAAAATACATATAATGATATAATAAATATAAATATTTATTAAAATTAAATTAGAATTCTGTTAATATTAAATTCCAATTCGTTTATTTAAAATTATAGAATAAAATATAGGAAATAAATGATTTTGGTGAAGGCATTTCTAATAAGGATTAGTGATTATTGCACTTTGTATTCAGTTTTAATTTGTGTATCATTCACCTTAGGGTATTTATAAAATGGAGCAATAATTTTTTTCATTAATACTTTTTGAATAAATAAATTATAATATTGAATCAAATGATAAAATATTAAAAAACAAAAAACTTTTAAAGGAAAATACTAAGTACTTTTTTTTTAGGAATAATTTGAGCAATTTTTTCTTACTAATTGGGTTATTATTATCTCGGAAGTAAACATGGGAAAAGGAATATCCAACTTAATGAAGATAATATTATTGCTCTTGAAAAGAAATATTGATATCAACGTTAATTAATTTTCATTATAAAATAATTATGGAATATTGTGTTTGCAATTCTTGATACCAATAAAAATAGTATAATTTGGTTAATTGAAAATCTGTTTTTTGTTTCATATATATGAAAACAAAACTGTAAAATGATCCATTTGATTAAGAGAAATTTAATGAAGAATAATTTCTAAGCTATTTCGAATACTTTGAATAAAAAATCTATAAAAAGAGAAAATTTCTTTTTAAATTAGAAAGAAATCGAAACTTGTTTTCCCTATAATATTGCAAACATAAAAGACACACTGAAAATTTAAAAACACAGTTCAGCCAAAAGACAAATATTATCTTTTATTAACATTTATTAAATTTATTTTATATTTATTCATATCATTGTGTGCATTATAATAAGCAAGATTCATATTATAAGATATGAATTAACTTAGGGGATTATAGACACCATTTCTGCTCTGAAACCCGACTTTGCTAGAAAATATAAATCGCTTAAATATTTTCGCTTTTCTGTAACTCTAAGAAAAAACATTTTAACTATGTTTCAGAATAATTTATACAGTTAATATTTAGAAAATGGGATATGTATTGTGTTATTAATGTAAATATGATATATATTAACATATTATATATATATATATATATATATATATATATATATATATATATATATATATATATATATATATATATATATATATATATATATATATATATATATATTTTTTTTTTTTAAAATATTTGGATTACTAAGCTATTGATTTTTTCTCAGTACTTTAAATTACTCCAAAATACTTAATAGAAATATATGTAAATAAATATTCTGAATTAAAATAATATAATAATGCAATGATATTATTATCAGACTTAAGTCTCAATACTTTTTAAACTAGTGTTTATTTTAAGAACTAATTAAATTTTGCGATTTTGGTTCATGAGTATACAAAATATAATATACATAAAATTATACTCTTGAATATTTAATGAGGAAATTTGATTTTAACTTTATATTTATAAATAACATAAAGAAATCTATGAGTAATATTATTTTTTAAAAAATATTTTCCTGTTAATTATAAAAGTATATTTTGTACAAATGCAGTAATCTGTGTGATGATATTACCCAATTATATTTTTGAGAAACAAATTTTTATATTTATAATTTATTATTAAAAGATCAATATACCTTTAATGGATCATTTTCCATTCTTCTGTTTTCTTGATACTATGATGTACTGGAAAAATCTTATAATGTGAGAGTATCTTCTTATAAATGTTTGAACTAAAATCTCTAGATTTGATTCATTTAAAATATTTACAATGACACTTTACAAGAAGAAAAATATGTTATGAAAATAATTAAATGGAGTAAGTCTGTAGAATTTAACTCCTTACTCACTCTCTATTTCTTAGACCGTTTGAAAGATCAAAATTTTGAAAAGAAAATACTGTTTTTCGTTGCTCTAAGCCTAAGTCAACAGTAACATCACCGCTCATCTTTACAAATCTATTATAAATGTAATTTAAACATTTTACTAATTTCTGATGCAGCTCTTTATGCCTTCAATCTCTATTCTACAAAAATATTTCTCCTTTTGATGATGAAATTTCAGCTTTTTGAGAGGAGCGGTTACAGGTTAAAATGTATCAACCTTATAATCTTGGATAAAAAAATATATTTAATGTTTCCATAAATTTGTTTAAATTATTAATCTTTTTATTGTAAAATGATGTGTAGTATGCATAAATCAATATTTATTATTGTGTTTAAATTAATTCAAAGTTTATTATTAACGTTTTGCTTGCTTTATAAATTTTACTTCAATGTATAAAACAATAGTATAAAATTGATATATTTTTGTAACTAAGACAAAAAAATAAACCTTACTAAAATTGATTGTAATACAGAAATTATATCGATTACTGAAAACTTACTAATAAAGGGAATTTTCCACATATTCTAAAACCAAATAAAAAAATATTGATTTAGTGCTCAAATAATGTAATGATCAATTTAACCCTTCGTCTGGCGCAATTGATCTGACAGGCACAGCTCGGACATTTTCGTTTCCCCCTCCACTCTGAGGAGGGGTAAAAGTGTGCCTTTATTAGTAGTCTCTTATCTTTACCGGATGTTTGGAGCCAATCTACTCAGTTTTCTCCCACGCTTCAACGAGAGCAGTTATCAACATTTGGATCTCACAGGCACATTGCGCCCGAATTCGTCACATATTTGAAGGTTCGTAATATCAGTTTTTATTTATCACAATTATTTATTTT
Organism: Latrodectus hesperus; assembly: GCA_037975125.1. Classification (NCBI taxonomy): domain Eukaryota; kingdom Metazoa; phylum Arthropoda; class Arachnida; order Araneae; family Theridiidae; genus Latrodectus; species Latrodectus hesperus. The sequence goes on from CM075851.1 coordinate 85,623,427, forward strand.
ACTCATTTCGTAACTGTAACATGCACGATTTCTCATTACTTTTTATAAATATGCATATTTTTTAGCCTGGCCTCCCAAGCTCATTGCGTCCGAACATGAACTTATTTTTTATTTCTCTGATATGAACTAGATATTCAGCTAATATGGCCCGAAAATTCTTCGATCTGTCTAACCCGAGTGATCTTGAAGAAGTTAGGCGTTTGTTGGAGGAAGATGTCTCTGAGGATGACCCCGCAGTGAACGAGGACTTGGGGGAAGAGAGTGACATTGATTCGCATGATGAGGTGGAAGAAGTTACAGACGATTCAGACACGGAGCAGGATGGTGAAGAAACCGACGACAAAAATGAACCAGATTTAGAATCAAAATATTTTTGGGGAAAGGACAAAATTACCAAGTGGGCCAAAAATCCGCCCACGAGAAGGGTTCGTAGGGGAGCTCACAATGTTATAACTCATCTTCCTGGAGTCATAGGAAACGCTAAAAACGCCCAAAGTGCAGCTGACTGTTGGAATAATTTGTTCACTGACGATGTCTTGAATACGATCGTTAGATGTACAAACCAATACATGGAAGCTATCAAGCTAAAATTTTCTAGAGAGAGGGACATCGCATCTACGGATGCTATTGAACTTAGGGCCTTCATTGGTTTGTTGTACCTAGCAGGAGCTCTCAGAGGCAATCGTCAGAGTTTGGAAGAACTTTGGGGAAAAGATGGTGATGGAGTTGAGAAATTTAGACTTGTTATGAATCTTAAACGGTTCAAGACTTTGATACGTTGCCTTCGTTTTGATGACCGCACTACCAGAGCAGAACGAAAAAATTTGACCGTCTTGCTCCAATTCGTGAAGTATTTGAAAATTTTCTGGTGAACTGTCAGAAGAGTTATAGCATTGGGGAAAATGTCACAATCGACGAAATGCTTCCAGGTTTCCGAGGAAGGTGTCAATTTCGGCAGTATATGCCGTCTAAACCAAGCAAGTACGGCATAAAATGCTTTGCCCTTGTTGATGCCAAAATGTTTTATACATTGAACATGGAAATTTATGCTGGAAAACAGCCTGAAGGTCCTTTCTGTTTCAGCAATTCGCCAACTGAAGTGGTGAAAAGACTGGCCAAGCCTTTATTTGGATCTGGTCGTAATATCACTGCTGATAATTGGTTCACTGATATTCATCTGATCGATGACCTGAAAGAGAAGAAACTGTCCTACGTCGGAACTGTGCGGAAAAATAAAAGAGAGTTGCCCCAGCATTTTCTTTCTGTTAAAGGAAAGAAACAATACACCAGCACTTTTGGCTTTAGTGGTGGGAAGACCTTGGTTTCCTATGTGCCGAAAGCGAACAAGAACGTGATTCTGGTGTCTTCGCTTCATGATGACAATGCCATAGATCCTGATTCTGGTGAGCAGAAGAAACCAGAGATAATCACGTTCTACAATTCCACCAAAAGCGGTGTCGATACCGCAGACCAAATGTGCGCTACTTACAGCGTGAGCCGAAATGTCAAGCGATGGCCAATGGTAATATTTTTCACAATGCTGAATGTGAGTGGAATCAACTCTCAAGTGATTTACCTAGGAAATAAATTGGAGCCATGCCGCAGAAGATCTTTCTTGAAAATGTTGGCACACCAACTGGTACTTGGAGAGCTACACAGAAGAAGTCTGAAGACTACTGGAATAACTACCAACCTCCAAATACGGCTGAAAGAGTATCGTCCTGTCAAAGATGTGTCAGAAAAGCCAGACCCTCCATCTCGCAAAAGACGTAGGTGTTCAACCTGCACCTGGGAAACTGGTATAAGAAGGCTGACAAATTATGAGTGTAAAAAATGTCACAATGCACTCTGCCTAACTCACGCAAATATGATCTGCGGAACGTGCTGTGCTGCGTGCCAGTGTCCCTCTTCCGCTGAACATCGGCAGAATGACTCAGACTCCGAGTGAATCTTGCCTTCTGAACTCTACACTACAGTGTCACATTTAAAAAAATATCCTTTAAATTCAAGTTAATTTAATGCTAATTCAAGCTAGATCAGAAAATTTTGAAAATATTTTCTATACAATAAATGCGTTTTTTTTCCTCTTTTGAAAAGAATTCGTTTTATTTTTATACAAACATCAGTATGGAGGTAAGTGGTTACTTTTAGAATACTCAACTTGAAGTTTAGGGAGATCCGTAAGAAAATACCTAAAATCTTGTAAAGTAATGAATTTTTGTATGCTATTTAAGAACATGTTTTTAAAAATATATCACCAAACAAATGAGCTTTTTATTTGAAAGTATATTTTAAATTGTGATTTTTGTGTGCATTTTCTTTTTAAATAAGGATTTCTTAAAATTACTACTGCTCTTGCAACTTTAAACAGGTATAAATTAGTATTTGTTTTACTTGCGCCTCTCAGGAACATTGCGCCCGAAGTGGTTCATTCCAATATTGCTCCCGATGGAGGGAATTACTAACTAACCGACTAAGAATAATAAAAAATATTAAATAAATATTACTGGAAATTTATATGGAATAAAATAAGCCAAAGCATCACTAAAAAAGGTACATCTTATTTTAGCAAAATTTTGACAAAAATATTGAAAATATTTATATAAGAAATTCAATAATCATAATAATGATTGTAGAATTTTCTTACAACTCCTTACCCTTGGCATTTTGAAATATATTTTAAATTCGTTTAATGAGGCAGGATATAAAATTTCTGAGACATGGAATTCATTTATTAGATAATTTTCTTTATTTGTATTCTAATTCTAGAAGCAAACTCCAATCATACAATGATGTGTCCTTATTTTTTGTGTTTATAATGAATTACTAAAATTTGTTTTTTCCCAATATAGTGTAGTTTATATGCAGAAAATGTTTTATATCAAAATCATGTAGATGAAATGACGCAGTCTCATAAATAACCAATTAATATTACTGAAATACTTAAATTACATCCTTTATTGTTATAGATGTCCTACAAGATGATTTACAGATTCATTACGGGCATTGGAAATGTATGTGTATTCAAAAGAATTCACACACATTTTATCTGTTTTCTTCAATTAAAAGTAAATCGAAAATGCTTATGATTTTTCTTTTTGAGCATCACTACTAAATCAGAAATATAGTTCATTAATGCTAATTTTAGCTTATATGATATGCATATAAAACTAATGTTTTTAATTTGAATCTTTATTGAAACTAGTAACTGCCATTAAATGTAGATTCACAATTGCTTTAAGTTTTGGTTTTTACTCAATTTTCCTAAAGAATTAAAATTAAATTACAATAGATCACAAAACTGTTTAAAATAGCGTATGACTTTAATATAATATAAACTTCAAATCAATTCTAATTTTAAAATATTTTAAAAATATTTTTACCTACAGCTATAAAAATAAAGTTTTATTATTTAAATAAAAACTATATATGTTTTATTATTTAAAGTTATAAAAAAGTTAAAAGAGAAGCATAATTTCAACTGATATCATAAACTTGATTACATTTAATGAAACAATATATATAAAAATTTTAATATTCTTTGAATTTAGAATTATTAAATTTTATTTTTATGGTAATATTACTGTGGTGAAAAATATAAAAGCTTTGAGAAATATATCACAAAATCGTTCTACCATCAAGCACTTTCCTAAACATTTAAATTTGATTGAAAATCGATTACTTTGGAAAGATTTGAAATACTATTTAGGTACATTAAAATACAGTTAATATACTCTTAATTTTATCAGCGAACTTTAGAAAATCCGTTATAAGTTTTCCATTCATGCCATATATGAATGGAAATGAATTCCTCCCTTAGCTTAAAATTCTATATATTTTGTACTCTCGACTTTCTCTTTAACAATTTTATTCTATTTCTGCGTATATTTATATAAATTTATCAAAAATATTTTAAAGTGTATACAATACATTTTCTCATATTGTTCTTATTAAATTTAGCCTATGTACTTTTTTACAACATTTAAATGTAGGAACGTAATTTTTTTTATATCTCATATATTTTTTGTCTTTTATATGGAACATGCAGCAATATAAAAGAGTTAGGAATACAATTTCTACTGCAAAAATTTTATTGGTAATTAAAATTTTGTCCTCAGTATCCGTGCTTCTAAAAAATAGTGTTTTTAATAAGAAAAAAAAATTATATAGTAAATAAAATTATTATTGATCCAGATTTTCTTAATTTTTAAATATATATAGAGTGAAACTAACCAAGAGAGAAAGATTCTAAAGAGTATTTCTATTAATATGTTTTTATTTTAACATATATTTATTTCTAATAATCTTTTTTCATAGTAAATTATCTACATTATATATAACTTAAAATTATTTTAAAATGAATTAGATCTGACAGTTACTATTAAATATAGAATCCAGATTAAAACAAATTTCCTCATATTAAGTTAAGCAAATAATTTTCAAATCTACTTTATTTTTAGATAGATGAGTTTTCCGTTTCCATTATATTTAGTCACTGACTATGGGCAGATCAGTAAGCAGACAGAAGCTGCATAAGGATTTTAAAATTATGTCATCATTATATGAAGCCTAAAAAGATTGGGAAAAGAAGGTTTTTATATGTTAGGAAAAATATGAGATAAAAGATTAAAAAACAATATATAACTTTATTTAAAACCTTAAAAAATTAATGTTCATCTTGTAATAACATAAAATATAGAAATGATTGAATTTCTACTGTCAATAATTGAACGATATATTTTTTGATAATAATTAACAATGATTGGATAAAAAAGTGATGATGCAAAATAAAGAAATTTTAAATGCAGTTTTATGTTCTTAAGGGAGCATATTATTTTACTTACGATAAGATTTACAAAAAATATCTTGTTTATGAAATTTATATTTAAGAGTTTTGAACTTCACATTTTGTAGTATCTTTTATGAGAATATAAATTTTTCCGTCAAAATCAAATTGAAAAGAACGAGAAACTTTAAAATCAAATCGGTTGCAGTTAGAATTCAAATTTATTTGATGAATAAAAATATTTTGCTAGGATTAATTTTCGTTTTGGAAATTAAAAACATTTTTTACAGTTTCGAATCTTCCAAATGCAATTCTTATAGGTTTAGTTATATTTGATGAAATAGAAACTTAAATTACTCCTTTGATCAAAGTTTCTCATGATGTGGCGCTGTGTTGTATTGTAATGTTAAATATTATTACAATATATTCTTCAAACTATGAAGCAATCAGCCAGTTTGCCATGTTTCAATCAGCCAATGTTTCAACAAACATTCTGTTCCCAGTTATTTTAGCATCAATAACTTGAAAAGCAACAGCTCAAAATTTTAACATAGGTTAAAACCTGTACATTTTCAATATAAGATTATATAAACACCACATTTAGAGCATTCGTCCTATTGGCGCTTTGCTTCACTTCCAACTAACTTACTGCTAGGTTGAAGTTTATATTTACAAACTTTTAATATAATTAAAAGTTTCGTAAGATTTTTGCAAAATGTCTAAGGATATTCTGCTTTTTTTGCTGCAATTCACTTGCAACATCAAAAATATTAATTTTAAATTCCAAAAATGACGCGAATATACTTCAAGTTTTACTGATTACTTTCTCAGCTTTGAAAAATGCTATTGGTATCAAATTAATGTCGTTCAGATTACGAGTTTACAATTAAAAAATTTAGTAATACAATCAGATAAACATAAATATTTGTATTTAAATTTACAACAATCTTTCAAGTTGCAGAAGCTTGTAAATAATTTTTGCTCTAAATCCAATATATTTACATCTGAAGGTTTAATTTTATTCTTAATAAAAACATTCACACAAATGATTCATAGTAACATTTATTTCTTGCAAATCTAAATAGGAAAATGTCAGTTAACAACAAAAGTATATTTTTGTATTTGAAAAATATAATGCTTTTAATTTATGTCACTTTACACAGTTTGAATCTTATAGGCATTGATTTTTTGAAAGATTTCTCACTGTGCTTTATTAAATCACCCAAGAATTTTTACTTGCATTATATAAGATAACAGTTTTTTTACCAAATAATAAGATAGAAATTGCTTTTATTAAATAAATTAACAATGTAATATAAATAACATTACATATAAAAACAATATTGCTTTTTTCTAACTTTTAGCCGTTTTGAAGAACATATGACTACCTACAAATAGAATATAGATTATTCCTAAATTTAGGAAACGTTCAAGATAGTTTTTCAAACGAAAACAAATATATTTGATAATTGAAAATTTGATATTAAAGCTTAAAGCTTCTGTTTGTTACCAAAAATCTTATTGATTTTGAAAAATAAATAATAGCACAAAATAAAGTACTGAGTATTAAATATTCTAAATTTGCTTATATGTGGATCATTTTGTCATATTTACGATTGAAATAAAACATTTTGTTTGCAAAATGTAATTGAAATAGGCCAATATGTATTTTAATCGAACGATATTTTATTTGTTTTAAAATGCTGTATTTATATCTGTACATAATTTTTTTAACATTACTAACAAATATTGGATTGTCTGAATTGCAGAGAAATATCACAACTATATTTTACTGCTTTAAATAAAATTTTTACTTTTAAAACCAAATTCTTCTTCTACTGATTAAATACAAAATCTGCTCTTAAGCCATCAGCTGAATTGAGCTAAATTACTAGTACATAAGTTTCAACAATTTATCTCCTTTTATATGCTTCTTAGTAAAATCATGTTTACATTAATTCTGCATACAAATTGAAATTTAGGTATAATAAATTCAGCTCTTTTTAATAAAAATTAAATATTGAAAAATAATTTTAGTAAAACTGACAACTTATCATACCTTAATGAATTTGTATACTTTTGAGTATATATTTGTAAATATTGCATGTGTACTGAAGATTAAATTTAAATAATATCTTGTAAACGATTATCAATTTTCCTAATTATAAAAACATGTTTTTGTTACTTTTTGTACGCCAATAACGTGATGGAACTATAAGAATTATTTAATCTTGAGTATATTTGAAGTAACTAAAGCTGCCGAAAATAATATTTCTTACATTCTAAATGATTAATAAACAATAAATAGCATATATTAAGGTAGTAAATAATTAACAAATAATATTATAGTATCATTGCTATTGATATTATCACAAAAGTAATTTTATAATATTAATATTACCAATTTGTATAACTTGAAAATTTTTGCATAAATTTATCATGTTTCAAACAGTTGAATTAAAACTTTGAAATGAAAATATTTTGTTTTCTTAAAACACTATTAGCATATTTTGTTAAAAAATTAAATTTTTTTAGCATTTATTGTAATTTATTTCGTTTACAGAATAAAAACAGTTATTGTCTACATACAATATCAAATGAATGGCATTTCAGCATAAGTAAAGTTGCATATAGTAGTGCAATTGTAAAGTTTAATATTGGTTGCTTTGAAAACTATTTTAATAATCAATTTTATGAAATAGCTACATTATTACAAGTTAAATTAATTATTAAAATAGTTTTCAAAGCAACCAATGATAAACTTTACTATTGCACTACTATATGCAACTTTACTTATTCTGAAATGTCATTCATTTGATATTGTATGTAGACAATGCTTTGAAAACTATTTTAATAATCAATTTAACTTGTAATAATGTAGCTATTTCATAAAATTGATTCACTGATTGAAATTTTCGTATATAGTAGTACAATAGTAAAGTGGATGATTGGTTGCTTCAAAAACTATATTAAAAATCAATTACTTGTAATAATGTAGCTATTTCTTAAAATTGATTCATTGATTGAAATTTTCATGTAACTTTAGTGTTAACTTTAGTGTATAAAATATATTAATACTAGTGCTTAATGCAGCAAAAAGTTAAAAATATTACTTTACAAGTTGTTTTTTTAAAGATGTTTCTAAAAACAAAATTCCTTTTTTTTAACTTCATGATAAAGAAATGTAAAAATATGTCTAAATTAACTAAAAAAGAAGTGTTTCTACAAATAATGAAAAATTCGTATCAATCATCAAAAATATGTGTTTTTCATTTTAGTATTTGCTTACTAACAATAATGCTATATTCAATAATATTATAATTATAAATCAAGAAGGAATATGTTTTTATTTTCAACTTTTGTGTTCAGCTAAAAATTTCTTTTATGAAAAGTATCAAACATATAGAAATGCTTATAAATATTTCAACTAGTTAGAAAGTTTGGATGTATATTTTCCTAGCGACTAATCTAATTGCATGGCTGGAAAGGAAGGAAATACTAATTATCCGATTAAGCATGATACTTCGAAAAATATCTAACATTTAACAACACCATATTAAATTATACCTGAGAGGAGCACGTAGTTAAGGTACTTCCTATCGAATGAAAAAAAAAGATTTATTTCGTAATTAACAGAAAACTCATTACTGATAAGCTATTTTTGTAATTCTTATTCTCCTGAATTTTATAGATTTCCGATTCTACAGCATCATTAAGGAAGTACTTATGAAATATTTAACAAGAAAAACACTTATAAATATGCTCATCTGAATAAATTTTGAAAGCATTGCATTTCTAGAAAAAAAGTAAAATTTTATTCACACTGAAGTTTAAGTGAAAGAATTTTAGATCAATTGCGTATTTAAATTATAATTACTGTCTATATATATATATATATATATATATATATATATATATATATATATATATATATATATATATATATATATATATATATATATATATATATATATATATATATATATATATATATATATATATATATATATATATATTGTAAACAACAAGACTCATTGGAAAAATATATCTGTACATATCATTTTGAACATCATTTAATATTGAAAAAAATCAGAAATTCATTATTTTATACACATTCATAATCCAAAGGAATAATTTTGCACAGTCCTTAGGAATTTACTCTTTACTTTATAATATCAGATGACTTGAAAGGTATAGCTGATATTTTTGAATTCTTTTAAAGAAGTATAATAAATAATGCTATGTTTTTAAGGAGAGTGTTGCACATTAGGGATAGATAAATTTCAAGAATTAAAATAATAATGATAGCAATAACAATAAAATAAAATTAGAAGAAATCTGATTTAAATCTGAAATTGAAACCACAAGCTGAGCACAACAAAACTTAAGGATATATTATTGTTCAATGAATTATTCATTTATCAGTTTGATAAGATTTTACTTAAGTATATATTCTAGAAGTGTTAGAGAACTAGATTTACTTAGAAAAATTACTAACTTTTGACGCAAGTCACATCATTATTAAACTACAAATTATTTAACAATAATTATAGACTTGGAGTAAATATTTACAATAGTTTTATCAATTAAAATGAAATATTTTTCACCAACTTACAGAGTCATATTAATTTTTGGTTAACTCTTAGGGTCAACGAAAATTTTAAGCTGTTATAATAAAATTAAGGTTTAATAAAAGAGATAAAAGGAACCTATATTACAAAATAATGACAGTGATAACAGATAATGAGATGAACAATGACAGATTTAATTACTTTAAAAAAATATATTACATCGAAAATTTTTCCATCTTAATAAAATCTAAGTTGCGTATATTAATAAAATGAAATATACAATAGTTATACATTTCAAAAGAAGAGAATTAGCAATATTGTTCATTATTTTATGTTTTTGTTTGTTATTTTTAATTAAAACAATTCCTGTTATTTGAAAGCAACGTTTATATTTTTAATATGTGTCATTTTGGATATTCCACTTGTTTTCAGTTTCATGTGTTTGTTGATACAGAGCTTATACCTTAAAAGTTTTTTTTTTTTTATCTTTACTTTTTACTTTTTGTACACCAATAAGTTCAACAATAAAAAATATTTCTTTGATGAAAAAATATGATTTTTTGAAATTATTATTATTATGATTTATGAAAATTAAAATTAATTATTTCGTTTTTTCTTCTTAAGTACGTTGATAATTCTAAAAAATAAGATATCTTGAATTTGTTGTTTAATAAACAGATATGATGGTTAACTATAGACACCTAAAATGAATAAGTGATTTTCATTTTAGATCGGAAAAGTTATGATAGCCTTTTTTAGTAATTTCAAAACGGGACTGATTTGGGGCATTATCCATTGCAAAATTCTCCTGTAAAATACGTAGGTGTTTAAGGAAAGTATCTGAAACACTGTTGAATAATGTAAATGTAAATTTCAGTACAAATGTATATACGAAAAATTTCAATATAAGCTTCTTATTATTTATATAAAATATTTATTTCTTTATTTTTATATACACCAATTTAATTGAAAAATATATTCGTAGATAACTTTTATTCAATGTGCAAATTTCTCAATCAACAAATCAGTTCAACTGTAATCATTAGTTGTTATCATTAAATGAAAATGAAATATTATTACTTAGCAAAACTTCCACGATTAAAACTAAATTAATATTTCCTGTAATTCTAATGAATTTAGCGAATAAAATTGGAACATATCGTGAATTTAATAATCTAGAAAAATAGTTTGTAAGTATTAACAAAATTTGTGCCAACAAATCACAGAAAGTTGTTTCCAAATGATTCTACTCAATTGCCTATTAACAAAACAAACATTGATAATTTTAGAGCTAAAAAAATAAAGAAAAGATTAATAATATCATGAAGTAGAAGAGAGTTAAAAAAGAATTTAAAAATTCAAAGCAAATTTAAAAATAGTGTTAATCACTCGACATAAGGAAAAAAACACCGTTAAATCTCAAGTAACCATCCACACAGATGTGCTATAGAACTTATAAACCTAGTTAATATCCCATTACTTAACACTGGTTAAACTTTCATTAAGGCCATTTCAGATATTAAATTTGATTCAAAGTAATGTAAGGAACACATTTTACGTTAATCTGAAAAAATGAGACAACATTTGCAAGTTACATTTAATAAAACGTATTGTTTGCACAGTATAAATCTTCAATAAGAAAAATTTGCTTGTAATAAAATTTAGGTATGTAATAATAAGAAAAAAGTAGTTTTTGACAAAAAATATTCTTTTTAAATTATTTACATTATATGCAGTTTAATCATTGTGTGATATTCAGTTTTAGCAAAATTTTAATTTAATGTCAAAATTGGAGAAAAATCAATGATTAATTTTAAATATCCTTCATTTGAGCTATCTTTTTTAATTCAATAGTAAGTATAAATAGATTCAACCTAAAAACGAGTTAATCTTTTTCATTTTCACACTTTTATTGCGCAAGATAGCTGTTATGGTTTGAAAGTCTTACACTTTAAACAAATTATTTTATTATTTTGATTTTCGTGGGTGCTACTAAGTCGTAAATTGTTTCATAATATTTAAGTCTTTTTGCCTTGAAAAATTAGAATTTTCGCTGTAAGGAAATCATGTTCTAAAAACGCACACGTGCCCACTTATTTTAAATTCTTTAATAGTGTTTCAGTTAGAGTTTATGATAGAGATAGTGGATATCATCATATTAAAGAAATATCTTTAATTTTTGTACCGTTTTATATTTCAATTGCATTATTTGTCCTCGTAAAAGGTAAAATTCACTTCGGCACTTTCCATAGTAAAGAGAATGAAAATATATGAAATAAGAAATATAAATACACATTTTATACAGCTCCATTCAATCTCGGAAAAAAACAACGGTGTTTTCTACAATCATTAGCAAACTCCATCTGATATGTCCGCAAGAATTTACACAAGAAAAGTTTTCAGCGGCTCATACTCTTAGGTGTCTAGGTTTACCCTATGACAGCCTACTAGATTTACCTATGCTAATGTATAAATTTTCGAGGGTGAATAAACTAGCAGAGGCTGAACACGAAAAGTAGCAACGTCACAATCAATAGCAAATTTTAAAAAAAAAATTATTCAGCCCTTAGTGACTAAATAGTTACATAGTATTACATAAAATTTATAAATTCCAAACATTTGCTTAGTTAAAATGAACATAATAAATTTTTCAAGGAAAAATTTTAATTCAAAATATTTTATATTATTACTGGAGATATTTTGTAACAAAGCTAGTTCATTATATTAAATTTTGCTATAAAATATGATTATCTTTGATTTAATAGTTTAATTTTCATTTGTATAAAATACATTGTTCGGTACCAATTATGCAACACCTTGAAGGAAACTTACAAATTTTGTTAAATTTATATTATATGCTGTGATTTGATATGTGAATAATTAGAATTTCCGTTCACACCCACATCACGGAATTAATGCCACGCTCCTTAAGGCTGCTGTACAAAGGAAAAAGAGTTAGCTGATTAAGAGTACAACAGCTATTTTTTCATCTTGGCACAAAATGCGTCAATATATTTCATAGAATAACACAGAATGTTTTTTGACCAATTTTCTCAATTTGACTCAGGAAAAATTGTATCCTATGGGGATTGGAGATTATTTTTTCAAAGAAAGCTGTTACCTTGCTGGATAACACAAAATAAATGTAATACAGATAATATCACTGAATATAGCAGGGAAAAGTGGAACAACTACATCGATTACATTCAGCACGTTGCACCACTTCTCGTGATTCCAGGCATAATGTGCTTATTGTAAAGCTGAATTGCTCATGAACCAAAGAATGATTTGAAAGTTATCATGAACCAAAAAACAAAATATGTAATCTTTTATGTATCATCCAGGATCATATGGTGTCCTTCGATATTATTTGATGATTAAATTTTACAAGACGTGCAATGCTTGACTCTATATCACAGACTACGTTATGAGGAATGATTGAAGTGTACGGGAATATGGAATGACATTGTTTTTATTGAAAAATTCTGCTTCTGCCTGATATACTAGTCATGCCGTGTATGTCATGCTTGATATACTAGTCATGCCATTTCTTTGGTAAACTAAATATCCAATGCTGCATCCCTGAGAGGTATTAAATACTATTGTTCTACTATAATTTCCTCGCTACAATCAGCAATATTTAGTGGTACGCAATTTTAAAAAGTTTTTTTTTGTATTCATCTGATTGAATCGCTTCCTTGATTAAGTGTTTCCCTGAAATATCACTAATTAAAAAAGTGTAAACCATGCTTTCAAAACTGGCCAATGATACAATACCTGCAGATACACCAAGTCAGCTTTTACAAAATGTGGAGATCGCATGGAGTCTTATTTCTCTTGTGTACTTCCAAAGCCTTCTTGATTTTCTGCAAAAGACTGTGACGGTGGTTAGAGACAACAGTGTGCGCTACATTTACAAGCGTCTGCAATTTCAATTATTTGACCATTGAATAACACATTATGATCAAGATAAACTTTTCTATAATATATTAATTTTTTCTTAATTTTGATTCTGGATATCATGAAGTGTATAATGTTTCACTTAAGATTTCAAAAAATGTCAAGAATGAAAATTTTAAATTTCATAATATTTTTGTGTATTTTATAAAATTATTTCCCTTCATGTTTTTTCATTTATGTAATCTATTTCATAGGAATTCATTACAGTATATATATATATATATATATATATATATATATATATATATATATATATATATATATATATATATATATATACATATATATATATATATATATATATATATATATATATATATATATATATATATATATATATATATATATATATATATATATATATATATATATATATATATATATATATATATATATATATATATACTGTAATGTCTCACCATCGGCACTTTCGATTTTAAGATCCTATGTTTTTTTTTCTTTTTTGTTTTTAATTCTGAGACTCTCGTTGTACGCGAAGCAGGCGAGAGAGATTGTCGCGAACCCATACATGACTCCTTGTAAAATTTGTTCTTTTTTTAATTAAATGTGTATGTTTCAAAATTGGAGTCATTTATTTGTTTGTTTGTTTCATAACAAACTTATGTTTTTGGTGGCAGCGGTTTGATGTTTTTTTAATGCTTTGCATTAGCATCCACTATGGAAATTAATTATGTGCATTATAATGGATTACGTGCCGCAATGTTGGAATACAGGTAGGCCATTTTGATCAATCTTTCTCTGGCTACTATTGAAAATAAATAGTTTGGAATGTTATATAAATTTATAGAATATTTAGTTCCAATCTTATTTACGTGGTTTTCATGTTATATCAATTAATTTTGTTTATAAGTTTGTAAATGGTGTATTCCATATTACAAAGCTAATT